>JARYHS010011408.1:188920093-189520093 GCA_031002005.1 Vandiemenella viatica
AAAAGAGAAATCTTTTAGTTTTAAATATTGACCTAGGAATTAGAAAAAACCTTTTTAAAACTCTATTTGTGGAGCACAGCTCTTTATGGAAGCGAAGAAACACTAGAAAGAAGTAAAATTAAAGCATTTGAAATATGGTGCTGTAGAAGGATACTGAAAAGCAAGTGGACAGATAAATTACGAAATGAACGAGTTTTGGAAATGATGGACGAGGAAAGAAGATTGTGGAAGAGTCTTACAGAAATAAGAGCCAGGATGGTAGGTCATATTTTGAGATATGGAGGATTGGTTAACGTTTTAGTGGAAGGAACAGTAGAAGGTAAGAACTGCAAAGGAAGACAGAGATTAGAATATATGAAGGAGATAAAGGGTACATAAAGGGTATGTTGAGATTAAAGGTAGTACAACATAGGAAGGGACGGAGGATTGCATCAAACCATTCCAGAGACAAATAAGATTTTGAATAATGAATTTAATAACAGTTGCTAACACACGGTGTTTTCATTTATAAAAAATAAATAAGAATTTATTTCCTATTTAATGCTTCATGTTTTTACCAGAGATGTTAACAGAAAAAAAATAATGTGTAGTTTTTGATGCTGGGGTGTTACAGGGGAATGTTCCAGTATTCGCCTAATGGAACTTTGGGAGATCACCTAAAATCCGCTGTCGAGACGCGGGATTCGAACCAAGTCCCTTTATACCTCTCCGATCCAGAGTGACGGTGCCTTAACCCACGCAGCCATCGTGGCGTGTAGTATATACCGGTTAAATAAAAAATTCGCTTCTCTGATTTTATCCATGAAAAATTCCTCTGAATTTATCTAGGGACCGCAACTAAATGGCCTACAGTATTTATTCTTGCTGCCAGCAGTTTGTTTATAGGGGACGGGGAACGTACGTACAAGCAGTAAAGTAGTTCGCTGCGCGACCGTATGCGGCGCTGGCTGCGAGGCGCCATTATTTAGCCATCAGCAGCCGAGCACCTGCCGTAACTCACCGTCGGCCGAACTTGCGGAATATTATCATCCCATTAAACTGGCAGTTTCCGAACTAGCCTCTTCACCTCCCGTATCAAGTTCCCGTAAAACTGCGAACGGAACATTTTATTAAAACTGTATTAATGACTGCTAATACTGGGCCTCTCCCGGTATGCTCATTAAGCGAATTTGTAATTAGTAGCAGGTGAAATATTGCCCCGGGGAGTCCAATAATGCGTCATTTAAAATTCTTAATATGGCGCAACGGTGGCGGAGTTTGGGATTAATACCTCGCTGTGGAGCCGCGCGGAATGCGGGGCGCTTGTTTTGCTGTTAGCGAAATTTGACTACGCCCAAGTGCGTCGCGCTGCGTCCATATTGCCCTGCACGCACAACCTACCTACTTCAGGGAGCTTCCATTAATTACGTGAGGCGTTTATTCGGAAATCTGTCCCCTTCTCCCCCCCTATGTTGACGTCACATTTTGACGAACCGCCCCTCCTGACGACTTCGTAATTTTTTGAAACTTTTTTTTTAAGATGTCCTGTTTTCAAAGGCGGTCGAACACACTCCCCCCCCCCCCCAACCTTGGGATTGACGTCGTTTGTACACATGTTGTTATCTCTACTGTTCTACAAGGAATTAAACAGATGACGATCATCACCGCCTTGCTGAGATTTCGTAGAAACACCCCCTTTTTCTATTTCATTTCACGTAATTAATAGACACCCCCCCCCCCCCCCCCCCCCCACATACTGCGTGTGTAAATAAATCTAAATCTTAACTTGGTTTATCGAGGTATTTACGACAATATTATGTTATTTTTCAATTGTGGCACAGCAGATATAGAGATATTTCAGCTCTATGGTAATTCCACCTTAGTTTCGGTTCTCTTTATGGTTTCTTAGTTAGGACTGTGTGTAATAAGTCCGATTATTATTATTTTTTTTTACTTACATCTTTACGCCTTGTCGACGGCTAAGGTCATTATAGGCCGGATGGGATTGGGGACAAGGAACGGGAAGGAATGCAGCCATGGTCTTTTTGCAGGAAGCATCCCGGCATTTGCCTGGAGTGATTTGGGGAAACGGTGAAAAACCCAAATCTGGATGCCCGGACGTGGATTCGAACCCGCGTCCTCTCGAATGCGATGCCAGGACGTTAACCGTTTACCCACCACGCTCGGTAATATGTTAGAATCACCTCCTTCATCAGTGTCACCGAAAAAATACTCCGTGGTAAATAAATAAGTAAATGATAAGTGCAACCCGCCAGTGTGGATTAAGGCACCACCACATTGAGTCAGGGAGATATAACGGGACCGGGCACGCGTACCGGCCGTCCTGACTGCGGTTTTTCACAGTCACATAGGCGTATGCTGGGACGCTCCGCAATCTCCGCTTCATAAACTAAACATTTCACAAACAAAAATACACGTATCATATAAAACAAAAGTTACGCGAATTGCAGACAGATGGAAGCACTTAAGCTCGCCTCACTTCTCCACCGACCGTGGTGGGTGAACGGCTAAAACTCTGGCCTCGCATTCGGAAGGACGCTGGTTCGAATCCTAGTCCGGGCATCCAGATTTGGGTTTTACATGGTTTCCCCAAATAACTCCATATGAATGCTGAGATGCTTCCTTCAGAAGGCCGTGGCAAAATTCCTTCCCGTTCCGTATCCCCAGTCCCATCCCGCCTCTAATGATTTCGACGTCGACGAGACGTAATGCCATAATCAAAAAAAAAAATCCAGGAACTGACTTTCTGTTTCTAACTACCCAGTGGAAACAATGGTCAGATTCTTTACAAGCCGTGACGAGAATCAAGGCTTTGCGTAATCCAATATGGTTCATTCGCAATTAATAATAATAAAGTGAATGCTTATGAGCCGTCTAGGGCTAACAACTCTAGTTCTATCACGATGTATCCATATTCAAAGCAAAATTCAAGCTGAACAAAAGCCTAACGCCTAGTTGGCCCAAGAAAACATACTTGCAAGGTGAATGTTTATGTCATTTTTGGACGGAGGACTGCGAAGAGTACTTCAGCCGAATTAACGATAGCGTTTCAATTTGCCACGCAATCCACTTTCATCATTGCTTCCCAAACATAATCCGGTACCTCTGACCGGTTTTATTTATTTATTTCGTATGGCCTAGCAACTAATGTAATACATATAAATATATACAATATTTACAACGACAAGAACATTGGTAGCATTCAAAAACTGATGTCCCGTTGTTGCAGCCATTCAATGAAGAAAGTTGTAACACTGAAAACGTCTTTAAACAGTCCATCATACTTCAATAGAGGGCATTCCCTGATGATATGCTCCACACTCTGGGACGGAGCTCCGCATTCACAGGTAGGAGAATCCTGAAAATCCCACCTATACAACATGGCGTTGTATTTGGCGTGACCTGTTCTTAGGCGATTTAGTTTGACCCATTGGTCTCTCTTCAGGTGGAATCTCGGAAGTCTAGCTGTGGGATCTTTAATATCTGGATGATTCGCAGATGCAGAGTTCGAGCTTTGTCGCCATTTTTCATTGACATCAAAGTCAAATACGGCTTGCCATACTGGGTTTATGGATTTAAGACGAGTGGGGGGTAGGTCATTTAGGACCTCGTGGATTGGGAGATCCTGTGGATGATCAGGATGGTGTAGTTTTATCCACTCACGTGCCGTTGCTTCTTGGCGTCTTACCTCTGGAGGTGGTATTTTGCTGATCAGATGGAACCAGGGGACTGGGTTGGATTTTAGAGTTATACACTCGTTCAGTCCACTCCTGAAGGTTGAACGGGACATACATGTTTAACTGTACTTCAATGAGCAAAGTAAAACTTTGCCATAAGTTAAGGTTATTTTAAGTGCTTTTAAATAATCCAGAAAGTAAGCATTAATGTAGATACTCGAAGTTTTATGGTTTGATTATTTTGACTACTGCTGCATACAAGAATAAACGCAGGAGCAAATATAACGACAAAATCAAAATATAGGAGCAGAAAACTAACAAATTAGTAGTTATGGCATAATGTGTCATGTAGATACATTTTTTACTATACTCTATATTATTGACACATTATTTAATATACGTGAATTTATGTTTAGATCAGTACGAAAATATGCACCCTGTTTTTACGTATGTTGGAAGTAATTTGATATGAACGTAATTATTCGTTATTGTGGTTCGTAAATGAGTTCGTTTACAAGGACTTAATAAAAGAATATATTTTTACCCGTAATGAGTATGATAATGCAGGGAGATAATTTCGCTGTCGGTTTTTATTCAGAGATGGAAATATGGGGCTGAAACTGTGGCTTGAGTTTCAACACAGCTAACATCACTGCTCGTAGGTTACGTTTTTGTTCACCGGGAATAAATACCTTCAGCGAAATTAAATAAGTTCAGATAGGGTTAACAGCTAATAGGCCTAAAAATCTCAAACGAATCGCAGAACATTAGGTTAGTTAGTTCCAAACGTCCATACTGTTGTGATTTTCCTTATTTTGACAGTACACGTCACCAAGTGTGTCTTTCGGAAGAGCATAACAGAATATGATGGAATCGGATATCACTCCATCTTTTCTTTCATCTCTCGAGCACAGCAAAAAC
Organism: Vandiemenella viatica; assembly: GCA_031002005.1. Classification (NCBI taxonomy): domain Eukaryota; kingdom Metazoa; phylum Arthropoda; class Insecta; order Orthoptera; family Morabidae; genus Vandiemenella; species Vandiemenella viatica. Next base: position 188,924,692 of record JARYHS010011408.1, read on the forward strand.
AGTTCGTCGAGCCTTGTGGTTCATCTGTCTGATTATCCAGATTTCGGATTTGCATATTTTACCAAAATCACTCAAAGAAATACCAGGACGTATCGTCCAAAACATCATAGCCGAATTCCTTCACATTCTTTGCCCAATTCCTCTAACAGACTTGACGATAGCCTTGGCGTAGACGAGCAGTTAATAGCTGATTACGAAAAATTACCCAAGCATTAGCCCTTCCGGATTGTATTCGCTGTGTCTGATGCAATGGAAAACCCCTGAGTTTGAGATAAGATGCTGGATATCAACTTTAGAGATGACTATTCAACAACAGAAAAAGTTCATACGGAACGAAGTATTGTCCAAGGTAACCGACTTACGCGGACAGCAGTTGTGGCACATATCTGATTTTTTAGTTCTTTTAGTTTAGTTCCGATTCTTTTTAGGAAAATTAGTCGTAATAGTGGGAAATTTACTTTTCAAAAAATTTAAAAAAATAAAACGCCTTTTATGACCAATTGTTGTGGTGAATATTTTTTATCCTCCAGCCAGTGTAAGTATGCCTGTGTTTACCTTCGATAATATTATATCTCTGTTTCTGTCAGCTGTTATGGTTGACTTACTGTTTGTGAATATTATGTGTCTGTTCCATTAGTAGTGATTGTTGTTTAGTGTGTCGAAAAGTTTTTTTTTATTCGTTTAAGATAGTGAATTCGGTTATTATTGTTTTACCCATTCCCTTGGCTGTGTGTATCTGGTGGATTTCTTGAACTGTTAGCGAATTTCTTTTTGTCATTCCAGTAAATATCTTCGTTTCTGTATGTATAGTGCTAGGGAGACGGTTATATTGTTTTTGTTTTACTTGTGTTTTTATGTTTGTAACTGCAGTATTGTGAACCGTAGTATTGTTTTGTTTGTGGTATTGCATATGTTTTTATATTCTGTTAAATTAAATTCTAATTTAACTTAATTGCAATGGAGCGCATGATCCGGTGGAAATTTCCCTACACACCCATCTTCCCCCTTTCCTGCACCCTCCTACATTTTCCCTTTAAATTCTTTCAACGTTGTCGGTAAATTATTCGTCATTTCTCTTGGTAGCTTATTCCAATACTCTACACCCTTACATTCAAAAGAGAATCTTCCTACATCGTTGTGCCTGAAATCAAGAGTCAACTTGTGGTCGTGGTCATCTCTTCCCTTCCATGCATTACTTTCCTTTTTACACTAATATCTTTCGATTCCCCATCACCAATATACGCCTTGTATCATAACTCAGTTTCTGCCCGCTACTGTGATTAAATTACAGTTTGATCGGTAAATTTAGATTCGTTTGTATGAGTTATTTGTGTGGTGTGTTATTTATATCTCTATTACCAAAATAAGTCGTCTTTAACTTTAATGTAAAGCAACGTAGAAGAAACAAATCATAAATTTGGAATGTAATTATGTTTTTCTGCATTATTTATAGCACCAGAGACGTTCCTTAACAATCTTGGTGGTTGAGCGGATAACGGTCTCTCCTCGCATTAGGGAGGACGCCGATTCGAATCCGCGTCCGGGCATCGTAATTTGGGTATTCCAAATCACTCCAGGTAAATGCCAGGCTATCGATGAATTTCTTCCCGTTCATTGACCCCGGTCTTTCCTGCCTCTAATGACCTCGATGTCGACGAGGCGTAAAGCCAGAAGCAAAAAAAGAAAATGTTCCTGCTGCCCATAATCGGTAAGAGAATTAACGCAGCCGCGGCAGTCGTGCACCGCGGGCCTGCCTAGTCGCAGGGGGGCCGGCCGGGCTAAGTACACAAATAACGCACAGAGCGACCGGTCGATAGCGGCGGGGGCCTCTGTCGCAGTCGATACGCACGGCGCGCTGGTCGATTGCGATCGCTCGTCTGGAAGTGGCAGCGAACGCGACGCTCGCTATCGCCAATCAGCGTCGACACCTGTCCTCTAGTACAGGTCGAAAAATTGGACTCCTCACGTCTATACTCTATTCACGTCTGTCCGCATCGTTTTATGGAAAATGATTTCTTCGTTTTACAGAAAATTATTTATTTGCTTTTACACAAGGAAATGTCAATAGCCGTGGTGAAGCGTCGGTGTTTCATATCTCCTTGTGTAACTTAAGTTCTCCCATATGTCTTCCAGCGTAGACACCACATATAATAAATAATCTGCCTCATTTATCTGGATGAAGAGGGGAAATGAAGATCTCTATAGCTATGCGCAAGAAGTATGTAGAAGAAGCAAAAAAATAAGTGAAAGAAAGATCTTAATGTGGCATAAGTGTTCAAGGAGAAAAAAAATCAGTATGCTACGATTTGCTGATGACATTGTCTTGTTAGCAGGACTGGTTGAGGTGCTGAGAAGTTACTGAATATCATGAAAAAAATATACTTCAGCAAGATTTTGGGGTAAATATAAACCAACGCAAGACCAAAGTGATGAAATGTAGCGTAAACGATACCAGAAATAGCAGGTTAAATATAAAGATAGAGTCGGATGTGATAGAAGAAGAAGTGGATTTCACTACTTACGAAGTAAAATTACAACCGATGGCTGAAGCAGGATTACCAGAATATCACTAGAGAAAAGAACCACCATGAAAAAGAGAAATCGTTAGTTTCATATATTAATCTAGAACTCAGAAAGAACTTTTTAAAACACTACGTGTGGAGCACAGCACCTTACGGCAACGAAGAATGGACTTTAGGAATACCAGAAAAAAAGGAAAATTGAAGTATTTGAAATGTGGTGCTATAGAAGAATGCTGATAATTAACTGGACACTTAAAGTACGAAATGAGCGAGTTTTGAAATGATGGGTGAAGAAAGAAGTTTGAGGAAGAGTCTTACAGAAAGAGGAGACAGGATGGGAGGTCATATTTTGAGACATGCAGAATTGGTTAACTTGTTGGTGGAACAACAGTGAAAGAATGAAAAAATTGTGGGAGGAGATACAGTAAACCTGTTGGTTACTGTGGTTCAGATCTGGCCGAAGCCGAAGGGAAAACGATTGCTTTATCCTCTTCTACATTAATTTCCCTCTTCCTCGCTACCTAACAACAAATAACTTTAAAGTACTATCATTTCCAGAAACGTGTGTTTTGGTAACAAGGCGTATAGATTTTTTCTACCAGACCACACGGCATTTAGTTTTTAATATTCATATTGAAATGTCAGTTAATTCTCCCATTTACGTCATATTTTTGCATAAATCTGGCATTCCTTCTTTTTTTTTTTTGCTCCGGTGTAACTACATTCAGTATAAATAAAGTTAAAATGGAATAAAAATGCATTTGATAAATTGTTGTATGTGCTGTGAAATCTAAACATCAGCAATATTTCCATATAGCAAGAGAGATATAATGTTACCAGACATTAGCGTAAAAACTATTTGGTAGTGAGCATCGAATTATTAGTGATTACTCTCTGCTACCGCATACGTCGAATGCTTCATTAATTGCAGCTGGTGTGGAATTACATTTTTAATTTCTGACCATTATTTAAGCTAATATTTCCACTATTGGATTTCTTTACTCTGATAATTCGGTATACTGCACCAGGAATAGCATATGAGTGCTTCTCAAAGACAAAATGGCCCCCAAAAATTAATATCAGAATGAAAAAGTATTAGGAATGTTATTGCCATTTTCGGCATTTTTCTCTCAGATGTTCTAACATTCCGATGTTAGCTTTAATAGGTAGACCATAATTCATCACATACCAATTACCCAATGAGATCCAAATGCAGAACTGGATAAATCTCACATTTTTAACATGTTTTCCGTAACAATGAAACGCTTGTGGAACTTTCGAAGTAGCTCAATGTACATACTTTGACAGTAAATTTGGCCGCCGCTGAAAAATTCTATCACTCTTATTTTGCACATCAGAAAATGTCATCCCAGGAATCAATGTCATCTTAGGATGACATTGATGTCAGATTGTGCAAAATAAGAGTGATAGAATTTTTCAGCGGCGGCCAAATTTCCTGTCAAAGTGTGTACATCGTTATTGTTTTCGCAGGTGAGAACTAAAGGGTAGTGGTGATGTTAGATATCCATGGTCAGTTAATATTAGTTGGAAACAGATTTCCATAAAATCATAAGTAAGAACTGGCACTTTAACTGATTTATAATACCTTTCTTAATTGACAGTGATATTAACCAGTTTCGAAATGATATCAGTCTCTTCAAAAAATATGGTCAACTTAAGCAACAAGCATCAGGTAAACACATCAGACCAATTGATATATTGTGTTCAAATGTGAATTGTGCTTCGCTCAGTAACGATAGTACGAATGCTGTGGTAAATCCCGCACTCGATGCAAAGAGCACTTTGTTAGCTGTGGGAACTGTTGAGCAATAAATCACAGCTTCGCTACATTTACGAATATGAGCATTAATAATTTCATTGACGGTAAAAGGTGGAAACGCATTCAGCGCCAAGTCCCCATTTGTGTGACGAAGCATTTATGAATGTGGCATTACCGGCGGTGATGCTTGTTTGCGTGTTGATTTACGAGTTGACGGATTTAGCAGCCCCGGGACAAGTATTGAACATGATAGAGGGAAGACCAGTTAGATAGCTACATCTGGTGTAATGCGTATAAAACACACGTTTCTTCCAAGACAACTGTGCCGGTTTTTTAAGAGACTGACAATAACGCGATCTTCAATAGAAAATGTATTTCCATCTATCATCTTCAATATTTGTATGCTGAAATAATAATTACATTATCATTGCAACCATATATTGTTTGCCTATGAGTAAAACGTAAATTGTCAAATTCTTGCAAACGTTGATTCCTTAAAGTCTCTAAATGTAACAGTCCAAAGCAACGTGGAATCGCACCACAACATAACATCTGTCGCTCAAAAAGCTAATTCCAGACTTCGATTCCTAGGTCAAATTTTAAAGAAGTATCACACATCGGTAAAGTAAATAATAGTACGAGATTCTCGTATGTCTTTGTCTAGGGTATTGCGTGGGGACGGCATCAAATGGGATCGATTATTAGTATCGATAGTGTGCAGAGAGGGGGGGCGATTCGTGACCGTTTTTCATAGCCGTAATGAAAGTGTCACCGAGTTGAAACGGAAATTGGGGCTGGGATTATCTGTTAGGTAGATGACGCAGCGTCCCCATTAATTTCTTCGGTAACATGAGTGATCAGTTGTTTACCAATGCAGTGAAATCTCACCATCGTACCTGAGCCGTAATGATAAGACACATAAAGTCTGAGAAATAATACCTCATTGTCTGGGTGAGTTCTTTCTTACCTCGCACCGTCAGGGATTGGAATGCACAGAATAGAGATGCGTTTTGGTGCAGTAGTACCCACAGATTGCAGTTAATTGCACATTACCTATAAAGCATTGCAAATACTTAAAAGTAAAATCTAATATGATATAGGAATATAATGAGATACGACTCATCTTACAGAACTAATTGTTAAAACGAACGAAGTAATTGGTCCTAAGGACACTGTTCATTATTTTGAAACAGAAGGAAGCACAAACGTTTTGTAGCTAGTTACATATATTACTGAGATGCACTTACCTAAAGCTTATTGAATAAGCTACATTATAAAGTCTGAGTTTTCTTTTGTGGTGAATTAGCTGTAGCAAGTACTACAATAAATTGATCAAGATGTACCTTCTTGAGAAAAAAATTTCATTGCAATCCAGTAATAAATATGGAAATCTATAAATCTGAATGAGTATTTGAAAAATGTGCATTTAGTCCTTCAAGTTTTATGTTAAGTAAAACTCTTAAAGCTGTTATTAGCTGGTTAAACAATTCATTCCATTTCTGAAGTTATGACGGATTTAGTTGGTGGTGGTAGTTTTTAGAGTATGCGATCCCTTTACTCTCTACTCCAGCAGCACGAACTAATACGTCGAAATTACTTGTAGCATAAATCTAAACAGGTGTGTGTGTGGGGTTTTTTTTTTTTTTTTTTTTTTTTTTTTTTTTTTTACATAGAGTTGGTAATAATTATAACAAAAGCATATTTTAACGAAAGATTAATTATGATCTTCTCAATCTCTTCGGTATAAATACCTGTTGTCGTCGTTTTTATCCGTGGGGATATTGTGCACTACACCTGTTCTTTCTATGCATTTTCCTTTTAACTGCTTCGTGGGACATCCGATATCTTTCTTACCTTAAGCTGGTATTTGCGTATATAATCGGTATTCATACTGTTCAGCAACTGTTTTATCTATAAACGGATGGATTAAATTTTGATATAGTGATAGCCAACGCCTGGAGGATCGGAAAGGTACCTGAGGTTAAAGATTGTACAATATATTCCTACATATTATTTAATTAAACTTTTATATATTTCTTTTTTATATTTCTTACATATACGCCATAAATTTAACATGTTTTCTTCATACATATTCTCTTACAAGATGGTTTCACATTGTAAAGCCTTTAATTTTCTGCAGATATCTCATTTTTTTATTTCTAATTTTCTTTTTTTATTTCTGATTAGTAATTAAGATCAAAGTGCTGTTCATTCGGACTGGTATCTGGAGCTGGTGTGTTCTCAAACGTTGAAGATTTTCCTGCAAGCGCTGCGATAATAAAACCTCAAAAATATCTGCAAGATCCATCTTACCATCTCTGTCAGTAAACATTACTCCCACGTCCACGAAGGTGAAATCCGTGTATTCTCGCGCAGTGCAGTCATTACCAGGGTAAATAAAAGGACAAAATGAAACGTCAGCCCTCCAAGTCTTAGAACTGAGACATTCCGACTACAGGATCGAAAACCTTCACATTTAACCACTATCCTTAAGAATGGTGAGGGGGAGGGGGTGATAGTGATTTTTAGCCCCTCTACATAAAAATTGCAACATGAGTATCGGATACCTCAGCGAAATACGTGTTTTTTAGTCTTTTTGAGCCATAAGCTTCCATATAGCTTTTTGTAAGTGGAAAGATCTTGAAAAACCTGTCGTTGTCTATCCTCAGAATGTAAAACTTCAGCTATCTACCTCGCATGCTGGTGTTGGCCATTTCCAACAGTTGCTACAATTCGGAATTCGCTTTCAACAAGTACATACGATCCGGGAGCAGTCGTGGCCCGTGAGGTCTCCTCAGGTTACTGTTTCAACTATATCTAGATAATCCATGTTGCCTTTCGTGGTCATCAGCAAAGTCTCCGCAGCATATAAGAACTGAGCTCTGGCAATAGTTTTTTAATGGTTGATTTTGGCATTCTTGGAAATGCAGTTTTTGTTGTAGTGGTTACGCGACAGCTGGTATGCTGCGTTGAGTTTGACATATCTATCCAAAATGAAGGATCCATTTCTACCGTTGGGGTGGGCCCATTCACTTAGGTACCGGAATCGATCGACTTTTCCAATCTTGCCGCGGATGGTGGTGAGATGGGCTTTCCCAGGTAGCGACTCTCGAAGCTTGTCTTTTTGAGCGGAATCTCTAGTCCTGTCTTCACCGCTAGCTCGTGAGGGGTTTAAACAGAAATGGAAGCATCTTTAGTGTTGTGAGAATTGAGTCTTTCACGACGTACAGGTGACGAAAATACTTCTTGTATGTTCTGCCAGATCAGTTCTTTCTTGGGCGACGTTTCGACAATAGCTTCTGTTGTTTTCATCAGGCGAAAAGATCGAAATTGACACTGTGACACAAAGTCACTGACGAGGCAAGTCACCGACGAGGCAAGTCACCGACGAGGCAAGTCACCGACGAGGCAAGTCACAGACGAGGCAAGTCACCGACGAGGCAAGTCACCGACGAGGCAAGTCACCGACGAGGCAAGTCACCGACGAGGCATGCACAGTGGGTGACTTGCTGTTGCAATGTCAACTTCGACCTTTTCACCTGATGATGACAACAGAGACTGTTGTCAAAACGTCGTTGGTCAAAACGTTGTTGGTTAGGATTGCGATGTCATCTGCGAAAGTAAGGCTCGTGATTAGATCTTCCGTGCTCCGGCTCCAATGGTAACGAATATCTTGAAAACTTTATAAATTATTAGTTTAAGCCCTAGAAGGGCTACAACTTAACGCTGCCACCACTCCATCAGCACTGGGAGTGGTGTTGGCGAGATGCCGGTGGCTGTCTGCGGCTGTTTGTTCGGGGTGCGCAGTGCAATCACTTGCTGGGCCGGGCGCTGCACCTTAACTTATTGACGAACCTCATTGGCGTCGCTCGCGCACGAAACAGCCGCGTGCATCTTTAACGCCGCCTGCAAGCCGCTTATACCTCATCGGCACCCTGACCTGTTGCTGCTTGTGTACTCGAGTAGCGTGCGAGCCGTGCATAATCCACCATCCCGCGGTTAACCACTCGATGTGGCTACTGGCTTGGGCTTCGAGAATCCTCGACGATCAGAGCGTTAGAGTCACGACAAGGCTTTGGTCAAAGAGTCGGCAGAAATTCGCTCGCGACCATTAAAAATGTCTGCACGCAATGACTGCTGGAAAACTGAATAAACGAAAATCTGGATAGCTGTACCTAAGAAACGAACCATGCCTTTCAAAACGCGCGAAGAAAAGTGAACGCTTATCAGGTTTTGTTCAGGATTCGGAATGTTCCTTGTTCTGATCATGTAAGAATGGAGACTTTCCGGGAGTATAATTGCAAAGACATATTCACGGGTGAACCGCCGGATTGTGTTGTGATATTTCGACCACTAGCTCCGTCGTCTTCCTCAGGTACGAAAACATCTGTACTGGTCGCCTGACCCACAGATACTGAGGTGCCACACTTCGTTACATACCCACCGGCTCCGTTCGCGGCCCACATCCGGCTGCTGGCTGCCAGTGGACGTGGCTGGCCACGAAACCCTGATATGGAGCCCTCTAAGGCGGCAGCTGGACGCTCTCTGAGGAGTTTCGCCAAGTCTGGTTTCCACACCACCAATGTCTCTTTCGAAGTTATAGGCCAACCAAATTTCGATTGCTGGTAGTTGAAATATCGTGTTTTCACAACACAATCCGGCGGTAAACCAGTGAAGATTGTTTTGATCATATTTACTGTGAAAGAGTACGACCTATTATATTGATTAAAATATTTGACTCTGAATATTTATTGTTGATTAATTATACGCGCTTATTCACAAATATTATTAATTTTTGCTTCAAAGAAAGTTATTTCATAGCGAATAATCACCGACAGAAGATCAGGCTACTACCCTTGTATTAATATCTTGACTTTTATTAGTTTTTCAGTGATCTGCAAAGCATTAAATAAAGGGAAGAGCTAAATAAAACACAATAAGCATAATGAATATTTATATGTACTTGAAGACCTAATCTTTGGATCGTGTATATATTGTTTTTTGTCTTTGGCTAGTTACTTAAAAGGTTCTGTGAACTGTGGTAAATTTGAAAAAAACGGAATACGTTAATCACACCCTGCATAACAGATTAATTCTTCAGTAAGAGTAATGGAACTGTGATATTTAATTTACGTTACGTCACTGTGTGCGTAATATCTATATTGAATTGTTTTGCTTCACATCGGGGTAGCTTTTGATAACCACGGCAACGCGATTTGTTGTTGGATTCTTGCCTAATTCGACGAGACAAATCGAAAGTGAAGAATATAATTTTTAATATCTTATTTGGTTCTCGATAATGTCAAAATTTAGTTATAGGTTTAGTTCCTTGATTGCTTTGTTTTTCTGGTTCAAGCCGCATTTCAACCTAACCACAATCGCTAGGAAAAAAAAAGGCTCATTTTGCTTGTCCAACATGTAGTTGCTTGTCTTCAGCAATTTTCTCTCTCATATTTTGTCCAGGCCGCATTTCAACCTAACGAACTAATTTTTGAGATACGATATCACTAGAACTAATCGTGATACCAAAAAATGTTACTCCTCACTTTTGATTCGTGTCATCGATTTACGTAAGAATCCATCATCAAATTACGGCTCTACGGTTATCTTACAATCCCACTGCTTCACATATACACTTCAGAAAGTGTAACTAAAGCATGGATTTAATTTAAGTTAAATATAAATATGCTTATGTACTTTATTTTGGTAGCAATAGAAAACAGACATTACGCAAAGAAACTTGTTTTCATTTTTCTATGAACCATCCATAAACTGGATTAGCAATAGTAATTTTTGCTGGCACTATTTAGAGTGGCGCAGTTCTGTTTGTGAGGATTGGCTGCTCGCTATTGGTACCAATAAGCGTTGAATTTGTTTGCATGTTAAGCGCTGAAATACAGCCTCGACACTGTAAAACATAAGGACATAAAAGTAGGGCGTCCGAAATATTATGGCCTCTAGTTAAGTTTTATTGTGTTGAGGCTGCATTTCAACTTAACAGGCAAACAAATTCAACGCTTATTTGTACCAACAGCGAGCGGTCACGAATAGTATTACGCCACGCAAAATAGTACCAACGAAAATTACTACTACTAATTCAGTTTTTGGACGGTTCACACAAAATAAAAAAAAATATGTTTCTTGGCATAATGTCTGCTCTCCATTTTTACCAACATAAAGTCTGTATTCATCGGTGTTTATTGTTGTCTACCCAAACCTCACATTGATGGTTACATCAAATGAATGGAACGGCGCGATAGATTGTGTTTTTTTCTTTGTTGGATGTGTGTTATAGTAAGAAAACGTTTCTATTGGCCATATTTAAATAGATCTTATCTGTTACCTTCAACTACACTCCATGACAATATTTGGTATTAAGAAAAAAAAGGGTGAAGAATTTCTACACACACGAAGAACCACGCACGCGAAGAAGTGGGCTAATGCTAGTAAATAAATAAAATATTAAAAACTTACTAAATCCGTATACTCAAGCACCAAACATAACACTGATAATAGACTAGAATAACATCACTCTTTCACGCACTTTAAAAACTGGCGCTGTCAGCGCACCATCATGACAGTAATAAAACAAGATGGCCACAGCAAACAAGAGAGTCGCGATAAGGCGCAATGTTTACATTAGACAAATTGATTTAGCGGGATATGCTTTGGGAGGGGGGGGGGGGGGGAGGGACGTAGATGTGCGGCTGCAAACCCAAGTAACACTAATGTAAATAGTAGGTAGAAAAGAATCAGTAAATATTTCGATTTAGCATTTTGTTAAACGTTATGTAACTAGCCAGAAACCCGCCAAAGATGGGTTAAATGAAGTTTTCTTTCAAGTCATTTATTCTTAGTTGCTTTTAAAATTAAAAATATTGTTACAAAATAAAGCTCAATGAAATTCCTCGTTCTTGTACTGTAGCAAAAAGTTTCAGTTGTCATCCTGGTGCAGGTTTCATTTCAAACTAACCACAAACTCCGCTAATATTTCCATTAGAAAATCAAAGCTTAAATCTCACGGGAATTAATATACACAGTATTTCACATTAGTAGCAATAATGCATAGCCATATAAGGTTGATCCAAAACATTCACGGTTCTTTCATTTTTCTTTTTGTCATAGGTGATTCAGATCGATATTACAACGTTTCAGTGGCTGATACGGTTAGCTGCGGCTGAAATAATGACTTCAGTAATATGGCGTCAGTGAAAACAGAGGACATTAAAATCAAATCTCAACAACCTAATGATTTCAGTATCAGGGCGCTCATAAATAGATGTTTTTTAACTTAAATTACTCACGCCCTATGCTGTAACGTTAAACGACAGCTGTAATTCTGACCCAGGCTAAATAGCAATATAACTTCCGCAAACATTGCGGATCGAAAATCAAAACGTTTATCTTACATTTTCTATGGGTAGAGAATTTAACGTATATTTCTTCGTCGAACGAATATTGTATAAATATAAGCAACTAATAATTAATATGTCGATTTAAACGAAATAGATATTTTCTTTCAGTGTTCTAGCAATTCATTTCTTTACGGATGCTTACCATAGTAGAATTGTTATTAAACAGCTCGCATAACCTCAAACAATATCTCTGACCGTTGTTAGTTGGGCAGCGAAAGCGGGAAGCGTGACGTCACAGCGTGACAGACAGTGACCAAGATTAGCGTTTTATTTGTATAGATAACTTTTGTAAACCCCGACCTCCCGAATATTAGGTACACACACACATACACATGTTCGCCAGTCTCAGCTTTAAAGCTGGTCGGTTGGGGGTTCTTGTCCTGAGACAATTAATCCCTCGATCTTCTTTTGGTTTGGCATCTCTTGATTTTTGGTTGGTCGTCTTGTTGGCATATTATTGATTATTCTTTTCGCTCCGTCAGCACTAATGGTCTGTTGGGTTTGTTAGCGACCGTTTCATATTCACCGAGACAGCTGACTAATGGATTAGCAGAGCGATGTGCTGCACTGTAGAATTTGTAGCCATATTGCCGGAATCTTTCAATGAGCTTTGCTGTTCCCTACGCCTCGCCTTGTGGACTGCCAGTTTCATAAACCAGTTACAAATAAATTTGTTTCTTCGCAGCTGAATTCTGGCTGCAGGAGGGTCTCGAAGATCCTTTTCAGCAGAGCTAACTTACGGAGAGGTTAGTGGGGAAGGAAGTCGGAAGTTGGCTGTGGCCTTTTAAAGGAACCATCCTGGAATTTGCCTGGAGGGACTGTAGGAAACCACAGTCAGTGTGGCCGGACGGGTTTAACCCACATCCTCCCGAAAATGCTCTTTACCTGACTCTGTACCTTACTCTGTTAATTGGCGTTTTTATAAACATTTAATTTACTAAGCGACTGCCAGAAATGTACTACAACAGCATTGCATTTAACCCATTCAGTTTACTGAGGCACTGTACGTAAGGAGCTGGTATTTACCGCGTGGCTGTGTTTAGCGCGGTGAAAAGTCTGACTCTCGCCCTTAGCGCCCGGCTGGCTGTGAACCAGTAATCCCAGGTGATGCGCTCCACTTCGCGTGCGCTTCTTGGAGGGCTGGAGTGCTGCTGGTATAATTACGGCTGCGCGGCGCGGCGGCTAATCTGGAGCGGCTCTCGCTGAAACGAACGCAGGTGTTTGGCGGAGCGCTGCCGTAAAGCCAAGCCCGCTGACCATGTCAGGCACAAAGCTCCGGCCAACTCCTCCCCCAGCGCACGATACTCCACTACAACTAAAGTGTCCCTCTTACAGTACACGAGTCACTGTTATTCTCACTCACACTGATCCATCAGTATAGTAAAAAGATTCTGTGAAAATATATTTAGGCTTATATGAATAATGCCAGGGCCGATCAGAAACGAAGTTGTCAAAGCCTCAAGGGAAATGTGGACATCTAATTTCATACAACCAATAAAGTCAGCTGATAGTTGTGATGAAATTGTGAGAAGCAAATTTGAAATAAATGTTTGTGTCGACATTTTTCTTTGAGTAAATAAACAGTTTTTCCCCCCTTGTGTAAACAGACATGCGAAACCACAGATGCTGTGTGCGAGACGTTTGTGGTCGATCAGAAATGAAATTCGCGCAAGATATGTCTGTGATAGATCGTTCCAAACCAAACAAACTTCAAGCGTAGTTAAACGTTCCTCTTCACTAGATACGGCGGAGTAAACAGCATCTTTCACATACGCACAGTAATAAATCAGAAGCTGTCGCGTTTGACAATGGTAGACGCCAAAGATCTCAACATACACACCATCATCTGTCTTTGTGTGCAGATCCTGACAGGATGACTATTTGGTACATGAGTGTGCGCAACAATGTAACTTTGGTATACCGTGCGAAATATATCATCCTAGGGAAACTCCCGACAATTTGGGTAGCTAAAGCAAAGATGTAACGCACGATCGTATGAAAGTCAGCTGCGGAATCAACGCAACGTTTGTCTAACCAATTTAATAAACAAATTTACCAGCGGAAAAGAAGCTTTATGAATGAAATAACGAAAAGAAAATTGAAACCATATTATAAAGAATGTTATATAGTAGATAATTAGTGTTGTTTCTTCCAGCAATTAAGGTATATGATATTAAATTGTTTTGTCTCAATGACTGTTTCATTAAACACACGCAGTTGTACTTTAATCTTGAATATCTATGTCATATGAACTTTAAAAATGAACAAAATGGACTTGAAGCAATTATTTAATTTTTTTTATTTAATTTAATTGCAATGGAACGTTTGCTACGGTGACAATTTCTCTAACCACCCATTTTCCTCTTTCGTTTTCCCACATACCTTACCTCTCTACTATTTTCAACTTTAAGTTCTTTACATATTTTTCTTAAATATTCAAAATTAAAATACTGTCTCTTAACAATTATTATTTTATTCCAGTACTCTCAGACCTGTTTCGCCCTTGTGGACGGAGGCATCATCAGTGAGATTTTTGATATGTTGAGTACATAATTTGTTAAATTTAATATTAATTATAGTTTTATGCAGATTGAGGTGCTGATATTTGTAACGATGATATGTGGCCGTGGGGAAATGCTTGACGAAGCTGCAAAATCAAGATCATGAGCAATTATTCATCATTATTGTTCGTAATTTATTTCAATTCCTGACCCGCTTACCTACGTAAGAAAATCTACCCACACAGTTGTGCCTGAAATCGAGTGCCAGCTTGTGTCATGGTCATCTTTTCCCTTTCACGCATGTCTTCTAATTCCTCCACCAATATCTTCCCATGCCTCGTCACCAATATACACCCTGTACACTCCCATGACACTCTTCAACCTCCTTATGCCTACTTTATCATATCGGTTACTTATTATGTTTTGCGATAATTTCCGGAGTCAAAGCTAGCAACACTTCTGTCAATGCCCTCAAACTCCTGTATTTGATACCCAAAATATGGGTCCCACAATACACCACCATATTCAATCAATGGTCTGACCAAAGTTTTATAAACCAATTACATCATTTATGAAATATGTCACCTCATCATCCTCTTCAGTAAGGATTTTGAAACTATTTAGTAACTTAACTACCAGACCTCGTTATTTTCTACGTTAGTGCAAAAAGATTTTCTGCGGAAATGAATTAAGTGACTGTCCGGCGGAAGGAATTCAGCCATGGCCTTTTAAAGGAATCAACCCGGCATTCGCCTGGAGTGACCGAAATCTGGATGCCCGAACGGGGATTCGAACCCACCTTCTCTGAAACGCGAGGCCAGAGCGTTACCGCTCACCAACCACGCTCGCTAATAGTTGATAGTAACTTTGCACATCTGCCCCCTGCGGAGGAACAGAGCGAGCTCAAAGGCAAATTAGCGGCCTGCGTTCGAGAAGGAGCCGGACCAAGTTATGGCGGTTGCAGGCTGCCAACTTGACGCGAGGGAGACGGCGGCGCCGCAGCGGCGATTATGAACGAGCGAGCGGGCGCCTTGATCACAGGCGCGGACACTGCATGCGGTAGGCTGCACTGGATTACACGCTCGCCGCGCCTTCGTCTAAATGCTAATTAATTCATTTATTATGCGGCCTTGCGGTAGCTAACCAGCTGATTCGGTTGATTGTGTTCCGAGGGATACACTGGCGCTGCAAGATTGTGGACACGGTGAACAAATACGACAAACACTACACGCCTTTCGCGCAGTACTCTGCACTTTCAACCCCCGTCTTCACCAGTCAATAATGAACACAAATTGTGAGGCAATCTTTCTCCATGTCAATAACTTCAGAGATATCTCACTAAATTTTATTTATTTTAATTAAAATTGCATTGGAGCACCATCACTATACACACCTATCTCCCCCCTTTCCTGCACCCACCTACATTTGCCATTTACAAATTTTAACTTTAAATTCTTTCACCGTTTTTGGTAAAATATTCATCATATTTCTTGGTAACTTATTCCAATCCCTGACACCCTTAGCTAAAAAAAAGCGAATCTTCCTACATTCTTGTGCCGGAGATCGAGTGCCAGCTTGTGCTCATGGTCACCTTTTCCGTTCCATGCATTACTTTTCATTCTTACACCAATATTTTTCCATGCCTCATCACCAATACACGCCTTGTACACTCCCAAGACCCTCTTCATCCTCCTCCTGTCTTCCAGTGAATCTCATTCTAGCTGTTTTATCATATCCGTTACTGACTGTGTTTTGTAGTAATTTCCAGAAACAAATCTAGCAGTTATTTATGCATCCACTCCAAAGTCTCTGCTTGAATATGATAGTGAGTATCAAATAATGGTCTTACCCAAGTTTTGTAACCCAATTCCTTCACTTCTCTCGTACATCCCCTTGTCACTCTCTCTAATAACTGCAGAATTTTGAAACCTTTTCCTTCTACCTGTCCAATGAGTTCTGCCCAGTTAAGATTGTTTTAAAATGTAATGCCAAGATATTTACATCTCAAGTCTTCAACAAGCAATACTTT
Organism: Vandiemenella viatica; assembly: GCA_031002005.1. Classification (NCBI taxonomy): domain Eukaryota; kingdom Metazoa; phylum Arthropoda; class Insecta; order Orthoptera; family Morabidae; genus Vandiemenella; species Vandiemenella viatica. Next base: position 188,940,939 of record JARYHS010011408.1, read on the forward strand.
CGTCACCTTATAACCATAATCAACCTTTAGTTTTTTATCTATGTATCTAATAAACTGACTCTTCTTTGGATTTATCTTCATTCCATGTTTACCAACCCAATTAGATAACCTATCCGGATCACCCTGCAGCAGTTTGTAGTCCTCTACCGTTTTGATCCATTATATAGCATAATGTCGTCTGCAAACAATATAATTTCTGAGATTAAACCATCAACACAATTATTCAGTATCTTCGCTTTAAATCAGCTCTGTCAGCACTGGACTATAACTACATACAAGGTGGTTCAGGACATAAGGAAACCCCTAATATTTAAATTGAACGTGGATAGTATTTGTGTCACCGATTTTATTTTGAACAGATGTCATATCATTGAAACCAGAGACTAATGTTGTCAGCGCCGAGTCCGCAGAACAGACTCTTTGAAGTTGAGTTTTTGCAGTGAAGTTATAGCAATGTATGTAGTATGAAGTGGACAGATGTTTGATCAACATGCAAAAATGATGAAAAGAACAATCAGCAATGTTAATCTGAATGTAAAAAAAAATACGTGGTCATTAGCTATGCTGTTTAAATGTTAGGAGAAATATCAATAAAAATCAGTGATTATTTCTTTTCAACGACGTCTGCATTAGCTTATTTCATGTAAATGCATTTAATGAATTATCGTGACCGTAAAGTTACAAGGAGGAATAGTAAATATTGAAGGAGTTGGTAGTACAAACAACATTGAATGAAAAAGTTCGTATAAACATTTTTCCGATTTGGAGTTACAGGTGCTAGAATGTCATGCATAAAATAAACTTCAGGGCACACAAATAACTTATTGAAGTAGTTTATTACTGCAAAAACCCACGCATATTTAACAACAGTTTAAATTAAATGTTCGAAAATCCCACCATCGACTTCATTACACAAATTGAATAACTTTATGGATGCTTGAAGTCGAGATGTACAGTCAGCTTTTTTTTGTCATTTCCCACCTTTAATGACCTCGACGCAGACGAGGTGTAAAGCCATCAGAAAAAAAAAACTATGATTCGTAGTAATCCAACTGTAGATATTAAGTAAATTATGACTATTGTGATAAAATCTTCAGTTTGGCTATTTCTTGGCTTAAAATATGTGAAATCACTCTTATTGTTTGTTAAATTAAAATGCCTTGGCATTAACGCGGAGGGTGTCATTAAATTTTCATGTTGGTGAAATGAATAATTGAATTTACAAATAGACCTACCAAAAAAAAAAAAAAAAAAAACAATTTATTCAACGGACATACCAATACACGATGGGTTGCAAAAACCAATAAGGAGCTTGCTGAAGTCAACCTAGACCCACTGACATCTACAAGGAGTATATTAAGACAGTTAATCAATTCTCATAAATGTGCACCGAAGATTCCAATGGCAAAAAATCTAAAACTCAGAAATGAATGAACACAAGAGAGACGTTAAGCCCACAGCTAAAGGATGAGGAGTTTTCGAAAAGATAAGAAGAACAACTGGGACAATGCAAATAAATGGTTCCAAACGATACAATAAAAATAGGCTTTAAGACTCAAAGAGTAACAATAATTTAACTAATAACGAATTCAGATTTTTAATATTACTTTTACAGGTAAAAACGTGCGGAAAAGATCGTCACAATACAGTAGAATAGCGATCCTTATGTAGTAAGGAGTGGTTTTATTAAAAGCTATATCCAGAATAGGGGACGGATTAATCGATTTGCACATAGTTAAGCTAGTCTCGCAAAACGACGGTCGCGGAGTAACTGTGGTAAAGTGTGATTGTGTACGAATGCTGGGACCAGATTGATACGCAATTCGGGCTGCTGCGTCGGTAAAATGAATGCTGGCCGTCGTATTCACACCGTCATACTAGCCAGAGAACATAAAGCTGTCCAAATACGCTCTGGGAGTGCAAGTACCATGTAATTAATAAATAACTCCGTCTACACACAACAACTAGGCCAAAAAATCAGCCGTGTGTGACACATATGTGTAAATCAGCAGAAAAAATGTTTACTATAGCAACACGTGCACTAGTGAGAGAATGTTCAACTGGAACTTCAATGAACAGTATTGGAAAACTGTTTGAAGTGTTGTTCCATAATGGCATGTGAGTATTACTACCATATCTCCACTGATGATGCCCTACACCTCAACGGCAAAACGCATCTTTGGAATAAAATACAATAATATTCACCAAAATAGTTGTTTGTAGCGGAGTTATTTACACAATTATTGTTGAATAACTGCGGAATTATGGCCTGTTAATAATTTAACAATTACCATGTCTTTAGTGGCCGTGTGATTGTTGTGGAAAGTGATTACACTAATTACTGTACAGACTTGACCTTTTCACTCGATAGGACTTTCAAACTGCTGATTATTATCGTAACTTTTCGGTTGATGGTTGACGTGTTTATACTAGTTAAACTGTTAGATTAAAAGTGTGTGATTTCGCATCCTTTGACTATGTGTGGATGTGATGTTACCAGATCCTATCATATACTGACTATTGAAAATTCGAAGAGATTGCATTGCAGGTAAACACGTTTACCAGCCCGCCGTGGCGACGGGATAGCTAAATATAGGAAGTCTCGATACCATCCATTAGGCGTGTCAAATAATCTACCAGTGACTATTTAAAAACTATGATAAACAAAAGTTCCAAAAGATGTGTCGTTTGGTCTGCGATGTATTCTGTTTCGTCAGATGCCCCCATCTCGTGACGGTTCTTTAGGTCCCCTCTAAGCCCAAGATGGCTGCGGCTTAACCGCAAGGGCCGGCCGCCGTCTTTTCTCTAGGGACGAGAGGGAAATTGCCGGCCGCCATTGTACGGGGCCTGGCGTTCAAGGAGTAATTTGTGGGCTGCTCAGTCATGGCGCCAAGCAGCCTCCAGTCCTTCCAACACTCCAAACAGGCCCGCCCCTGGCAGCTAGGCACACAGCGCATAACACCAGTCAGAAGTTGTATCGAAGTGGCAGGGGATCAGAGATATACGCCAGAGGTCAAATTCTGTGCTATGTTAAGTGTGTGCGTCTAATCATATCTTCTCTTCCAAAATACCACAAATTTTTTCCCCTATAATCGATCATGTTGTAATGCAACTATTACCCCTTTTCTGCTAATAATATCCTTTTTAATTAGTTAACCCTACCTAAAACAGTTTATTTCGGAGACTTCTGAACGATTGACTTTGAACATGTGAGATTATGGTCTCAATATGATGTTAAAAAAATACTTGAAGTGAATGATTGAGTGTTTCAGTAATCAGTAATCACTTAAATATATCGTTAAGAAGATATTATCAAGTGTTCCAGCAGTGGCTAACATATTTTGAACGATTAATATAGTTTACTGTATTTAATGCGAAATTTAATTTATTTAGATTATTCGATATATAATGTAATTTAAAATTTTTACTATTTAATTTTTTAACGAAATAAAAATCTTTTAAATTATTATAAGTTTGGCTTAAAAATAACCGATTATTCACTTTAACAATCAGAAATTGTTTAGTTTTGCGTAATTGAATTGTATCTGTATAGTTTTAGAGAAGTTAGGCTGTTTTCTGGCACAAAGCAAAGTGGCTCGAATATTTTTCAGAATGGGGTTTTCCTGTAAGTTATATAAAATTACTTCGTGTATGGCTAGCTTTATTTAGAGAGAAATGTGATTATGATTCCATGCATGGTGACAACGTTATTCAGTAAATATGAAGTAAACGTTTAACGTAGAGTTTCATTACTTAGAAGCTAAATTCTCATTCGAAAAAGCTAAGAACGTAATCCAGCTACTTTGGAGGAGGTATAAGCCATTTGAAATCGGATAACCTGCAACTTCGATAAATATTACCACTCAAAGTTGTTACATAGTTACGTAACAATCTTCACAAAATAATTATCCCGTGAATGTCAGAATACTGAAAGATAAATAAAGATCCTATTAGTGTTATTTATTATGTATTCTGTTTGATTGAATCTAAAGCGTCTAAAACATTGTTTTTGGGTTTAAGCACAAACGGAGAGCCTGTGGCATGGCTTGAAGTCATTTTGTTTTAATCCTCAAAGAGGAAAAGGCCAGCTAAGTACATCAAGTCTAGCAATTAATCCTGGCCTCAGCGGTAGTTAAAAAAAATAAACAACATCTGTCTTGTTTTAACCACCGGGTGAAAGAGTTTCCAAGTGCCTCACATACCACCACCGTCACGTTTGGAGCTAAAGTAAAAGTTGAACCCTGACAGCGGAGCACAGGTAGCCTACTTTGTGTACTGTAAGTAACTATTATATATACGGTGTCCAGCAATGAAAGGATAAAGCGCACATAGGTCACATCAAGTCCTACTACGTAACAAAATTTTATTTTAGTAAAAGTCTCACCATTTTCGAGATATTGATTTTTTAAAATATTTTTTTGAAACATGTGACTTTGATCAGTTCATTCTGTGCCATTTCTACAAATTAAGATTTTTTGAACCTGGTTTTTTTTTTTTTTTTTTTTTTTTTAATTTGCTCAATGAAGTTTGAGTCATCTGAAACAATATTCTTCAATTTTCTAAAAATTTTAAATAAACTTTAAAAAATACTTATGTAAAAAGTGTATACAAATTTATTTAAACGGCTGACTTTGACAGTCTTTTGGAGGATGTGTCTCTCGCAAAATGGGAAGAAATGTGGTTGCAAAATGATGGCTGCCCAGCACGAGTGGTCCGAGACCACCTTAATGAAACGTATATCGGGTGCCTCGATCCTATCTTACGGCCACCAAGATCACCGGACCTTAATCCCTTAGATTTTTTTGTGTGGGGGGGGGGGGGGGGGGTGGCTGCCTAAAAGATTTAGTTTACGTGACGGAGGTAACTTCGGTTACACAGCTGGGTAAGAAAATATAAACAGCTGTGAAACACATTAACCGCAAAGGTTATGATCGCCGAACAAAAAGATCATGTGTCAAAATATTTAGGACGTGCATTGGAGGAAATGGCGGCCATTTTGAACAATTTTATAATAAACGAAACAAAAATTATTACTTGCGTTTATTCTATTATTTGTATAGACTCCATACCAAAAAGCTTTTTTAAAATATTACCATTTTTGTAATACACTTTTAAAATGCACAATGGAGTCTTTAGCAGATTGAACTACCATAAAACTATCATTTTAAAAGAAGTATAAAATAATTATACAATTTAAGATTTTTATATGGTTTTTAACGTTTTTTTTTTTTTAAAAAAGAATTTTTTTTGGATGACTCAATATCTTTGAGTAAATTTAAAAAAAATAAAACAGAATTCAAAAAGTCTTAATTTGTAGAAATGGCATGGAATAAACTGAATAAAGTATTTTGCAAAAATATTAAGAAAATCAATATCTCGAAAATGGTGAGGGTTTTACCAAAATAATATTTTGTAATATAGTAAGACATGATGCGGTTGCAGGATCATCCTTTCATTCCTGGGCAAACTGTATATGCTGCTTCTCCTCTCGTTTCATCACAGAACACGTTTAATCTAAAAATTTTACTTCTCAAAAATGGAAGTACATTTTAATTAAAAGTGAAGATTTTCGAAGTACATTTAAAATAATACCTTCTCTTTTATCTTTACTACCACTTGAATTTTTTCTGTCGTATAATTCCGTGTGGTAGGATTGGCCTGGTGACAGAATCTATAATGGCTGCGCATTCTGCCCCTGTTGTAGCCACCTTAACATAACCTGGCAATCGTACTGAGTACAGTTACCCTACAGTTTAACGTGGAACCCGAACCACGGAAGCGTTCTGGCGTACTTCACATAAATATACATACCGTTCAATATACATACCGTTCTGGCCATCTAGACATCTGAAGACATCTGAAGAGATCTAGTATTATAAATGGGACAGTCAAATTACTTGCCTAATGTATGTAGAAGATAGCTGTTCGGACTGTAGGTTAGAAAGAATTTACCAAATACATTTAAAATAATATCTTCTTTTTTATCTGTTACTGCCACTTCTGCATTCATTGAGAGAGTTTTTACTTTCGGGAATACAATGTGGCGAGATGAAAGGAACAAATCTTCGCTCAGATGAATAACCTATGAGCTTATGGTATATTTTAATTTAAATGTATACTGTACAGTGCTGTGGAAGTCATTGGGAAGAATAAGTATTTGATGAATGTATCAAAAAGCAATGAAAAAATATGTCTTAGAACTTTTTCTATCAATGTATTTTTTAGCAGCGAAAAATACAAATTTATTCTTGCTGTTACAAAAAAAGAGGTATAAAAATTATCCAGATCACGCAATTCCGCAAGAGTCAAATCAATGTTTGCTTCGTGGTCTACTGTATGACAGAAAAGGTGAAATTTAGTAATCCACGTTATACTTTAGGATCGTAACGAGACAATAATAGACTTACTGGTGCGCTGACCTACCCCAAGACAGTTTGTTAACCCCTTCTGGGGCCCGAACGCGACAACATTGTCGCAGACTGCTTGCGCCGTTGAGGTATGCAGCCTGCCAGTCAGTCAGTCAGTGGTGGTTATCTGGCGTCGCGGCGCCGGCATTTAATTAGGCGCCAATCGAGACGCCGCGCCGCACTAACACAATATTAGCGTCGGCGCCACCCCCGTCTGATTAGCGGCGATAAACGCGTCTGCGTCGCGGGACACTCGACCCACTCAGGGGCGAAACACTTTACACTGCCAGCTTAAAACCAACGTTATTGGGTCGCTAGTCCTTTTCACTAAAACGTGTACGGTTCTTATAAAATGACGCCAGATCCTCTACCAACCATATAAAAGCATATAAAATTATATTGTTTAAAGATTTAAAATCAAAGTTTGGAAAATAATGTCACCTATTAGCGTTTAAGCAATTTTAATCCACTTATATTTAAATTAGTACTTCCATTTTCATTGTTATGAACTCCAATGCTTCTGCTCATTCGATTAAAACATTTATACACACGATTAACAATACAATTCACAATTCCAGTAGTTTTAACTATTTATATACAGACTTCATACATTAATAATAATAGACTAATATCCTTATTGTTGGCTTTCTCAAGTATAATATAATCTTATTAGTTTTTATAAAACCGCAGTCCATATGACTTCAATTTTGTTCACCAATGCCACACATTCTCTGACTTCACCTCCAGCGATGATTTTTTTCTGAACGTCAACCAAAGATAAAACAGCTTCCCTACTTTTTTAAACGAAAATCACACACACAAATATTTATTTCAAATTCTTTGCAACAATTCCCTTACAACCTTTACTTGTAATGTCAATAATAAAACACATAGTAAATAAGTAAAAAAGACGATATTGTAAACAACGGGAGCACTGTCCACGAATCTATAAAGCAAAAAGTGCAAGGAAATGTCCGAAGTTTACAAGAAGAATCCATTTGTTCACGAATACAAAGTGAACTAGTGCGACTGCGGTGAGATCTGACAAAATGTGTCGCATATTGTGCAGTACTGCCCACTGCGTGCCTCCCTTAGATGTCTCCAATATTTAAATTCGCCAACGCAGGCGTCAGTTCCCTGGACTGAGTGTCTCGGTGTCCTTCATACCTGCCAGAAGAGGGTATTGTCCACTGAACAAAAAATAGTTCCATAATTACAGTAAATTTACACTATGTTGTTGTTTGAATTTCACTTTATAAGTGCCGTGTAAACTTCAAACATATATCTAAATTATTATCGTATGTCCCCATAACGGAGAACGATATGCAATTTTGATTGGATGTGTTAAATTTTTCTTTGGGATGTTCTTCTTGACGGACCAATATTTTTTCATTCTTTCTCTGACGGTTTTCTTTCCTTCGGCAGTCCAGATGCGTTTAGATTTTTCCTTTTTTTTTCTGCGAAATAACTTCCCTTGGGTTCACTTTCTTTTTAAAAATCTCTCGGTCTGTGACGTCTCCCTTAGGAATACCTGCAGGCTTCTGGTCTTTCTCCACCTCCTTCATCCATGTGGTTGTTGTTTTTACTGTTTTTGTGTATTCTAAAATTTATATTGAGATTCTTTCCTTCGGATTTCTAGTCAGGTGTCCATAAAATTTCAGCCTTTTTTTCATGTATGATTCTATGTTTGAAATTTTTTCTGTAGTTTTTCTAGTTTGGAATCTAAATTGTCATTCTTAGTTCACTCCGGGTCCAAGGATTTTTCTGATAATTTTTCTTTTTTGATTTGTTCTGTTGCTTTTTAGTGTTCATTGCCAATTTTTCACTTGCGTATGTGACTGTTGTCTTAATATTTTCTTATCTTCGTCTTGTCTGAAATACAATTTTTGTTGTAAATATTTTGTACTAACCCCATTGTTTTCTTCGTCTTCTGTTCTCTTGCTTCCTGTGCTTTCGCTTCTAGTCCTGTTGGTCTATGATTTCTCCTAGGTACTTAACTGCTTTACCCTTTTGATTTCATCATTTTTTTGTCCTTAGTTTTTGTTTTTATATTTTCTTCCCTATGAATTCTGTTTTATTTAAATGAAATTTATAATCCTGTTGTTTTTTTTCAGCACATCCTTGAGGGTTTCTATTTGCCTGATGGCCACTTCTTCTTTGTCTGTGATGATTGATAAGTCGTCAGCAAATGCCAGATATGATATGTGTATTCCTTTTCGTCCCGATTTTTATGGGTGCCCACATGTTTTCTACTTTCAGCTGTTTTTTCCCATTCTCTCTTTACTTTATCTAGTACGATGTTGAAGAGTAGTGGTGACAATCCATCTCCCTATCTTATTCCTGTTCTAATTTCAAATGGTTCAGGTATTTCATCCATGGATTTAACTTTAGATGTGTTTTCGGTTAGTGTCTGTTCTATCAATCTTATGGTTTCGTCATCTAAAAATCTTTTTTAAAAAAAAATAGTAAATAAAGATTACCTGTCTATGGAGTCATATGCTTTTTCAAAGTCAACGAACATGGCACTCTATAGTAAATATATAAATAATATATGTGCAGGATTTTCAATTTATAGTTTACTGATGGCCATACAACGGTGGTTGATTCATTTCATAAAAGGTGTTGGAAACCTCACAAATTATTCTTCTTAAGTTCACTTTCTTCTGTGTCAAACGCTCATACTAAAATAAAGAGTATTTCTTCTAAATACTAAATGTGATAGCCGAAAACTTTGAATTGCGAAGGTCCATAAAAAAAAAAAGTGATACAAATGGATCTGGACGAAAAACATAGAATTCCCTGCTGGTGAGAAATTAAAACAAAATTCAGTCCAGCTAAAAATCGGTTAATGATTATTTATATGCACTGATAGGTAATTAAAAGCTGCCTATGCACAGTGATTTCCAGTTGTTTACTTTCCACATACAGCTTTTATTTACTGTATTCAATAAGCATTAAAAGTAATTTATACACACAATCAGTTCCAGCCAATATAGCAGGCTATTAATGATTTGGATACTTTTGGATGTTAATTAGCTCCCTACTTTGTTTGTATTGAAAATCAACTGATAAGAGTGTTTAAGATAATATTTTTTAGACACTTTGGTATTACGGAGGATACAACTTATCAGCCCATTTACAACTAAGGAAATAATTAACTACAACCCATACTTGGGGCCACTTTCATAAAGGCAATCCAAACTTTTTAAGTTCTTTACATGTCACTATTTGATATGAATTATAATTTATTTAAAAAAAAACAAGTGACCGTAATTTTTCAGATTACTTTTTGTTTTGAAAATTTAATTAAAAATACTTGCGGCCATATTTTGATAGGCAACCCTGCATAATCACATTCTGATACTAATAATTATACATAAAAATGTGCATTTGTATAAAAATTAAGGGGTGGAAGGGGGTAGAAGGGGTGGTTTGTCAATTAATTTCATATGGGACCACTTTGGAGGTGTACCCTATCCACTAAAAAAATTTCATTTAAATCGGTTCAAAATTGGCGAAGATATCGCTGAACATACATACATACAAAAAAAAAAAAAAAAAAAATTACAGACGAATTCAGGACTTCCTCCTTTTTTTTTTGAAGTCGGTTAAAAATAGCATTTCAATCAAATAACAGACGGACGTAGAAATCACGCAGTTGGATCTTAGGCTATAAGTCTCATTCGTCAGTTAGTTGAAGACACTCGCTACAAGTTTCAGTTTACAGTCCAGCTGTACGATCTGCGACTTTTCGCAACATTCAACAACTGCAGTACTTCGGCTGACAACCAACGCCGCGATATCCACAGGAAAGAAGGGAGAGGATTCTGGTGAATGCTGCAGCCAAGTTGAACTCTTTAATAGCAGGTTTTATTTCGCTTTAAGGAGCGTCGGTTCCCTGCAGCTAAGAAACACAGACATCCGCGCCTCTCTCTCCCCTCCAGCTGGGAGAAAAAAAAGAGAAACATCTTCCAAAGAATGGCCACATTATTACGAACAAAAAAGCAATTTACTAACTGCAGAGTACGCTCATAATTAAATTCTCCTTTTATGGACGTTAATTCCGAATCTGGGCGTGCACGGGCGCATTCTAACTGCTGTCCGTCTTCATTCGCCGTCGCTGTTATGGCCCCCACAGCTGCGCCTTCCTTTTAGCAGCTCCGCAGCAAGCGATTATTTTTTTTTTTACTGCGTGAATATAATTTAGAGAAAAATAGCGTATAATTGACCTTCTTGGCGAGTGGATGGGAGAGGGTGGTAAAAGAGGAGGCGAGCGAATACTAGTCTGTCTGACACTCAACTTTATTGACGCATAAATGAACTGTTGCTACTGCTGCTCCTAGCGACGGATACGGTAGTTAGAGGGCCACCTTAGGCAAAGGTCATAAAACCAGCTTGGTAACTTAGACCCACGGCACAATTTCATCAGCCATCTCGCACTTTGTGAGGCGTCGGGCTTCCCTCAACTTAAATTATTTTTATATATAAAACCAAACTGGATCCCGGTCCTTATTTCTTATCCCGGGATTTCAGGATTGTGCACAGAAAATCTCGGGATTTGAGATGGCAAATAAAACATACAAAAAAATGTAAGAATCAGTTTTTTAAATTGTAATTTTAGTAACATATGTCCCTACACAATAGACATTTATTAGTAACCGGACTTGAAATCACACAATCACGATGATGTATTATTCATAACAATTATCAAACCCAAAAATCCCGAGATCAAGAAATCTAATCTACAAAATTTCGGATCTGAAAATGGGCCCGGAATCGAATTTTCTAATTATCACGCACAAACCACTGAACCACTGGACCTATTCAGGTCATATTCAGACGAAATATTATTGAGGAAGTGCGAAATATTTCTTTATTATTATTCTTTCCGACAAGTGCTGCTGAGGTATATAATTCCTACATTTACAATTAGGTTATGTTGGCTATGATTCCGCACATAACACATAAGCATTCCTCACAAAAGCTTACACTTCTACTGTTTCATTCTGTTTTGTTTTTTGAGTACGCATATTTGTTTCATAACATTTGTTAAATGTTGTAGGCGTATTAGAATAAAACTGAATACGCCAATTACACATAACAAGCATAAGTAATATTTAATTTACATTAACATGACAGAAGCGGTCTCGTATTCGAATAGACAATACCTTTTGTATTGTATGGAACTATGAATCAAAGATGATTATTATCTTTTGTTCGAATTTGGCGTGAGAAAATAGCTACGGCTACAGTTTAAGTAAAACTCGTTGTGTGTTGTAACATGCAGTTCATAACAACAGTCAGTAAACGGCATCTTTACTGACAAAACACTCGACATATTCAAGCCATATTCACACAATATTAGGTTTTTAGTTAGGTCTCATTCCGATGCGTGGCGCTCTATTCTAGATTCCACTGAGAGATGCAATTATGTTTTATTGACCGCGTTTTAGTAGGGTTGTTTTTCCACATACTTGTAGTAAATGTTTGTTGGTCGACAAGAAAGTGTAACGCTCTGGCATCGCATTCGAGAGGACGTTGGTGCGAATCCCCTTCCGGCCATCCAGATTTGAGTTTTCCATGGTTTCCCCAAAACTCTCCAACAAATGCCGGGACAGTTCCTTAAAAAGGCCATGATCTAATTCCTTCCCGTTCCTTGATCCCAGTCCTTTCCCGCTTCTAATGACGAGGCGTAAACCCATGAGCTTTTAAAAAAAAAAAAAATGTCAAGAAATTGTTTAAATGCCCTTAACATTTGGTGGTATTATGTGTCTCGTGAATTATCATTTATGAAATAATGAGTTACAGACACACCTTCAATTTTAACTTGCTTTTATTTCACGTAAAAACATCGGGCTTCAAAGATACTGGTCACATGTAAACACTTACTCCAGTGATTAGTCTCAATACTACTTCAAAAGACAATACTGCCAGGCACGCAAAACTGTTTTCAACTGAGTGTCTTTACCGACGTAAAACTGTGTCCGTAAACTGTCTCAGCTGAGACTCTGCCACTCGCTTTAGTTACACAGAAAGTTCTAAAACATTACAAAGACTTCAGATAGATATTTCTCGAACTTTAACAATACTTAAACAATTAAAAACATATTAAAACAATTAAAATCAGTACTTAATCATTTACAATCATTACGAAATGCTAAGAAATGAAAACCAAAGACATCTAAACACAAAATTATGCACATAAATCATTTTAAACTGTAATAAATTGTCCTAAATGTTTGGAATACAAACATTTAATCGATTTCTCTTGAATAGTTCTGTCCATAAATATATTAAATAGTATTTAAATGATTTATTTCCGTTAAACAAAGTCCATTTAAACAGATTTACAATAAATTGCAAGACAAACATACAAAATCATATTCACTCAACCCCTAGCATCTACAGCTTTACTAGCTGGCATCGCCCCTGGAGATATACGCCGGGAAGTTGCCACCAGCGTGGCAAGGCTTAAAGTGAATGAAGACGCCCGACACCCCCTGCATGGCTATAGACCAGCGCCATCAAGACTCAAGTCCCGTTCAAGCTTCATGCGAACTTCAAAGCAACCAACTGGAGCTCCAAGAATATTGACTTGGGAGAAGAGATTACAACAAGTGTTCGTGTGGATCAAGCCAAAAGAGGGTCTACAATCTGGGTCCCATTTGGAAGTCGCTAAACAGGTTTCGAGTTGGAGTTGGCCGCTGCAAAGATACTCTTGCCACTTGGGGATACCTGGGAGAACAGCCAGATACCAAATGTTCGTGCGGGGAGAGAGAAACCATAGTACATTTACTGTCTTGTCCACAAGTTGGAATAAATGTATGTCAATCAGCTACTGACAAAGCCATCGCATTGGCAGAAAAACTACCACATTTTTGATGCTGTCATCGGCACGAGAAGAAGAAGAACCCATAGCTTGCTACAAATGATTCATAAAACGCAATTCCATTTAAAGTCTAGGTTTGAGTGTTGTTACAGTGGGTAAAGTAGGGTATATTTTATTTTGATGATGTGTTTGAAAGCTGAGAAACTAAAGATGGAAGTTTCCTGAAATTAATAAGTATTTTTTTGTTGAACGCGATTCAACCAGCGTCCCGTCTTTTCTCGGTGCCGTGTAACGTCCTGACTTGAGTTGGAATCGATCGCGTATGCCCTGCATTCAAGTGAGTCTCCCAAGCGAACGCAAACTGCTGTAATGACCGATCAAACTGGCCTCTGCAACGAAACCACCCGAACAGGCCCCTCCGTTCTCGTTCTCTCTCTCTCTGAGGCAAAAAGCAGTGGGGTCGGGCAGGCAGGCTAGATGTCTGCGGGGCAGAGCAAGGTGTGTCCTATCTCCCATCTGCGGCGATTTAATTCCATTCCGCACGCGTAATTTAAATTTTATCTGCCCTCCCGATAGAAGACCTTCACCCGGTCGAAATAAGTCTCGCGTCTTGGACCTACGCGCATTCTCTCTGCTACCAGTTTCTCACTAATTCACTTTCCATTCGCTTTGATGGTTTCTGTTCTTGCATTGGACACTCTTTTATTTGAAGATGCATTAAAATTATCGTGCAGATTCTGTGCACATCACAAACCGGATTTTTACTTTTTTTTTTTTTTTTTTTTTTTTGCTTGTGGCTTTACACCTCGTCAACGTCTATGGCATTAGAGGCGGGAAAGGGATGGGGGCCAGGAACGGGAAGGAACTCCGCCATTGCCTTTTGAAGGAACCATCCCGCCATTAACCTGGAGTGATTTGGGGAAAATATGGCAAACCCATATCTGGATGCCTGGACGGTAATTCGAACACACGTTCTCCTTGATTTCACCACTTAGCTGCAACTTGTAGAATTTTTTATTTTTATTTTTTATGTGACCTTCTTTAATTTTAATGAACCTTCTAGTACTTGAGGGATTTTAATCGTTCTTAATCTACTAGTGTTAATCTCAGTCAATTTATTATTAATAGGCCTACTGTAGAATTTCCAGGCCTTCTCTGATGTGAAATACACAGTTCTACTGTTACATATATCTACAGTATATCCAAAGTTTTACAGATAGATGATTTGCTCTTTAATGCTATGAATCGATACATGCCCTGCGTCTGTTCGTACTTCGTAGCGTTGGCCACATAATCGGCAACTCTTCCTAATGTAACTATATTCACATATTTTTCATTCGATAGTGCGTACGAGTCATCATGAGTACTAATAAAAGGCTAGTTCATTGCGCCCGTAACGTTGACGTCACGCTCGTGACCTTCGCTGCCCGACTAACAACGGCCAGAGACGATGCTGGCACATCGAGGTTATGCGCGTTACTCAGTAACAATTATATTTAGCTAAACAACTGCGAAGAAATGAGTGACACAACACTGAAAGAGAAGTGCGCATCTAGATAAATCTACATTTTAATTACTAGTTGCCTTTGTTTATTTAGATTCGTTTGATGTTGATATTTCCATTATATTCTCTGATTGGTGTTACAGTAAGGTAGCAAATACAGCATCACATGAATTTAATGATTCGTGAGCGATGGAAGCTTTCAGTTTAAAGCAGAAATGTTAGCACTCGCCTTTACAGCAGAGGACAGGGGCTATTTAAGTTTTTTTTAAAAAAATAAGTTGATTTCATGACCACCATGATACTGAAATGATTATTTTGTTTGAATGGAAGTAGTTCCACATAAATGTATATCTATACTGGCTGAACCACGACCAAAACTAATATTATGCGGCATAACTGAAGTATGCAGCTATGATCGGAAGCTTTGATTTTCTATCGGAAATATATCAGCGGGCTGCACAAGGATGACAGTCGAAACTTTTTGTAGATGACAATTTATTTACTCAAGCATCGGCTATGAAATTAATTGACAAAACACTGAAAGCAAGTACACCTTTCGTTTAAATTCACATATTAGTTGCTTTTTGTTTATTTCTATTGGTTCTATGTAGATTTTTTCCTTATATTCTCTGATACAGGAATGATTGAAGCTTTGATTTTCTAGCAGTAATTTTAGCAGCTTTGACAAGGATGGACACTGAAACTTTTTGTCTACAGCATAAGGCACTAAGAATATGGTTGAGCGTTATTTTGTAATAATACTTTTTACTTATGCAACTGTGAAGAATTGATTTGCGGAGACACTACATTCGACCCGTCATTTTTGATGGGCTTTCATGCTAATATTTTAATTTCTGCAATTTGTCATCCATAGTATGTAACGCTTACTTTTCTACCGAGCGTGGTGGGTGACCGGTTAAAGCTCTGGCCTCACATTCGGGAGGACACCGGTTCGAATCCCCGTCCGGGTATACAGATTTTGGTTTTCCATGGTTCCCCAAATCATTCCAGGCGAATGCCGGGATGCTTCCTTCAAAAGGTCATGGTCGAATTCCTTCCCGTTCCTTGACCCCAGTCCCATCCCGCCTCTAATGACCTCGACGTCGACGAGGCGTAAAGCCGTAATTTTTTAAAAAAAATACTTTTCTGTTTATGTCTGGCGGTCAGCTTAATGCTGACGATCCTCTCCAAGAAATCACTGCTGTTTCTTTTATTAACAAATGGATAACTGTTTTGATGAATATTTTATTTTCGAGAAAAGGTTTCTGACAAAAAATTGTAATCTAAAATAGGATAAACACAGTTCACTTTTAGTATTAAGTTTTCTCAGTATTATTTGCATTTTCTGAGGATGAAGTTTTACTTGTTTGGTTGGATTTATTCCTGGCGTTTGTGCAGCAAGTGAAACCGCAGGAAGTCTACCGCAGTAAAATCGTTACTACATTGTCTCGTATCGCCACAGAGGTATTCAATGCGTAGCTGCAGATGTAAGAGGATTACTCAAACAAACCTCTACTTTTCCGACGAAAATCGTTTGTTGTCGTCAAAGAAATCCTCACGCTCTGTATTCCAGATAATCTCTGAGGAGAATATCCGATTCGGTTGTCTAGACGTGAGCGTTTTGAGGTCGTTGAAGGTCGCGCAGGACTATGGTGGCTTAGAATATAAAATTAAGCGTATTGTGCTTATTGTCATTATCCAGTAATACGGCACAACGGTACCACAGGGGTATAACTACATGATAGATTACATACAGATAAGTGTAAACTGTGCTAACTACAACTAATTGAATAATGCCATGCTTTAAGAAGAACTACCAGCACTAAGTCTAAACAAATTTTTTTTTAAAATGTGGTACTAAGGTTGTGAATGTACCATAATAAATGTAAAATGTTTCATGACATCAATACAGCCGCGCTAGTGAGAAAAGGACTGAAATATTTCTGTAAATCAAATTTGTTAAGTCGATAACAAGGTTCTATAGTAATATACCAATGGAATGATGAACAATTTAAGAATTACTTGTATAATGTAGTAAAACAACATTGTAACGCTGGGATACTTCAGTGAAAACTGAAATATTGCAGTAGAATCAAATTAGAAAACTGTAAAACACCACTGCAACGCTGGATTCTCAGATACCCCTCGTGTTACTACAATGGAAGCGTGAAAATAAACGCCAATACGCATTAGTAACTTTAGCAAAACAAACTGAACCAGTTAAACGTTAAAACAACGGAAGAACACGATTCTAAGTAGTAGCCAGAGGGGACGGCTCAAGCTCAACTACTGGGAATGTTGATTCTAACATTAAATTGTAAGCAGGAAGTACGGAGTATAACAACTAAACAACAATAAGCGACATTTGTTATTATACGACTATGTGTGTTAAAAAGTTTGCAATAGGAGCTGTAACTGCAATAATTGTAAGCAAGACCCAATGTAAAATTATAGAATTAATTAGACAAAAAGTCAAAATGTAATGGAATTACATGCCAAATTCCTTGCATGAAAATGATTCCTGTAAATTTCCTGAATCTATATACTCAACAATTAGAAAATTAATATGTTGGGCCCAATTTAGTCACTAGACATTAGACAGCATAAGTGAAGGGTAAATAAAAAAAAAGTGAGAAGAGTTACTCTTCGTGACAGCAAGTTAATTTTATACGGCTAGCACTAAATAACAGGGACGAACCCAGCTGACGCAATGATAGCTCATAATGTTAGGTCCACGAAGTCACTTCATACGCGACTTTGATTAAAACTTGGAAGCCAATACTAGTCAAACAATTTTAACATCCATTCTGACAAACCATCATCGGTGCTATATTGCTGGGTCGAGATTGCGAATAGCTTGTAGACCTGTCTTTCTGAACGAATAACATTGGGAACGTTCTATCGATTTATTGACATAGTGAATGTTGTTGATACATGTTAGGATCAACAAAGAAATCGGTCATCACTTCGGACTCCTGCGCATCTTAGAAGCAAAGAAGAATTATTAAAATTTGTAGATCAACCGTCCTATTATTTCAAAGATATCAGTAAAAATTTGAAATCATGAAGTCAGGTCGAAGCAGGTACAAGATTTGTTGTAGACAACATACAAGTCAAAGCATTCATATTGCTTTTATCTTTTAAGTTAATTGGATTAGAGAATTCTACCTAAATGTTAGTGCAGTTGTGTTGAAGCGATTATAGAATAAGTTTTAGCTCTTCCTCGGTGGGGTTGCGAAACTTTATATTAAAAAAAGGGAGGCACAACTTATTAATACAACATGAGAGATATAAAACTATATTTCTCACTAAATCTTTGCTGGATTTAAACAGAGTACACCATGCAACCTGTTGTATTACATTCTGTACATTCGACTTCATAATTTTTCATATTCTGGTATGCTTAATGGTTAGAAACAATTCCTGAAATAATTCAAATATAAACGAATAGGATTATACATAGCTTCATTGCGTAGAAAAATATTTTCTTTTTTCTGTTTGTAGCGAAGTTTAACTATTTAAATTACAGGAATTACGAGAGAAAATAAGTAGCTAGCCCCTAATGGTCGGGAATATAATCTCGTTACTGGTCACATGGCTATTTCTGACTTTTGCAAGTTCATGCGGATTTATAATCACCTGCAAAATTTATTGCATTTGCTCTATTATAACGTAACGTTCATCGTAGAAACACTTTAAAATGTTCGCAAGTCTACACAGCTTGTAACCAATAAATTAAAAGAAAATGGAACCGGAATTTTACAACAGTAGTTGTTATAATAATTATTATTAAAATCAGAAAACAGTGCTTAACCTCACTTTGATCTACTTCAGAAGAACTCAAATTTTTATATCATCTCAACTCTGAATATTGCGAATTTCATGATTAATGAAGGTATAAATTCGTAGCAGTAAACTTAATGTGTCAGTAATACAGTTAAATGTTATTTCCTTTACAAACACAACAAATTTTTTAAACTTTTCATCTCTTAAGAATAAAAGAGAGATTTTGTCAACATTGTCACTTCCGTAACAATGGGCATATAAGTTCCTCCGCGAACTATAATTTATCGTGCCATCTGAACCACGAAGCATATAGAAACTCAGCTAACCTAGAGATAGCAGCTTTTGCCATAAATGAAAGTCAGATTCATGGTCATTAAAATTATCTGTTGATGACCGGAACTCGAATCATGAATATCTGCATCCTCAATCAAAATACTTCACTGCTTTGAGTGTGACAAGGAACATACGCGACGAATCACACACATGCATGCTAGGCGGAAATATAACAGTTTGTCTTAATCGTCCAGTATTTTATTTTTATTAATTGCTTTTGGTCTTATCAGCTATACTGAAAGTTCATTCCATGTTCTTTGTACGGCAGTTTACATTCCAATTTCGTAACCCACTCTAATTACACCACTTTACATACCTGGTATTATAATGTAACATGTTGACATGATAGATGATCTCTTATCTATACAACAGATGGTTGATTATATATTTAGTGAAATTATTCGAACGCTGTGGCTTAGTTACATTTTGGTCGAAATGGAATACTTGTACCTTAACCATTCTCACTGGAAACATTTTTTTTTGTTACTTATGGTTTTACGCATTGTCGCCGTCGAGGTGATTACAGGCGGTAAAGGACTGGGAAGAACGAACGGGAAGGAATTCGGTCATGGCCTTTTGAAGGAATCATCCCGGCACTCGTCTGGAGTGATTTGGGGAAATGATGGAAAACCCAAATCTGGATGCCGGAACGGGAATTCGAATCGGCGTCCTCCCTAATGCAAGGCCATATCGTTCTAATATTTGTGTCTAGATAACAAAATCTTCGAGGGATGACCTGTTTGTTTTAATTTATTGTTGCTTCTAGTAGTTCTGGGACTTGTCTTCGTTGTTCTGCTAGGGTCACTCTACCTTCCTGTATACACTTTCAACCCTATTGTTAACATGGGTGCAATATAGTATTATAATGTTGACCGGTAGGTCCAATATTTCTGTTCAGGTGGTATTCAATGATCAATGAACCAACATATTTCCTAACATTTTCTGTGGGTTCCTTAATTGTCTTAGTTTTATATCTGAGTGTTTCCATTCTTTTGTATATTTGGTGCTTATTCGAAGACAGCAAAATGGATTAACTGGTGGGGAGAGGAATATTACACCTTGTGAGTTCTTCAAGTGTTTTTTCCTGAGTATTACTATCTTTCTTACAGGAAAATGACAGGTGGTTTATGTCCTCCACTGTTTGATCGACGCAATCCCACAGGGTGTTATCTCTCAGAGTTATCCAGTTTAGGTGGCTGGGAAAGTTGCCGTGGTGGAATCGGCTTCTAGTAATATTGATTAAATGTCGTCTGTTAACTTTACAGTTATGGAACCTCGGTTTGGAAGGGATACGTGGTTGTATGCGGCCGTAGAAAACTCATCGAATTGTACCAATCCATTCCTCGCTCTATGTTTAATATCTTGCAATATTGCGGATTTGGGGAGTAGTAGTTCTATTTTTTGTCATTTTAGGATTGCTTCTTTGGCTAGTCTGCCTACATATTGCTTGTAATTGATCCCTTTATGTGAGGATAGCCAATCGATATTAAGCTTGTTTTGATACCTAGGTTATTGCTGAAGTGTATTTCGTGTAATATTTCTGTTATCAGGTATCGTCCGGTGATATTCCGCAGTAAGTAATGTGTGATGAACTCACTGAGTGAGTAAATAAATGTTAAAATCGTTTCTGAAGGTTTTCATGTAAGAAACTAATTATGTTACGTCAAGTTTAAAGGAGAAAGATTTTGAAGCCAGGTGAAAAGAAGAATCTATCGTGCTGGTCGAAACGAAAGCGGCTCTCCGGGATAATGAAGGAATAAGCCGAGGCAGATTTAACGGAGCGAAAAAAACTCGATTTTATACTAACAGTGTATGCCTAGGGTGTAAAAGAACTGTTTGTATTGGGCAAAAGCGTATTTGACTGCGTGTAAAAAAAAAAAAAAATAACATTCTCAGAATTCTGTATTTCCGTTCCTTCCTGATTATCAAGTTTTTTTGTTTGTTTTTTTTGTAACTACATTCCTTTACAACAAAACTTTTTAGTGTCATTGTCTGTGGTATGATATCGTGTGTAATCGCTTTCCTGATAAAGGAATATCCTTCCACCAAATGGTATCTCATTTCTCAATATTACTGCCTTTCAGAGAGAATACTTAAGTGTAACAGAATTACAGACGACATAAATAGCCATGCGTAATTACAGAACACAACTGTTTTTCATTTATTCTGAAGGACAGCAGTATAAGCCAACTGTAAGTCGCGTTTTGTTCATCAATAACGGCGAGGGCTCGTTTTCACTGTGCGTCAGTATTCACTGCTTCAAAGATCAAACATATACACAAACCTTTCATCGATTGTACTCGAAAAACGAGAGTATTGTCAGAATACATGGTGTTTCAGGAGGAACGGTAAATATTGAAGAAGGTTGTTGTATGAACAATATTGAGTAAAAAGTTTCTATTTATACATGTGCTCAATTACCACTCGTATTGGAATGTTATTATTCCATTAGATTATTGCATGTGCGGATGGTGTACAAAGAAAAGAAAAACACAAGAGACGAATTACTCGCTCACATTGTAAACATTGCTATTCTCATAAAAGTTCACCAAGAGCTACACGTACTGTTGCGAAGAGAGCTGCAAAGTGTATTGAAGTCGATGGTGTGATTTTTGAACATTTAATTTAAACTTTTGTAAAATACGCGTGTGTTTTTGCATGAATAAAGTACTTGAGTTGTTTCTGTGCGTTTGATCATTTTCTGAGGTTTATTTTATGCATAACATTCAAACAGCTCCAACAGGAGACAAATAGAACACATGTTTATGTCAAGTTTTCACTTAATGTTGTTCATACTGGCACCGCTTTGAATATTTACTAATTCTCCTGACTCACGCTGTGTTTACCAGTGGTCTGCGCTCCACGTGCCAGTACCGACACGTGTCATTGTCAACCCTGCATGCATAACATTCTAACACCTGTATCTCCAAAAGGATAAAAATCCGGCCTCGGTAGCGTAGGGGCTAGAGTGCTAGCTCCACGTGCCGAAGGT
The DNA here is from genome assembly GCA_031002005.1 of Vandiemenella viatica. Taxonomy (NCBI): domain Eukaryota; kingdom Metazoa; phylum Arthropoda; class Insecta; order Orthoptera; family Morabidae; genus Vandiemenella; species Vandiemenella viatica. Next base: position 188,962,790 of record JARYHS010011408.1, read on the forward strand.
CGCCGGTTCGAATCCGGCCGCGGGCATGGATGTTAAGTGTTGTGTGTCTGTCTGTGTGTGTGTCCTGTCCGTCCTGTGGCGTCCGCACTTTGAATACTATATAAACACTGGATTTAACTGATTCACTGGAAGCTTTAATATAACACATTGAGCTGGCTGTATGGCCTCAGCTGCCAAAAGCCATTAATAATAAATAAATAAATAAAAAGGATAAAAATGGAACACATGTTTATGTCAACTTTTTACTTAATGTTGTTCATACTGGCACCGCTTTGAATATTTACCATTTCTCCTGACTCACGTTGCACGTGCCAGTACCGACACGTGTCATTGTCCACCCCGCACGCGTGGCACCGCGACCTGGGAGCGGCACGAACCGCGCTCGACTTGGCGGGACGTAAATCTGCGTGCCAAGTCGGAAGCCATCCCTTAGCCGCGCGCCGCAATCTCTCACTGCGCCGTGTAATTAACGCCTCACTATAAAAAGATTTATGGAGCGTTATCGTTCTTACACGGCGGCGGATGGCCTATAAACACCGGACGCAAAAATCACGATTCTGCCGCCGTTCTGAGAGCAGGACGGGGGAAAAAATATAGAGCCGTGTCTGGGCGGCCATCAACCGCCGCCGCCCACGCAATAAAGATGCTAATTCGGTCCCGGCGAAGGATCGGTTCGCCTAGCCACAATGGGGGGCGGTGGAGGGATAGCGCGGGATTATGCTAGACGACTCCAGCGCTCCCAGCGGCCGGCTGCTGAAAGCGATGCCCACGTGACCTGGCGGCCAGTCAGGGGAGAGAGGGGGGTGGGAGGGGGCAGAAAAACGGACTGGCTTGTTGGCCGACCCTCGGGAAATAAGCAAAATAGAAGCTGGCGCGCAGCAGGTAGGAAACAGTCGACAAGGTCGTCCCGCAGGGCTCCGCGCCGTGCATCGATCAGACTGCAAACACTGTGAGCAGCGCAAAGTGTTTCCAGGCGCGACACGCCACCTGCCCTCCTCATCGGGATTCTCCACAGTTTTCCTAGATCGCTCCAGGTGAATATCCCGTGGACACCTCGCATCATATCCTGCATATCCTTTCCGCTGTATTAACGGTTACACATCAGGATAGGTGCAACGTACCTTCCGCCATCCACTTTTAGTGACGCAGGTCCTAATCCCCGTCCGGGCATCCAGATTTGGGTTTTCCAAGTTTCCCAAAATCACTCCAGGTAAATGCCGGAATGATTCATTCAAGAGGCCATAGCAGAATTCCCAGTCTTTTCCGCCTTTAATGAAGTAGATGTCGTTATGTCAATGACGCGTTAAGACGCAAACAAAAAAAAAACAAAAAACAAAAAAAAAAAAAAAAAAATAAATAAATAAATAAATAAATAAAACCTTTAGTGAATCACGGAATGATAATGGTAATAGTATAGTAAACCATGTATTTCGGTTCCTTGAGCCTGGGTCTAGAGCTTATCTAGCTTTTAATACCAGACCAATTCGAACTTTTTCTGCTGGCGTTATCTGAAAATAAAACACTTTCTTTACAATTTACTACCGAGCGTGGTGGTGTAATGGATAGCGTTCTGGCCTCACATTCAGGAGGACAGCGGTTCGAATCTCCGTCCGGGCATCCAGATTTGTGTTTTCCATGGTTTCCCAAATCACTCCAGGCTAGTGCCGGGATGCTTCCGTAAAAAGGCCATGGCCGAATTCCTTCCCATTCCTTGCCCCCATCCTTTCACGTCTCTAAATACCTAGCAGTTGAGAGACGTAAAGCAGTTAAAAAAAATACAATTTACTAGTATTAGTTTATATACTCCCCTCTCAGTCATTTCATTTAATTATTTATTTTTTTACCGCATCGGTCCTAGCGCACTACGAGACACCGGCAGCTGGGCAGCTGTGTTCAGGCGTCCGGTGTGTATTCATGACAGTGGAGGACGTGTGCACCTCTGTAATAGAATTGGATTTGCCGGAAACGGAGCATTGTCGCTGTAGCGTTGCCATCTGTCTGCAAAATGAGTAACTATTTTCCGTGTGTTTTAATGTTAATAAATAACGTCAGTGCAACTATTTGTGTATGCTTTAATGACGCGTTTCGCCTCTCATCGAGGCAACATCAGCGACGAATCTGTGTTGAAATTTCCATTTAGTTTACAAACATATCATATAATGTTTAATGTAATCCTACTGGTATCATTTGACATTAAATGCACGCTCAGCAACACCCCAATGAAAGAAACAATTGAATTGATACAGACAAATCTTTAGATATACAAAAAATAACCCAACAACCACACAGACGGGATTAAAAACACTCTTGAGCTACTGACGTCACAAAATTACTTTAGTTTCAGTAACAAATTACTACCGGCAACATGAATGTCATCCTGTGGGGTCAGCTGCTTCGGTAGCATTGGACAATATACACTGATGAGCCAAATTATTTTGACTACCTGCTTATTAATGGGAGGGCCCATCTTTGGAGCGCCAAAGACAGCGATTCAAACTGGCAAGGATTCGAAAAGTCCTGTTAGGTTTTCGGAGTTGTCTGGCACCAGATGTCTAAACACAGGTCGCCCAGTTCCCTACAATTAAGGGTGGTGGTTTGTGGGCGCGGTTTACTGGGAACGAGCATCTCGGAAACGGCGAGGCTGGTCGGCTGTTCGCGTGCTACTGTAATCAGCATCTATGCAGAGTGGTTGATGGACGATGAATCCGCGAATAGGCGACAAGGTGGTCCACGCTTCAACACAGAACGTAGAGGTCGGAGGCTTGCCCGCTCTGTAAAGTACGATTGGCGGCGATCTGTGGCAGATCTGACAGCAGAGTACAATGCAATTAAATCGACTTGCAACAATATGTTAATATTTTTGTTAGTGTTACTTGCTTCTGAAATAGTGGTAATGGCGATTAACGTGTTATTTTGCTTGGTTGTCAACAAGAGTGGAATAAAGCAAATTAATATAAAAGTCGTTTGCAGTTTTGTCTGTGGTTTCAAAGAAAGTATAATTGTTTTTTAGGTGCAAAGGCAACGCTTCTCTCTACCTGCAAGTTCTGTCAGTGTCTTAAATCCTCAGCTTCATACCCTTCCATAACATAGAATTTTCAGGAAAGAATAGGAGAAAAATATATGGGCTCAACTCATTTTAAGCACGTAAATTCATTGAGAATCTACGGCCCGTAAAACTGGAAAGCTTAAAACATGGATCATTCTCCACCATTGGTTATATTTATTTTTTCATATTGGTCCAAGGAGTTAGCATCACTGATAAACAGCCTACGACGAGGGGGAAATACATTTTAGATAAATAGTATAACTTCGATTGTAGTGCGAAATAAGATATTTTAAAGAAGTATAAAAAAAGAATCGGTTTCAGGATAGCTGTCATCTAACTAAGCAAGTAAAAGATTTTTTAAAAAATCACAGGAAGTACACATTTTTATTAGTATATTATTCCTTTCGTCGTATAATGGGTTAGTCATTGTGCAAATATATTCTTCTTTTGGGCATGTAAAACGGGAAATCGTTTCACCACAGAAATTGTCACTTTTTGCAGCAGCGTGGCATGCATGAACACTTTTGCTATTCGAGTAATGAGCAAATGAGGAAATCAGAACTTTTACCACCTCTAGTGGAACAGCCGCCCAAATATTTGCGGTTATGATCTGTTGATGTATGTAATAAGCGAAATTCGTGTCAATATTAACAGGTGACAGGTTTGACCGTGTATCCCGTCAAACAGAACAGAGTGCTGTATTGCAGCTGGATACGAATGGCGGTAGCATGTTTAATAGCCATGCACAAAAGAAAACTCTCCAATAGCATAAGGTAGGAAAATAAGTCCTTGTTAGTGTATTAGCTTATTTTAAAAAATAAAAATAAAATAAACAAAGAAAAGCCTCCCGTAACATTTGTCCAATATTGTGACAATTATCTTTATATATAAAATCCTAGGGGCACGTAAACCGCATCATCACGGACAAACCATTGGACCGATTCCGATAGGTGGCACTGAAGCATAATTGCTACATTTAAAGTTAGATTATAGTGACCGCGATTGCACAGATAACTTGGTAACTACGTTAAGATCCACTATGTTACTGCGTCGCAACACTGAGCGAAGACGGTGAAAAAATAGTTTCAGGAGCATTGTGGACAGTTCCGTCATACAGTTTGGCCATTTAGATTGGCAGACATAAACCCGTGAAGCGTATTCTGACGTGGAGCATAGAGCCGTTCCAGTACCTACCAGATCTGCGCATTTATGGTCCGCTATGGAGACGACATGGTTGCAGATACTCTCAGGTGACATTTTCCTACTTCTTCGGTCTATACCTTTTTTTTTTTTTACTTATGGCTTTACGCCTCGTCGACGTCGAGGTCATTAGAGACGGGACGGGACTGGGGACAACGAACGGGCAGGAATACGGCCAAGGCATTTTGATGGAAACATCCTGTCATTCAGCTGGGAAACCATGGAAAACCCAAATCTGGATGCCCGGACGTGGATTCGAACTGGCTTACTCGCGAAACCGAGAACAGAAGGTTAACCGCTCACTCACCACGCTCGATCATCCCACGACAAATTTCTGCTGTGAAAGGGCCCATACACTAGTAGGGTGGTCTTCCGCGATTTTTGGCATATGAGTGTAGATTAATGTTGTAGCATATATGATGACGACGCATCAACGTAAACATTATAGACATTAAAAAAAAAAAGGAAATCCTTCTGAAGAATGGTTTAGTTTCTTTTCTCGTGATCCTTCAGAATCACGCCCACAATCATCATTCAGATTATGGCTTTTGCAGACTACAATATATCTTCAAGTCGATGTAGTTACAAATACAATTTATTAATTTGTAAATAATAACAGTTTTTATAATTACAAAATTATTAATAAATAATTAACATTATAAATCATACAGTCTATTGGATTGTACAGTTAACGTACCGTAAGTAGCGCTATCGTCCATGTGGCTAAGCGCTCCCCACTCTCCACGCTCTATCTCAAGAACGGTTAAATCTATGAAATATTGTCTATGACGAAATTTGTAGAGAATTTTATGCTCTACAACTTTTCTAATAACTCAAAATAACATTTAGAGTAAAGGAAGCGAGATATTTGTAAAAAACTGTTTTTATGACCTAAGACCTTGAATATCTTGACGAGCGTACATGAGATTCTATGAGACTTTTGAGCTAACTTATAAAATGTCAAGACATAGGTTTGTGCAAATTTTCAGCTTGTTATCTTTCATTCCGAAGTTTGCCGCTCTTTTCACCTTATTTGACTAGTGATTTAAGTATAACTCTTCACCACAGTGGTGAATAAGGACCTTGTTATTCAACCGAATACCATCAACCCGGATGGTGAAACACGGTTCAGGCTGAGATGCCGCACGACGCCGAGGCGGGACAGTGGGTGTCGAACTCCGGACTCGGGCGACACGGGCGGCGGCTGTTGGAATAACGGGCCACCCCCTTATTGATTTCATCGGCTTTATTTCGGCTGGCAGCCGCCAGCGTCAGTCGATACGGCGGCCACTCACGTCAGTCAACGACGCGTCCCGGGCGATCATACGCACAGCGACCAGTTGCCCAGAGGGCAGCATAACAGACCACCACCACAACTGCGCAAAGACAGCTGAACAGAGGCCAGAGCACATCACCCTGCGCGACTCGGTGGCAACTGGTGGGCGACAAGACAATCACCTTGCTGAATATCGCTGTCCAATCCCATACCAAAGTAGCGTTAAATTTAAAGAATATCAGCATGTCACAATCATGTGAACATAAATACTAGATGTCCATATTACTCTACCCTTATGCTTTTTAATATTATTTATCCAAATGTAAATAATATATATTTTTTCTATAAGCTGATTATTGCCACAAGTCATTATCTCCCTTCGTATCAAACCGGAATCCATATATGAGGTATCATATTAAAGATTAAGATCTCCGCTTTTTAGTCACATCATATTTTAATAAAGCAATTTTTTCAAATTCCAACTTTAAAGGGCAAAAATGTTCATATTTATAAAATGCAGTTTTTGTGTCACGAGCCATTTATCTTCGTGAATTCCTAACCGAAATGGATAAACGAAGTATCATTTTAAAGATTAAGATCTCCGCTTTGGTGATATCATGTACCATCATAAAGGAATTTTTCGAAATTTAGGTAGTAAATGGCAAAACGATGAATATTTCTTCAACGCGTTTTTGTGTCACGAGCCATTTATCTCCCTTTATATCTATCCGATATAGGCAAATGAGGTACCATTTTAAAGAAGGTCACCGCTTTGGCCATATCATATTTTAAATGAAGTATTATTTTAGAAGTACCCGCTTTGGTCAAATCATATTTTAAGAAAGGAACTTTTCGGAATTCAACCCTTAAAGGGTAAAATTATCATTACTTTTGTAACGCATTTTTTAAAATCACGAGCCATTTATCTACCTGTATTACTAACCGAAATCAATAAATGAAGAATAATTTTAAAGATCAAGATCTCCGCTTGGGTGACGTCATATATCAAGAAAGGAATTTTCCGGAATTGGACCCTTGAAGGATAAAAGTAATAACTGTGAAAATCGCACGTATGAGACAGCGCTGAGTAAAGCCGCTTGATAGCAACAGCTCATATCAAATCTGCTTCACTGGAGTCGACTGTTGTTACATACCTATTACACAAAACAAACAAACAATTGCTTGAAAAGAGGCGGTTCTTCTTTCGTCCTGTTATAAACCACCAACCTTACTATTCATCGTAACGCTCATACAAAGGAGATAGCGTATAAAACACTAGTGCGTCCGCATCTGGATTACTGTTGTGGAGTTTGGGATCCGTATCGCAAGGTTCTGATTGACTCAGTGGAGAGGAGAGCCGCTCGATTCGTGACTTCTTGTTACAGCCCTTATGAAAGCGTCACAGAATTGATACATAGATTGGGCTGGGATAGTTTGGAAGACAGACGACGTAGCTTGCGTTCGAATTTATTGGAGAATATGCGAAAAAAAAAAAATTTCGAGTGCAATGAAATACCTCTTCCGCCAACCTATTTAGGTCGCAATGACCGGAGGGATAAGATTAGAGAAATAAGATGCCGTACTGATGCTTTTATGTATTCCTTCTTTCCTCGCACTATTCGGGATTGGAATGCGCGGTTTTAGGATTGGTGCTTAGCACTCTCTGCCACCGACAATGTTTGTGATTTGCAGAGTATGGATGTAGATTCACGAAATTTTTGCACGGGTCGTCTAGTCCCCTCTGTCTATCCGTCTATTGCAGGACTTGAGCTATTAAACAAAACAAACTTCTTCACACTTCGGAATTGCACATCGCAGTTGTTTCCTTGACCAAAAAGCGAGTATCTTATTTAATATTATATTCTAGGCTGCTCAAACTAAGAATGTAGAACGTATATATATATATAATCTTTTCACTGGAAAATATAAATGTTAATATATTTTTCTCTGGCTTCCAGCCGTGTTAATATATCATATTTGCGGGACGTTTCGAAGGCGTCCATCTCTGCCTCCATTCTCAACCAAATGTCGGTGTATAACTGTTTGTTTATTCAGCCGCTGCTACGGAAACGGTGGAAAACAAAAACCAACACAACGCGATTACCTAATCCGCTCTTCTGCTCGTCACCGGCGCGAAACTGTTTCAGCATTTTAATCGCTGGGTTCCAGGCCGCACTGAGTTGATAACCAGTGTCCCTGTTGACTAATAAATCAGTTAATCTTATTTCTACAGCCTCTGTAATAACGCTGGCCCAAAAATCTTTGACCCGGGCTAAAATGGTTGTTTTTTCAAATTCAAAAGTGTGACCTTCTTGCACACTATGTTCGGCCACCGCAGATTTTTCTTCTTGCCCAAGACGAACATTTCTGGCGTGCTCTACACATCGCTGCACAATGCATCGCTGCGTCTGTCCAATGTAGCCGCGGCCACATTCACATGGTATATAATATACACCAGGGGTTCGTAAACCTAGGTCATCTTTAACGCTGCCGACCAAGTTACTAATTTTAGTGGGTGGTCTATAAATTGTCTTGACTCCGTGTTGTGATAGCAGTCTGCCTATTTTGAAACTTAGGGCACCCACAAACGGCAGAAACGCAAGGCCCTTGGTATCACTCTGATCTCTCCGTCGATTTTCCTTCTGTTTAAACGCACGAGTAATCTGTCCCTGATTATAACCATTATTTAAAAACGTTTTCCGGAGATAGTCCAATTCACCAGCCAGGCTATGTTTGTCACAAATCCTTTGTGCTCTGTGTACCAAGGTAGTTAATACAGATAAATATAAATGTTCTAAGTTGCATGCATCACGTTAGGCAGGAAGTGTGATAGTAAATATAAATGTATTTTATTATGTTATACGATTGTTAAAGATGTAAATGCTTATACAGTAGTACTGTATTCGAGGGTCTTTGAGAAGCAACGACTGGAGCTGGTTGCGGGAGATCCGATAGCAAGGAGTAATTATAAAACAGAAGAATAAAAAGATGGAAGAAGCGAGAGATGAGTCGACAAAAACGTCGTGTTGAATCCGGAGCTTTAAGTGCTTAAAAGAACAGGTATAAGAAACGTCGTAATGGATGTGGCCAAAACAGTTGTATACTTGTTGTGTATAAAGCTATGCTGAGTGCTGTATAACGTGTGTTTGGCTGTAAAATAAATGTGTTTTCAAGTAAGAATCGGTGTTATTAATATTGAGAAAAAAGGTGAAGAATCTCTTGTAAACGAGAGGAAAGTGGAGTATATTTTTTCTTACTGGCGAAAAGGAGTATAACCGAGAAAAACATAACGGAAACATTAGACGTGGTCTGAAGTAAATCAGAAGGAAAAAAATATATTCTATTTGTTAGAAGAAACCAAAGGAAGAGATCAAAGGTGAAAGTGGATTACAGAATTTTGTGCTATTTTATGTGTAGTTAGGAGAAATAAGTAAAGATGATCGTTGTAAATGATCCTGTAGCGGAGAAAAACCGTTATAACGTGGAGTGCCACGAAAAATATCAAGTTTTAATGTATTTTTATTGGTAGAACTGTATAATGAAACCGTTTGCATTAGAACTTTAAAATTGTCTCCAATATTTAATATATCCTGTATTTAAACAACAAATGATAAAAAGTTTTTACGCTGGGCGCAGAACAGGAAACAGTTTTTAAGAAGTGTTCGGTGTCTCATACAGGGTGAATCCGTGATAATTGATGATGGAGAGGGATTAATGTATCAGTTTCAGGTCAGGGACCCTGCTACGGAAACGACGCAGTTGAAATTTATGAGTTACTAATGTAAGCTCGTGACAGTTTTTAGCGTATCGTCACTGGTCTAGAATACGAGTAGTTCCAGTTTTTATGGTCAAGTTTATGACAGGTTGGTCTGATCTGACTACATATAAACGTGACCCTTGTTTCACTCTTGTGGTGGATGAAATCACTTGAGCTTGAAGAACTCAGAAGTATTAATAGGCGTAGGTATTAAACTCGGACGATCGCGCTGTCATATAATTATTTCAAAGGTTGTAGACTCCAACTTGATGAAATACAACCTTGACTTGTATTTTACCCTTAGAATTCCTGTTTTCTTCGAAAGTATCACGTTTTTTTATTTTTTAAATTTTATTTATTTATTTATTTTTTAATTGAGACTGGGCATGCTTAAAGTAATCTTTGGTCATAGTATTCGTAACGGTCAGAGAACGTAATATATATTGCATATTATTAAACAGTTGAGCAATTATGAAGAAATTAATTGCCAAAATACTCGATTTGATAAGACAATTGGTCTGATGTCCACTTTAAACGACCTAATGACTCACATACAGCGAACATGAACAAAGACAATTAACGAAAGTGGGTAATAAAGTATGTAAAAAGTAAATAAATCGTAATGTATAAACTTTGGTCAAGCAACATTAGCGAATGTTTTAATTAAATTGAAATTTTGCCTAAGCTGGAATGACAATTGGCGTTCGTGGTTACAGCTGAGACCTTAAGTAATTTAAGTTTTTTAATTTTTTTTATGTTGCTTTCATCAGCAACATGTTAAGTTTTTTTCATCTTTAAATTTTATCGATATTGTTTTAACTATGACTCGCTACGAAAAGAAAACTTAATGAATGTATTATGCCAATTAATTTGGTGGCAGTTGCTTAGCTATTAAAGTGTGGACGTAACATCGAATTTCTACTGATTATATATCTCTGGTCGCTGCTAATTTCCGAGTGAAGGCTGACACGTAACTGCAGCCAATAACTATCGAGATGAGTGAGTGAGCTTAGGAAATTATTATAGTACTAGTGAAAGCCCATGACTGTTTTTTGCGTATCGTCACGGGTCTAGAATAGTTCCAGTTTTTACGATGAAAGATTATGACAGGTTGATCTGATCTGGCCAAATATAAGCTTGACCTGTATTTCACACTTAAAGTGAATCAAATCTCTTGAGCTTGAAGAACTCAGAAGCATTAATAGAGGTAGGTATTAAACACGGACAGGAACGATCGCGCTATCGTGTAACTGTTTCAAAGGTCTTACACTCGAACTTGCTTAAATGCGAACTTGACTTATTTGACCCTTAAAGTTTACTCCGCAAAATTTTAAAATAAATCCTGTTTAATCCGAAAGCACCACGTTGTTTATTATAGAGACTGGGCAAACATTCATAATGTAAACATTAGTCATAGTATCTGTGACGGCCAGAGAACTTAAAACACATTCCATATTATGAAACAGTTGGGCAACTCCGCAGAAATAAGTTGCCAGAATAGTCGATTCGGTGACATATTTGGTCTGATGTCCACTTAAAATAACCTAATAACTCACATACAGCGAACATGAATAAAGACCAATAACGAAAGTTGTTAGTAAAATGCCTAAAAAGCAAATAAACCGTAATGCATAAATTTTGGTGAAGCAACAACATTAGTGAAAGTTGTAATCAAACTGAAATTTATCCTAATTCGAAATGACAATTGGCATTGGTGGTTACAGCAGAGACTATGAGTAATTTAATTATTTTTTTAAAGTTTTTATTAGTAACATGTTACTGAAAAGCAGATCCACATTTTTTCAGCCACAAAATATTATTAAAATTTTTTTAATTATGAAACGCTATGAATAACAATCTTAATGAATGTATTATTCCAATTGGTAGGTTATTAAATTGTAGACATAACCACGAATTCCATCTAATGGTATCTCTGGTCGCTGTTTTGTGAGGGAAGGCTCTCAAGTGACACCGTTCTCCAGCCAATAGCTATCAGAGTGAGTGGGTGATCTTACGAAATTATATAGTAGATAGCCTTTCTCAAAGAATCTATTCGAAATCTATTGAAGATATTATACCTAAAGGAGGTCTTTTGTAACAAGTAGAAGTGTAAGTATTATTGGGTAGCTGGCTGACGTTTGAGTTTTTCTGTTGTCATGCAGTAGTGTAAGTGTTAGGCAGAGCAGTGGTTAAGTGCTGGAGACGGCGGGGAGGTAGTAGTGACTGGAGCGGCGCCGCACCGGGTCGGTCCAGCCGCTGGAGCCTGCTGGATCAATATCGGGGCCAGGCCAGGCCAGGCCAGGCGAGGCCAGACTCCAGCACGCTGGAATCGCCACGACAACATCAAACGATACCATCTACAAACATTATTGTCAATACCGTCTCAAATACTATACTACACCTCCCACCCTCTGGAACTTGGATATAGGCTCCAATCCAACTGTAGTAGTGGTGATGCAAGAAGGTCTTTACCGCACTAATAACACTATCACAGCCAGCTCCATAGGCTCAGGTGAGGTCTGGTGGTTAATTTTGGTGGGACTGTCTGAAAGCCGGAAAAAATAGAATAAATGTTTAATCCTGTAGCACTAAAGCCAACACCAGTGTACAGGACTTCGAGATTACGATTTGAGGGTAATTTTCCGTACTCGAAATATCAGGAAAACCGCAAAATATTCCTCAAAAATTACTTTTTATGCCATCACTAAATTTAATTAATATTTTCTCTTAGACTTTTGCCTATTTCGGGCCGCAGTGCCTAATGCCATGTGTTTCCATTGGTATTTTGAGTAGCGGAATTACCTGTTAAATCCAACTTTAATTAGGAACTCAGAGTGAGGTCGTTATAAGGGTTCATCTGCAGCGGAGTATTAAAACACTGAGAGGGACGGAAAAGATCTCCTTACAAAAACAATGAATAAGTACAGTAAGAGTCTTAGTTCTGTTAGTAAGTTTAGAGTGAGGAAATATACCCTAAAGATAGGGAGCGGTCACAAGCTCGTTGTTTTATAGGTTCGGGGACCATTAAAGGTTGGTCCTCAGACTGGTGGAAAGACTTCTAATCTGTCGAGCAGTCTGCCTCGTCACGACCGCCAGTCGTAAACGGGAAATTTTCTTCTCACGTTCCGTGAATATGATGGCATAAAAAAAAAATCAAGTTCTGACGATAAGGCCATCACGTGAACAAACAGTATCTGTCTCAAAATAATATTCTCATGTAACATGGAGAAAATATGGCGTTTTAACATGATATTTCGAGAAACAAACACCCTGTCATTATCTTAGAGATCTGATGTGGTGATTAGACCGGAACTGTATAATGGTTTGTGGTTTTCGAAGAGGTCACATCCGTCATAAAGTTGTTAATAAATTCATGAGTTTTACGTAACGTCGAAACACTAGCCCTTTCTTCCGACGTTTCGAATAGTGCCTATGGTCCTGACGATTCTGTTATAAACTGGCGTTGTGACTGTCTGCTCTCCTATATTTATTATTCAGACTATTAAATTTCTGACAATCATCGGTTACCAATGATATTATCGTCACCATCATATCTATAGATAATCGATCACCCAGATTGCTAAAGACATTAAACAGTGAACTTTATATCTGAGGGGAAGCGTCTACCAAATTTATCAAAGACATTAAAACATGAATATTATTTATCTAGGTAATTTATTATCCCGATTACCAAAGACATTAAATCATGGGAATCATATCTCTGGGTAATCTATTACCCTGATTACCAAAGAAATTAAATCGTCAGCATGACATCTCTGGCTACCGTTTACCCAGATTACCAACGAAAATAAATCGTCAGCATCATATCTCCTGATATCGATTACCCAGATTACCAAAGACATAAGAATGTGAGAATTATGTTTCTAGATGATCAATTATCTATATTACCAAAGACATTAAAACGTGAGCATTATATCTCTGTGTAATCTGGTACCCTGATTACCAAGGAAATTAAATTATCTCTGAGTATGTGTTACTACGATTACCAAAGACATTAAAACTTGAGAATTATATCTCTGGGTACCGATTATTCATATTACCAAAAACATTAAAACAGTTTGCAGATAATAAAGATATATTTAAAGAAAAACTGTGAGATTATCTTATTGGCAACGCCTTCTACTCCATTCAAGAATTTGAAAAAAATAATTAATTGTATCCAATATGACTTTTGCAAAATTCAATTGTAAAAATTAATGTTTATTGTTATTCTCTTTATTTCTCTTTGTAACCTGTAATTGTTTTTACTATGATTATAGTATGTATGTGTATTAACTATGACATGTTTCACATCCCAGAGGTCCTTCCTCAGCAGGGATCCATGAAACAAGATTGATAAATAAAAAAATAAAATAAAATGAGAATTATATCTCTGGGTAAATTATCCAGATTACCCAAGGCATTAAAATGTTAGCATCATATCTCCGCGTAATCGATGGTCGTAGAGATTCGATTGTATCCACACTTCAAAGAGAAGAACAGCCGGTCACGACACCTGTCATTTGCACATACAGAAGATTGCTAAACCCCTGAAAAAATCATAGGCTTTGGTTGAAACGTCGGGAGAAAGAAGGAGCATTTAGATGCTGCGTGCGTCTCGTGAAGTTATTGGCAAAACACAAGACAGCTAAAACTACAAGCCATAAATCCCTGGTGCATTACCCCCCTCCCCCCCGAGCTCCCGAGCTTTGGGCATGTTTCAGATAGGACCGGCGAGGTTCTGTCACCAATTCCAGCTGATCAGCGTCATCATTCCCACTTTGTAGCAGCGAGATTTTCGCTGGCGTTGCTAATGCAACAGATTCGCGATTCGGCCGTTGAAAACGTAAGAGCGGCTTTCAGCGCTAGACAACACTCGCTCATTACCACCGCTCACAACAGTCAAAGGCCATTCCGACTGCGACCAATTAGGAGGCATCAACGACTTTTTGCAGCTACTGTGTGCGCCGTAGCGGGGGAATGTACCAATCGCGACATAATTACGCCATTATGACGTAATGGCGGTGACGTGTCGCTCCCCGCCGATGGATCATTTAAATGATGGCATTTTCCGCGCGGCACCTCTTTCTCAATTAGGCCTTTATTTGGTGGTTTAGTGTGACGTCACAGCCGCATGCCATCGCCACTGATGTGTTGTTTCGGAACAAAGTCCGTCACAGCTAGTGACAGAAGCACACACAACCAGTGATTTATTTAACTGATTTTAACATTAAACTCTAAATAATAAAAATTGGCTCACTTTTTTTAAAATAGCTTTTACCTCAAATCTGGCGTCAAATGAAAACACCTAAATACCAAAAGATGGTAGAGTAGCGTGACTGTAATGATTGAAAAATGATTACCATGGGAAAGACTTCATTAACAGTAAATTACAATTTTACTCCACTTTTTCTCAGCCCTAAAGTTTGGCGCACGTTTTTAACAAAATAACGATTTAAAATAAAATAAAACAAATTCTACGAATAGTAAACTTAATATTTGTACTTTGGTAGTTGATTTCCTTATAACCTTGCTTTTGTAGTATCATCTCTGGCCGCTGCTAATCTGCCAACATAGGCCGGCACGTGACGCCAGCGTTCGATCACGTGAGGGTGTACAATAATACAGATTTATAAAAGGATTCCTTGAGCAAATCAGATGTGGCTGGTTGCGAACTCACTCTGCGAAATCTGAACAGAGTCTGTTTAGTCGAAAAGGAGTTACCGTCTTTAAAAACTCCCTCTTTGTTTCAGAGATACTGGTGTCGCCTGAACAGTTGCGGCCTTAATGAAGTAGGCCTATTATTGCACGAATTCGAAGCATGTACAACAAAATTAAATATAGTGGATAAAGACGAAGCGTGAGTAATTTGTATGCTGAGAGTTTAGCGCTACAAAACTACCAAAATCCAGCACACAAGGAAGCACCCAGCAACAATCCAACACAAGGATCAAGCCTTCACGCTCAGCACAATAATTAACACCTTAAAAACTGCGCGCGTGTCGTAGTGCTCAAATAAATTTCCGACACTTATTCTGTGGTATCTTTTGCATGTCAGTGAAATTATAAATTGGTAAATCTATGTTGTACCGAACGGAATACGTGCGGCTTGGCCGACAAATTACAAACAAATTACGTAGTTGTCATATCCTTAGACGGCTTGCCTTATTGGCAAATCTCAGCAGCAAATTCGTGCGAACCTGTTTTTTGACATACTACGCTCACCTTCAGCTTTGCAAATCTGAAATGTTAATTCGTTCTTAACCTCACATCGCAGTAACGAGACATTCAAATTTTTTCTTCGTTAAACTGGACCCGTACAAGATACATATCATTATCAAATAAATGGGTCAAATTCACAAATGAAATATGCTTCCCCACTGTAACAATAAGAATAATTTGTGGCTGTGGAACGATATCTTTCCTGAAATATTAGCACTGTGGAAGCAATTATGTTTTAAATTTTTGTATGGCGCCTATCATTACAAACTACTTGTTAATCCTTTGAACAAAGGCAAACTATTACAATCAATTATTTCGGAGAATTCTCGTAAAAATGAATCTGTAATGCTGTAAACATCATATCGCATCTAAAATAAACGTAGAAAATAAAATTCTTTTCGTCAAGCAGATATCAAACCCACGGCCTTACGTGTGCTGGCACATCCACAAAACCATGCCGCTATTTGGACCCTTACTGTAAGTGGCTTCTCTGTTGGTATACATTAACTATTTAAAATTTCACAGTTTCTAAGACAGAATGAAGGCCCACAAGGGAGAGCGTTGTTAGGATGTGATAGCTGAAGCGTTATAGGCCCTACTTTGCTCGTTCGCCGATTCTGATTTCCAGACTGAAGACCTCCGCTTGTTAGAAGCAAAATGTTGGATGGAGTATGGGTTTGGACACCACCACAGGCCACGTCCGCGACATCCGAGTCCATTACAGTGAGCCCTATCCACACCTCGTAGCCTCCCCCCCCCCCCCCCCCCCCCCCCCCACCCCCACCACTCGCCCTTCATACCACTCCCACGACCACGTTGCCCGTCTCTTCAGTATTCCCGACACTCGCCTCATAACCGGTAATTAGTTCCCTCGTCTCCTCTGCGGACGTCTTTGAGTTCCCTCGTTCGCTTTCACAGCGGCTTCTTAAGACACCGATCCCCACTCTCCCTGACACTTAACCTTCTTCCGCGCCTTTCTATAAAAGTAATCCCGGATCCTCAAATCTCATAGCAGCGTACTAACACAAACGAAAATCATTCCGTAGACAAAATGGTAATGTTTAGTCTGGAATCCTACTTCTTCTTGGCCATTGTGACCTATCTATATTAACAAAACGCTAATCTGGATTAACAACGGCCAGAGATATTACTGTACAGTAGATGTTTCGAGGATTAGTTAGTAACAGCTCTATTTAGTTAAGCAACCAGGAAGAAATGAGTTGCCAGAACACTGAGAGAGAGAAAAAGGTACGTATTGCACTTAGTTACCTATTTTTTTTATAGTCGTTGAATGTAGATTATTTCGATAAATGCTTCACGCGTAGAAATGTAAAACAAATGCTTTAACTTTCAGACAACACTGTTAGCGGATGTTTTGATTAGGTTGAAATTTAACCTGGGTTAGGACGACTGACATTTGAAGTTACAGTAGAGGACATGAGTAATTTAAGTTTTTTTGTTTGTTTGTTTAAATGATTTTTTTTCATGAGAACCACATTACTTTGTTTGAATGAAAGTAGCTCCACGTTGTCTGCAATCAGTGGGGCCCATACCACGATTGAAACTGATACGATGCGATAAGGAGTGAAGATTTATTTTTAATTTCCTTTGCTTTCTCTAATGCCATTCTTCACCCGCGTATACCTGCGTGAGCCGTTCAAACGTTGTAAATTGGATCTGAATCACGAATAAGAAAGATGTGAGAACTCATGAAAGATTTTTTTGTAAAACTGCTTAACGTCTCTTAACAGCGAGGTCTTTAGAGAATGGAAAGGATGGGGGGGGGGGGGGGGGGCAAGGAATGGGAAGGAATTCGGCCATGGCCTTTTGAAGGAAGCATCCCGGCATTTGCCTGGAGTGATTTTGGAAACCATGGAAAACCCAAATCTGGATGCCCGGACAGGGATTCGAACCGCCGTCCTCCCGAATGCGAGGCCAGAACGCTAGCCGTTACACCACCAAGCTAGGTGTGAAACATTATGGTAAAGTGTATATCGCGATGCATAATGTCACTAACATGCGGTACGGTGAATATATTAATTCGAGTGTGATAGAAGATTTGATTTTCTAGCGGCTATATTAACGGAGTTTGGGTTGGGTCGAAATGCATCTGGACCAAAATGAGAACTTTTGCTGTAAAGTCCCGAGAAACTGCATTGGACGTTTTTTTATAACAATGAAGCATTGGGAGAAAATAAGTTGCAAGTTCACTAAGTTCAACCCGCAATTCTCGACGGACTTTGAGGTTAGTTTAACAATATTCCATCAACGACACGGCATAATACTGAAGAAATACCAAGATATAATGCTCGCTTCTTGTCACTTGTCTTTATTTTCTAATGATGATTGCGCCAACCGAACTGTCTTCTATGGGTCGGTGACCCCTGACGTAAACCATTGTTCACAAGACAATATATATCGTCTGAAAAGAAACATTTTAGCCTCACTGCGTCCAGAACATCTTTAAAAGAAAACCGTCTATTATTGATCTTCGGTTTTGTTCTCTCCTCCGAAACGTCCCTTCCATTGAGCTGCCATTTTGATGACAGCTGTTTTCTCTATTCACAATACATTTAATAATCATGCCGTAATATTTAAGGCTCACTTTTCAGCTGTCGTACATAATATCATGACACTTCCAGTTCACTGACCTCAAAAGCTGGAATCTTCTATAAGGTGCTGATGGCACAGACACTTAGTCCATTAAGATATTACCTACGAAGTCTGATCAGCTTTCGCAGCGCGTAATGTCGCTAAACATACTTCTTTTTAATCTTACTTATAAGCCAAAATTAATTTAATATAGGCCTATTTCTCAATCGAAGCAATTTTGTTTGTAGCGTAGATAACAATTTATAGCAGGAAATGATTTGCAGGAGCCCATTTTAGTCCTAATGTATATAATATCCGTAATTTATCAGACATAGTAAAATATTTTAGTTGATTGTAATGATAAAAAAATGTAAAAATTAATATTCAGAATAATTTTCTTATTTCTTTCATACTTCCACTGTAAAAACTGCCAAAAAGAGATAATAATTTGGAAATATCAAATTATGTTATTAACCAGTTGTGTAACGAAAAGACTTTTTCCCTACACTTCAGACTTTTCTTATCAAAACGTTTAGGTAATTTTCATAACCAGAACATACAGTAAGCCTTAAAATTTGTGATAACCGAAAAAAATTACGGTAATGCTAAATTCTTAATCCCCTCTCTATGTTATGTCAAAAAAAAAAAACAGCTAAGTTTGACGGTTATTCGTATTACACACAATTTTCTGTGTATGTTTGTGTTTTGTGTGTGTGTTTTAGGTGTTTGATTTTGTGTTCTGTGTACGTGTACGTGGCGTGTGTGTTTGTGTGTATCTTTTATGTGTGGGTTTTACATATGTGGTTTTTGTGTTGTGTATTCTTGTATGTGGAACGTGTGTATGTGGAATGTGTGTATGTGGAGTGTGTGTTTGTGTGTGTGTTTTATGTGTGCGTTTTATATATGTTTTTGTTTTGTTTTGTGTGTGCGTGTATGTGGTGTGTTTATGTGTAGTGTGTGTGTATGGTTTATGTGTGCATTTATGTACGTGTTTTTTGTGTTGTGTGTGCTTGCTATGTGGAATGTGTGTTTGTGTGTATGTTTTATGTGTTTCTTTTATGTATGTTTTTTTGTGTTGCGTGTGGGTGTATGTAGATTGTGTGTGTTTTAAGTATGTGTTTTTGTGTTGCGCGTGCATATATGTGGAGTGCGTGTTTGAGTGTTTGTTTTATGTGAGTTTATGTATTTGTGTTTTGTGTTGTGTGTGTTTTTTACGTGTGCATTTTACATATGGGTTTTTTTTGTGTTATGCGTGTGTGTGGAGTGTGTGTTTTGTGTATGTTTGTGCGTTTGTGTGTCTGTGTTTGTGTGCGCACAAGCACCGTTTTCTCGTGCGGTTGCTATCCTTCGACCTGGTCTCATCGCTGTGGAGAGTGACTGTCATTTATCTCTAGGTTTACAAACGACGAATCCATACCCTCATTGCTCTTCCGTCGACGACGTTTATGGGAAGCGAATAGTGGTGCTAATACACTGCCATCTTCCCGAGCGAATAATAACACGGTTCTTTTATTCTGCGCGGGATATAAATTAGCCAATTAAAGGGGAGGAATGAAATGGCAGCCAGCATCGATTGGAGCCAGCCGGCCAGCCCTACGCTCAGCTCAGGAGCAGAGGGCTGGCCCTGCATAGCCCTACCGGAAATAATCCTACAGTAACCGGTTTACAGTGTTACACCAACGTCACAACTTCTCATGCCAAAAACACAATATGAGGCACATATGAGTAGTAGCAGACGTTTATAAGGAAACGCCTTATAATTAAATGTCAAAAAAATTTCCGTCACAGAATTCAATTTTCAGCATATATTATATCTTTGAACCAGAGTTTAATGTTGTCAGCGCAGACTCTTTGAAGCGTTGTTGTAGTTGTGAAGATATAGCAACGGAGGCAGTAAAAAAGTGGATAGAAGTGCGACATAAATCTAAAACTGATAAGAAAAAGTAGCAATGACAATTCTAGTGTGAAAGAAATGGTAATGCGTTATCACTAGCTATATTAGATAAATGTTGGAAGAGGCATGATAAATGTCAGTGGCTGTTTATTTGCAACTTCAATTTGGCAGTACATTATTACACGTAAGTACAATTACTTTTATATAATCGTGACAGTAAAGTTGTACGTTAAATAATAGTGTGCTGATCTTTGACTAAGATATAAACCCCAAATTTTCTATGTGTCTTCCTTCATATCGCTTAAGAACATTTTAGTTCCACAGCGTTAAAACTTTTTGATTATTTAATAACACACTGGGTAAGCAGTACACTAATCTGCTCACTCATTACTATCAGTTGATAGTTTTTTCCCCGTTTTTTTATGAGAGTACTTTCAGTTACTATATAACTACATTGTGATTCACTAAAAGTGAGTGGCGGGGGTTGCACTGCACCTATCCTAATGAATAAGCGCTTATACATCGGAAGGGATGTACAGGATATGGCAGGAGGCGTCCATGAGCCACTTTGAGGAACCGACCCGGCATTCGCTTGGATTCGTCTAGGAAAATCATGGAAAAGAGAGATCAGGATGGCCGGAGCGGTTTATCGAGACCTACTCCTCTAGGATTCTCCCTCGATAAATCTTTCCTATTCCATTCCCTAATCGCTCGTCGAAAAAATGAGTGCATAAATGAGTCGGTTCTGGCCCTGATTTCTCTCATATTATTTTCTCGGTCATTCCCACATATGAATGTCGCTGGTAGTAACATGTGTTTGCTGTCGTCCTGAAATAGGCCTGTTTTCAATTTTTCAATTAGCTTCTGCCGAGAGCAACACCTACAGTGTTCCAGGTCTCCCCAGTCTAACTACATATTTCAATATCGCACATACGCTTTCCCTACAGCTATATGTATCTTTCACGAATCGGGTGGTATTTTTTGGACCTTCTCCAATGCCTCTATTAACCCTTTTTGACGGGGATCCATACAGAACAACAATATTCTAAGTGAGGACGCACCAGTGCTCTCTATGCAATCGATTTAACTTCCGGTGTACACCATTTTAAATTTTGACCTAGAAATCTGAGCAAATGATTTGATTTCCCAATTGCCTTCTCGATATGTTCATTCGACAAAAACTTCTTATAAATTGCTGCCCTGAGATATTTAGCGGAGTCTACAGTACTAAGGACTGTAACATTAATTGCATATTCAGACCCTTACGGTGTCAGCTTTGTATATTGATAATAGTTATCATCTAGTCGATAATAATATACTGGAAGACAGAGCAACCTTAGAAGAAACTATAGAAGGGAATATATACTATCGCAGATTCATTGTAAAGATTTTTTTAGACCCAGTACTTAAAAATAGTAAAAAACTTCCATATGCTTACTTGGCTTCCCTGAATCTTTTCTCTTAGAAGTTAAAAGAAGAATTCTATTGCAATAAGGAATCCAAAGGATTTAAAAGTCTTAAAATTTTTCTCAAAATGTTAGTGGGCACTACCTGTTATTTTAGGTTGTAATGTGCAGTTCCTTCAAACACATCATAAGGTAATCGTTTTCACTTGTTGTGTATAAGATAATCTTCAAGAAGGACTTCGATTTATAGGTTTATGACGACGCTTTGTCTCTACCGAGCTGAAATGTTTGGACCTCGCTTGTCGGTGGTTGTAAGTTTGACTAATCAGCTTTTGAGTTTGTAGTTTCTTGAAGTCACTCCAAGTGAATTCTTGGGTGGTTCCGTCAAAACGTCATGATCGAGTTCCTTCCTACTGCCACCCGGCATCTTTCCCCGGCACTAGTGACCTTGACGTCGACAAGCAGTACAGGACCAGCTCAAATAAAGGCTTCAAGTTTATTAGTTTCCTCTACTGTTTATGATCAGGTAACATATTTATGTGTATAGATAAATATAAAATGTCAGTTCAATAGAATCTGCGCAAATATCGTTATTTAAAAATTCTGCCTATAATTAAAAATGTTTACGGCGAATATGGAATATGCAGAGGGTACTTCTACTGTTTGCAGTCTGAGCGAAAAATGAACCCGATCTAACAAATATCTAGCTAGTAATGTACTATGTAGAAATTGTAATGTAATATTATTGTTATATTATGGCTTATTATTGCTGTGGATCATTACGAAGAGTATATTTATACTTCTTGCATGTATCAAAATAAAGAAAAAATATTTATTTCTAAAAAAATTGGGTTATGAATTAATGTATGTATTAGTCTGTTTTGTTTTTCTACTTAATGAATATCTGTTAGATTTTTTTTTGATTACGTTAAGCTGAACAATAATTGATCAATTTCAATCTAACCATGACGTTTGTATCGTACAGCAAATAATAATAATAAGTAATAATAAACATCAAAAATATCGTGGGCCTTATGTCTGCACATTAATGTATGTCATAAAGACAGCTATTTCCATTAATCTCAATATAATAAACAATTTATTTTGTCTCTTTCGGTGCAGAAACTCACCAGAATAGAAGAAAGGCGAGAAACAAGGCACGTACCTGAAAACAGAAAAATAGTGGTATTAGAAAAAAAAACTAAGCTGGACTCTAACACAAACGGTTTCCATCAAATAAAATCATTAAAATATTCTATGCAACTATATATATATATATATATATATATATATATATTATAACTTATAAATATAATAACTCCAAAATGGTCATTTATGGTAAAAAAGGAAAAATTTTGTCTTATGAGCACAGAAAAATTATGTGTCCTAATCTCAAAGAAATAATTGATTGCAAAACAAGACTTTCATAACGAAAGAATATTTAATATGAGGAAGCTGATAAAGTACCATCTGAAAACCTTCCATAAACATTTGATTAGGACTTTGGAAAAATGTCACGAAAAGATCTGAAACGAAGGTGAACTGCATTCCCAGAAACACCCAACTGATGAATTTATTAACAGTCTGGAACAACTGAAGGCAAGAATGGAGGAAGATAAGTACTTTAGTCTTTCAAATGTCTGACTGTATATGTAGCTTATAATGCATACGCAAAAACGTAGAGTTTAGACAGTGACAGAAAGGAGTGGAGCATTGTTTATAGAGAATTAATATCCTAAAAAACTGTACACTGTACTGCCTCGATTCATAAAAGAGCCAGATTATTTAAATTACTTATGAATTTGTTGTAGATGAACTGACATAGAAAATGTGTAACACTAACTTCTGTCAAGTTTTAACAAACACGCTGAAATTTGGAAACTAAAAAGCATGCTGTTGAAAAGTTTTGTTTGGAATTTTTGCTAAAACTATGTTTACACTCGTCGATGTATGTTATTCTGTGACGTAAGAGCTAATTCTAGGCTGCGATTCATAGGTCGAATCTTAAAGAATTTGTAATGAACAAACATAGGAGATAGAGTACAAATCTCTTGTGTGTCCACATTTGGACTACTGTTGTACCATTTGGGATCTGCTTCGTAAGGGGTTGATTGACAGTACAGAGAAAGAACAGAGAAGAGGCTCTCAATTTGTCACCGCTTGCTGCACTCCTTACGAAAGCGTCACAGAAATTAGTAGACTGGGCTGGGAGTGTCTGGTAGATAGACGACGCACGATTGGTTTCAACTTATTGGTAAACATGCTTACACCAACTTTCACTTACGAGTGCGTTGAAATACTTCGTCCACCAACCTATTTGGGTCGGAATGACAGGAAAGATAAGATTAGAGAAATAAGGTGCCGCACTGATCCTTAAATAAATTCTTTTTTTCCTCGTACCATTCTGGCTTGAAATTCACAGCGAAGAGATTAGTTTTGATGCTGAGCACCCTCTGCCACACACAATTTTGTGAATTGCAGAGTATATATGTACATGTTGATAGAATGAACATGCATCCTTAGTGCACAGCACTATAAATTTCTAGTAGGTAATTACTTTTTAATTTTCTGTTAGTAAAATCTTGGTGTCTTGTTGTCGGAATACTCCATCACGCAGGACGTGGTTGTCGGGTGACTCGTCTTGCGGGAAGCAGGATTTCTGCGCGTCGTCTGCGGTGGTCCTCATTTCCCGTCGGCAGGAGGTGGAATCCTCCCGACACGTCACCCCCACTCTCACTTCCCGCAGACTTGCTTGCGATATATCGTTCGCGCCGCCGCCATCACTACCCAGTGGTGCTGCTGTCGCCGGATTTGGCGGGGCTTGCTCGAGGCTTTCTCGGATCCCGGCTGTTCCTTTATCCAGTCTTTTTGCGTCATCAGGCAGGACTCGCGGCGTCGTATATCTGCAGACACGACTGGCTGCACCCGCAACGGGACGCCAGCCGACAAGTGGGTTTCCGATACGTCACTATCTCTCCCTCCAGCATCAGTGAAGGTCACTGCGCCACCCGGCAGCAGACCTAAGTCAAGACTGAGTGCTCCAGTCCTAGTAACCGGCATCCTCACAATGTTCTGATAGTGAAACGTTTAATGCTGAGTACCAACAGACTAGAGCCACCTTAGGTAAGGGCAAAGATATTAACAATAAATGAAATATTACTTCTGCTTCTTAAGTTTGATTCATGTATTTCGTTATTTCGACGTACAAAATTTCAGAAAACTAAATAAATAAATAACAGAAGTCAAAAAAGTAAACGAAATCCAAAGAGTAATAGTGTGCTCTTGTGTCAGTGTTTCTTGAAAGGAGTGCTCGTCTCAAATACAATCTGTGGCGCATGTTTTTCCCATCTCGAAATGATTATAATTCATTGTTTTGTTCCTCGTACACATAGAGACATAAGTTACTTAACGTATTTTAATAGATTTTAAGTTATACCATAAGCTCTCTAAATTTGAAAACACCATCAAAATTGCTGCGGTAGTTATTGCACAATCCTATTTCAAACTTTCAGACACTCACATCTCGCTTACAGATGTGTTCTAATATAGATTAAAAAGCATACAGTCATTTACAAAAATTGCCTATTTTCCTGTACAATGAATTATGACAGTTCCAAATAGAAGCGCTATAGTATGACATGCTGATTTTCTTAGCTACAGCCTTGAATTCGTCATACATGCCCCGGAAGCATAGTGACTTGCGCAGGTATCACATTCCTAGAATTAACCGTTCGAGTCCAGGTTAGTGTTTGGGTGATTTTAATAACGTCTTGTACTAATTTGGAGTCATGTTTACTGCAATTTACGTTGGTCACAACAAGGAATTTTGCTTGAAATGTTTAAGTTTTAGATGTTACATTTTGAAAGTTTTGTTTTTAACAGAAAAATGGGCAACCTTACCCATAATCGTGTAAGTAATTACAGTAATTTCCCTAGGAATCACGACGTCAGACAAACCAACAGCAGGACTTCAACCAACGAAAATCAGTAATTTTTTATTTATTTAGATTTGCGAAAATGTTTCTTATGGTGGCAACAGATCATGACGAATGTCTGACAGTGGGCATAAAATCCGGGAGTGGTCGACTCGTAAATCGATTTTTTTGTAAACCAAAGTTGGGATCATTTCTGAAGATTTATTTTTCTGATCGAAATAAGCATGGTTTCGTATCAATCACCTAAGTAAGGTAAGTCAGATAGTGTTACGCGACGTAAGATTGAAACAAAAAATTAATCACACATCGTAACATAACTGACCATCATCTTACAGAGTAGAGCGCTTTTCAGCGAGACCAGTGTGCGAGAGTGAATTCCGCTCACTAATGCATTTTATGCAAATTTCAAACAATATTGTTCTTCAGACTGCTAGTATTACTAGTTGCAATGCTCAGTGATAGGCAAAAATATCAAGACCACCTGGTTAAAGGTATGTTGGTCCACATTTTTAACTGAATACGACAACTATTTGACGGGGCATGGATTCCACAAGCCCTTGGTGGATTTCCGGAGGTATCTGGCACCAGATGTCTACGCACAGGTAACTTAATTCCCTTAAATTACGCACCTTTGGTTTATGGGCGTAGAGCTAGCGCTCGATAGCAGGCCAGATATGTTCTTTCGAATTTGGTGGCCATGACATCAACATCATTGTAGCACTATTCAGGCCATTTGATACAGACAGTTATCCTTCTGGAAGGTGGTATCGCTTTTGTGTGAGACATGAAATATGTAGGGATGCAGGAGGTCTGCAATAACTTTCACGTCGTCCACACCTGTTACGGTGACTTCGATCACTACCGCAGGTCCAATGGAAGCTCAGGTGATTGATCCCCATAGCATAATTCTGTCCACTCCGGCCTGCGTCCATGGGGTGGTGCATGTTTCCAGCAACCGTTCGTCTGGAAAGCGGCGTATCTTGATATGACCGTTGACAAGACGACACGTTTCCATTGAACCACGGTCCAATCTCGATGATTTCGTGCTCAATGCAATCGTAATTGATGATGCTATTGGGCCAACATGGGAACTCATAGGGATGTCTGTTGCGGATCAATGTGCCCTGAACGGTGTACTTCGCAACACTTGTCCCTGGACCAGTATTGTACTCTGCCGTCAGATCTGCCACAGGTCATCTGCTATCGTGCTTTGCAGAGTGAGCAAGCCTCTGACCTCCACGTTTCTGATGAGGCGTGGACGTCCACCACCTTGTCGCCTGCTCGTGGTTTTACCGTCCATGTACAACTTTCTATAGATGCTCACTACAGTAGCAAGCAAATAGCCAACCAGCCTTGCCGTTTCCGAGATTCTCGTTCCTAGGAGCCGGGCCACAACAATCTGCCCTTTGCCAAAGCAACTGATGCCAGTGGGTTTCCCCATTTTCCTTGCGTCTGGCCGCTGGAATCACTCCCCACGCGTCTCTGCTCCGCTTATAAACTTTCCTTAACGCATGATGTACCCGCAACGTCACCAGATGACGTTCAATCTCGCGCGGGCAGTGATCGTGATGTTATGGTTCATCATCGTTAAAAACTGAACGTTTGCAACAAATTAGAGCTTCAATAAAATATTCCACATACTTTTTCAGTATTCGCGCTGCTTCGAACGTGTTTTACTTCGAACGTATCGGCGCCCAACTTGAGGTCTTCATCAGGGCTGTTTAGAAGTGGGGGTGCCGAAAATTTCAAAGCATCGTGAATCCCGCAAAGGTAAGTGCAATATTTTATTAACATGACACCTGCTAAAAGTGTTAAATATTAAATTAGGGATTTACAGATTTTCAACAATGAAAGGATTGTAGTTTACGAGTGTAAACGTGGAGGAAATCTGACGTTTCTCTTATGATGGAACCGTCCCGGTATTTGCCTGTAGTCATTTCGGGATATCATGAAAAATCTGAATCTGGGTGGTCTCACTGAAGTTCGAAGCCTCGTCCTCCAGAATGCCGTCCTTCGGTGCGCCTGGAGTGACGGCAGGGCCAGAGTTGTGGCCTCGTCCAATCTGTCAGCGCTGTTTAATCACCGTCTCCTCCGCCATTGCTCTCCGAATTAATCTCTGCGATCGATGGTGTGCTGCCCGGCCCTCTTTTGTTTCGCACTTTGATCACAAGTCGCGGCAGGTAGTCGATACGGGCTCAAACATCCAAATGTGCGTAGCTATCGACACCTTGCAGGGGTACCAACACTCTGGGACGCCATTTATATATTGAGAATATTTACTTCCTTTTCATCAGCGGAACTTCAAGAATAACATCGAAATGGTTTGCTGACTTATATTATTGAGGAGTACTGGTTGTTATGGTTGGTACTAAAGAATCACTGATTTGATACAGACAGCTAAGTTTCTCTAATTTAATACATTACCTGATACCCTCTACTTCGTACGGGTGAACTTAGAATTTTATTGCTAGAGTTGTAATAGCAAGCTCTCAGTTACGAGAAAGGTTGTGTTTTCTTTATTCATAATGAGCATGAGATTGGTATAACTTTAGCTGCTAGCGCTCTGCTAGAGCTATGCCTTAGATCCGATTGACGGCAGCGAGGCATATAAAAAAAAGAATACATAATTTATTGATGAAAAAAACTTTTAGATAAACACAAAAGATGCTGAAAATTAAGTAGTCATATAAAGTACAAACTGAACGTGTTCTGGAAATGTTGTATGAGAAAAGAAGCTTGTGGAATTGTGGAAAGGTCTTACAGAAAGAAGATACAGGACGGTTGGTCACATTTTAGGATTTTTTAAGTTGTATCTGCACATAGAATTTATGAGTAAACCATACAGAAACCTGCTGTGAGACAATCAAAGCCTGAGCAACCGATATAACATTACACAGATTTACACACGCTACCAATCTGTTTATCACCGCCCGGCTTGTTTTCAAAATTTCATCACAATTTTTTTTATTTATTTAGAAAAAAATATCCTATGTTCTTGTTAATGATATTTCCTACTTAAATTTTATCAAATATAGCTGTTTAGTAGTTAAAACTTAATAAACAGATAGAGAGACAGCGTTACTTTCACATTTATATTATTAATGTAGATTAGTTCCAAGGGTATTAAATAGTCTGAGTTCAATTTTTCTCCCTGTGTTTTGTTATGTTCCGCTGCCAACTACCTGCATACTTGAACTGCAGTGGCATAAATTCGGGGACGTAAGAAGCTGTAGCGTACGCTTACCTGTGTGTCCACGTAACGTATAAGATCTGAAAATTTGCATAGCATGAACATTAACATAAGGATTGTTTATTACACATTTAGATTAAATTTATATGCAGTTTATCTTGCGGATGTGAAGTGGTAAAATACGTGTAAAGTGGAAGTTATAAAAGTTTCAGTCCTTTAAAAGTCCTAAAACTGGTATTTATTGGCATCAGATTTTAACGAATAGGAGTAACCGTGAAAATAATTGTTATAATACATCCTTGCCCCATCAACTTTTTTAAATAAAATTTTGTGCTTATTGATATATGCCCCGTCGAGGTAATTACAGTAGAGAAATGACTTGGGGCAAGGGACGGGAAGGAATTCGGGCACGGCCTTTCAAAGGTACCATCCCGGAATTCCTTAGCTGGATGGTCGGTCGGGGGTTTGAACCGGAGTGGATGCTAGGCCAGAGCGTTACCACTCACCCATCATGCAAGCTTTGCCTCAAAATTCATGATGGCCAAGCCTCTAAGGAATGCAATATAAGACCACCAACAAACCAAATAAAAAGAAATATAGAGCTCTTTCAAACCTCTCTAACAAATTACTTGTTGTTGAAAAGTGTTGATTACAAGGCTTTTTATTATAAGGCATCACACGGTCTGTTTTTCACCGTACGGTGAAGATGACATCGTATAAATTTGTGGGCGTTCCGTGGGTGAATTAATCATCCCCGCATACCATCTTGCGGAGATAATTCACCCTCCCGCGTGGCTGTATTTAAAAACAGAAGGCGAAAAATGTTTGCTGTTTTAATTCCTTTTATGAAAACTTTGCGAGGAAGATTTTTTTTCCGGAGCCCGTAATTAAATTGCTTTCATTTCGACCGGTAGGTCCCCGCTTTTTTTTCCCGTTGTGTATGCGTGTATTTGTTTTAAGTGGGAAATGAAACGAGCATTCCCCTTTCCCCTCTTTCCCTGCAGCATTAGCGGAAAATTGTAGCGGCAGCATGTTTACGTTCACTGGTGTTTAAGCCGTACACGGGTGCCGTCCAGAGTGGGGGAAGGGGTGCATTGGGAGCTAAAGTTTTGAAGTCACCACCTGGAATTTAACATACCCCGTCTCTATAAAGAGCTCTGTCGTTATTTAATATACCGAGTGTCCAGGATTGAAAGGGTAACCGAGCAACCGCTGATAGGCCACGTTATCTCCTACTATATACCAAAATTTTAATTTAGTGAAAGTCTCACCAATTTTGAGATTTTGATTTTTTTTAAAAAACATGTGACTTTGCTTAGTTTATTCCATTCCATTTCTACAAATTAAGACTCTTTAACCCCTGTTTTTTTTTTAATTACCCAAGGATGTTTGAGTATCTAAAACAACGTTCTTTTATTCTTGAAACGTTTGAAAATACTTTAAAAATCTGTATTATTTTTTTTTTACTACATGTTTAAAATGAACAATCGTATCTTTAGTAGATTGAACTACCATAAAACAATCATTTTAAAAGAAGTTTAAAATAGGTATGCCATTTAAGATTTTTAACAAGATTTTTTAACGTTTTTTTTTTTTTTTAAAAATAACATTGTTTCAGATGACTCAAATATCTTTCAGTAAATTAAAAAAAAAAAAAACAGGGTTCAAAAAGTTTTAATTTGTAGAAATGGCATGGATTGAACTAAACAAAGTTACATGTTTTGAAAAAATATTTAAATAATCAATATCTCGAAAATGTTGATGAGAAATTTTACTAAAATAAAATTTTGGCCTATAGTAGGAAATGATGTGACCTATTTATGGTTGCAGGGCTATCGTTTCATTCAAGGAAACCCTGTATATTTGTAATTAAATATTTTAATCAATTTTCTCTATACGTTTTATCTAAAAGACCTTGCTGAATTTATAGCAATTTGTCCTACATTCTGGAGAAATTCATAATTCTTCCCCTTTCATAGCTGTCAGCCCATGGGAAGTTTAATACTGATTTGAAGTTTGCATGTCGAATGTTAAGTTCCGTACCGTTAAAGGAACAATTAATGACCTAATCTTGTCGCCAGACTAAAAGCGGTTTATTTTTGGTACAATCATTTTACACCAGCGAATTATATCACCGCTCTTTTGAGCACGATACAATTTTTAGCTTTACAAGAATGACAAAATGTTACGTGTATCACATATCGATGATTACCTAAGCATTTTTTCCTCTTGCTGTTCTGAGTAACACGTTATATAGCAATCTTTTAGCCATAAATTCATATAAAAAAAAGTTTTCGGAATGGCCACACATGGTAAGGGGAACGGTCTTTCGACTATTTTAACTATAATTTAGCCCTTTGTTCCCATATCGTCTATAACAAACCATTGAAACAATTTAAAAAATGAATGGATAAATGTAGTCACATTTAAGTAGTGCATTATTTCGTTTCTGCGTGATTTTGAAATATAAGTGATTTTCATAGTAAATACTTTAAAAAGCAATCTCTCACGCGTCTAATCAAACTTAACTTAGCTTTGAGTAGTTAGCTATCAATGTTGTATACAAAGCACTGTGCGATCTCTTTAGAATATATCTTTCCGTATGAGGCCCTCGCCAGAAAGTTACAGTACAAGTACTGGAGAAGGTCCAAAGAAGAGCCGTCAGATTCGTGACAGGTATATGTGGCTGAAGATAAAGCGTAAGTGCGATGTTGGAAGGTTTGGGTTGTGTGTGCCTGGAACACCGTAGCTAATTGAAAAGTTCATGATAAACCTATTTCAGGAAGACAGCAGCCGCATTTTACTATCAGCAACATTCATCTCTTTGAAAGACATAAAAAATAAGAGATCTTCGTGCCAGAACCTATTCTTTTCTACACTATTTTTCTTCACGAGCGATTACGGAATGGAAGAGAAAGCTAGAAAACTTAGAATCTCGATCCGGCCATTCTGATCTGGGTTTTTCGTTGTTTTTCTAGACCGGTCCAGGTGAATGTCGGGGTAGTTGCTTAAGATCGGCCATAAGAGCCTCTTATCGTGTCCTGTATGTCCCTTCCCTCGCATAGACCTTTACTCATTACAATAGGTGCAACGCATCCTGTGCCACTAACTTTCTAGTGAATCGAGGTGAAGTAGTAAGTTAAAACAACGATTTAGAATTGCCAATTCTATTTTATAAGTAACTACTTTTTCCGTATTATTAGAACATAGTATGAAAAATTAGAGAACGGTGATAAACATACACAACTAAATAAAAATATCCCGAAACGAAACTGATTGGTCAGTTCGTCTACATATATGTTCTTGTTTTCGTTATAGGTCACATTACTGTGAAATTTCTTCATAGACAATGCAAAGGCGATGGAATTTAACTTGGACGCACCTGACGAAATTATGATGGTGCTGTTTCTGCAATTTTTGATTCTGGAACTTATAAAGACTGGAAAAATTCATTGACCGGAGTGAATGGCGTAGAGCCAGAGTTTAAAAACAACCATTCACTTAGATTGTAGAGCGGATACGGGTTTCTATTGGCCGATATCACGACCCGGACGATACACGGAATACATTATGAATGCTGGCTGCACCGCAAAATTGTGACCGGAAATTGTGTTCTTCCCATATAAAACCTCATTAACTTCTCCATAAATATGCATGGCTTCGCAAGACACGAGTGGATTTTCCACAGCGAGAGTAACGTCGGGAGAGCGTGAAAAGTCTGCTGGAAAACTATTTCGCGACCCAATAGCCATTATTCAAATTCGGGTTCGCGATTTGTTTTTAAACTGCTTCTTTTTTGTGGGCTCCAATTTTTTTAGTCCAGTAGTAGACGCGATACTCTCTTCAAGTGAACGAAGATTATTTGGTTCGCTGATCAGCGGAAAAACGGGTATTATGTTAAAACCGAAATTGAGCCGCCATGGCACTTACACATTGCATGCTCAAATTGTCTAACAGAGAAACAAAAGAAATAAATCCTCAACGCTAATCACTTAGTTAACATTGGGTGTGATATTCATGATAATATATACAGGGTCTTACAAAAAGGTACGGCCAAAATTTCAGGAAACATTCCTCACACACAAACAAAGAAAATATGTTATGTGGACATGTGTCCGGAAACGCTTACTTTCCATGTTAGAGCTCATATTGTGGACGGCTGTGATACAATACGCCATTCTCCAGGGCTGCATCAGCGCATCAGGGATTCCATGCGACGGAGGGTGGATGCATGTATCCTCGCTAACGGAGGTCATTTTGAACATTTCCTGTAACAAAGTGTTTGAAGTCACGCTGGTACGTTCTGTTGCTGTGTGTTTCTATTACTATTACTATTACAATTACTCCGCGATTCACTAAAAGTGTTTGGCGCAGGGTGCATTGCACCTATCAGGAAAGGTAATGGTTTGGAAGGGATATACGGGATATGGTAGGCGGCGCCCATGGGCTATTGTGAGGAACCATCCCAGCATTCGCCTGGAGCGATCTAGGGAAACCATGGAAAACCTAGATCAGGATGGCCAGGTTTCCATTCCATGTTTAATGTGATTTGAAGAGAAGTAATAAAATGAGCTCTAACATGGAAAGTAAGCGTTTCCGGACACATGTCCACATAACATATTTTTTTTGTTTGTCTGTGAGGAATGTTTCCTGAAAGTTTGGTCGTACCTTTTTGTAACACCCTGTATATATATATACTGATCAGCCAGAAAATAAGACTACCTATCCACTATCGATATAAACATATAAACAAGCCCGTCACCTGACGACGAATGACTGTTAGTCAGACACACGCACGGTGCATGTAGTATCATTGATCGGATCGTGCTATCCGTTTTTAGAATGGGGAAGGCGCGCGATCTGTCTGAGTTTGACCGGGGGCAGAATGTGACGGCCCGGAGGATCGGCTTGAGCATCGCGGAAACCGCACGACTTGTCGGGTGTTCGAGGAGTGCTGTGGTGAATGTCTTCAATAAGTGGCGAAACCACGTCCAAACGTCCAGGGGTTGGGCGGCCACCCCTCATTACAGATGTCGGACGTCGTAAGCAGGACAGACTGGTAAAACAGGACAGGCGACGAACTGTGGCGGAACTAACAGCAGACTTTAATGCTGAGCAGGGTACAAGTGTGTCTGAACACACAGTGCACCGAACACTCCTAACGATGGGCCTCCGCTGCCGCGACCCATGCATATGCCAATGTTAGCACCACGACATCGGCAACTACGAATGGAATAGGCACGCGACCATCGTCACTGGACTTTGGCACAGTGGCAGAGCGTTGCATGGTCTGATGAATGCCGATACCTTCTTCATGCTGCCGATAGGAAGATGCGAGTCCGTCGTTTTACAGGAGAACAGCTTCTTGACACCTGTACTGCGGAAGGAGACAAGCTGAGGAACATTCACGAGGGCAAGTCACCAGGAAGGCCAATATGTATCGCACACAGGTTTCAGATCACGTACACCCCTTCATGACGACATGTTTCCCAACAGCAGTGGTATAGTAGTGCGCTATGTCACAAGGCCATCAGTGTGATGGAGTGGTTCGAGGAACACTTCTATTCCCTCCAGGCACTAACGATGACGATGTTGACAACCTTAAATCCTAAGTAAAAGGAAAGGAGGGCTTAGAGTTTCTGTCTCTTTTAGGCACAGGATCATGTGAATCCTCATCCTTCAGTGAAAGAAAAAACAAAAAATTTAAAAAATATATAATAAATCCACCATCGCTTTAAACGTGCCAAGCGAGTATTTGGGGGGGGGGGGGGAAATAGAGCAGTTTTAATTGAATAAAATAGGGTCAAACGCATGACGTTGTAGGATAACAGATATATTATTCTGGAAATATATTGCATATTTTAATATTTAGTATTCTTGAATTTGGGCTTCCTTGGGTGTTGCCAGTTTGTTTATTATTAGGAAGCATTTGGTTTTTCCGTAGTGACAGATATCTACAAGTGGGCATGACATTTAGCTTGTTAATGAAGTAGGAACGACTACTCATAAAATTATGTTAGCTACCACAAAGGAATATTAATGAGGAGTTATATGACTATGTAGCAAATAAAGGAATACTCGAATACACATACAAATTAAGTATACATGCAAATTCTTTCAGCAAGCATAGCTAAGGAAAGCTTCCATAGTTGCAAGAGGTCCGGTTTGTTGTTGATATAGTTTTGTGTTGGCAGTTGGAAGTTTTTAAATTTTTTTTTGACTGTATAAAGTATCCAACTTTCACTACGTGACCATGAAATTTATCAAATCATAAATAGTACCAACAGCTAAACAACAAAGAAGAATAACCATGGAAAATCAGACAACGTTACTGTATGCAAATTGAGCTATGAGCAATATAATTAGTATGGTATTGAAAAGATTCGAGACTAATTTCTTTAGTGTGGCATCCACTAGGCGTTATAATAATTCGTCCTTAGGAAATTAATACCATTTCGGAACAGCCTCCGATATATATGGATTCGCTAAAATTTTGCTTCTGTCGTGCGTTTTATCTGTAACTGTGAAACTTGGATATAATCACTAAATTATGATAAAATGTGAGGTACATAATTTTCGAAAAGAGTTGGTAGGAAAATCTGGATTAGTAATATATTCCGTTAGTGATCCTTTTGTGATTAAACTGAATGGAATTAAAGTTGGGGCAATCTGTGTTTGTGTCTGTGCTAGACAGGCACTTGCTGTTGGAGCCATTAGGGGCTGTTGGCCAGCCTGCTGACGGCTAAATCACGCGCCTCGGCGCAGCAGCTGCCGACCGCACTAGGCGCCGATTGGCCAATCAACAGAGTGCCCGTCAGCAGGGCGGGGAACGGCGAACCAGGGCAGCCAACTGCACCCCGCAACAAGTACGACACTCGCTCCCTAACTGTTTGATCCTGATTGGATCGGGAAGCAAATCTGGTGGTCA
Source organism: Vandiemenella viatica (assembly GCA_031002005.1). Taxonomy (NCBI): domain Eukaryota; kingdom Metazoa; phylum Arthropoda; class Insecta; order Orthoptera; family Morabidae; genus Vandiemenella; species Vandiemenella viatica. The sequence continues at coordinate 188,998,236 of JARYHS010011408.1, forward strand.
GCTAAGAGGAAACTCTTTGCAACCCAAATTAGTAGTTAATTAGTCCTTAATTTCCGCCTGCACAATAACAGTTCGTTTAGCGATAGCTGTGGTGCAGATGATATAATGATATACAATAGGATCAAAACTGGTGAAGACTGTGAACAGCTGCAGGGAGACCTGGATAGAATATCTAATTGGGTACAACAGCATGGAATGAAGATAAATGTCAAGAAAAGTCAGCTTATTAGATATAAAAACAAAGGTTAATTTTGATTAAAGGGTAGGGTCAAAACTGATTGTTGAAAGCTTGAAGTGTAAATATCTTGGCATAACGTTTGATAACAAATTCCACTGGGCAGAACACATTGGGCAGGTGGCAGGAAAAAGTTACAAAATCCTTCATTTACTGGAGACGGTGATGAGAGAATGTACCAAAGAAGTTAGGGAAGCTGGCACTCGATTTGATGTATAAGGGAATGGCTTACTCACTTTTCTTATAGGGGTATATTATCATGTTTCGCCCAATTGAACGTTGTCGTTGTTGTTATTGATGTTGTTTTTTAAAAAGAATTGTATCCGAATTTAGAACACTTAAATCTTTTATATGTAAATGAATGTTTGTATGTTTGTCTTCTATGTGTTCCTATACCATTCATCCAATGACGATGAAATTTTGGTGAGTTATTGTGTGCACGCGTGTGAAGCTTTCTGACAAAAAAATATCACCCCCTCTCCACCTTTACCACCCTTAATTTTATACGAACCTACATTTTTTATCCGATTTCAATTGTCCTTTACACATGTATACTTTACAACAAACAGAAAAATAATACCTAATTTTCAGAGACCCAACTCCTCTCGCTCTTTCTACCCAATCAATTTTTGTCAATGTTCTTTACACATACCAACAGTTTTGATCCAATATCGACGGAACTTTGCACACAAAAATAGTGTCTACATTTGGTTTTCAGAAGCCCTTCACCTCTCTCCCTTTCCACTCCATTATTTTTGTAAACGTTCTTCAACCATACAAACAGATTTCATCCGATTTTAATGGTCCTTTGCATACGGAAGACCGAAAATATTGTATAACCCAAAGCACAAGAATAAAATTTATCAGCTTTAAATTAATGGGTAACAATCATTGTCTTTCAGTTATTTGTTACTTGTTAATGTGTCTGCTTTCTATATGCGTACACACTTAGGAAATAAAAATAGGCGTTGAACGCATGCCAGCCAAAGATAGTGACGTATAAATAAAAGCAGTGGAATTAATTCAGGGAAGAGTTTGGAAATCTTTCATTGCAAATAAATAACTCAGAACGCAAGTGTTCATATGGCGAAAAAATAATCAAATCCTACTATAAAAATCAAGCTAACGCAGCCCTAGAAATAAATGCTGTATCAAAATATGAAGAGCATACTGTCGTTTTTGTATCACGTGTGATATTGATGCAGGATCCACGAACTGGCGCGTGCGACTGAATTCTGGGTGCTGCTATTTAGGCACCCATTTGTCCACGTGGGCCGTGAAATCATTGCCGATATGGCGCATATTGTTTACCGACACGAGATACCGCTGTGTGTTGTCACAGATACCGCTAATGATCCGTTTATTAATGGCCGAAACGTCATTCGTGACAGCAGGTAATTCGTAGACCTAATGGTATCACAGCTAACAAAGGCACTGGTGTCCATTCAACGCGTCTAAACAGACAGCAAGGACTTCAGCACATTGTGAGTTGGGATAAAGTTATCTGTACACATGGAATAAGAGGAAGAAAACTAAATAATCCAAAGTTCAACACTATGAATGAAGTCACAAAAAAAAAAAAAAAAAAAAAAAAAAATGTTTGAAACGATAAATATATGAAAGAATTCCATCACACATCATCTAATATATAATGTCATTTGTTCGCAAATTAACAGCGGCCAGAGACATCATTATAGGAAATTTGAGGTTATGTCCAAAATTTAATAGCTAAGAAACTGCTATGAAATTATGTATTTCCAGAATACATTAATTATGTTTGGTATTCATAGCATTTTATTCTTAAAACAATATGGAAAATCGTTACGGCTGAAAAAAACGTGGAACTACGAGTACTTTTCGGTAAGATATCACTAATAAAAGTAACATAAAAACTTAAATAACCCATGGTATCTGCTGTAGCCACGAAGATAAATATATTATTTTTACTATACAGACTGTAAATACAACACAATTACATATTTCATGGACCCGTTTGTATGAATATAACTGTCGTAATAATATGTGAAATAATGATTTACTAACCTTTGGTTTGAGTCGGTATATTGTGTTTCGTAAACCCATCGTTCTGCATGCATATTAGACATTTTACTGCAGCCTGCACTTTGATCATCCCTAATTTTTCGTTTCTTCATAGCCGCTTGATCGTTGCTGTCACTCAAATTTAAACTCAGTAATACTGTGACTGATTTAAGATCTGTAAGCACTTCAGCCAAATGGAGTGGAGAGCGGCGCCGGAGAGGGGGCATGACGTCATAATAAAGCGTCTTGCCGTTTGCCGTCAAGGCCTACAAGTCGGTCTCAGTACGAAGCAACGCACGAACGGGACCGAGGCGTGGCGAGGCGAGCCGGACGGAACCTAGGTACACTTTGGTTGCACGAACGCAGTTCGCCGAGGCATCGAACGAGGCAGGTGTCAGTCCATTCGTTTGTTCTGACGAATTGGCAGTGTTGTGAAGTTAGAGCGTCGATATGAAGCGCGGTGACGATTTAGCGGTGGCTAGTGATGCATTCATAGCGATTGCTAGTTTAATTAAAGAGAGAAATAAAAGACAGTTGTGGGCAATAGAATGCTCACTAGTGGTAAACTATTTTTAAACAGTATGACGGAAGATGAAGAGAGTGGCCATTTTCGAAAATTTGGAAGAATGTTAGCCACTGACTACATATTTTTATTAGAGTCGATTCGGGAGAAAATTTCGAAGATTAATGACACAAATTTTGGGAAAGCAGTAACCACTGAAGAAAGGTTAGCCATAACACTTAGATACTTGGCAACTGGTGATTCATTTATTAGCTTGCAATATGTGTTCAACGTATCGAAGCAGCTGATTTCTAGAATTATACCAGAAGTATGCAGAGCTATATAAATATTTTACAATTGCAAAAGTGGAGAATCGGATTCATTGCAAGACAGGAGGAGAATGAGGAGGGTCATGGGAGTGTACAGGGCATATACTGGCGATGAGGCATGGAATGATATTGCAGTAGGAATGAAAAGTAGTTTATGGAAGGGAAAACGTGACCATGACCACAAGCTGGCACTCGATTTCAGGCACAAGGGTGTGGGAAGATTTTCTTTTTTAGGTAAGGGTGTCAGGGATTGGAATGAGTTACCAGGGGAAATGATGAATAACTTACCGAAAACGTTAAAAGAATTTAAATTTAAAATTTGTAGAGGGCAAATGTGGGTGCAGGATAGGGGGAAGTTGGTTGTGTAGGGAAATTGCCACCGGAGCCTTTGCTCCATTACAATTAAATTAAATTAAATTAAATACCTACTCACATTGGAAGCGTTGTAGTTTCCAGAACAGTGCTACACATTCTGAGACGCTGTAATTTGTGATTCATTGGTCGCTAAACATTCTATTTTTTTATTGCTTTATGATGAAGTTTATCGTCCTTCTTCCACAATATGGGATGTCTTTCACACACTTTAATAAACTAAAGCACCTTTTCGCTGTCCCAACTCATGATTAAAAATAGAACAAAATGAAACAATAAGGAAAAACTCCTTAACTAAAATATAGTGATTTTATTTAATTCCAACGAACAGTGTGTTTAAACGATAACTGAGTAATGCCAACGTGGCAGCGTGAACGAGGGAGACAGACGCACGACTACAAATACCCGTCCCTATAGCATCCGCCGCAACCCCGAATTCTCTTTGAAGTACCGACTCAGGACGGATGGCGTTCGTACGGCCTCAGTCGTTCGTTGGCCGCGCCTCGGCTATGCGTACGCACTGAACCGTACGGTACGTGCGTTGCCTCGTTCTGGTGTGTACCCGCCTTTACACGCAAGGCGCGGCAACAGATGTTTCACATCAAAAAGTCACTCATTTCATAGGTGGTATGGCTACATCTGATTCTGGTGCAAGTGTAGCACATGGAAAGCAACCTTGTGGTAAAAGACTCCTGACGCCACTCGTGTAAATCCTTCTAGTTGCGGTTTTCTGCTAAGGAGCGGGCATGTCGCAAGCTGGGCTTGAGAGCAGACTAAAAGTGAACGGAAGCGAAAGTGCGGACGAGAGATGAGAAGGGCAGGTGCGGACGAATGGAGGCACTGTATTCAAAGCGGGGCCGAGCGCGCGAGGATGCGGGGAGACGTGCCCCGCATGGGAAGCGGCGCATTACCACGGAGAAACTTGGCCGGGAATTTGTCGCTCTAAGGAGGCGGGATTGCCGCGCAAACTCGAGCTTCCGGCGGATATCGGAGCCTCCAGCTCAGCCAGCCCAGCAGCGCCTCCAAGTCCTTCATTAACAGACGCGCAGCCCCACGCGTATAACCGCGAGCAGCCCCACACAGTAGAACAGCCTCAAATACGTGACAGCAAGCATTACATGTTTTTATATCACAGCAATGAAGTACCTGAAAAGAGTTTTTTGAAGTGAAAAATTCGTAACGCGCGTTAAGAGGCGTCTACACGAGCATCATTTTTATGGCAATGTGTTGCCGGCAAGTATTACGTCTGAGTGGCCGCAATGTTGCGGCAATATGGATGTGTGGCCGGGCAATGCAGCCGAGTTTCCAGGAAATACGTCCCCATTGTTGTCGGTATTTCTGTGTGATGTCGAGTGTGCCGGCATGTTGACGGTGATACCTCTCGACGGCCGAACATTCACAGCAACTTCTCTTCGTGTGTTCGAGTCTGATGCGCATATAGGCACCTTGCACTTTTTTTTACCAATTTTTTTGATATAATCCGTGTCGAAATGAGTAACTGGTGAACCGAAAAGACCTTAAATTTTATAAATGAAATATACTTCCACCCAGAGGTGAGGGATGTTGAAGCATCCATTTACAATGACCGAGAAAAGAAGAAATACAGTTGGAGATACATTGCCAGAAAGTTTAATATTTCCAATGACAAGCATACAAATATTTAAAAGTTTGAGAACATACGCCAAGAACGAGTTAAAAGTTTATGTATTCTTTTAGTCCTTCCAGCAATGCTTTGCACAATACAAGAGATAGATGAATCCGACACTCTGAATAAATACATTAAACTTTAGTAGGAGCCGCCAGAAGCCAGATATCGCATACTGATAGCCAATCTGTTGGCAACTGGTATTGCTTTCCTCATGACTGTATCAGTTTTTGAATTTTTTTTCCAATCATGCAAATCAAAACTTCGACATCAGTTTTCGAAATTCCTGTAAAGTTTAAAAAAAAGTAATAATCCAGTTCTATTTCTTTGGCAACAGGCATAGTCACATCACGCTTACTTAGATAAAGACGCATCCTCTCCCTTTTCTTTCTTCTTTCATTTTGCAAGATAACATATGCAGCAGCTACAATTAGTTAATCCTCTGCCATGAAGCTGATTGCCGAGCACACAATGCGTGTAAACGGGAAATGCTGAGCAATACTAAAGCGCATCAAGTGTCCTGCGATACTGGAGCCACACATTGCTGGGCCATATATTGAGCATCTATTGCCGGATATGTTGCCGGGCAACTATTGCGTGATAAATGCCAGAAAAAGATGTTCGGTACATGCCCCTTTAGGCGATATATGGACAGGAGTAAATCTATGAGTTCGCGACTTCCCGTCACCGACATGCTATCACGTGTTGCGCGTATCGTGTTCGCATTGGATGCTTTTTGGATTCGTTACATTTTATGAATTTGCGTCACTAACATGATAATGTTAACAGTATATCTGTAGCTATAAGTATGACTCGTTGCGCTTGGACAGCAATGAAAGTATAGTTTATACTCATATCTAATATATAAAAATGAAAGTGTTTCTGTTTTTCTGTTTTTCTGTTTTTTGTTTTTGTTTTTTCCTGCCAATATTCTTCACACAAACTCACAGTTTTTCTCCGATTTTGATCGTCCTTTACATACGTACGACTTAAAACAAAAAGAAAAGCTCTGCTTACGTTTGATTTACAAAACCTAAACCCTCTCCTCCATTCCTTTCCCCCGTCAGCTTAATTTCTGTTCATTCAAATCCACAGTTTTTATCCTGTTTTGTTAGTACTTAGCACGCATATACTTCAAAACAAGGCGGTCTGGTAGCTCAGCGGTTAATGCGCTTACTGTCGAAAGTTTCTCTCTCCGTTTGCGAGTTCGAATACCGCGGTGAGCAGGAGTTTTTAGTAGTTGTATTTCATTATAAGTGCTACTTCCAGGCCGTTACGTGGCTGTGATTCCACGTTAAACTGTAGGCCCCTGTGGAAACGAATCGGTCTTCTTGCCTCTGACACAATAGTTTGGTACATCTCCTTCGATAAGATTGGACCAACCGTCGGGTTGTGGACTAAGTTAGATTTTTAATTCTTGAAGTGAAAACTACTTTAGACGCGATAGACAATTTTCAGATGGATAAGTAACATGCTGATGTTAACAGTATATCTGGTGACCCAGTGGTTAAGGTGTCTATCAGACGAACGAAAGGTTCCCGGTTCGAATCCCTGTCTTGGCAGGGGATCTCATAGACCATTAACCCGACCTTCACCTGTGACACAGCTTGCTGTGTAATGTGTAGTACGCCACAACGCTTCCATGGTTCGGATTCCAGGTTGAACTGTAGATATCCTGTACCCGGCAGGATTGCCGGATTAGGTTAAGGCGGCTACGACAGGGGAGGAATTCACAGCCAATAGAAACCCTGTCACCAGGTCGTTACGACCACACGGAGATATTATAATTATTATCTCTCCAAAATTATTTTCAGCCGTCTTGGTGATGGCAGTGTCGAAGCCAGAATGGGCGGAAAAAGGAATTAAAATCAATGACAGAAGATTTAACAACTTGAGATTTGCTGATGACATTACACTTGTGGCTAATGACATTGATGAACTCCAAACCTTGGTTACTGACCTGACCTTCAAATTAAAGCATTTTCCTAAAATTGAACCTTTAAAAAAAGTAATTATGTCTAAAATGAGCCACAGAGGGGGATGTACAACTAAATAATGAATCTTTAGAAAATGTCAGTAAGCACATTTATTTTGGCCAGCTCAATGACGTCATCCACTTTTCTGCTCAAAACTGAGGCGAATCTGTATCAGCAATTTGATAGCCGGGTTCCAGGTGGCAATGAGTTGATAACAAGTGTCCCTGTTACCTAAAGAATCAGTTCTTCTGATTTCCACAGCTTCTACAATAATGCTGTCCCAAAAATCTATGACCCGGGCTAAAATTGTAATTTTTTCGAAATTAAATGTCTGTCCTTGTTGGACACTGTGTTGGCCGCAGCTGATTTCTCTTCTTGCCTCAGAGATGACCTGCGTTGGAGCCCTGGTGCATCGCGACAGACCGCGGCAGAGGCTCGCTATTATTCTCGGCGCGTGGCGATGCGTGGCGGGCGGCAGTGCGCCCAGGCGCGCGCCCATAATGCCCCGCGCCGCCGCCCGTGTTATTCCGCGCGGCTCCACCCGGGCAGTGCGCGCCCGGTATTGTCTGCAGCGACAACAAAGGCGGCGAGCGCGGCCGTCCCGCAGTAATCGAATCACGACCCGGCCGCCATTGATACGCCGCCGAGACAATGACCCGCGCCCAAAACTTGGCCCTTTGTCACTGGTCGACCGCTGCAGCTCTTGCTTACACCGCCCTTGGGGTACGAGTCACTACCTGACCAACTCAACTACTAACTGCCTCATATAAGCCAAGATTACTGTTATTGCTACTAGCGTAAACCCCTGACTAGAGGTGGGTAAAGCGACACGGTATATAGAGCAGTGCTCATTTGATCACTCCACCAAATGAACTAGTTCTTTTCAACGGTTCACGAATTCATTAGCTCAGTTTAAACAAAAAGAGCAGTTATATCTATTTTGAGTGTAGTATCTGTTCGTTTTATTTACATTTAGACTGAATTCTTGGGTTAATCTCACATCGGCTATTATCATTTATTTTTTATTTATTATAAAACATTTTTGTTTCTTAAATACTATCGGATTACTTGCACGCAGAAAAGCCCTTTCAAAGGGTCAATGAAATGTTGTTCGGATTGCTGGGAATATTTGAGAGATAGATTGATGATAGTTAGTTTTACATTAATTTATTTACAGACACAAAGCACAAACAATTTTAAAGAACTTTTTGATTAAATGAAATGAAGGTTACTGTTCACAAATACTTGTTTTCCATTCAGAAGCCACTTCTTTTTTCAGTGTAAATTTGTCCAGCTTTTGAAAATCATCTTTCTCAAGGCAGACTTATAGTCGGAATACACAAAGAGAAGCGGTGTGGGACGTCACATTCGAAAGAACTAGCTGCCCAGTGGCACTGCTCCGCGCTGTGCTGAGCGCAGGAATCAGAGAACGTCGCGAACGAACTAGCTCTTCTCGATCTTCGGGATTTCTTATTTTTTCCGATGTGGAGTGGATAAACAGAGAACGACGTGGAACAGAGAACAAACATTAGTCGGGCCGCGGGCCAGAGTGTCAAAGCCGAAACCGACTTTATTGTTGGTGCACACTCGTTTGAAGTTAAGATCAATCGAGACCGACATACCACCGTCATTATGGCTTCCAAGAAGAACTACCGTTCACGACAGCTCACTCACTCTTTCTGAAGAATTGTTTTAAAGAACTAGTTCACTCGCGAACGACCTATGTCTACCGCTGACTGTGTGTTTGGCGTGTAGACGAATCTAGAATAGTTTCCGCTGCTATGGTTATTGCGATCTGTCTAAAACACGAACTTGAATTTTCACACAAATTTCAGAGGTCAGTCACGTTATTCCAAGTCTGTTCAGCCGCAAAATTTTAAATAAATGGGCGTATTGAATTTAAAATTAAATGCTACGAAAGCAATCTTAATACAAATTTTCTGGTAATAAATGTTTTCAAACTACTGAATAACACACATAACATCGACTATGTAGTAGCATCTTTGACCACTGTTAGTCTGCCGAAGACGGCTGGGCGCGCGACTCAGACTAGTGGCTTCAGCCAATGGCAATCGAGGTGACCACGGTGCACGGAGTGACCGTACCAAATTATGAATGGAAAAATGTTGGTATTAACAGACCTCAACACCGTTTGACCGTTCACCATGAAAGTTGTCACATACATGTAGTTTTTCATGGAGAAGGTTTCTGACCAAAAAAATATTAAAAAACCACCCCCATTCCTCTTAATTTGTACAGAAACCCACATTTTTTGTCCTATTTCGATGGAACATTGCAGACGTAACGTTTAAACAAACATAAAAATATTTCTTTAATTCGGTTTACAGAAACTAAATCGGTCTCACCCTTTCCCCGCCCTTAATTTTTTCTTCGATGTTTTGTATACAATGCTACAGTTTTTATCTGATTTTGAAGGAAATTTGCACACATATACTGTACTTTAAAACAAACAGAAAAATAAGTCTATATTTGTTTTGCGAAAGCCCATTCCATCTCTCCCCCTCCTCTACCCCCACCCCTCTTTATTTTCATTGTTCTCTATGGAAACCCACAGTTTAAAATCCCGTCCAAATTGATTGCTTAAAGAAACATAAAACAACAACGACGTATTAGGGTTTGGGACATAGCTTATATTTCCTTTAAAAGTTTTCTGTGATTTATTAATGGAATTTGAGGTACATTTTGAAAAGAGTATCATGTTTACCAACAGAAATAAGCACGACGTGGAACAATGCCGAACTTCCCAACAGAAATATACCATCGTCTGAGATGAAAAACAAGAAATATGGAAAATGAAAGTTTTCCCTCAAAGTTTTGCCTGATGAATTTATGACTGATGTTATTCTGCAGTGTTATTTTTTGTATTCTTTTTGATAACATGATGAAATCTGTTTTCATAATTTTTTTGAAAAATGGTATTGCTGAAAGAGTATCAATTGTCATGTAATCCACCGAAAGCTATGAAATAATGTAAAATTACAGTCGAAACCAGTATGAGTCATGGACTTTTTAAACTCAATACAAACCATACACTTGGCCTCTATAGTGCTGATTTGGTGGACTTAACTACCGTTAAGGCGAGTGAAATCCCTCAACTGCCACCGTCGGAACCGAAGGATAGCACCAAACTGACGCTTCGTGAAACGAGTCGAATGGTTGATGAAACGTTTGCCTAGTAACCTCAAGATATGGAAACTGCAAAGTATTAATCTTTGAATTTCGTGATTCAAAACTTGAGAAGAGAGTTTAATTGATTGCGTGTAGAACAATTTACTTATATTGCATCTACATCAGTTCTAGCAATCGGATTTAACGGAAATGAAAAGGAAATAAGGGCAAGTTCTTCACTGCCACTTCAGACACCAAAACGAGCAGTTTTAACTTACAATACATCATTCATGTTAAGGGTAAAGAATTGATCCTAAATGAGTAAGCAGTTTCTACATATCTTAATCGTTATGCATCGTTTCACGACAGATTAATTTTAGACAAGATCAGTTTTTTTGTAGATGCTTGTTCGTAGATAACATTTGTACGTATCACCATAGCAATTCATTTTGAAAACCGAAGTAATACTGGCATATCAAGAGAATTAATGAAGAATTAGGTGGGATACTTTGTGTTACTTAATTTTATACCGTTAAAATTTCTATAATTAAATATATATATTGCGAAGCTAAGAACTTAATTTATCCAAAACAAACGAAATTCCTGACATTTCAGAATGAAATTTGCATTGCGACACTTAACAAAAGAGGTAGAGAAATTAGAACACAAAATCCTTCATATTTCATAATGATCTAAATTGCAATGAGTTTTCATCATTTCTTCCAAATTACCATTATTCGTTTATGTAAATACATTCCTATGCTTTCAAATAAGTGATCACTATAAATGCAGCCGGCATAGTTGAAGAGATGAGCTGAGCGGGACAGACTATCCCAACACAGTGGAAAAGGACAAAACGAATGGTACTAAACTTCAGTTGAATTACATTCCTCAAACATTAATGTGAAAGAGGAACTTCTGCTTGTTAGTAGGATAATGTACTGATTGAATTGAATTCTGCGTCACAAACAGTACCGTTAATTTTTAATATATAACTTTCTCCTTATTTCGTGGCATGTTTAATTCAAGCTAAGCATTACATGAAAATTTAAATTATAATATTTATAAATGAAGATTGTGGATCTCATTGAATTCATCACCGCATAACTGGTATTATAAATACATTTAGTCTTTTTTCATTGGATAATTCCATCAACATTTTTAACTTCAACAGATCCTCTTTTTGGCCAATAATGCCTTTTATTTCATCAATCCACACAAGCTTGAATAGCGGATTTTAAACAGAGAAAATTAAGCATATTAAATAATAAGTAAACTGAATGATAACAATTGCAGTTACCAAGGGAGATGGGTGAGTGATGACGCTATGGCCTCACATTCTAGAGGACGTGGTTTCGAATCCCCGTCCGCCATTAAAATTAGGGTTTACCATGGTTTCACCATTCACTCCAGGCCATGGTCGAATTCCTTCCCGTTCCTTGCCACCAGTCCTTTCCCGCCTCTAATGACCTCGACGTCGACTAGGCGTTAGATCAGAAACAAAAAAAAGTATTAATTTTGTGTATTTGAATTTCATAAATTCTATTTCATAAGTTATTGCTAATTCATTGGTATGATTCTTAATACAATCAAATTTTCTGCAAATCCTGATAATTTTAGCAATCAGTTCTTATTTTGAAAAATTGGTTTATCCTGCTCTACAGTATAGTTTATGTATCACAACCGGAGTACCCAGCAGTGCTCGGAGGCTGGGTATGAAAATTGTGACGTTTCTTCAGAGTGTCGTTAACATTCTATATCACCATTCATTTTGGCAGATTTCACTACCGTTTTCGAGACATACGCAAAAAACTTAACCGTTGTTGGTGTAAATTTTCCTTAAAGATTGGTGAAGGGGGAGAGAGGTGTGTTTCTGTTAACCAAATATAAACATTCGTCTCTTTGGGGTTGATATTAAAAGCAGCAACCAGTCACCGGTTTCATCTTTGCTACATTTGTAACTGCAGAAGCAACTTTTTGACATGCTCATAAGTTTTATTCAGAGTATCATAATAATGAAGATATCATCAGTGTTAGTGCTGTGTGTTTATTAATGCATCATATCCTTTCGATATTAAGAAGAGTTTGTTTTCGATAATATTCAGCTATCTAATGATGCATGCTCACATTTTGCATCTGCAAACCATCTGATCTCAAAACCGGTAATGGTTAATTAAATAAATATAATACGAACAAATTGTGATTGGTTGCTGCTTTTAATATCAACCCTTGATATCACAGTCGCTGATTTCCACCAATCCATCATGGACAAAATATTCTTATTCTCTTTGTTTTAAGAAAACGTGTGCAAGGTTCCATCGAAATTGGATGAAAACTGCGGGTTTCGATAAAACAACAAGGTGATAAAGAGGGAGACAGATTTGGTTTTTATGAACCAATTGTAGGCAGTATTTTTGTCTTTGATTTTAAAGAATAAGCGTTCAAATGCCATAGAAAACGGATAAAAACTGTGGATTTCTATCAAGAATATATAAACGTTCAGAAATTATTATTTTTTTAGATGTAGAGACAAATGTGATTTATACTGGGTGTTTAAAAAATAACCGGTATATTTGAAAAATCAATAAAAACTAAACGGGATGCGATAGAAATACACCGTTTGTTGCAATATGCTTGGGACAACAGTAAATGTTCATGCAAACTTTCGAAATTAGTTACGATTTTCAACAACAGATGGCGCTGCGGGTGATTTGAAAGATATTGAAGTAAACGCAGTCTGTGAGTTCGCCATTCTGTAAGTCGTCTTTCTGCTGTAAGCGTGTGCTGTTCACAGATTGCAAGTTTGCTGTCATAAAATGGTGGATATGTGGAAAACATTGTACTTTAGACTTTTCCAGACTGCAGTGCCATCTGTTGTTGAAAATTGTAACTAATTTCGAAAGTTTGTCTGCCAGAAAATTTACTGTTGTCCCAAGCATATTGCAACAAACCGTGTATTTCTATGGCTGCATGTTTAGTTTTTATTGATTTTTCAAATATACCGGTCATTTTTGAAACACCCTGTATCTGTATCTATTCATGTTTGGCTTATAGTTGTATCTCACGTCGTAGAGTCTTGCTTGGCGAGAAGATCGAAAGAAAGTGCTCCATTTGCAGAGGACTTGGCTTAGTCGGAGAGTACCACACGCAGCAAAGATAACAAGAGGCAGCGATGTTGGAACATCCAGTACAAACGGAAGGTTCGTTGTATGTGGGAGAGGTTCACAAACAGTGAATTAGCATAGGAGAGACGCGCGCCGCACCTTTCGGAGTGTTGTCACGTGTTTTACAGGTGACGACACATTTCATTTTAATTAGGCGAGTGCGGCTTGTAATTGAGCCGGCACCCGTCGGTCGCCTAACGAACCGAGCCCGGATCACGTGCGCGGCGCGTGACCCGCCTCAATTATCCGCCCGCGGGGCGTGCCCGTCGCCGCAATCGACTACGCCTCCTGACGCCGCCGACGGGCCAACGCACCGAAACGTCGCTCACTCGAAATAACAAACAAGCCGCTTCACAAGCTGATTTCGGTACGTCGCTTCTTTTATTCTGACTTTCGTAAGTCTTAAGTACTTATTAACAAACCACGGAAATCATATCTCATGCTTTCAGAATAACTACAGTCATAAACAGCGAACGGGTAATAGGGGAAGTTCGTGTAGCCACGGACAATTTAAATTAATTGCAAATAAAAAGAAAAGAAATACATTTTCTGTCTTTATTTTAATATTAAAATTAAACTGGGAACTTCTGCATTCATATTAACTAGAATTTATTAATCATAGCTTTTTTCGACGAATTAAATTGAAAACACTTTTTTTTGGCAAAACAAACGTTTTCGGGTAGCCCCAGACACCGTAATAAATGGATGGTGGCCTAATCGTTTTTTGGCCTCGCAAAAATCACAATGATAATTGATATCTGAAGATTCTATATAAACACAATCTTCATGTATGTTACAGAAGATTAATATTGAAGCTTTCCAGCTTTATATTAATACTTTTCTACTTTCGAAGCATCACATTACAACTATCTTCTAGTACCATTTTAAACAGCTATGTTTGGTGGAAAAAGTAGTAAATTTTAAAAATAAATTTATCGAAAACCAATAAATTTTCAAGAACAATCGACTTGTGGAATAAATTAATGGCATATTTGCGCTCAGCTCATAATGTTAACACAATAAATACAAAGAAATAAGCATAAACAATTTTTTGTTACGTTGTGTAATCAATCGTTATTCGTTTTTTCTAAGAATTTCTCAGAACAAGTTACTACTGTTCTGGAGTGAGTAGCACCCGTCAGTTTTGACGCGCGTTTAAAATAGTTAGTTATATGAACGGTATGCAGTCACCGCTCAGCACACATTTTCTTATTACGTAAATCGTCTTTATGATATCAGCTTTTTGTGTTTTCTAGAATGCGCCGTTTAAGACTGGTAGAGGATAGTTTGAGTGCGGAAAGTTACCGTTGTTGGTTAACATTCGATGCACGTCCAGTATTTGCTTCAAAACGTTGCAGAAACACATCTTATCGGAAGGCCCGTATTTTGTCGCTCGATGAGAAATCGCCTCCCTCGGTTTCCAACATTCGTCCCATAGAATTAGCTCTGTGCTGGATCATACCAGAGTATATATGTACCAGCACAAGTAACCTGAGCTTCACTGTTCCTAGGCAATTAGCATTGCAGTACGTTAATGTTTCTGGAATAAATATGTTAACTAAAATAGAAAAGAAACGAGCTGGCAAATTACCATAAACACAAACGCAGAAGTGTTCGCTAAAATCTGGCGGTCAATTTTTATAGTCCGAAAGTTAGCAGAATTTTGGTAATTCAGTTTTATTGCATTCCGGTTCCACCGCGGATAGACGGAGTGAGAGGGGGAAAAAATCGGAAATGTGAACACGACAATAAAATGGGAGGACTGGGCGGAATCGATTACACACACACACAGAGAGAGAGAGAGACTTACACATACACACGTATCCTCACACACACACAGACTAACACATACACACGCACCCTCACATACATCCTCTCACACACCTTCACACACACATACACCACACACACACACACACACACACACAGACTCATACAGACTCAAACAGACTCATACAGACTTACACATACACACGCACCCTCACATACAACCTCACACCCACCCTCACACACACACATACACACAGACATACACACACACACACACACACACACATGCACGCTCCGCCGGCTGGGCCGTCGGCATTAATCTGGATTTGTTTCATTTTATGACAACGACGCCGCAGACCTGCGGCTGGGTGTAGCTTCTCTCTTTTTTATTTTTCAAAGGGGGTTTCAGTAACAAGTATTAGTTTTGATGGTTACACTGGCGCACCACGTGTTTCTGTTACCATAATACATGCGTTCGGTTGCTAAAGTTACCAAAAAGATAATTTCGCAGATGTATATATCGAATATACTTTCAAAAGGTAGATATTTAGTTAAATACAACTAATCTCTATGCCCGTTTTTAACTAAATTTGTTTGAAATCCCTTAATATTTAAAAGTAGCTGGTTTATATTATATAGTGACACGCTCCAAATATAAATGTTGTGAGAATAGTTACCGAACTGTCCCCTGTATTATTTCCTGCTACAACTCTCATCAGATTATTTGTTCCTTCTCTGTTAATTATGACCTATCGCCAAAAAAAAAAAAAATCTTATTATTGTGAGATAGAAGAATGTATCGGCTACCAAGTTATTACAATAAATAATATTACAGGTTGCTAAGAGAAAGTTCGACGCGGAAAGTAATCTTACTTATTAATCAAAATTTCTCATAATTTAAAACATATGAAGTTATTTAGTTTAATTGAATGTTGGCCAGCAAAATCCATTTAAAGGGTAACCATCAGAAATCAGTCAACTTATGTAAGGACAGTAACAATATTTCTTAGTACAACCAAACGATACACCGATTATTAAAATGTAAGAACTATTAGATCTATTTTATAGTAGCTCAATACTTTCTCATAAGAAATTTAGCTAAAATCAACCACCAAGAAAAGGGAAAGAAATTACTTAGTGATTAAAGTGATGAAACAGGCATATCTGCATACCGGAAATTACCCTGTTTAATCACATTCGACTAATTGTATTGAATAAAAAACTAACTGATTTGTATGGTATCTCTAAAGCTAATAGCAGAAAAAATAAGTGTAATCATTGTTTTATTAACATTTTAAATTTAGTTTACATTGTGTAAAAATATACAAACTTCATTGCTTACTCAGAGATTAGAAATTTTCCTACTGTAACTTTGTTGACTATGAAAGCCTAAGCATTCGATAATACGAATGTTCGAATAATATTAGTAAAAAATATGTTACTCATAATATTTTACGAGCATTTTTGCTAATTTTAATAAAGTGAATCAAATTTTTTAGGATAAGAAATAAAAAAAACTATTTACCCATTTATTGCGAGTGTTTATACAGCATAAATCACAAAATATAAAAAATAATTTTTTACTTTTTTTCTCCATTAAATGAAGCATTTATAATAAAGAAAGGTTAAGAAAACAAACAAGCCATTAGATTAGAGCATTTCTCACTTGTGTCGCGAGAACTAAATGGGCTGTGGAAGAGAACTTAACACGCTTGTTTTGCGCACTCGCTTCAACATAGAGCTTAATTGGAAACTGCATTGCAGTGCACAACACGCTTATCTCTTAAATACGTTTAACACCGCGCCAGTTGAATACCAGACGTCTAAGTTGTCACCCCGTTGTTTGTGTCTGGCTGCTTAGCCTAGTGTACAAAGCCTGTAATGAACACAGATATTCCCCCTAGCCACTTTCTCGAGCCCATTAACGTTGCTACCAAGTGTGTACACTAGCAGTAAACGAATTTTGTCAGCGTGTGCTTGCTGAAATTAGAATTAACAGGCGTAATGAAAATTCTACGTCGATTATAAAAACTTCAGAATTCATTCATACTTTGAGCGTTGCGGTATTATGAAATCAGAAGCTTCGGACAATCACTGCTTAGGAATAGTTATGAATCAAATCAAAACATACGAAAATAACAGCTGATAGATGCGCATGTGGTGGTTGATTCATTACGAAAGTCTCGTTGACATTCAGTACATTTGATTATAATTGGCATCCCTGATCCAAAGACAGCCGTCCCAGTTGTCTCAGTTGGTTGCGGCACCGTGATGGTGTCGGGCACTGACACAGGGTTAGCTGGTTCCAGTCCTGGTGGTGGGCTTGGCCGGCAGAGTAGCAGAGGTGGTGGTGCACAGTTCCTAATGAGTATATTGCACAATGAAGTCCTGGGTTAAACCTCTGAGCAGTGCGTATGGAGTGAGGGCATACGCCATTGTTGATGGCGAATCGTAAGTCGGATCGGGACATTAAGCCTGGCATCTTATGAAGTGTCCTTCGGAAGAGTAGGCCCTTCTTCATCTCTCATATCACATAGCACAAACAAAATTCTACACTAAAAACACACACTGCAACAGTCATCCATACTTACAATAACACTTACTAACACTAACATGCAATGGTAACGGGAAACCACATCACCTCTAGAGATTTCCTACGATCGGATACAGCCTCCATAGTAATCGCCTACGCACAGAGTCGGGTATCATAAGGAAACGATCGAAAGACGAGAACAGCTCGTAACTAGAATCCTTGTCATACCATCAATTTCAAACGATGAAATCGCTTGGTGTGATAACCGTTATACATAAAATGAAAGTTTGTACGATACTTCAAAAGTTTATTTTAAATATTATCACACCACTAGAGAAAATGGAGCCTGTCGCAAAATATTTTAGATTCCCAGCGATGTACTGGTGTACATTTCTTTGACGCGCTTGAAATATTGTTTAGCGATGCATAATTCGATATAAGATTGAAGAAAACAAAGTGAAAGTTAAATGGTACTAATTTATGGAATCGCAGTGCGTAAAGAACGCAGGTTGTGGAAGTCACATATCATGTGTCTCTGTGAACTGTATGCGTGATGTTGAGGTACTACCGACGCCAGCAAGATCCTCAGATCTGTCCCCGATAGATCATCTGTGGGACCAGCTCCGACGTTAACTCCATCCCAGGATATCAAGGACTAGCTACAACAGTTGGGGGTCAGCTTGCCTCAGTAGAGGATACAGCGGTTTTACGACAGAATGCGAGGCCAGAATGGTTAACGTTCTGCCCTCGCATTCGGATGGACACGGGTTCGAATCCCCGTCCGCGCATCCAGATTTGGGTTTTCCATGGCTGTCCCAAATCACTCCAGTCGAATGCTGGGATGGTTACTTCAAAAAGGCCATGGCCGAGTTCCTTCCCGTTCCTTGACCCCAGTCGCATCCCGCCTCTAATGGCCTTAGCCGTCGACGAGGCGTAAAGCCATAAGTAAAAAAAAAAAACGACAGCCTTCTCAACCGAACTAGTGCATGCATCTAGGCCAGACGGGATGCAACGTCATACTAATAAGTGGGATTATACTGCCAAGTTCGTTGTAAATATAACTCGATTTTGTAATCACTGATATAACATTACATACTCTCTCATTCATTTCTTTACCTCCTCCCCTTAAGGACGCTTAACCATTTATTTCTCAGACAGTGTATTAGCTGCCTAAGAACTGGCCATGCGAGATAAATTAGTAAAAAACGCTAAAAAAAGACTTCTTATGCTATTATTTACCTTCGTGTTTGAAATCAGGTGAATAATGAAGCACGAAATTAAGCTTCGTCGCTGTTGAGTCCTCGCGAGAGCTATGAATTGCTGTTGCTGAGGCCGTCGGATCGCTGACAAGGCTTCACGCCAGACAATGCACCAGGTCAGACAGTTTACGCGAAGCCTTAAAAGTGAGACCACTAGGCTAAGCAGAACTCAACTTTCAAATAGGTCCAACGCAGCTACAGACCTATGCAAGTTAGACGAAAGTGCTATCTGGTATTAACAGGAATTCCACTATGTTACTCATATTGCTGCTCTTTCGAATCTCGTGCATGGTAAAAGGATTATATATGGACTGCTTTCATTAGCAGTGCAAACATCACGAATATTTTAACACAAGTGACATGTATGGAGAATATTAACACCAAAAGTAAGGGGACTTCATGTCGTCGATCAGTAATCAGTGTAGGGTCTAATGAATGGCATCACGCCATGTAAGCAGCAGGTTCGTCTCCGTCCTTGGGCACGGGTAGTTTTAATTAAGTGTTCCTTTTGCTATAACACGGTGTAAGTCGATTCTGAATATACGAGAGTGGTTTGTAACGTTCTCGGAATCACCACCGAGCGGGAATGTCCGAACTATGTTTGACCCATAAGAGACCAGAAGATGGCGACAGTGTGGTGATTGGCGAAATATCGTCTAGTTTCCCGAGAGCATTTTATAAATGTTTGACCCGTTTTGGCAGAAACCGACAAGATTTTTTCACCAGTTTGTCACCACAGTCGATTCTTTGGTCCGCTACTATACTCCAGAGACAAAGAAGCAACAAAGTACTTAAAACATGTTGATTCGCCACTACCAAAGAAAGCAAATGCAATATTGTCCGCCGGAAAATCATGACTCCAGTTTCCTTGGATGCGAAAGGTGTTCTGTTAATAGATTATTTTCTTACTCGTTAAAATATTACGGGACAATAGCACACTAGCCTGCTGAACCAATTACAGCTAAAGAGACGCGAAAAAAGGCCAGGTTTGGCTAGGGAGAAAGTCATCTTTCATTCAACACTGGGCGCCTTAACACAAGTAAGGTTGCCGTGGCAAAAATACGTGAACTATGATACGAATTGTTGCCATACCCGCCTTATTCTCCCGACTTGGCTCCTCAGACTTCCATTTCTTCTCCAAGCTCAAAATTTTCTTCAGTGGAGGGAGGTTCTCATCAAACGAAGAACTGACAGCCAAAGTTAACGGGTACTATACAGGCCTGGAGGAATCTAATTTTCGAGATTGGATCAAGGTGTTTGAACATCGCTGGACCAAGTGCATTAGTGTACAGGGAGACTAATTTGAAAAATAAAATTTTTCACTGAGGTAAGTCATTTCAAACTATGTCTTTCCCAGAACTTATCAAAGTAACCTCATACATGATATATTCGGAAATGCATGTCGAATTCATATCTCCCCATACAGTTTTCTGAAGTTCCCCAGTTCAAAGACCTATTCACGTCAACAGTTGGCATATACTCGTGAGGTAAGCCCCGCACTGCGGGCAGTCAACCACCACAGCAAGCACGCCTTGCGGGTGGCATATACCGCAGTGCGAGTCGAGCGGCGACTCTTCTTTGTGCGCCGGGTAATGGAAAGTAACCAGCAGGTAATGGAAAGTAACCAGCAGGTAATGAAGTTTGCGCGGCGCACTCGTCCCTCGGGGCCGGCAGTAATTGTCCCGGTCCGCAAGTTGTCGGGCGCGAATCCGGCCGACAACTTGCGAGTTGTCGCCAAACTCGCTGTGCCCTTCTTTGTAAGCAGAGAGGGCGATAAACGGAATCCCTGCTTTCTGCGAAGAACGACAAAGGAACGCACACCGGGCCCAACTAGGCTACTGTTATCACTACTCTGTCATTCAATGTAGACGTAGGAAACGCATGGAATAAATATTAACGCAACAAGTACTGTATACGCAATCCCTATACAGCGAAGCATTGTCAGTCACATTCGCAATCATATTTATTACGAAAGGCATTAGATTAACCTTTTTTTCGATTTTCTGGTTCGCATTTTAATTTTATTTAATTTAATTGCAAAGTAGCGCACGCTCAGGTGACAATTTCCCAACACACCCGTCTTAACCCTTTCCTGAACCCACCTACATTTGTCCTCTGTAAATTTAAACCTTAAAGTCATTCATCGTGTTCGGTATATTAATCATCATTTCTCTTGGTAACTTATTCAAAATCCTGACACCCTTACCTAAGAAAAAGAATCTTCCTTCACCCTTGTGCTTGAAATCCAGTGCCATCCTGTGGTTACGGACATCTTTTCCCTTCCATGCATTACTTTTAATTCTTACACCAATATCTTTCCATGCCTCCTGATCATTATACGCCTTGTACACTCCCATGACCCTCTTCACCCTCCTCCTATCTTCCAATAAATCCCATTCCAGCTCTTTTATCATATCTGTTACTGATGGCGTTCTGCGATAATTTCCAGAAACAAATCTAGCAACCCTTCTTTGCACCCTCTCAAACTTTTGTATTTGAAACTTAAAATATGGGTCTCATAATACACCACCATATTCAAGCTGTTCTGACCAAAGTTTTGTAACCCAATTCCTTTAATTCTCTCGTACATCCCCTCATCACTCTTTCCAACAAGTGCAGAATTTTGAAACCTTTTCCCTACAACCTGTATAATGTTTCCTGCTCAGTTAAGCTTGTTATCAAATGTAATGCCAGGATATTTACATTTCAAGTTTTCAACAAGCAATTCTTTCCTCACGTTATAATTATAATCAACCTTTAGTTTTTTATATGTGTATCTAATAAGCTGACTCTTCTTTGCATTTATCTTCATCCTATGTTTATCAATCCAACTATATATCCTGTCCAGATCACCCTGCAGCTGTTTACAGTCCTCTTCCGTTTTGATCCATTTATATAGGATTATGTCATCTGCAAACAATGCAATTTCTGATAGTAAACTATCAACACAATTATTTATTTGAATAATAAATAGCAATGGCCGTAATACGCTACCCTGTGGCACTCCCATTTTTACTTCCACTTCTTCTGATACTACATTTCCTGCCCTAACTTTCTGTTTTCTACCTTTTAAAAATTCTTCTACTCAGCAAATCACTTTCCCATCCACTCCAATAGTTTTTACCTTATTTCCTATCATTTTATGGATCAATCTGTCAAAAGCCTTTGAAAAATCTAGGCCTCCCTTGTCCATTTCATCCAAAATATTTTGCGTATACCCCACCAACCAAGAGTAGCATGAATATCCTTGCCTAAAGCCACATTGCCTACTTGAAAACCGCTTACGCTCCTCACATATATTTCTGATTTACTGATTCGCATTTTTTTCTCCTCCCATTCTTTTACCGAGGTTTCTCCTTCTTTCTTGAAATCAGTTGGTCTAGAGGTTTGTAAATTTTTTCTGGAAGCACTTGAATTTATCAATTTTAATTTAAAACACTCTCCGATTCTCTCTTTCATTTAGATGGGCCCCAAATTTTTGCGTAACTTTTCTCGTCTCATCAACTCAGTTTGCTGTCGGCTCTAAATTAGTGATGTAATTGGAATTTTTTTTGACAACCTACACTCAGTCACTCAAAAAAGTCCACAAAATTTTAGCCTTTTCTTGTGCATTGTGTCAGTAATTTTCCCTGCATACCTAAGTAGGTCTTCATTTTTCCTCTTCCTCCAGGTACCAACTTTTCCCTTCATTGGTCCTAGGATTTTCCTCTACTCTCTAACTTCTCATTTTTGTATTATCTATTTAATGGTCCCTGGCTTTGGCCAATTACGACCAGCCAACACGAATACACCTTTTACATAAAAACTTCAAAATCCACAAAACATCATTTGGCCGTTATCACAGGTAACATTTGGCAATGAAAGCACATTCCAGCTTCCCCCTACATTCATGGATCTATCTTTAATATTATTCAGTATCAGAGCAAAAATAGATGTTTTTATCATATCACTGGGCCATTCCTAAAACCCTCAGTCATTCGCAAGACACTTGTATATTCGAGTAAACCCACACATATATGCATCCATATATATACACAGACATATAAACATTTATATACAGACATAAAAAAACGAATCCTAACTTCTCATTCTTCATTTTCTTATTCAGTACCAGGTATTCTGAAATGAACATTGCCTCTATCTTGGCTTTGTATGACATCGCTTTCTTGTTGTATCTGTTTTGCGTTAGCCTATAAGCTAGTTCCATGTTTCTAGCTCTTGCTTCATTCGCTACCTTATCAAACCCATTGGGTTGGATCCATTAACCCAGATATTCAAATTTCTTGAACTTGATTCACTTGGACTTGATTTACCTGATGGTTTTTTGCTCTTAATTGCTCTTTTTTTTTTTACTAGTTACTCACATGGGACAACTCAACCATCTAATTTATAGTCAACGCATAGTCAAAGATGTCGAGTATACTGTGAGGAATCAAATACCGACACTAGTTTCAGGAATAACTTGAATGAGTGATGATAAATAAGTTTCAGTTACGAATAATATGATGCCTTTGGTAGATATCGCAGCTAATATTTAAACTGTAAGAAATAACTCACTTTTAAATAGATATATTGTCGCACGCAGGATTATGGCGTACTACAAAATATGTAAATATTTGTATTTAGTTATTTTTATATTCAGATTATATTAATATTTAATGAATATTTAGTAATTTAATTCTCCGATCCACGTAATGGATATCCCAGGCTGCCATATTTTCTTAAAATTTATCTGAGTAAAGAGGTTGCTACTTGCAGGGGCAGAAGGGATTTTGAAGCTGGTAACGGTAAATTCTACCGATGGCGTGGGATGCTCCGAGCCTTTGTCCGCCCGGATACAACGGCCAACCCCAAGGTCAGTGCATTGACCCTGCGCAAGTTTACCTGAACAGCACAAGGGGTGACAGACGCGCGGGAAAGGCCAGAGCGAATGGGGTGACTTCAAACCTCACGTGGTTTTGGGAAGAAGTTAGACATCCAATGCCGTATCATATACGGGGTCTACCGATGTTAATTCATGGCTTCCTTTTTCATGTAACAAGGAGTTTTTGGGAAGAGAAGCAGAAGCGGCCATACTGGGATTCTGTGGACAGCAGTCGCCGTGTCCAGACGTCATAGCGCAGAGTGGCACTATGCTGGAGGGTTCTGGCTTCGACCACAGGCTGGTCGTTTGATGCTGTCCATGCACTAATGGTGCAATTTACTGGTCTCACCCACACGCCATCGCTGCTGTTGCTGATGATTATGGTAACGTGTTCCATCGCCCATCATCGTTTCATTGTTTGGAAAGACTTTGAAGAATCCGTAATCGACCCATGTGACAGGATCTCTGCTCAATTCCATTTAAAAGCTAGCTGGCAAATAACCTCATGAATTTTAAAGCTCCTTGTAAATTCAGTTGAGCCTTATTCTTGTTCATATTTTAATTCAAAAGGCGCCCAAGGGATTTTATCCACTATACATATAACATATTATTGTTGGCTTGTGGCCACGATGTTATCATGTATTTAAATTTATGAATGAAATATTTAACATTTAGTTTATGTTTGCTATCTTCAGGCAGATTATAGAGCCGGATAGTGTTTTTGCTTGCAGATACACGTAATGTCTAACGTAACGTTAAATGAACCCGGCTATGTACAAGCCATAGGAAAATAATAAATTCAGCATCACATATGTTTTATCAACAGCAATCAAGATCCTTGCTATCTAAATATTAATTTCTTATTAAAATCAAGAACCACTTTAACATTAAAACTTAAAGTAACGGCAATCACCCTCTCTCCCGTTACAATATAAATTTGCGGCTGAACATGTTGGTTGAGTGGTAACGCTCTGTCCTCGCATTTGGGCTCGAATCCCCGCCCGGTCATGTAGTTTCGGGTTTCGATGGTTTTCTGAAATCCCTACAGATGAATACCAGGAAGGTCATTCAAAATGCTATGGTCGAATTCCTTACCGTTTCTTGCCCCAGAGTTTTTTCCCGCCACTAATGATCTCGAAGGGAAAAAAAAATGCAGGCGATTTTAATTTTTGGTACGATTGGTTACACAGAGTTCAAAACTGTATTTAAACCTGACAAGGTTTCATGTCATCCGAGCCAAACGAGCTGGCAGAAGAGCAGATTCGTTTCTATTTATTTTTTGAGTTACCCGATGTAGCATCAAAATGAAAGTACAATTCATTTTAGTCATGCTGACTGCATAATGTTAGTGCGCTCAACAAAACGGAATCTGTTTCTCGCAGTTAAACTAATTGCAGAAAACTATATAATAAAGTGTATGCATAGCATGTAATAATACTACATACGATCGGGTAATCGTGTTTAATTTGTTATTGAAATTGAATTTAACTGAGTCTGTCGCAATACGAATTTTTATAATGGTATTAGCCTTGAGAACTGATACATTTTATTATAACTGAACATTCGATTGGTATGTTAGCGATACTTTAATTCTATAGTTCTAAAATATTTTTTACCACACGAAAGAGAACCGAATACATAAAACCGTGAATAATTTCCTTTTTTACGCCATTAAAAAAATCAATAACAGCAACATCCCAGCAATTTAAGGGGTATAGTGTTTTTGGTATTTATGTACTAACTGTGTGAAGGGGTAATTATCCTGGCGTGTTGTTGAAATGTAATCTTCGCGGGGTCGTCTACGGTGAGATGGTTATAATCAGGGGAGAATTGGGGGAGCGGAAATAAAATGACCATGGTCTTTTTTGAGAGAATCAGAAGTGATTTGAGCCAAACATTAAAAACCGAAATCTGAGCGGTCATGTCGGGAATCTAACTGCTCTCTGAGGCACAAACTGTCTAATCAATACCAATTCACTCTACCGTAATTAATTTCTAGTCGCAAGTAGCTTTGTTGTCCATTTAAAAAGAATTCACCTTACCATAATTAATTTATAGTGCAGAGTGTTTCAAGTTACAAGCAATCCTTTAGGTTGGAGAAAAGGAAAACTAATCTCATTTTTTTTTCTTTTTTCTTTGGCAACTAAACTTTATTATAAATCATTAATCGTAGCAACTTGTGAAAAAAAGCATAAGACAGTAACAATAAGTGCATCTGAAAAAAATAACAGCAAACAGAAAAGCATACAGTAGGTTTTATCAGAGATTTAGGCTAAGGAACTGTTTGGAAAAAAGAGGAATAACGACAGTAGAAGAGGGTAATGTCGATTTGTTATTGCTAACGTGTGCTGAATATTTGTAATATTGGAAATTAATTCCAATACCTACCGTCTAGAATTCGCTGATGTGGAATTTATTTGAGGCTATCCTGTTGCGTTTAGATGTGACTTGCATCTTCAAATTGGACAGAATAATCTTGGTCAGATGGTGATTTATTTTAATGAACAGTTAGAATAAAGGGAGTGTGAGTTTCAGAGACTTATACATTATTATATGATTCGTTTTAAATATATCCCACAAAAACAATTATTGTAAAAATAGGCTAAGACTTGTGTTTGTGTTGTGACAAAAAGTTATGAAATTTTTTCTGTTCCAAGTCTACACTTTACAGCGTGTATTCACTTCACTTTGTGAAACAGAATGGTTTCTCTCGGTGTTATAGATCGTTTATTTAGAATAATAATTATTAAAAAAAATCTGATGACTTGGCCATTATGCACGCCATGTTTTAATTAACCTGTATAAATACCTTGTTGTGTTGCTTTATCAAACTTATAAAGATTTCCATTGCTCTTTTTCGAATTTGACAAGTAAAAATTATGATGTGCATAGTGGCCAAGTCGCCAGATTTCTTTTATTATTCTAAATAAAGGATCTATGACACTCAGAGAAACCATTCTGTTTCACAAAGTGAAGTGAATACACATTGTAATGTATAGACTTGGCTCAGAAGAATATCTCATAACGTTTTGTCACTACACAAACACGAGACTTCGCTTATTTCTACAATACCACCATAAATAAATTACTAGTAACTTCCAAACTAAGCATAAGAACAAAGAAAAATTTACGAGTTTAGCTAAACGTGCTGATCACTGTGCATTAAAAAATTCGCAAGCATATAGCTTCATCCGGAGCAAAGCAATTAAGCCCGCAAATATGTACCAGAATTTTTCATGTTTGATAATATTATTAAATAAATACGGGAGAAAACTCCAATATTAGACTTTTCTTATGATTAAGGATGAAACCATATATGTGTACCAAATTACTTGTTTCTAGGATTACTAGAAGAACAGTGGAATTTTGATGTCGGGAGTGTCGTGGTCGAAATAAAATTTTAAATTTCAATAACTTCCCAAAGTAATAAAGGAAAGAAGTAAAATTTAACACATTAGTTAAACTTACATGGAAATTTAAGAGTTTCAGACTTTTCTTATAATATGTGGGTAAAATGCTATCTGTGCATCAAATTTCAGCTTTCTACGGCTGCGGGAAGCACCTTGCAGTTTTGATGATCATCAGTCAGTCAGTGAGTGTGTGAATGACAAAATCGCTGAAGTTTGCGTCCCAATAACAAGCGAAGTAAGAACAGTAACGAAATAAAATGTATTACAATTGCTAAGTTTGCTGATATCTATACATAATAGAGATTTGAGATATGTTTCATGAACACGACCGAAGAAATTGAGGTTCAAAAATGACCCGAATCTTTTCGAGAAAAGGGTAGGCAGTGGCGCCGTTGACTCGACTTGGCGAGTGCACTGTCATATATATATATATATATATATATATATATATATATATATATATATATATATATATATATATATTAATTCAAACACATAAATATCGTATTTCGACAAGTGGTTTTGTTGTGATAAATAATACTCATTTTAATTAGAATATTGAACGGATTATAAATAGTTGAAAACGTTCATCATGTAAATGGTACACTGAATTTTAGAAATAATATCACAGCTGAATTTTTAGAACAGGTTCTTCTTCTTCTCCTGGTTCCTACCCGTTTCGTATGTCGACAGCCATCTTGGCTGTCTTGTCTCTGTTAATAGACGCTCGGATTAGCTCCGTAGTTGTCTTGGAGGTCCAGGTTCTCAGATGTTTTATCCAGGAAGTTCTTCTCCTACCAGCACTTCTCTATCCTGGAATTTTTCCCTGGAAACAGACTGCAGGAGTTCGTAACGGTTATTGTTCCTCGGGATGTGGCCAAGGTACTGCAGCTTCCTTGTTTTTATGATGGTCAATATCTACATATTCTTTTTCACTTTCCGGAGCACTACAGGATTTGTGGTGTGGTCTGTCCATGGTATCCTCAACATTCTTCGATACAGCCAAATTTCAAAAGGTTCTAGCCTTTTAATGATAGTTTCGACGAATGTTCACGTTTCAATGCCACACAGGAGGACAGAGAACACATTGCAGGGCAGTAGACTTATCTTCGTGGTAATCGATAATTTACGATTTTTAAAAAGATTATTCATTTTATTGAAAGAATCCATGGCTTTACAAATAAGTAACTTTACTTCATCAGATGGATTCCAATGACTATTTACTGTGGTGCCAAGATGGTTATACCTAGATACACATTCAATGGTCTTCTTCTGGTTGATTACTGGGCGAAGGGAATTGTTGTTTTTGCCAATGACCATTACTTTTTCTTATTAATATCAAGTCCGTATTCATGGCTGCTTTGCGAGACTCTATACATTAGATACTGTAAGCTTTTCTGGCTGTCTGCAAAAATGACTGTGTCATCCGCGAAGCGAATGTTGTTTATCAAGTTTCGATTCAACAGCACTCCCATCTCCACATCACTCAATGCCCCCCTAAAGATATACTCTGAGTAGACGTTAAAAAATAAAGAGGACAGTGTACAACCTTATCTTACCGCACGAAGAATTTTTACTTCATCTGTATTTTCTATCTTCAGTTTTACATAAGCAGACAGGTTCTAATATAGATTAACAATAATTCTCAAGTCTTTATCATCCAAGCCAAGGCTTTTTAAAATTTCTATCATTTTCTGGTACTTTACCCTGTCAAAGGCCTTCTGGTAACCTATAAATCAAGCATAAACATCACAATTTATATCTTTGCAGCGTTGAAATAGTACTTGTATGTTGAACAGAGCTTCTCATGTTCCACCTGCCTGCCTTTCTGAATCCGAACTGTGTAGGTGATACATATTATTCACACAGCTTATATATCCTTCGGTGAATAACCTGCAGAAAGAGTTTCATTGTGTGGCTCATAAGGATTATCGTCCTTTAGTCACTTAGCTACGGGTAATAAATTCTGATTTCAGCCAATCTAAAGGAATACTGCCAGAGTTACAAATGTCATTGAACACTGAAGTCAACCACTTTGTATTGTCTTCATCAAGGAGTTTAAAAAATTCTGCATATATCTTGTCAGGGCCTGGAGTTTTATAGTTTAATCATCTTTCATTCCTTTTATTGCAGCTTGTACTTCAGTCAGTAAGATGCTTGAACCTGTTTCACATTTAAACGGTGGAGGTTCCGGACGGTGTTTGACAACAGTTGTTCTACATGTCTCTTCCATGCATCTCTGATATCTTGAGAATCAACAATGACGTTTCCCTCACTGTTCACTAGTTTGTTCACTGTATTAGGTCTACATCTGTAAGTAGATCAGGTAAAGGCGCTAATAACCACGACTTCTGCTTGTCCTAAACCAAAACAACGGTATCGAAAACACCTGTCAAAAGGACGTCAGGCTTGTGACGAGGGACGTGGCTGTTGCTGACATGTTGTCCAGGGAATGCTACAACACGACCGACAGCAAGGACAGCCTCGCCTCTGTGATGATCCCTTAGCTGGATTGCTACAGACAGCCGCAGCACACAGAGCTGCTATCCAATAGGAGTGGCGCTAATGGGAGTACAACCACTATCCCGGTCCTTTGAATGATGCCAACTGGAAACGCACGCAGCGGTAAGTCTCAACTAGGGATGTTACGGAGCTCCGCATCCGCAATTTTTATTGCGGATGTATAGCGAAGGTTTTATTTACATTGTAACATATATTATTTAATACTTATTTTAAATTGAATTGCAATGGATCGTATGCTCCGGTGGGAATTTCCCCACACACCGATAAAGTGCCCTCTACAAATTTTAACTTTAAATTCTTTCAACATTTTTGGTAAATTATTCATCATTTCTCTTGATAACTTATTCCAATCCCTGACACCCTTACCTACAAAAGAGAATCTTCCTAAATCCTTGTGGCTGAAATAGAGTGCCAGCTTGTGGTCGTGGTCATCTTTTCCCTTCCATGCATTACTTTTAATTCTTACACCAATATCTTCCCATGCCTCATCACCAATATACAACATGTACACTCCCGTGATCCTCTTTACCCTCATCTTGTCTTGCACTGAATCCCATTCCAGCTCTTTTATCATATCTGTTACTGATTGCATTCCGCGGTAATTTCCAGAAACAAATCTAGCATCCCTTTATTGCACCCTCTGCAACTCCCGTATTTGATGCTCAAAATGTGGGTCCCATACTAAACTACTATATTCAGGCAATGGTCTGAGCAAAGTTTTGTAACCCAATTCCTCAACTTCTCTCGTACATTCCCTCATCAGCCTCTCCAACAAGTGCAGAATTTTGAAACCTTTTCTTAGTAACTGACCAAAGTCACCTACATAGTTAAGCTTGTTATCAAATGTGATGCCAAGATACTTACATTTCAATTCTTCAAAAAGCAATTGTTTCTCAATCATATAATCACGATCAACCTTAGTTTTTTATTTGTGTATCTAATAAGCTGACTCTTATTCTTTTCTACTGATACGAAATTCGGCCTATCGTCACTTAACTGATGACAAAGCGGTTGATCTTTATTTTTTACAACCTTACAATAAAAGTAACATTAAACTGAACGGTGTTATTATCTAAGCGACGAAATTTTGAGCTTGAAAATAAGGTAAAGCGACCCATCCACGGTCCAACTTCTAGGACATCTGATTAGAAGTACCGCAGGACGAGAACACCCATTTACACTACTAGAAAGGTTCCAGAAAAATGTTCCAAGCAGTCCTTTCCACTCGTACTTTCTCGCGTCGCACCAGTGTCCTTATTGTACACTCGCAGGATGTTTCCTCCAACCAAGATTCAACCGCGTTGCTTGTTGGACGGCAAAGAATGCTGTTTGCGTGGGAGTCCAACAACATCCAACACGTCCTACATTTAGTCCTCCAACCCCTTTCACGGCCCATTAATCGCCTATAGCAGGTCCTACAATTTGGACTGTGAATGTGCCACTATAGTGTGGAAAGGCGGATGGCGGTCACGGAGATGTGTGGTGGAATTTCCTTCTGCTTGACGCTATAATTAATCGACCCGCAAAGTGCACAAAGTTTTTTTTTTTTTTTTTTTTTTTTTTTTTTTTTTTTTTTTTTTTTTTTTACGACTGGGTAGTTATTTAAATAATTTAATTCACTTGCGAAATCATCCGCCATTTCTTGTTATTGAAATGTGAAGCAAAAAATAAATCAATATGGCAGTGTTTTATAGAAATAGACTTCGCTTATTCAAAAATGTAGAATTAGGGATAAAAAGTAGTTCTTATTTTGATTTTAATAAAATATTAAAATCTAAATAATTACAAATTTTTCCCACTTCCGCTTCCGCAAAACATCCGCATTGGCGGATGTCAAGCGCTGAACATCTGCATCCACATCCGCAAAAATGACCTCCGTTTAAACCCTAGTAGGAACCCGAGAAACTAGAACCACGAGGGACGTTCAGTAAGTCGTTAGAAAATGCAAGAGATGGCGCGCGCAGTGTCGAAAACTATTTATTATTAGCAAGGGGGCGTCCATTAATTACGTGGGGTAAAATAGGAGGGTGGCATCCGGCGAAATCTCACCAAGGCTGGTGGGAGGCCGACAGAAATGTTAAATCTTCTTTTTAATTGCTTAAAGAATAGCAGAGCTAAAAAAAACAAGTTCTACAAAGACGTCAATTCCAACGTTAGGGATGGTAGGTGCCATGTTGGATTGTGCTAAGTTGTAGCCCATAAGTCCCCGAATTCACTTACACTGCAGAGTCTCCTATACCAGACGATGAAACGGAACACATACATTCATAAACTGCTGACAAAGCGCTGGAGTAGGTATTCTCATATCTCTGACCAGAGGCGCAGTGTATTTTTTGCTATAGCAGCCGGGTTCCGATTGCGTCAACACCGTTAGTTCGTTAGATACGATCGGCAGGGAGTGTGATGTTTGCAAGAAATTATCAGCTTTCCGTTCCATTGCTCCCGAAATGTAATTCCTGCCCGCCTTCGAAATAAAAACAGAGGAGGGCGCCCGGGAGTTATGACTAATTGTGCGATTGCGCGGCTGACAATATTGCGATCGGCCGGGGCGGCGCTTTCTGATCAATCACTCACTCTGCGAGCCGGGTGTCAGCCATATTTCACTCGGGACCTAAATGGCCCCGACTGCAGTTAAATTCACTTCCGCCCGCGCCACGTGTGATTTCATCCGGCCCAAACGGGGTTTGATGGAAAAAATGATGGACGGAAAGTCGTTTCAAGAAAAGTGGAGTTCGTTTAGAAGGTTTCCGTTGTTGTAAAATGATTCCGAGTTTCTTTGTTATCCTTGGTAAAGCGTCCTTTTTTTCAGTAAACCCCTGTCTTTTTCAATGCGTGCCTGTTCGCATTAAGTGAGTTTTGTTAATGGGTATAGTATAGTACTGTACACTTTCCTTGAATTTGAAAGGATTTTATATATTAATCTATGATATTTAACAAGATACACGAAAGGTGAGAACAAATGTGACGAAAAATGTGCATGACGAAAGCTTGTACAATTTTGTTTGAGAATTAACCACCGTCTTTTTACAATTGTTTTTATTAATTTTTTTCACCAGACGCGTTTCGTCATTTTAGAGTGGAGCAGCATCAGTGGCTATAAATATACATAGTTTTATTTATATCCACTGATGATGCCCCACTCCGAAAGGGCGAAACGTATCTGGTGAAAAAACAGTAATAAAACAGCTGTAAAAAGACGGCGTTCAATTCAAAAACATTTATGCAAAAAATATGTAACATGGTCAACAACAACATTATTATTGTACAATTTTATATCTCTAGATCTATTTTTTTTTTCCATTCAACTGCACTGATCGACGCAGCGTGTATTTCCACTATTGTTTTCTTCTAGACTCGAAGAGGACAGTCAGAAACGATGTGGTGGATTGTCTGTAACGTGGTTCCGAAGGTATAACCTCAATTGCGTTTCACGTGACCCCTGGATGGTGCTTAGAAAGCAAGAGCGATAAAATCAGACCGAAATGTCTGAATAGATCTCTCGTTCAAAGGATACACAGAACGGAGACACAAGGTCGTATTCAGGACGCACAAGCTTTTAGAATTGGACAATCTCTACGCATCTGTCAACTTGAAAGGATACAGGAACTATATTATTCTCATTGTAGACCATTTTCTCGTAGTCACTGAATACATTTTTTTAAATAAAATGCCGTCTACGAAGTATTGTTGTGGTGAAAGTTTCTTATTTCTGAGACGCGTTTCGTCCTTATGGTGCTGAGCATCATCAATATAGATATATGGCGATGAATTTCACACGGTGGTTTGAAGCAGCAACACGAATAAATAGCTACAAATAAACAGTTGTAAATAAAATTCCGCAGAATGTTCGACTGCAACATTAAAACTCAGATCTAAAAGTGCAAGAAGTGATGTTTCAGACTGAAAACATAACTCCTCTGATGATGCCTCACACCATAAGGGCGAAACGCTTTTGGGAAATAAGAAACGTTCACCGTAACAGTTGTGTCTAGACGAAATTTTACTTATGAAATTTGCTGGAACTATTTTCGAAGTTAACTAAACATTATAAACGCTTGTTTCCAAAGTCCCAAGATACACTAATTTCTTTATCTTAAAATACGCATTAGCACTTGCTTCCTTAGTTACCAACTTCACATCGTCTGTCTCTATGGTTCCAATTACACTTGTTCTTAAATGCGACCCATCGTCCTGCCCCTTCTTTCTGTTAGACTCTCCAACAAACTGTTTTCCTCGCCCATTGTTGCCAGAACATTTTTGATTCTTACTTCATCTGACTGTCTAATTTTCGATATACTCGTATTTCTATGGCACCGCAATTCACGTGCTTCAGTATTCTTTCCTTCTAGTGTTTCCAAATGTTTCAGCTTCATTTTCATTAAATGCTGTACTCAATACACGCAGTTTTTGGACCTTTCGTGTGATTTCATACCTATCTGTAACAATTCAGAACCCAACATCTCTAACGGAGTTAATATACTATCATCTAAGCCTGTTAAATCTAACGGGTTTAACAGACTGTTCTGACACGCCATTTCTTTCCATTTCCTTAGCTTAACATATTTGTTATTCAATAACACTCTTAATACTCATTTTAAAATGTTGTACATATTTCGATTCTAGTTTATATCGCGGTAGAGTTGGAAGTTCTACACGCGTCTGTGTCACTGAAAGTAAACTAAAATAAGTCTTAACAACTTACGCTATGCTACGCAGGGGCGGATCCAGGATTTTGGTTTGAGAGGGACCTGAGCGGACTTTTGGTTGGGGGGGGGGGCTTGCTTTTAGTGGATTTTAGCTTTGGGAGGGGCTTGAGTCGGGCAAGAAGTAGTATTTATAGTCAACTCGGGCTTCAAATCCGTAGAGCTAAAAAAAAGGTCTCCATTTTACAATTGGATACTTTTTGGGGGGGGGGGGCTTGAGCCCCCTAGCCTCCCCCCCTGGATCTGCCTCTGATGCCACGCAATATTACTTTTAACCCAAGTCCAAGCCACATACAATAAATGTGGAACTGCTTCCATCCGCAAGAAGTAATGTTTTCACTAACATGGCGCTCATTAAAACGACTTAAACTATTTTTAGATGACTTGTGGTGTAGTATACTGTACATAAAAATTATCAGTTGTCATTTTGGCACAGGATAAATTTCAATTTAATCAATACCTATGCTACAGTTGCTCCTCGAAAATTAAACCTTTTGATTGGTAGCAGTTCTGAGGATGAAGCCATACTGAAATTTTATGACCAAACATTTAAACATATCTAGTTTTATTGATCCTGCCTCTGAGCAATCGAAACTTCTAAGTAGTAAAAAAAAAAAACAAATTAAGGTTGCCTCAGTATAGTTGTTATAGAAAAGTTTTATTCACACCCGTTAGTAAGCCAGATACAAAACAGTCCAACCACCGACTGATATTTATAGTAACTTCTAATACATTACAAATACTTAGAAATATCCGAAGACTGCAGATTCTTTAACCAAGCGAGAAATATACACGTTTATTTCAGTTCTGCAAATTAATCAGTTTGTAACAGCTTGACACAGTCACAACAATGCAGTTTCATTCACGTGATGATAATTTCCTCTTCACATCACTCACAGTTTCACACGACGCGGATGACCGACATTAGCTTACGGTTACAGATTTACGAGTCCACACATTGCGCCATACAATACTCTACCTACAGTTTCGTATATAGCAGTTCCCGTTGCACAGGCGTACATTTGCGTCACGGTCCGGCAAAGACTACTATCGCGACCCAAGTCAGTATACACGTACATCGATCTGCTAATATCGATATCGCTTTCATTCATATTTTATAAGAAAAATCACAGTTTACCAAAAAAAAAAAAAAAATTGTGGGCCTTGATACTGTAAGGCGACAGTATGTATTGGCAAAGGAAATAAAGAAAACAACTATGTCGACCGAATATAAACAAATAACAAGCAACTATTAATTAATATGTTAATTTAAGCACAATTAATACTTTTCCTTCAATATTCTTGGAATTCATTTCATTGTGAATGGTTAACTAAATAGAACTTTTATTGAATAACGCGCATAGCCTCGACTAATTAGTAGCATCCCTGGCCGTTGTTACTTCGTCGGCGGCGGGCGTGGCATCAGCAATACGGTCACCATCACAAAAACAAAACAAAATGACAAAATAACAACTATAGGCTGAAGCAGGAATGAAGTTAAAAGCACAACAGCACTAGCAAAAAGAGCCTTCGTGAAAAAAAGGAAATCGTTTAGTTTCAAATACTGATCTAGGACTTAGAAAAAACGTTTTAGAACTCTATGTGTGGTGCACAGCACTTTGTGGTAGCAAAGCATGGACTTTAAGAATACCAGAAAGAAGGAAAATTGAAGCATTTTAAATATGGTGCTATAGAAGGACTCTGAAAAATAAGTTGACTGATAAAGTACGAAATGATCGAGTTTTGGAAGAGTCTTACAGAAAGAAGAGACAGGTTGGTAGGTGATATTTTGAGACATGCAGGATTGTTTAATTTGTTAGTGGAGGGAACAGTCGAAGGTAAGAACTGTAGAGCAAGACAGAGATTAGAATATATGGATCAGATAATCGAGAACGTGGGTTGTAACTTGTAAGGGATATGTAGACATGAAGAAGTGAGCGCAAGGTAGGAAGAGGTGGAGGATTGCATCAAACCAGTCGAGAGACTGACGACAGGAAAAAAAGACAAAAGGAGCGTTTTATTAGAATTGATGACTGATTTTGAAGAAGCCTTATGCCTACTTAACGGCTTTACTTCGATCCTGAATTATCTTTGCGCTTATAATGATTAATTATAACCTGGTACTTCTCTGGCAAATGTAACTTCTGCTACATCAATATCGGTAATTTCAGATGTGACTGAAAGAAATAGGGTGATTATATTTTCCCCGCGTTTTGTTGCGTCACAGAGAGAGGTTGTGGCCTAAAATACTTGTCCAATTATTCTTCCTTGTTTCCTTTTTAATTTCGATAGAGATGGTGCTGTACAGCAGGATATAGTTTACGACGTCACTAATCAATGCGGCAATGTTCTCTGAGAGAATAAAACAACGCAGAGCAGCCGAGTACTATAACTCAGCAGATAATTAGCTGTATCAGATGTTCGGCCTGAGTAAAAATAAAAGTGAATTACTGTCAGGGGTATGAATGTAATGGCTCTGCGGATAGTTAAGTCGGCAAGAATAAAGATGGGAGCTATAACTTGTGCAGAAGGGACTGCAACGTGGAAGCAGATTTATAGCGTGCAGTTTGTCGAGAAAATCACGTCTGAATTATACTCTGAACGCGCTCGGCGGAGCGGCATAAACAACGCACCTGGCAAGTATTAGTGGGACTCCATTTCGCCGCGGAGTTGCTGAAACTGTAAGCCGGCGGGAGGCTGAGGGACAAGTTTGTTTGCTAAGCGCTTCGTCCGTCTTTCGAGTAGGCTCCACTTTGCACAGTTGGCAAAACTGCCGCCGGCATTTAAGGCGGACGCGATACGTTCCTCCCCCAAGATGATAACATTTACATGAGAGACGAGCGACTGAAAATATAGTTCTCTGAAATGAAAATCCCTTTAAGCTTTAATCTTACTGATTAACGTGGTGCTGTGTGGATACATTACAAACAGTGGGAAATATAGGCGGAATCTAACCGGTCTCTAAGGTGCCAAGAATTAAAGTTCGTGGCTGAGGGTGCATTGCACTATCCTAATGTGTAATCGTCTATGTATCGGAAGGGCTATACAGGATATGTCAGGAGAAACCCATGGGATCTTTTGAGAAACAATCCTGGCATTCGCCTGGATCTATAAGTGAAAACCATGGAAAACACAGATCAAGATTGCCGGAATGGTATCAAAAAACCTACTCCAGTCACATTGTAAGATTTCTCTCTGGATAAAACATTCCTATTCCATTTCATAATCACTCGTGGGGGAAAAAAATTAGTATAGAACTGGGGTTTTTGGCTCTGATTTCTCTTATCTTATTTTTGTCATTCGACGATTTTTATGTTGCTTGGGGTGATATGTCACCGAGCATGGTTGGCCTCGCATTTGGGAGGACGCGGGTTCGAATCCCCGTCCGGGCATCCAGATTTGGGTTTTCTCATGGTTCCCCCATATCACTTCAGGCGAATAACGGAGTGCTTCTTTCAAAAGGCCATGGCCGAATTCCTTCCAGTTGCTTGTCCCCAGTCCCAACCTGCCTCTAATGACCTCGACGTCGACGAGCCGTAAAGCCATAAGTAAAAAAAAAAGAAACATGTGTTCGCTATCATCCTGAGATAGGTCTGTCGTGAATATTTCAATTAGTTTCTGCCGAGAGCAACGCTTTCTGTGTTCAAAACCTTGCCAAAATAATTCTTTCAATATCGCACTTTCGCTTTCCCTCCAGCTATATTCCTGTCGCGAATCTGGCGGCTCTTCTTTGGAGCTTCTCTAATGCCTCCATTAGTCCATTTTGATGGGGGCCCCACACAGAACAACAGTATTCTAAGCGAAGTCACACCAGTGATTTGTATGCAATCGATTAACTTCAGGTGTACATTGTTTTTAATTGCGAACTAGAAATTGGGGTACATGGTTTGCTTTTCCAATTACGTTCTCACTATGTTCATTCCACAAAAAAATTATTTGGAATTGTTACCGCTAGATATATTTTCGAAATGTCAGATAGGAAAAAAAAAAAAAAAAAATATTAATGGGGAGATACTATTAGTAATGGCGCTGTCACATCTTGAGATAAGTACAGTATATGATTTATTATTATAAGGTGAGAATGGAAAGTCATGATTCTCCACATGGCTTGTAATTAAGAAATCGTCCAGTGTTTCCGCCGGGTAGTTAGAACGATTTGCTGATGACATTGTCTTGTTAGTAGAAACGGCTGAGGACATTGAGAAATTACTGAATGGCATGAACAAAATACTGAAGGAAGATTTTTGACTGAATATAAATCAAAGCAAGACTAAAGTGATGAAATGATACCAATACTAGTAGATTAAATATAAAAGTAGGATCGGTTGCAATTGGAGAAGTAAGTGAATTCTGTTACTTAGCAAGCAAAATTACAACCGATGGCCGAAGCAGGAATGATGTTAAAAGCAGAATAGCACTAGCAAAAAGAGCCTTCATGAAAAAGAGAAATCTTTTAGTTTCAAATATTGATCTAGGAATTAGAAAAAACTTTTTAAATCTCTATGTGTGGAGCACAGCCCTTTATGGTAGCGAAACATGGACTTTAGGAATACCTGTAAGAAAGAAAATTGAAGCATTTGAAATGTGGTGCTACAGAAGAATGCTGAAAATAAAGTGGACAGACAAAGTAAGAAATGAACGAGTTTTGGAAATGATGGGTGAGGAAAGAAGTTTGTGAAAGAAGCTTACAGAAAGAAGAGACAGGCTGGTAGGTCATATTTTGAGACATGCTGGATTAGGTAATTTGCTGGTGGAGGGAACAGTCGAAAGTAAGAACTGTAGAGGAAGACAGAGATTAGAATATATGAAGCAGATAATTGAGGACGTGGGCTGTAGGGGATATTTAGAGATGAAGAGGTTAGCACAAGATAGGAAGGGATGGAGGATTGCATCAAACCAGTCGAAAGACTGATGACAAAAAAAAAAAGTTAGAACCAGGTATTGTCAGTTCCTGGAGCAATGGGGGGAGCTTAAGTGTTGCCATCTGTCTTAGATTTGCGTAACTTATGTTCCCTATAATAGGTGTAATTTTGTTTGTGTAATGTGTAGTTTATGAGGTGGAGACTGGCGACCGTCCCAGCATTCACTTAGGTGACTGAGGAAAACCGCCTAAAAATAGCAGTCAGGACGGTCGGTACGCTGGACCTGGACTGGAACCTTCGCTTCCTCGGCCGCGTCGGGTATCGAACCCCGATAGTCCGGGCCACAGTCAGGTTCTCTATCGCCTGAGCTGCCCCACTGCATCTGTTGAATTAACTATCTTGATAATATGAGTTTTTTTTAAAGTACAAAAATCTATAATTTCGATAGCAAAAGTTCCACTAAATGTAACTTACACTTTTCATTTATAGTGTTTGGATTCTGAATTTGATTTTGATTTGTTGGATAAGATTGAAGATGTATTACTAATTTTGGGTTTACTCTTATTTTGTAATGAATTAAAATTTATAAGTAAACAAAAATGATAACAATCTGGATAAAATATATGCTACACGTGTTCCGGTGACCAGGAGGGATAACCCTTCGGTCTGTTCTAGTAAAGCAAAGAAAGTACGAGTTCGTCGTTTAAATGAGAGCCGATTAGATAGAGAAGATCCGTCTGGAGACTCAGAGGGATAGCGAGGCGTACGAGTGGAGGAACTGGCAGCACTTCTCTGGTTGGCGCAGTCGTCAGCGCAGACAATGGCGGACTCTGTTCCCTGGTCAGCATAAACACGAGCCGCCTTATCTCAACCACGGAGCGGCCAGGTGGCGCCCGGGTGGTCGTGGGTCCGCTTATCAGGCGGACTGGCCGCCAGACAAAGGACGGGCAGCCTCAAAGGCGGACCACTTCCCAGAAGTTACGGCTCACCACACAGCGTCTCAGCAGTACAAACGGGACTCACGGCCATTTGTCGATGTTCTCATCAAATTGATGCTGCTTTTCTTGCTACGTAAATTACATCATTCATATACACTGAACAACAACAAAAATAACAACCAAAAGTACAATTAAACAAATCCTACACAATCGAAAAACAACCCGAAAAATAAAATCACCAACCAAAGAAAGAGGAAAACAACAACAAATAAAACAAACTCTCGAAAACAATAAACAACGAAAAATTAAATCATCAACGAAACATAGAGTTAAACAAAGACAAAAATAACAACCAAAAAATAGAACAAAGCTTAAACAATCGAAAAATAAAATCACTAACTCAACATAGAGAAAAACAAAGACAAAAATGACAACCAAAAAAATAAAACAAAGCTTAAACAATCGAAAAAACAACAACAACGAAAAAAAAATCATCAACTAAACATAGAGGAAAACAAAGATAAAAAGAAGAAACTACACATCTGAAAAACATCAAACAGCGAAAAATAAAATCATCAACCAAATATACACGAAAAGAGAGACAAAAATAACAACGAGAAACAGAAACAAAAAAAAACAAAGCCTATACAATCGATAAACAACAAACAACGAAAAATAAAATCATCGACCAAATATAAAGGAAAACAAAGACAAAATTAACAACCAAATAACAACAAAAATAAAGCAAAGCCTACAAAATCGAAAAGCAACAAACGTTGAAAAATAAAATCATCAACCAAATATAGGGCAAAACAATAATAAAAATTATAAAAAAACAACGCAATCTAAAAACAACACTGACAAATAACATCAACGGAAGCAACAACAAAAATTAATAACAAACAACCAGAAACACCATCACTATCAACAACGGAAAACAACAACCAAATAAATTCAACGCAAAATAACATCATCGGCAATAACAGCAGAAATCAATAATAAAAACCACAAACAACGAAAAAATCATTACCAGCAACAATGGAAAACAATAAAAAAACAAAAACAATGAAACGCAATAACCAATAGTAGCGTAAAATAACAACAAACCGAAATCAACGGAAAAGACATCATCACCAACAGTAGGGTAAAACAACAACAAAAATAACGAACAATCATAAAACACCATCATCAACAACTGCAGCAAATAACAACAAAAACGAAAAATAACACCATCGCCACCAACTGTGGAAAACAACGACAAAAACAACAGCAAAATAATGTAAAATTCCATACGTAGACTATGATTATCGGTTCAGAATAGAGCAGACTATATCGTCACTGTAAGCTTCATAGAAATGAAAGGAAATCGATTTTCACTGGCCAAGACCTTGAAAGCTAAGCAGTCTAAGTCCCAGTCTAAATCACCTTATCACCCGCTTTATGAGTATATTGAACTAAAGTTTTCCTCATTGAATGGAAACATATACCAGGCTTGGCAACGATTGGAACCACACAGCAATGAGTTTAACTTCAATGTTACCTAAAAACCACAAGCAGACATGACAGCTCTTCGGGTAGTGTGATGTATTAATACCATCCGGCTTTACTGAATTCAAAATAATTTGGATTTCCTAACCGTGGGATTTTTTTGTTTCTGTAGGTGTATTGACTATCACAGCACTCAGGAAGGGCATAGAAAGCTTTTTTTCAATTCCAGTTTCTAGGTGAATTCCCACATTTTGTGCATGAAATACAGGAGTTGAAGGAGATGCAAAGACAGTCTGCTAGATCTGTAACTGATATGATGATGGAGATGGAGTGGAATTCCTTGAAGGAGGTTGAAGAGAGTGCTGGGAATGTACAAGGCGTATATGTAATGAGGCTTGCTAGACTTAAGAGTGATGCATGGAAGGGAAAATATGACTATGACCACAAGCTGGCACTCGATTTCAGGCATAAGGGTGGAGGAAAATTCTCTTTTTTAGGTAAGGGTGTTAGGCATTAGAATAAGTTACCAAGAGAAATGATGAATAATTTATCAAAAACGTTGAAAGAATTTAAACTTAAAATTTGTAGAGGGCAAATGTAGGTGGGTGTAAGAAAGGGGGTAAATGGCTGTGTAGGGAAATTGCCACCGGAGCGTGCGCTCCATTGCAATTAAATTAAAATATATATTTTTTATTAGGGATGAAGTATGGATTCTGCGGTAATTCCAGCAGGCGGGAAGTTCTTCCCACTATCACCGACAAGTGAGGGGCTATCTTGATGGCAACCTGCCTGACAGACGGATAGGACGAAGAGGTTGTACCGAGCACCCACCACGCTCACCGAATTTGACTCCAATGTTAAACACAATGTTCATAACACAAGGCCAGCTACAATCAAAAAGTTGATAGCAGAATAGACCAAATAACAATTCAAATGATAAGGAACGTTTCGGATTTTATAGGTCATCATCATCAGCTGTGTTTGTACCACAATAGTCAACAATTTGAAAATATCAGGTAAATGGTTGGTTTTTAGATTTGTTCCCATCATTTTTACTGTTGAAACTATTATGTTTCATAACAATTCTTAGAGTTATAGTTATTCAAAAAGTGTATACATTTTGGGACAGTCTGTATAAAAGTCTTGGTGGGTATATTACAGAAATTTGCTTATTAAGTACAATGTTTCAACTGTTTCCTCTGCTATCATCTTCAGTTCTCTCATCCCAAAAAAATTGTCTATCAATATTTGGTTTTCTTGTTATTTTATTGTTTTGTTTTTTTGTTTATGAATTTCATGTTTATCGGTTTGCTATGTTAAAATTAATTTTCTGCTAGAGGTGTTGTAATTTGTTCTATTGAGTATATCGAACAATGTATGTACTGAATATCTTTGGAAAGTAAACTGTGGGGGAGAATATCTTTGCAGGAGTCTGTGAAGGATGAATGATGGCGAGCGAAGGCAAATGATTGGTGCCTCG
Source organism: Vandiemenella viatica (assembly GCA_031002005.1). Lineage (NCBI taxonomy): Eukaryota > Metazoa > Arthropoda > Insecta > Orthoptera > Morabidae > Vandiemenella > Vandiemenella viatica. Next base: position 189,041,458 of record JARYHS010011408.1, read on the forward strand.
TTCAAATTGTCGTTGACAGTAGATTATGGCTGAGCGTGAAAATTAGCAGATTATATTATTGAATTTAATGTATAAGGGGATTGAAATGTTGTAGAAGTGAAATTAAATGTTCAATAAATCCAGTTGTGAAATACTGTTTAATAGAAAGAAGAGTGAAACAACTCAAGTGAAGTTTTAATGTTTTATTTATTATTATTATCAGAGGAAGCTTGAGAAACAAACGATCAAAAAGTGGGTGACATAAATCATGTTTTGTTTTCTTGTTAAAAATAAACCATTATTCACGACAAAATGTTGAAAGATCTAACAAAGTGCAATAATCCTCTTCCAACCAATTTATCCATCTTTCCCTTTTCCAACAAATACCAAATATACAAGGTCATAATTTTCTTTTTCAAGGATGGAAACATTCAAATATAAATATAAGGAAACCCAATAAAAAAAATTTGGAAAAAAGTTGATACCTTAACAACCGTATAGCACCCGATCAGAAATATCCTCGCAAAATATCATCATCTAGACATATTACTGGAAAGAATGCTCAGTGTGAATGGTTGGGGTACAACTGCTCTGCATTGACCAAAATGGATTTAAGTCACAGTGTCCGAATAATCCCACGAATTATGTAATGAAACCTGTACTGTATTAATAAGAGATATAACATCTGATTTCATGTCGATGTATTATATTATATGACAAAGAATTTAAATTAATGAGCATAGAATACATAAAGAAATTGGAATGTAAATTGTAAAAAAATAAAATGTAATGAACTTGGCTGTAAGGTCGATAAGGTTGAAAGACATTAAATAAATAAATAATAATAAAAAAACACGGATTTCTTACATACTTAGTTCAATTACAGGGAGGAGAAGGTTAGTTACTTATATGGCGAACAGTGGGCTCTAGCATAATGCCAGCTATTGTCACAGTTTGTAGCTCTATCTTTGTTTTCACATTTGTAAAACATAGTTTTAGAGGTAAAACTGTGTAACATCGTGGAAATGCTTGAAACCAGGCTGGGCTCGCACACGTCAGTGGGGAGCATGCTGTGAGTGCACGGCTTTGTGGAGTCCGTCCATGGCACACTTGCTATCGCGACTCCCGCCCCTGCTTAATCCCGAACGATCGCCTTCTCGACTCACGAACTTCGCTCGGGAGGGGGAAGCTATTTCCATTCGTTATACAAACAAGATTCCCAACTACTCTGCATCTTCGAAGAAAGCCTCTGTAACGTGAGATGTTTATCGGGGCCCAACTTTTATTTTATGGCGCGAACACTTATAGCGTACTGGGCCAGGAACACGTGACTCGGCAACTTCCTCGCCTGCGATTGGCGCTCATTAACTGACTGTAGGGGACGTGCACGCAGCAACGAAGAGCTGGAGCTGCTCAGCGAGAAATACTCCAACTCTCCTAGAAACTTATATCTAGCATTATTACAAGAACAGGATGCGGTTTACGTGATAAAATGTAGTCAATTCGACTAGACATGTACACAAACCTTAACTTTAAATTATTTTGATGTTTGCAGTAAATTGTTCAACAGCTTCCTTGGTGATGTCTTCCAATCTTAGATTCCCTTATCTATTGACGAAAACTTTATCTGCACTGATGATTCCTCATAACACAACACCGAAACGTCGATGCAAGAAAATAACTTCATACCGAAAGTATTGATGGCTGTGGATTTAGTTTGCATGTTATTAGTAAATAATAATTCGGTGTGGTCGTAATGACCTGGGGACAGGGTTTCTATTGGCTGCGCATTCCGCCCCCGTCATAGCCGCCTTGACCTAACCGGCCACTCCTGCTAGGTACGGTGGACCTACAGTTTAACGTGGAATCCGAATCACGGCAGCGTTCTGGCGTACTTCGCCTTACACAGCAAGCTGTGCGAGAGTGGAAGGCCGGGTTAAGTGTCTATAAAATCCTCGCCGAGACAGTGATTCGAACCTGTGCCCTTTCAATCTCCAGTCAGACGCCTTAACGACTCAGCCACCAAACCGCTCAGTTATTAAATAACACATGACGAAGAAAGGACCACTAACATAAACGGGCTTCACTTTTTACCTATTATTAAAATTTCGGGCATATTGTATTGTAGCATTAGAAATTTAAATGTATGTTCTGAATTCCTACCGAAACACTGTTATGTGATTGGAAGTGAACTATTAAAAGTGAATTATTGATTTAACAGACTCTTAATAGACCGTTCCATCCATGGAATCACACGAAACCATGATCGTACAATCAATATATGAACTACCTATGCTAGTGGAATTACAGTATCAACCAATGCGTTCTTGGCTAAGAAAATTTCTACATTATTCATGAATTTTATTTTTGTGCATCATATAGCACTTCTTTATTATCCTTCCCCATATTCCTCGTTTTTGAACGTTTTCGCATTACTTCTACATAACTGTGAAAAGAGATTCAGTTTTTATTTCAAACTTAAGAATCTCTCCATCACCTTCCTATTAGTATTTTGAACGCATCAGAAAGTGTTATTCGTTTATAGGTGACAATTTAACAAGGCATTGGTCAATATTTCCCTCATTCCATTCTTTAATTTGTTCAAGTGACGATTTTCGGTCAATTGTCTCAAAACGTATTTTCAGTTCGCCAGAAAAACAGTCGTTACCCGTAAACGGTTTAGTGTTGAACTCTAAAGAAAACGTCGAGCATTTCTTGTGTCAACAGTTTTTACGCGCCTTGCAGTCGAACTTTGAAACCGCATTTAAAATCCGACCTGCGGAGGAATTTCTGTTTCATCGGATTATCGGAGAAGTTTCTCTAAGTTAGACCTTTAATTGAGTTTTGGTAGAATAATTGAGAATATGCTGAAGAAAGCTTGTACCTCGGGGACAGAAATCCGTGCCCGCGTACCCAGACGAGATTCGGGGATTTTTATTTAATCTTCTGCAATCCGGAGACATTTTGCTCGTTCAGCTACGTCGATCTGCTAGGATCAACTGGCAATTAACAAAAACATTCGAGTGTATTCTAGACGACACACACATTCCGAGCGTCAGTTGTAAGATTTTTAACTCATTACCAGTTTTGTACTTCATTCCCGGTTAGAAAATTGGAAATTAAATCGGTTTCATTAAATGGACTATGTAACAGGAGTTACCTTCAAACTGATGTAGCATTCATCCAGCTGACAGCACTTTTGGGAATTCTTATAAAATTATTTATCACGCGGCATTATTACACGCTTTATATTAGCTTGACTTGTATGTATCTATGTATGAATGTAACGGAATTTTACAACTCCATTTTTACCCACTTCCAGATGTCCGAGTTGTTTGAAATTTGGCACACATATTAAGAACCGGTGACAATACAATAATTTCATAGCTGTATCCTGCTATTCTCATTATTTTGACAGTAACAACAGAAAAATGGTTGAATGTCGTGGAATTTTGAAATTTAATTTTAACTCAATTCCAGATGTCCGAATTGTTTGAAATTTTGCTCATGTATTGATAACTGATTACAATACATTAATTTCATAGCTATGTCTTGATATTCTGATTACGTTGACAGTAAAAACATAAAAATTTTGCACACGTTTTAGGAACCGTTGACAATACAGTAGTCTCTTAGCAACGTCCTGCTATTCTCGTTACTCTGACGGTAACAATAGAAAATTGGTTGCCATGTAATGGAATCTTTAATTTCAGTGTTTACCCGCTTCCTGACGTCCGAATCGTTTGAAATTTTGCACACTTATTAAGAACCGATAAAAATTCAATAATTTCACTCTCACCACGTTGTCAGAAACAACTTAAAAGTGGTTGAATGTAATGGAAAATTTCATTTCACCCACTTCAGTAAGTCCGAATTGTCTGAAATTTTGTACATGCATTAAGAACCGATGACAATCCAATAATTTCATATCTATGTCTTGATAATCTCATTACTTTGACAGTAAAAACACTAAAGTGATTTATCCGTCTTATGAAAGATGTGGCTCATTTTCACCCACTTTCCGAATCGTCTTTGTGGCCTAGTTGGTGAAGGCGCGTGACTGGCGAGCAGACATTCCCTGCTCGAATCCTGACTTCGGTTCGCATTTTTTCGGATATTATAAATGAAAAAGATTAGGATAACCCATGGTTAGGACTTCAAGTTAAACTACACGTATCCTATACTTGATGGGATTACTGAGTTAGGCAAATGCAGTCACGACATCAGTGTACAGGTGCGATTCGAGAAATCTTCGTCATTTGGTGGCCACACACATTACTACGAAAGCGTGATTTTAGTTTTTTAAACTGCATTTTTTTTTAACTAAGCAGAAAACATAGCGAAAGTGAATTTATTAATCCCAGTAACTCCACGCCTGCTTCATTACAAAATACCTAGCGCATATTTCGTCGTAATATTGCCATAGTGACGAAAAAAGGCCAGTTTTCTTGTGTTTACATCGAATATGCGATTTTTCAGTCGAAAGTTCAGGACCAGAATTCGCCTGGTGGCTCTTTAGCCCTTTATAGACTCGTTTCCATCTTTGAGGTACATAACGCTGTATATTCGACATAAGTTACTACTAGATAATAAGCGGAAATGGCCCATCTCCACACGAAAGAGTAAAAGAGCAAGTTGAACATGCTCAAATAGCAGTAAGACTCAAATCATTAATTTTGTCTCTGCGATTAAGAACACACACTCACCCGCCTTCTCTTCCTGTGACGTTAGGAGGACATAACCATGCGTAATGGTAACAGCTATTAAATATTAACGTGCTGAATGTATGTCCGAAGTTACGTGGAGTTATACAGATCGTATTATTGTAAGTATGAGCTACGGTTGAGTAAGAGAAACACTTTGGAGGAGAGACAGAAAATGTTGTCAGAACGAAGATTTTTATGCAGAGATTTTATATGCCATATTGAAGAAAAGGAGAAATAAATATTAACATTAAAAGCTTATAGTGCTGATATATTGTGAATGCTTTATACAATATTCAGTGGTATGTTCTATTACAGGTGAGGAATCCGTTGTAAATTTTGATTATTTTTCTGCAAGTTGTCAGGGATTGTAATAAATTACCAAGAAGAATGATGAATAATTTACCAGAAACGCTAAAAGAATTTAAATATGAAATTAGTAGAGGAAAAAGATAGGTGGGAAAAGGAAAGGGAAAAATGGATGTGTATGTAAATTGCCACCGGATCAACCTCAGTTAAATTAAATTAGTGATAGGCAGAAAATAACATTGATAAAAATACCAATTAGTAGTACCAACCTTACAACCTCTGCTTATACCTTTACACCTCATCGACGTCAAGTTCATTAGAAGCGGGGGGCAAGGAACGGGAAGAAATTCGGCCATGGAGTTTTGCAGATAGCATAACGGCAGTCACCTGGTGTGATTTGGGGAAACCAAATCTGAATGTGCGTACCGAGAATTGAACCCTCGTCCTTCTGAATGCGAGGCCAGAGCGCTACCGCTCACCCACCACGCTCGGTACTTCCTAGCAGATTTGCTATTATTTAAGGAGCCGGGATAGTGTACTGATTAATGGCTCTCGAAACATCCAAGGAACAGGAAGACATGTGTGCGAATGGAGAATCCACGACTTGTGACTGCAATTACATTCAGCACATCTTTTAGCGCCCTTGGTTATTGTTATTTGTATTCATATCTCTTATATTATCAGCGTGGTGGCTGTCTTTTAAGTTCGATAACTCCCTTCAAACTAAACAGAAATTCTTCAAATTTTACGGAGCGAACCTTTTGGAAATAGAGGTCACGTTTAATAAATGTGCCAGATTTGATCAATGGATGTTTTCTAAATAGATATTATTGTGCACGTTGACGTCACCGAACATACCCCGTCACACGAGTGGCCTTCGTTGGCGGACTAACAGCGGCCAGAAATACTATGACAAAATAGACGCTGTGAGGAAATTAGTTCCCAGGGTTCTTTAATTAAGTTTGTTTATTGTAGCATTTAACTTTAAATTAAATGCGTCCATATACAGAGAAATATATGGTAAAACGTTGCTGCCGAAAAAAGTAAAATAAAATTGTACTTCAAAATTCACTGAAGTCTTTCCCATCGTTGCCATTTTTCAATTACTACTTTCACGTTGTTCAGCCTCACTCAGGTATTTACAATGGACATCATAAATGAGGTTAAGGCTTTGAAAAAACAGTACATGGGTGATTTTTTACTACACTGAATTTAATGTGAAAATTTACCGCTTTCCCACCAAACTCGGATACCAATGCAGTACTACAAACGAGGTCCTAAAGTTTGAAATTTGAATTATTTCTGGCACACTTTTACTTGTAAAAGAGGCATTGCTAGGATACGAATTTCAAACAAAATGTGTCTTAAAATTGTTAAGGTGTATGGGTTCAGGTTCCTTTTGGAACCTCAAGGCAGCCAATCCCGGTAGCGCGGGGCTAGTGAGTTGGCTTCACGTTGTAGGTGTCGACGGTTCGAGTCCGGCCCAGGGCATGGGTGGTTTTAATTAAGTGCTGTGTTCGTCCTGTGTTGTCCTGTCACTTGTGATAATCAATAATATGAGAAGATGCTATGAACACAGTTGAAGAATGATAGAAACACAGTTGCTGGATGAATGGCTACAAGGCCGAATGCCATTTAAAAATAAAAATAAAAAAATAATAAAAAAACCCTCAAGGTAATAAATCACTCCTAAATCATCGTAGCAACTATACTGCCAACAATTTTTGAAAACGAATATAAGAGAGTGCTCATGATAAAAGTTTTATTTTCGTAAAGTTTATCTGAGTTAGCAATTTGTTTTATTCTTCCTGCCTGCCAGAGACAGTCTGCTGAAGTTTAGTTTTAATTGATCTCAATTAGGTGAGTGTGTACGGAGGATGAAGTTTGCTTCCGTTTACTGTACAGCGCGACTGCTTCTTGCGGCGGTCGGTTGCGAACTTTTGTCAGCTGGCGAATTGCCACCAGGCAGTTCCTTCCTGCCGCCTTCAACAAAAACCGCCCGAGGAGATCGGGACCGGAAGTGGGGGGTGAGGGGGGCGGGAAAGGTGAACTGGCAATAAGGGCGTCGCGCGCCACCCTCGGCAAATACGCGTCAAGTGCAGCCACGACACGCCGCGCCCGGCGGCCTATCCGTCAGGCGCCGTCGACAGATCACAGTTAGCCACCAGCCGATACTGCACTGCCACATGCCTTAATACACTTTCATACGTTTAAGAGTGTACTAACACTTTTACATGTCGCATCATTAATTCTGCATTTTTTTTTTAAACTCTGTGTGTTGAGTCGATTGTACTTTAATCCTAGAAACATAACCTACGTCGCTCAGGCACCCAGGTAGTAAATGCTTTGCTGTCTCTTCTCAATTCCACTAAAATCCACTAGTATGTTAAAAAAAAGCATGCACAAATAAAAACAAACAAAACACAAACAAAAATAAACAAAAGACAAATAAAAAACATAAACGCCACTTCCGCCTGGGACAATACAGCAAATCAGTGATCGCCGAGCATGTATACGACCATGGCCACAGAGTAGAATTCAATAATGTTAAGATACTGGCTAGAACTTCATATTTTTGGGAATCAGTTATCAAAGAAGCGATCGTAATTCGACTGGCCAACACACTCAATAGAGACAGTGGTCTATGTTTTAGTGCGGCATGGAAATCAGCCTTGGCAAGAATCCGCAGGGAACGTTGTACCTCTGTCCAGTTGCCGCCATAGAGGGCTCCATATTAGATCGGGCCGCAACGAGATGTATAGCCGCGCCCACTGGCAGCTCCCCGCGGGAAGCGGACATGTATATAAGGAAGTGCGACACCCGAGCTATCTCAGTATCTGTGGGTCAGCCGACCAGTGCAGATGTCTCTACACCTGAAGAAGACGGCGGAGCTTGTCGTCGAAATATCGTGTTTTCAAAACACAATCCGGCGGCACACCCGTGAAGACTTCATTGCAGTCGTACGCCAAGAAAGTCATCGTTTATACAAATAAAAAACAAACAAACAACCAAAACCGCTTATTTTTTGGTTAATAAACAAAAGACTGTAGATTTTTTTTGGCGAGTTTTAGTGATTTATAATAAACAAATTCATATTAGATTTGAATTTTATTTTTAGAGTTTGGTATATCTCTAAAAAAAAGTTGATTTGTTTTAAATGAACATAGTCAATTAGGAATAATAGACGAATTTGAAAAATGTGCGCCTCTGAACTGTCTTCCCCCTATGTTAAAATATGGTTACCATTGTAGGATTAAATTCGAATTTATGGATGAAAACAAAAGAAAGAAACAACCCGCCAGTGTGGTCCAGTGACTTAGGCGCCGCACACTGCATCGCGGAGGATACAACGGGACCAGTTCCGAGTCCTGGTCCCCGCTTACAGGCCATCCTGACTGTGGTTTCCTGCAATCGTCTAGGCGACTGCTGGGACGGTCCCCAATATCCACCTCAGAAACTACACGTTTCACAAACAAAAATACAGATATCATAGAAATCATAAGTTACACGAATCTCAGTCAGATGTTAACACTTAAGCTCCCGCCATTGCTGCAGGAAATAAGAAACCCGGTTCTAAATACCCAGTTGACAAAGTATTTATTTCCATTGACATTTTTTTTTTAATTTATTAATAAAAGGGCGTATGTATAGATGACAAAATGTCGTATAAAAATCTCAAAACGTATTCTAAAAATCCCAAATTTGATTGGAACATGTATTTTCCTATACTTCATCAAATTAAATTTAAAAAAAGTTTTTTTCGGTAGTTTATTATTAAAAGGGCACATGCCGACGAGACGAGAAATCTTGTGAAAAGCCCAAATTTATGCTGTTCCAAATATACATCAAATATGTATTTTTGTATGCATCAGCAAATACAATTTGAAAACCTAGGTTATCTTCATTTTCTAAAGACTTGTAATGTTTAAATTGATTCCAGTTAAATTTTTAAAAATTGACATATGCCCTTTCAAAAATAAACGATTTTGTTGCTAGTTGGTTCCTGAGTTGAAACTAATTTCTGCCGAACATATGTGTAACAACAAATGGAGTTTTATACCATCCTGCTTGGTATATATTGTGCTACATAATTCTGCTTTACTTACTTATTTAAAGCATATTAAAAATCTGTACCAGTAATTTTACTTTAATACTGCTTTTTTTTTTTTGTAACTGCTTTACGTCTCTTTTTAACATCGAGGTCTTTAGAGACGGGAAAGGATGGGGGGCAAGGATGGGGGGCAAGGAATGGGAAGGAATTCGGCCATGGCCTTTTGAAGGAAGCATCCCGGCATTTGCCTGGAGTGATTTGGGGAAACCATGGAAAACCCAAATCTGGATGCCCGGACGGGGATTCGAACCGCCGTCCTCCCAAATGCGAGGCGAGAACGCTAACTTAATACTGCTATACTAAAATATTCCATAATTGCTATCTAACTTCTTTTCTACAAAAATAGTTAAAGGTTATTTTTAAAATAAGCTAAAAAAAAATAGAATAAAATAGTGAGACGACTGATTCAAGCACCATTGTATTCACAGCAGATACAGCACTATTCATCTGCGTAGTAAAAATACCAGAAGGAAGAGTATGGCTCTTTCATATAAAAAGGTTTTTCCCGTGGAATGTTTTTACGTAAAATGAAGAGAAGTTTCTGGTCTAGTTCTGAATAATTCCATACGCCAAGAGTTACAGAACTGTTGGGTCTGTATTGAATAAAAATTTCGAGCAAACTTTCAAGATGCAAATAAAGGTGGATCGGACAGACGAAAAAGTATAGCTCTCTTCTATTCACCGAGTTTCTTCCCTGAAACTTTTTGCGTAAAGTGCAGAAACGTGTCTAGAATAGTTCTGAATAATCGCATACGTCATGAATTACCATAATTTTGAGTCTCTATCGAATAAAAATTTCGAGAAAACCTTCATAAGGCAAAGAAAGTTGGATCAGACGTAAGAACAGTGGCCGCAAAATGGAATAGAATGTTTACTGCGATGAGAGTCGTGCAGAAAGTATCAAGGAAACGTGTGGTGCCGCAGCTGAGTGGAAATGTGAAACATTTATTTGCCTGAGGAGACGGAACACTGTGTGTGTAGAGCATTGTTTGGAGATGCAGCTGGTGTGTGGTCGGTATCGCCGAGTGCAGATGAGCGCGGCCTCAAACACCTGCAGCTGCTCAGCATGCGGCGCCGCGCGGCGCAGGCAGGTAATGCGTTTTGCCGCACCGCGCTCGGCAGGGGCTGACGGGAATGACAAGTGCGTGGGCACAGCGCGCGGTACCATCACATGCTGCGGCTACGACCACCTAAAACCTGCTCCCCGCACAGTAGTAGAGCAGGCTGCTTCCGTCGAGTGCATACACTGATGAGCCAAAACAATACGACCACTGCCCACCTTGAGACTGAAAGCCCTCTGGTGGCGTTGCACAAATACTTTTTTTTTTTTTTTGTAACTGCTTTACGTCTCTTTTTAACATCGAGGTCTTTAGAGACGGGAAAGGATGGGGGGCAAGGATGGGGGCAAGGAATGGGAAGGAATTCGGCCATGGCCTTTTGAAGGAAGCATCCCGGCATTTGCCTGGAGTGATTTGGGGAAACCATGGAAAACCCAAATCTGGATGCCCGGACGGGGATTCGAACCGCCGTCCTCCCGAATGCGAGGCGAAAACGCTAACCGTTACACCGCCCAGCTCGGTGCACAAATACCATGCGGCCAGAAAAGTATACAGGGTGTTACAAAAAGGTACGGCCAAACTTTCAGGAAACATTCCTCACACACAAACAAAGAAAATATGTTATGTGGACATGTGTCCGGAAACGCTTACTTTCCATGTTAGAGCTCATTTTAGTTTCGTTAGTATGTACTGTACTTCCTCGATTCACCGCCAGTTGGCCCAATTGCAGGAAGGTAATGTTGACGTCGGTGCTTGTGTTGACCCCGGTACCAAACGTAGAGACTCTTCGTGCTCGTATTGTGGACGGCTGTGATACAATACGCCATTCTCCAGGGCTGCATCAGCGCATCAGGGATTCCACGCAACGGAGGGTGGATGCATGTATCCTCGCTAACGGAGGACATTTTGAACATTTCCTGTAACAAAGTGTTTGAAGTCACGCTGGTACGTTCTGTTGCTGTGTGTTTCCATTCCATGTTTAATGTGATTTGAAGAGAAGTAATAAAATGAGCTCTAACATGGAAAGTAAGCGTTTCCGGACACATGTCCACATAACATATTTTATTTGTTTGTGTGTGAGGAATGTTTCCTGAAAGTTTGGCCGTACCTTTTTGTAACACCCTGTATAAGCGGAGTAGACAAATGAATGCCCCAATTACAGAGGAGATTCTCATCCCTACTTAGATTGCGACGACACTATCACACTCATAGTGAAGAAGGAGTGGAACAAAAGATGAATAGAGTAAGAACCGGACGATAGCCTCTGGTATAGAGCCATAACAGGGAAACCGGACTTGAAAACATGACACACACCCCTAAAAATAAACAAGAGGGATAACAGTAATAACCAGACTGAAAACAGAGTACACACACCTACGAGACATGTCACGAAGATTGTTGGCAATCGGATGTGTCCGCAATGTGAGGAAGTGGAAGGCATATTCCACTTTCAACTAAGATGCAAACAATAAAGCGACGTAAGGAAAAAAATGATCGGAGATGAACTTAGGATCAAGGATATAACAGCTCTGATACAAAAGCAATAAATTCATTGTAAAAATATATACTAAAGACAAAAAAAGAATATAAAAATTAAGGGTCACACAGTATGTGATAATGGAAATAATAGCCGGATGGCTAAAGCCATAATTATATATGTATATATAAAAAATATCGGAGCAGAGACGCATGGGGGAAAATTCTGGCGACGATATGTATGACAAGTGTGGAAATTGACTGATAGGAATAACTTTGAGAACGGGCAGATTGTTACGGTCCAGCGCCTGGGAACGAGTATCTCACAAACGGCGAGGCTGGTTGGCTGTTCGCGTGCTACTGTAGTGAGCCTCCACGGAATGTTGTTGAAGGACAGTTAAACCACGAGTAGGAGACTAGGTGGTGAACCTCCACGCCTCATCACAGAACGTAAGGTCGGAGGCTCGACCGCTCTGTAAAGCAGATATATAGGCGGCGATCTGACGGCAGAGCACAGTGCTGGTGCAGGAACAAGTGTTACGGAGCACACCATTCAGTGCACATTGGTGAACATGGGGCTCCGTAGTACTCGTGTTTACTCAATGACATCGTCAATTACGAGATCAACGAGATTGGACGGTGGATCGATGGAAAAGTGTCGCCTGGTTGGATGAATCACACCAGGTCGATGATGGTGTCTGGATACGACATCTTGCAGGTGAATGACTGTTCAAAACATGCACCGCACCACGGACGCAGGTCAGTGGGGACGGTAATATGCTATGGGGGACATTCACCTGGACTTCCATGGACCTGTCGTAGTGATGGAAGGCACCATGACAGCTGTGGGCTGCGTAAAAGTTATTGCGCACCACCTGCATTCCCTTCACGCTTCATGTCTTCCACGACAGCGATGGAATCTCCCAGCAGGGTAGTTGTCGGTGTCACATGACCAGAATTGTGCTACAGTACTTTGAGGAACATGCTGGTGAACTCACGTTGACGTATAGGCCACCAAACTTGCCAGAAAAACACATCTGTGACAATATCGGGCTCTAGTTCGACGCCCACAAACCACCGGCCGTGATATCTGGTGCCTACAGAAATCTACCTAGCACTTGTCGAATACATGCCACGACAAATGGCTACTCTATTTGGATCCGAAGGTGGAACTACATGCTATTAAGCAAGTGGTCATAATGTTGTTGCTTATAAGTGTAACAATACAAAGTAACAAGGAGATGGAATAGATCATAAAACAGGGTTTTTTTTCGAAATCACTCTCTACTGATTTGATTAAATCTTCCATCTGCTCATATATTGTGCTAAGGTGTACTCTTAAAAATACCCATTACAACATATGTTCTCAATTATATGCTATAGAAGCTCTAAACTTCATCTTCCTTTACAATTCCTTCCTGAGACTAACAAATTAACCTAGCCTCCTAACTTTGCATCGATGGTGACGTGTGAGTGGTAACTTTCTGACCTCGCATTCGGGAGGACCCAGGTTTGTATCCCCGTTCGTCCATTAATATTTCAGCTCTCTAAATCACTCTAGGCGAATGCTGGAATGGTTCCTTCGAAAGGTATTGGCCAAATTCCTTCCCGTTCCTTGCCCCCAGTCCATTTCCGTCTTTAAGCACTTCACCAAGCGTATTGGGTGAGTGTTTAACGGTCTGGACTCGTATTCGGGAGGATGCCGGTTCGAATACCCGTCCGATCATATGGATTTTCCATGATTTCCCCAGATCACTCCACGCGAATGCCGGGATACTTCCTTCAAAAGATCATGGCCTAATTCCTCCTCGTTCCTTGTCTTTAGTCCCACACCGCCTCTAATTACCTCGACATCGACGATGAGTAAAGCCGTAAGTAAAAAAAATCTTATCACTTCGATGATCAGATGGCGATCTGGACCTGTGATCACCCTAATGAGAGGACAGAGCATTACCATTCATCGCCCTCCACCCCCATTTTCCTTACAAAAAAAAAAAAAAAAAAAAAAAAAAAAAAAAAAAAAAAAAAAAAAAAAAAAAAAAATAATAATAATAATAATAATAATAATAATCCAGCCTGTATCGGTGACAAACACCTAATCATGTGAACTGCTATATTTTCACTCTACTTTAAAAATTCAAATGTATTACGATAAGTTTGGCATGCTGTTTGATTTACTCTTCCGTTTCACTGTCAATGTAGACTCAAAATGAGTGTAAAACCGACTGTTTATAGTATCATAACGTCTTTATATTCGCGCTGTGTGTCGTGTTATAACAGAACTCCTAGTTTGAAATATCATTTCCCCTCTTTTAAAGCCTCGTTTTTCTCCAGTAAATTCAGATAATATATACTTAGGACCCTTTTAAAGCTTTGTATACGCTGAGCACTAGGCGTGCCTACAAGTAACTGAAGTTGGTTGGCTTCAACTTTTTCTCTCACGAGCAGTCCGTTCCCGTAACGCCCCGTTGCACAGGGAGCGGGCCAGGCGCACAGATTGTCGGCTGTTTCCGGCACCGTTTGACATCGATTGACGCTGCAGAGCGCCTCCCAAGGTCTTACGACGGACACGCGAGGGCCGGGCAGCAAGGCAAGCTCTCAGGGCCACACATACGTGGCGAGGTTTCCTTACTTATTTAGTTTTCTGAACTGTAGTAGTTATAACTTCTCTGAATCATTACATCCTGCCTCCTCCCATACACGCCAAACTAACACCTAATAGCATTTATGTCGTCAATACATATGTATTGAATGAATGCCGATATACATATTATTAGATATTAGTTTTATCTGAGTAGAGTGGTCAAGGTGTTTGATTGGGCATTGAAAGGTCTCCAGTTCGTATCCTTGGATCAGTGGCGATTATCAAAGGCCCTTAACACGATCTTTGCCTCTGGCACAGCTTGCTGTGTGATGTGAAGTACGCCATAACACTTCCGTGGTTCGGATTCCACTTCAAACTGTAGGTCCCCTGCACCCGGTAGGATAACCGGGCTAGGTTAAGGCGTCTAAGACAGCGACTGAATGCGCAGCCATTAAAAACCCTGTCATCAGGTCATTACGACTACACGGAATTATTATTATAGCTTTATCTGTACCTGAGCTTATGATACAGAAATCAATAAAAAAAAAACCAAGAGCAAAATTTCAAACTGATGCAAGTATTCAAAGGAAATCAATCAGTATTCTGTTATTTTCCAATGAGATTGTGTTTTTATCAGAAAAGAGTGAATGTATTGAGAAATACTAAATGGCACCAACAAAATACTGTCGAAATAATTAGGACTAAATGTGAACAAAACCATGACAAATATCATGAGCAGAATAGGTGAAATAAGTAATTTCTGTTATTTAAGAAGTAAAATTATGATGTACAGCTGAAGGAAGCTGTTAGAAGCAGATGAGCCTCAAACAATTTTCTAAAAATGTGTACGGAGCATAGCACATTACTGTAACGAACCTTGGCCTTTGACAATACACGAAAACTGAATTTTTTTTAAGCATTTGAGGTGTAGTGATATAGAAGGATTATGAAAATTAAGTGGACATTTAAAGTGCGAAATGGAAGTGGTCTTATAATGATGGGTGAGTTAAGAAGTTTGTGGAAAAGTCTGACAGAAAGAAAAGACAGGATGAAGGGTCATATTTTAAGACACGTGGGATTAGGTAATTTGTTAAAGGAGGGAACAGTCGAAGGTAAGAACTGCATTGGAAGACAGAAATTATATGTGGGAGATAACTAGGTTGTAAGGGGTGTGTTGAGATTAAGAGCTTATCGTTAGGTAAGAAAGGATGGAGCATTGCATCAAACCAACCGAGAGATTGATGACAGCAAAAAAAATCATGATTGGTTATAGACCCTCAACCATACGTTCTGTTACTTCGATTATTTATTTAATTCTATTTTCTACAACTTGCGGAGTATCCACTGGTAGTTAGAGGTCTACGGGAGATTTTAATTATTAATAATTGACAAAACTTTGAACCATACAGAATGACATTTTTTTTTAATTTCTCAAACAATAAATGGTATAAATAATGAATTTTTTGTTCAGTAATATCCAAAGCAGACTTTATCATTTGATACAGCATTTTAAATCATAAGCGGCGATTAATTAGAAACTCGTAGGTCATTCTCATATTCTGTTGCTCTGGGGTCTGGATTACAGAGGATTTAAAGGAGATTAAGGGCTAAACGGTAAAGTGGTCCGATATAATTGAATATTTAACTGGCGTTGTAGTGCAGCACTATGTTGGAAGTACCCACACATCAATTATACATTCACTAAGCAGATATTAACTTTAGAATTATTTCCAATTTGCAACTCGTAAATATTAACTATCGTCTAAATATTCATAAAGTGGAAATAATTGCTTTTCAGGTATGTTAAATCCTCGTCAGATTTTTCCTTGTTACTGGAGTTGGAAAAGCATCGTAAACTTTTCAGATAAGTCTATTTGACTTACTAAAATAAAGAAAAATAAAGCACTCAAAATATTGTATAATAGAGGGATTCTGAAAAATAAGGCGACAGATCTTCTGGGACGTGAGGAAAGCAGCTTGTGGTCGAATTTCACAGAAAGAAGATGAATTATGAACAAACCCAGTACTTGAGCGGTAACGCTCTCGTCTCACATTAGTGCGAACGCCAGTTCGAATCCCCGTCCGGCCGCACAGACTGTTCCTTCAAAAGTTCGAATATCCTCCTGTTCCTTGTCCCCAGCCACTTTCCCTCCCTAATTACCTCGATTTCGACGAGGAGTACAGCCATCAGAGTAAACATGAACTATGGTGAGCCATATTTTAATAGGAACGGTGTTTTTACTCGTCGCTTTACGCCTGGTCTGCGTAGACGTCATTAGAGGAGGGAAACGAGTGGGGCAAGGGACGGGAAGGAATTAGGCCATGGCCTTTTTGAAGGAACCGTCCCGGCAATGACCAGGAATCATTTTGGATGGTCGGACAGGGATTTAAACCTACGTCATGCCAAATGCGAGGCCATTGCGTCACCGCTCTCCCACCACGCTCGGTAAGAGAAATGGAAATAAATAAATATCAACACAACAAAAAAACTTGCATGAAGACAATGATTACAGTAACTGTAGGTGATGGGTCATAACTGATATTCTAACATGAAAACAGTAGCTCAGAATAAGAAGATATGAGGTATAATATCAAATTAGTTTAAACACTGAGAACAACAAAAATACTGAAACGAACCTCTTCTTAAAAAATCCTGTCCAGACCATTAAGGTAACTTGATGGTAAGATGAAGTTAACATTAACTGCAAAAGAAAATAAATAGCGTAATTTTATAACATTTTTTCAAATTTCAGTCAACGGATTTTACTATCTCAACGGATTTTACTACCTCAACAAACATTAAAACACGGAAGGTTTAGCCTGTTTAATTTAGGTAATACAAGTATTTGTTTACCCCTTGTAACTTATGTTTTTATTTCGATATTAAAAACGCTAATTCTTCTCGAAAAATATTTATTTTATAAATAAGTACCGGAGTTCCCGGCGTTGCCCGGTATAGTTGGCGTAGATTTACCCGTACGCTATTTTTATTCCAACAATGAGAAACATTTGTACAAAGATTTATAAAATTCGCGCCAACTTTTTTCGTAATTAAAGAAAACCTAGATTCACACGCTCCCTACCAAGAAACGGATGGGTTGAAGTTTATTTGCATGTACACTATTTTCATTCGCCAGAAAAGATTCGTGTCTATCAAGCTTCATTAAGTTGGTTCAAGAAATGCATTACTACATTACTAAACAATGCTAGATTATGTTACAAACTCACATTTGATTCAATTGCGAAGTGAATGGATATACGTTTTGCTCGAAATGCCAGATACTTTTAACTCCGCAGATTCAACATTTTATACAAATATCAAAAGTGAATCACGAAAAATATCTTAGCAAAATAAATGATTTTATTCAAACAGAAGACTAATGCTGATGGCCAGAGATAATATAGTTATAGGCCTACTGCCAGAGATCGTGGTTAAATAAAATCTGTGTTGGTTTTACCGCTATCTATGGGTTTTTAAAATTGAATATCTCGAAATAAAGGAAAGAATACTTCAAGGTTTGTTTAATGCGCAAAATAGTTATTACTGTAAATTTATCTTATTGCTTTCATTAAAGGCTATGGTCAGAGACATTGTAATTGTGTGTTTAGTGCGAAACATGCTGCATCTATGGTTCTATCTGTGGTATTCCTCACCATACGACCAGAATTTCATTTAATGTTCCGGTGTTATGTAACGTATAAGCATAAGACATGCCAAACAACTGAGTTAATATTACCTTATATCTTTAAACGAGCAATTCTTGTATATATATATATATATATATATATATATATATATATATATATATATATATATATATTTCGGATCTCGGGAATGGCTGTGACGATTTGGATGAAATTTGATATTTAGGTAACGTTTTGACTTTTAAGATTACCTAAATAGTTGTCTTCCCTACAAAAAAGCGAGTTTACAAAATACGAACAATTTTGTCACTCGGTTTCTCGAAAACGGCACTATAAGCTTTAAAACGATGAAAACCCCTCGAAAAATATGCAGTAGATTTCGATTTTTTCTGGCACAAATATACGCAATTTTCGTCTTATAGATATAGATAGAAGATAGATTTATATATAATTTCATATATTAACATAGTTGCCTCGCAGTTATCCCGATTTGATGTACCCGAACTGTATAATTAGTCATTTTAAACGTCTGTAGTATGTTACTTAAATATGATATGGAAAGAGTAATGAAATGGGGCAGCAAAAGAAATGGAAGGGGATGGCAAAATCAGGTTTGCATACAGGCTTTCGGCCCTACGTATGTTGTGACAATTTCCATTTCCCCATATTTTGAATTCTTTAATGCGTAGCGTCGCTCACACGTGAACGTCAATAAAACGCGATACGGCTGCTGAGGCGGATAGCGTACGCGCGGAAACGCACGTCCGTCAGGGCTGCACAGAGCGTCGTAATTGACAGCAATTAGGATCCGTTCCGGGAGCTCTCACGGCGCTCACTTTGTTCAGAATGCCAATCGGGAGCCGACGCGTCACGCGGATTGACGAATGATCTATTTTATACTATTGTGACGTGACAAGCGGCCACTGATATCGGTGCAGAAATATTTTATCGTTAATACTAATAAAGGCTAAGCTCGGTCACTGTGTCACCGTGTCCGTAACACTGACGTCACGTACCAGGCCTTCATGGACTGACTAACAACGGCCAGCGGCGTTACTACAATGGAGGCAATGAGTATTATTTAATAACATTTCTATTTAGTCAAGCAAATGCGATGAAATGGAAGTATCTATTTTGCTTAAATCAACATATGAACTATTAGCTGCTTTTTGTTTATTTATATCGATTCGATGTAGACGTTTTCGTTATATTCTTTGATCGCTGTTATAGTAAACAAAAAGTATGGGATTACGTATGTATCAATATGCACTGCGACGGAGCGATGGCAGTTTTCATTTCAAGCAGAAATATTACCATTCGTCGTTACAGTAGAGAAAAAGAGTTATTTGAGTATTGTTTTTTACGTTTTATTTTTTTGAAAAGAAATATAAGTATCTTTCATGAGTGCTATGATATGAAATTTTTACTTCATTTGAACTAAATTAGCTCCACATTGATTGTGGTCTATGCTGCCTTATCCGCGATTAAAACTATTATTATTATTATTATCATTACTGCGCGATTCACTGAAGGTGTGTGGTGGAGGGTGCATTGAACCTATCCTAAAGGATTATGTTTTGGAAGGGATATACGGGATATGGTAGGAGGCGTCCATGGGCTATTGTGAGGAACCATCCCAGCATTCGCCTGTAGTAATCCGGGAAAACCATGCGCGTATAACTGAAGCTTTGATTTTCTAGGTTCAACATTAGCGCTGTTTGTGGCAAGGTTGAAATGCCTTCTGGACAAGGACGGCCACAGGAACTTTTTGCTGTAGCGTCAGGCACGATGAATTGGGTGAACATTTTTTTTAGCTCTATTGTTCTTGAATCTTGAAATTATGACGTGAGCGAGCATTCTCCTCCTCCCCCACCCCCTATTTCGTAAGATTTGGTTAGATTTCGTAGGTTCTACTCCCCCCCCCCCATTTGTGATCACGTAATTAATGGACGTTCGTAAGCCAGTTTAGTTAGGTAACTGCGTAGAAATGACTTGTCAGAAAACACCATTCAACGCCAGCGGCGGATCCAGAATTTTGGTTTGGAGGGCTTGAGTGGATTTCGTTTGGGGATGAGGGCTTGAGTCGGGAAAGGATAGGGTTTCATAGTAATGCCACCATTGGAAGAAGTAGAGCAAAAAAACAACAAAAAAACAAGTCGCCAAATTTCAAAATTACGATGTTGGTGGTGGACCCAAATACTTTTGCGGGGAGGTCGTTTTGGACGTGCTTTGAGGCTAGTTCTGAAATAAAATCTAAATCAACTAATCCGCTTTAAAAAATAAGAAGATTATGCAATGTACTTAGTTTCCGTGACAAATGATATCGCTTCCCTGTTCTATAAGAACGACATTCATCATCCACTTACGAGAGACTGAAGATCTGAAAACTACGTTCAGTCTATTATAAAGTTAAGCAACTTTATTCGAAGCTTAAGATCCAAAATGGCCCCCAGAACCATTCAGCCTGCTGTACACTGAGTAGCAAGGAGGACTCTCCACCAGGAAGCAAAAAGTACTGCTGTCCATGTCACTTACAATGCACTGCCAATAATTAAGTATGACTACTACTAAGCCTGGAAAGGGTATCAAAAATGTTGAAACTTGAAGGAATATTATTTTTTGCAGTATTTTACTATGTTTAAAATTAGTGACGTTATCATTTCTTTATCAGAGGAAGTTTTATTATTTTCAGCTGTTCTTTACTGATACCAACAGTATCTTTGCGCTTGGATTAATATATTGTCCGACACAGTTTGAGCATATTTAACTTGGCTTTAACTGTCCTGTTTGCGAGCTTCTGTTAAAGGTCCAAAGATTAAAAGATCGTATTGTGCAAATGAGAGACATGTAAGCTTCACAGAGTCTAATTACTTAGTTGGTAACTCATTATCTCGTGAGGGGATCCTGAAAGGTAACATAACTTACAGTTGTCTTTCATTTTATAACAAATGCTTATTATCTTTCTGACACAAATCTTTATTTGAGTAGAGAATATTCCATAATCTCTGTGGAAATCAAAGAGTGCTGTTGGCAGTACCAGCTTTGGTAAAGCAGAATCTTTGGTTGTGTGACACAGAACTGACGTGCATTTTTTCTAAGACTGAAGCAGCCAGCGAAGTGAGAAAGTCAACAATTATTGGATTATGGTTTTTATAATTTGAATTTGACTAAAGGAACTGTAGTATATGTGCAGAATATTGTTAGATGAGAACCTAAATAAAAGAAGCGTTAATTTTATTCTTCATTTTAGTAACTGGCATTAAAGTTAGAGCCTATTAGTTGTGAACAGGCTGTCTTTGATTATGAGACAGCTAGCAGCGATTCCTTGCATTAAGCGAAGTCATTGTGTTTGATAAAGATATTTAATTATTAAAAATTTCGTGGAAGTGAAAGCCAGCAAATTCACCAGCTAGCAACTGTTGCGCGAATATTCGGCCGTCCAGGAATAGTTTGTACTCTCAGCCAACGAGATATTTATACGCACCAGTACAGCTACATAAAGATCAAAGAGAATCGTTGATTCGTTGATATAGTACAGCCACCTTAAGCGAGGGAAGGGACGATTAATTTTCGTTATAAATACAAACTTTGAGCAAGCATATCCATTTCAAAATATAGCCTTGAATTTTATTTTTTCATTAATCTTGGGGAGTGCGTTGTACAGACACCGTCTTTCACATTTATTGCTGCAAACGAAAGGATATGTTTTCATTTATGGAAATGATAAAGCCTAACTGAAAAATATTATCATTAAATGTGAGAGTAAGTGAACGTTTGAGACTATTAATTAATATTTACTGTTTCATATGATGCATGCGTTGCTAAAAGAAGATAATAGTAGTAAACAAAGCTTGTTTACAGAATTATTTTTGTTGTCTCATGCTTCGGGGAAGTATAAATCTAAGTACGTAAAGCAATAAATCAGAAATAATTACGTACCACCAAGCAATGCGATTTTGATAGAAGTTGTGGTCTCTTTTTTCGAGATTAGACACAAACATCATGACAAAGCTAAAATCACAATCGTAAGATATTAGATGTCAAAAATTAAAATTTTAGCAGAAGTTAGGTGATGTAGAGGAGACAAATTCAACGAATACCAAAGGTAGCAGGGAAAATGAAAATTCGACTACAAAACGAAAATTATTTAAAGCTTTATGCAAAGGTAAAGTGCAAGAGGGGAATGTGCAGAAAGAAAAGAGAACTGAAATACTTCAAGCTTAATCCAAAAAGAGAATGAGCTGTCTTTCGGAAGAGTAGACACAACACAACACTCTAAACTTAACACACACACTATCAGAGTCAACGTATCGATATTTACAAACAGTACAAATATGTATCGATAAAAAATATCGGTATTTTTTCCTAAATCCAGAATTTTTTTAAAAAAATGTTCCCAAAATATATCAAAATATTTAACAAAATTTGTAAAATTAAAGACACATATGGAAATTATAGAAACGTTTATTAAATTTTCTATGTTTACAAACAATCAAACCAATATTTATCTGATGTAGGCATCAAACGAGATCTCTGTTTTATACGTTTGTTCCCCCGTCAATCTGCTCGTGTTGTCGGATGCTGAGAAGGTAACCACTCAAAGCCACTCCTTCGGAGGATACAGAAGAGACTTAGCATATAAGGTAATACGTCAGCGCATTAACTTCTATTCATCAATGAAGAAAACCAATTGAACACAGAAGTTGTTAATTTACTCAACCCTGTACTTCGCAACAAGGTTGGTTAATCAATATTCTTCAACTTGATTAAAAATGATTAACCTAACCATTAACATTCAAATAAGTTGACAAAAAATGACGCTAACGTAAACCTGTAAACATTTAGCATGGTTTGTAAACTGTTAGCCGTTGATGAAAAACTGTTACATTACGACAAATTCACTTTTTAAGACGCGTTTAAATCAGTTATCTACATATATATGCAACACATGAAATTAGATACTGATCTGTGTTTGTACAAAAATATGGAATTGTTACTTAAAATTTATACTCTAAATAAAATATTATTTTTTTTATAAAGAATAAATGTATTGACGATAAATATCGATTATTTTATAAAAAATATCGATATTTCGAAACATCGATATATTTTCTCCAAGCCTAGTTTCGAGTGCAGCAGGGGGGTGGGTTATTAACACAGTACTGCCTAGTGGCGTTAAGTTCTTGTCTTCTGTGACAAATAAACTCCTTACATACGACCACTTCTCAGAAATAGCGTCCTCTGGAGCATGCATCGATAGAAATACGAAGCTACGCTTGGTCACTGCGTAATCGTGTCCGTAGCACTGACGTCACGCTCCCGTTCGTTGCCCAACTAACAACGGCCAGAGGTGTTTCTGAAACATGTAATGACAACGTATTTAGCTAAGCAACTGCAAAGAAATACATGCTACCTTCAACTTTGACTGTTTAGAAGCTATTTATTTAGAACTAGCTTTGCCCGGCATGTGTTCCAATGGGATTTTTATTTCTTAAGTGGGTATGCATGTAGTAAACAGACATACAGTATTAACATAACATAACATTAACAAAACTGAAAGAAAATTATTTTGTCCATTAAATTAATATAGTTTCGGTCTTCCGTCTTCTGAAAAGCAGAGTACTCAGCATTGCTCGGCAGGTGGATATGAAAGTTCAAAATCGGGTAGAAACTATAGCATTGTATAAAGAACATTGACAAAAATTAATGGGGTGAAAAGAGTGAGCGGGTTGGGGTTCTGAAAATCTAATTTAGGCGGTATTTTTCTGTAGATTTTAAAGTATACATATGCAAAGTTCTGTCGATAGTTGATAAAAAGTGTGGAAGTGTAAAGAACACCGACAAAAATTAAGGGGGTGGAAATGGGGTGAGGGGTTGGTGTTTCGCATATCAAATGTATACAGTATTCTTTCTGTTTGTTTTAAAGCATACGTGTGGAAAGTTCCGTCGATATCGGATAAAAATTGTGAGTGTGGAATAAAAAAATTGGCAAAAATTATGGGATGGAAAGGGGGAGAGGGGATGGGTTTCTGAAAACTAAATGTTGACACTATTTTTCTGTTTATTTTGAAGTAAACGTGTGCAAAGTTCCATCGAAATCGGATAAAAAATGTAGGTTCGTATAAAATTAAGGGTTGTAAAGGGAGGGAGGGGGTGATTTTTTTAAATTCTTTTTCTGTCAGAAACCTTGGCACGTGTGCCCACAAAAACTTACGAAGTTTCATCTTAATCGTATGAATGGTATAGAACGCATAGAAGACAAACATACAAACAAGCAAACATTCATTTTTATATATAAGACTAGTGTAACATGTGACCGTTTTTTACGTATCGTCACGGGTCTAGAATAGTCTCAGTTTTTAGGGTCAAGATTATGACAGGTTACCTTATCAGAACAAATACGAAACTGACCTGTGTCTCACCCAAAGGGTGAATAAAATCTATTGAACACGGAGAGTGGCGATAGCGCTATCGTATAATTGTTTCAAAGGTCGTTACCTCCAACTTGCTGAAATACAAACTTGTATTTACCACTTAAAGTTCACTCTGAAAATTTTGAAGAATTCGTGTTTGGGTCACATTTTTTTTTTAATTGAGGATGGGGATTCGTAATGTAATTTTTCATCATAATGTCTGGAACGCCCAGAGAACTCAATACAGATTCTACTTTATTAAACAGTTGAACAGCTCCGAAGAAATTAATTGCCACAATACCCGATTCAGCAACATATTTGATCTGAAATCCCCTTTAAACGACATAATAACTCACATACACCGAACATGAACAAAAACCATTAACGAAATTGGTCAGTAAACTACGTAAAAAGCAAATAAATCGTAATGGATAAACTTTGGTCATGCAACAACATTATCGAAAGTTTTAATTAAATTGAAATTTACCATAGGCTGGAATGACAATGGGCATTCGTGGTTACAGCAGAGGCTATGAGTAATTTAAGTGTTTTTTACTAGCAACATGTTACTGAAATGCAGTTTCACGTTTTTTTTCTGCCGTAAACATTATCGATTCTTTTAAACATGAAATGCTCCGAAAATCAAACTTAATGAATATATTATGTCAATTAATTTTGTTAGTAGTTGCTTAGCTATTAAATTGTGGGCATAACCTCGAATTTCTTCTAATGATATCTCAGGTGACTGTTAATTTACGGGAGAAGGTTGACACGTGACACCGTTCTCCAGCCAATAGCTATCGAGGTGAGTGAGTGAACTTAGAAAATTATGTAGTAGACTAGCCTCAAAGCCCGTAAAAATAACGGGTTTAATGGAGTGTTCTGACAATTCATTTCTCTGCAGTTGCCTATATAAATAGAATTGTTGCTATAGAATGATTATAACCTTATTTTGTACATATTTCGGTTGAGTTTAACTAGCGATACTGACGGAAGTTCTACTGAATGTTTGATGTCAGAACTAGGGAACCAATTAAAGTAAAAATAAATTAGGAATCATAAAATCTTATGCTAGAACGCGTGATAATGGTGTTATTCCTGATCCAGATCTCATTCAGCACGATAAATAAGAAATTACTTCCATCCGTATAAAAATACCGTACCTCAGTAACTTGAAGCTTATGAAAGCAGCTTAAATTACTTATAAAAATAAATTCATCGTGATTTAGTCTGTAAAATAATGCGTCAGTTCTCTGGTCCTAACTGCATTTCAACATAACGACAACTTCTATTAATGTTGCTGTTCAGAATTCATAGATGCTGTTAACATCCTGCTAATAAAATTATTGTATTGCGATCTAAATTTGACCTACTGGAAATATTTACATATGTCTGATTTAGTGGCATCATTATAAAAGCTCGACGAGGCGTAAAACCCTAAGTAAAAAAAAGTATAAAAGCAACTAATAATTAATATATTAATTTAAATGCAGTGCATACCTTAATTACAGTGTTTCGGCAAATAATTCCTTCCAATATATATTATAACAATGACTTAAAATATCTACATTGGATATAAATATCTTGAAAGCCGGTCAAAAATGGCATGTTGAATGCAGCACTTTAGCAATTCGTTTCTTCGCTGACTAAGCACAATTTTCATCAAATAACGTTCATTATCTTGAAAATGAAGTAATGAAAATATTTTTTAGCTTACTGTAACAACAGTAACGCTGTCCAGTATGTGCAAGAAAAATCTACATCGAACGAATTTTAATTTAGAAAAAGCAACTAACAATTAATATGTTGATTTCATCGGAATACGTACTTTTCTTTCAGTGTTCTGATAATTAATTTATTTGCAGATGCATATCTAACTAGAGGTGTTATTAGATAACGCGCATAACCTCAAACATCTCCATTCGTTGTTTGTTGTGCAGCGGAGGCGAAAAGCGTGACGTCATAGTGTGACGTCATGGCGTGACACAGATACAAGATTTGGTCGAAACCTGCGTTTTATAAGTATAGAGGATAGCTGCGACTAGATAACGGCGAGGAGGAAGCAAATAGAGGAGGAGAGAGTGTTTGGTAATCCTCGTTCGCAGTGTGCCGGTATTAACTGGGGACAGTTTGCCCTCTCGTGAGCTGCCGAACGGAGAGCGGCGCAGCGCTCAGCCCTAATGACAGGGCTTTAGCCGAGCAAACAGCGCCCGAGCCCGCCTCGCTGTCACGTCCCAGCACCGGCGCCGGCTGCAGCGCAGCAAAAAGAAAAATTATCAAGAGGAAGGCGGGGGAACAGTCGTTCTGTCAAGCTGTCCGCCGACTCGCGACATTTTTCGCTGCTGCAGGGCGCCTCAGACCTCAGTCGAGGGGAGCGATTAGGGCTACAAAGCCGTGCGCCCTGCAGCATTCACGTTTAACAGCCACTTGCAGAGGTGTCTGTGAGAATTCACTGGGTGTTACGAAACAACAGGTGAAGTGTTTTATCAACTAATCATTGTCTCAAATTGAATTTTACCGTGTTTAGAGTGTAGGGATGGGTGGCTTATAAATGACCAGCACAGCTACAGAACTGACTACCGATATTATTTTCTGTGACAAACATGATTGTTTTCTGATGACGTTAACGTCCTGAAATATATAAATATTAACACTAGTAAAACGCTTAGCTTGGTCATTTTGTCATCGTGTCCGTAAGACTAACGTAGCGCTCGCGGCCTTCGTAATCGGACTAATTGCGGCCAAAGATGTTGCTGCAAAATCGTGGTTGTGGGAATTATTTGACAAAAATTCTATTTAATTTATCAACAGCGAAGAAGTAAATTTCCAGAACACTGAAGAAAAATCTATTGACTTTAAAGTAACACATTAATTATTAGTTGGTTTTTGTTTATTTACATTTCGTCCATATAGATGTCTTCTTAAACTCTCTGACCAGTGATATCGCTGTTCCAGAAAAACTATGAAAATTTATGTATCAAATTACATAATGTTTAGGCCGTGAGCATTATTTAATAACAATTTGTAACAAGATGACTAGATGGGTCATCTCGTACAATTTAAATTAATTATTGTTTGATTTAATAAACATAAGAAATAAATGGATATTCTTTCTTTAAGCTGGAGACAGAAATCCTCGTCTAGCTAAGAGTAGTGTTAGCGTGAGTGACAATCTGACTTAAGCTGGAAGTGTCCGGTAGGCCGAGACAAAGTGAGGGATTATCTCTGTCAAGTCGACAGCTGATACCGGTGAGATAGGCTGGACTCTGGGGAATTTTGCGGAAGGGATCCGTAAATGCGCCGTTTGCTCGGTGTCGTGGGAAAATTATTCCTACATATCCTCCCGAACAATCCCGACAAAACCCGAAGACTCCTAGCAAATGAGAGGCAATGTATTAGCCGGCAAGAGGGGATATTTTTGCGAAGCCAATGCGATGTGTTCATTTCCTCACGTGATGGGAAATTTACAAATTTTGTGTTTCCATTATTCACACCGAGGAGGAGAAGAGAGACGAGCTCTGAGAGGCGAGAAGGTGACTCCGTTCAGAACGATCGCGCTGGCAACTGCCTGCTAGAGGACTGCGGATGATTTCGTTCTGGAGGCTTCGATGACTGAGCGCCAAGTCCGGTCGAGGCTGTCACTTGTGCTGGTTGACGTGACAAGTGCCTAGCGATACCTGGACAGGTGCGCTGTTTGAGAGACGATAGCGCTCTTGTTGCGACACTTTGTGCAGCCAGCCAGACACGGTAATTATACCTCCAGAAACAGTGTGTACTCAGACGAATAATTGAGATAGCCCTTTAACGGTCTAATGAGTAAGAGTTCTTATGCCGTCGCACATTAATTCCTGAGCTAGTTGTGTCTAAAAGCCGAGTGCTTTTTGGTTTTCTCTATCCAGTTTGAATTGAAAGACTGACTTCAATGTTTGGAAACTTTCAATAACTGTTATTTGTGGGAACAAATCAACTCCCTGGCGCCCTATGTAATACAGTTAAATCTGATGTTTGCTTGTTATCATTGTAATACAAGAATCGCTCTCAATGTGCATAAGAGAGTTTTTAGCTTCAGTTGTATATGGAATTTGTAACTCTTTGTAATGTACATGTATTGCAATTTCTTAGCTTCAAATGACAATAATTGTTTGTTTGCTATTTCGCATCTGTAAGACGAGGTATTGCATTGAGTTGTATTTTGCACAGACAGATGTTTAAGATTAATGATAAATATACCTCTATCTGTAAGCATTCATGAGTACCAAATAAACCATAATTTTAGGATATTTTCAAATACTAATAACAGAAGTAATAGTTTCACCTCTGTTTCCTGAAATTAATATATATGCTTTGCAGAAGGTAGTGGAAGGTGGCGATTTAAATTATGCAAGGTAAGCAATTAATCTCCTCCACCGACAATCCGCTACAAATTGTATTTAGTCTAGCAACTACAAGAAAATGAACTTCTAGCAAACTGTATTTAACTCTCTACAGTTTTAGAACCTATTTATATTTGATGTACATGTTTTCTATGTATTGCCGTTTAACGTTATAGTAAGGCCGAAGAAATGTATTGCAAGAACGCTGCGTTAAAATCGTAATTTTCGATAGGTTTAGAATCTAGTACATAATGACGTAATCAACATCTCCAAAGTTTGCGTAAATGACAGTCAGCAACAGTGCATTATGTAATAACTACGTTCAAAGCCGTCGGGCTGAACGCAGAGTACTGGCAATCAATTTCTTCGAGTTTACGATAACAGTGGTGGCATTATAGCGAAAACACCTCCATCGAGTATAATACCTTGTAAGTCGGTCAAAAATGTCGGCTTGAACGCAGTTAATTTCCCCGCAGTTGCTTAACTAAATGCAGTTGTTATTAAGTAATAAGATGTAATGTGGTACATATTTCTTAGTTTACTGTAACAGCGCTATAACGTGACAGAGACTATTAGAAAACATCTACATCGACTAAATATAAATCAACAAAAAGCAACTAATAATTAATGTCTTAATTTAAACTCAACAGATAGTTCTTTCACTGTTCTGTCAATTCATTTCTTTGTGGATGTTAAAGTAGATAGGATTATCATTACATAACCTCAATGTCTGTGGCCACGATTGCTCCGGTGGTGAAAGCCTGGCGTTTTAGGGGGCGTCCATTAATTACGTGAGGTGTTTTTTCTGGAATTCCGGACCCCCACTCTAAAATGACGTGAGATTTTGACGAAGACTCCCTCCCCCCCCCTACTAATCATCCTCGTAACTTTTTGAGAATTTTTTTTAGGTCTCAAGAATTTCAAAACTTCACGTGAGTTTTCCGTTGACCCCCCCTCCCCCTCGGTGAGGTTTCGTGAGATTTCACCGGACCCCCACTCTCCTATTTCACCTCACTAGATTAAGGGACGCCCCATTACCTCAGAGTTATCGACACGATGACACAGATATATAGATAGATATCATGAAAACCCACTTTACCAAACGGATAACAATATTCAAAAATACAAAATTCTAGGAGTGTGGTAATTCAACGACTACAGGCAGTCAGGAGGAAAGAGTTATTCCCCTAACTTACCTGTGACCAAGTTTGGTGAGACTTCTTGAAGATTAACGTGCACTGTGTACTTTGTAATAGACTGACAAGGTAACTTCTTATTACAGATAAGACATCTTGAATAAGTTTGCGAGGCGTCGTCAAGGGACCGTATACGGCCTACAGATTAGTAGATAATGAGATTCCTTAAGGCAATCGAAGTTACGAGAAAGCTTTACCAGCAACATTGCAGTGTTATACGTCAGAGGCCGAACCCAGCTCGTTTATTGTATGAATGGAGGCATTTCGTATGAAGTACATTACGGTGCACACTTAAAGACCGTTTCAGAACCAAATTTCGAAAAATTGTGATTCTTTGAAAATTTTAAAATAATTGGTAAGAAATTAGTAGCTAAACCAGTGAAACGGAAGTAGAATTACCCCGCTGGCAATGCGGAGAGGTGTCTGTTCTAAAAATTACTGAAAAATAAAGCCGAGCGAAAAAAACAGTCGTGGTTAGCGACTTCTTGGCTGGACCCAGATCTGCGGGGAAGGGAGTTACGACAGCGAAACTGCCTCGCAAGGACGTAATCGACCCAGAACAACACGATATTATCACAGTCCATCAGCATAGACATTTTTCTTCTCTCAGCTTATACTGAAGTACATATTCCAGCGGTTAAGTACTGACCATTAGTTTCTCTTGTTTTGCTTCCCTGATCACTTTGGTAAAGAAAGGCGTCTTCACGTTAATACTGCGGTAGTAGCTGCGACTAAAAAAAAAATTGTCTTCTTGATTAATTGGTGAAGAAATAAAATCGTACACATATTTCAATGCTCGATAGCTTTCTCGTGTTTAAGTTATTCGCAAAAGGGGTGACAATTATCAAGATCCGCTCAAAAATCTTGTATATCGATAACGGTGTGCTCTGTTAACAACCCCCTCTTTTTTTTTTGCACGAATGAAATAACACAGTGTCTGTTTGAAAAAAAAGGCTGATGTCAGTAGAGAACAGGTGGTTCTAATCAGCGTCACAGTTAGTTGTTTTGCCTGCTTGAGAGCTCACCCGCTGGAATCTCAGCACAGTCGCTTCAGTGGTTGCAGACTGCAGATGCAGCAATTCACCTGCCCGCTATCGACCAAGCGCTTCAGCAGGTGTCTGGTGACGCAACTAAGTAGACCGTACCAACTTGCGGAGTAGCGGTCGCTCCAGGTAGTCAGTGGCGAGCGAGCAAAGACTCTAACTGTGTCAGTTATCTGGATAACTCCGCAAGTTGGAGTCCGGCGGTTTACGTCACCTGGACGTGTACCTGCCCCGAGGTGGGGGGCGGAGTGGGGAGAGCGAAGTCACCGGCCTAATCCCGCGCACAAACAGCGGCCACTGGAGATATGGCCGCGCTCATTTGCGGGGATTACGGGCGGCCATTACGACAATTTATCGGGGGAGGCAGGGGGACTATACCGCTGTTACTGCAGGGGACGCGCGTCTTCCAGCACTGGTCTACAGCATTCTTTGAAGTTTCACTTTTCCTCCCTAAGCCGTAAAATAATAATAACAATAAAAATAACCACGATTTTATACCAGTTAATCCTTTTCCCTCAGGACACTATAGTTCTCAGCCAGTTCAGCACAAAAGTACACTAATATAAAATTTTATACTTCTGGTAAGCGTCATGTTTGTAAAATTACACTTTCTTTCGGGTGTAGTACTGCTTCAATGATGTTGGTACTGTCAACGTTTCGGCATTCAACCTGAGGCCTTCCTCAGGGCTATTTTGGACTGAGGTATCCTCTGCTAGCTGCTGGTTACACCAAATCGTCGTTAGCTGGCACAGTAATGTTTAATGCCGGGATGCTTCCTTCAAATGGCCATGGGCGAATGCCTTCCCATTCCTTGCCCCACATTCACGTGAAGAAGATGCTGAATACCCCTAGAAGATTACATTGCAACAATACACCGGGAAAGTGTACACTCGCACATCAGGATGAATTTCCGCATTTAAATGCTTCAACGTTTCTAGTATTGGAATATTGTAATTCTGGTTCGTGATAAGTTGTTGCCTAACCGCATTAATAACAAAATACAGCCCGCAAATTCCTTTTTAAATTACAGTACTTGTCAATTTTAATGTAACTTCGCGCGACATGGCTATAGGCAGAATTTTAACTGGAAGTTGATTTATTTTTGGAACTGGGGCTTTAATACTCGTCAACGTCAAGGTATTTATAGTATGAATAACATTGCTGCAAGGAACGTCCCCAAGGAACAATTCTGGAGTCCACCGGTAGTGATTTTGGGGAACACTTAGAAACCGAAATCCGTATGAGGGATCGGACCTGCAACCACCGAGCTCGTCTTGCTGCATTGTATACGCATATGAATACCACGCTATCTGGAATTTTAGCACCAAATAAGGCATAAAGGAAATAAAAACGCTCTTGTAGGTTTACGTCTTACAACGGGAGGCCGGCAGTTGTAAAATTCAGATTGAATTCATGCTGTGTGTAATAAAACTCATGGCCAGAGGTGTAATGTGGCAAAGCAGCAACATGCGCTTCTTCGCCGTAGTCGAGAAAATCGGCATTGAAATATTCCATTGCGTTCAATTATTTCTGGGTTAGGTAGATTTCAAGGGGCACGTGGCTCTCTGCCTCATAACCACATCGTCATGGGATCGACTCCCGCTGCAGGCAACTTTTTTTATTTATAAACGTTTCTCGGGAAACAAACCGAGTAATATTGTTATTAATGCACAATATTTCGGTGACTTTATTCTCCGTCGCCATCTTCAGGTGCAGTTGCAAGTCTTGAAGTCTGCCTTGAAGTCATCCTTGAGCGTGTTATTTGTAAACTGGCGTGGCAACGACAGATGGTGTTATGTTGCCTAGCAGCATCTCAGATGTCATTAGACGCCCGTGGAACACAAAAAGCAGAGCGTTGGTGATGAGCAGCCTCAATTACAGGAATCCACGCATCACTTATCTGGAATCCACAATCCCTGTTTACCAAATCAGACGCGAGGCAAATTTCAAATGCTTCTTTAATGACGATGTCCCAGAAGCCTTTCGCATGTATCAACACCTTAGTCGCTTCGAAATTGAAACCATGTCCTTCTGTCAAATTATGTTCCGCCACTGCTGATTTGTCTTTTTGCCCCAGGCGAACACGTCGGGCGTGTTCCAAACAACGTTGTTGTACGCACCGTATGGTCTGACCGATGTATTTCTTTCCACATTCACACGGGATGCAGTAAACTCCGGGTGTACGCAGGGCAAGGTCATCAACGTTGTTTGGAACACGCCCGACATGTTCGCCTGGGGCAAAAAGACAAATCAGCAGTGGCGGAACATAATTTGACAGAAGGACATGGTTGCAATTTCGAAGCGACTAAGGTGTTGACACATGCGAGAGGCTTCTGGGACAGCGTCATTAAAGAAGCATTTGAAATTCGTCTCGCGTCTGATTTGGTAAACAGGGATTGTGGATTCCAGATAAGTGATGCATGGATTCCTGTAATTGAGGCTGCTCATCACCAACGCTCTGTTTTTTGTGTTCTGCAGGCGTCTAATGACATCTGAGATGCTGCTAGGCAACATAACAACATCTGTCGTTGCCATGCCAGTTTACAAACAACACACTCAAGGCTGACTTCAAGGCAGACTTCAAGACTTGCAATTGCACCTGAAGATGGCGACGGAGAATAAAGTCGCCGAAATATTGTGCATTAATAACAATATTACTCGGTTTGTTTCCCGAGAAACGTTTATAAATAAACAACGCCGAGTAAAATTACATTCATTTATAACTTTTTTATTTATTTATTCAAATGTGTATATAGACAATTGCCGGCAATCATTTCCAACAATTATGCATATAATCAGTTATTTATACTTCTTTTGTTGTGGAAGAACCGACGGCGTCTCGTTTCACCCCTCCCGTCTCCTGCTGCGGGAATGATCATTCTGTTCAACTGTAACGGTCGAATAACGATATTTGTATTTCATACCTACCACAGCAAATATTTATATTTTTGAAATATAAGTTTGTTTGCCAACGACATAATGAAGTTCGAAACGTCGGTTTTTCACAACAAACGGCATTTAAAAAACTTATTAAATCAATAATTGTTGAAACTGTTTGCCGGGATTTATCTATATACACATTTGAATAAATAAAAAAAAAAAGTTACTACCAGCGACATTCGATCCGGCAACGAATGGGTTATGAGGCAGAGAGTTTGCTCGTTGGACCACGCACCCCTTTAAGCCTTCATACCCTAGAAAGTATTTAATCGCAACGGAATATTTCAATGCGGATTTTCTCCACAGCCGTGAAGAAGCGCATGTTACTGCTTAGCTACATTACACCTCTGGCCATGAGCTTTTATAACGCACAGTATGAATCGAATCTGAATTTTACAGCTAGCAGCCCCCCCCCTTGTTAGTTAATAAGGTACACATGACACTCACCACAATATCAAAAAACATAGTTTTTTAAATTATTACATTTTAACTAGAAAGTATATATAAGGCAACGCTGTTTTCATCTAGGTGTAGTTTCAAGCAATTTAACCACGTTAGGTGCCTACAAGTTTGACAACTTGTACGATAGGGTAATATAAAGACTCCTTTAACACTGACCTATTACAAAGTCACAAGTCTAGCCAACTTGCGATGCCAGAAAGGTAAATGCAGAGATAAACCAACTAAGATATTTACTCTCAATAATTTTCTGTTTCACGTTAGAACTGTTAGAAAATATATATATATATATATATATAAATGAGCTTAGATTCTGGAATTAAATCTTTCAATGCGTTTTAAATACCCAGCTGCATATTTTATCAATTAATATTAGAGGAATATTGTTGTAAGATCAAACCTATTTTGATGAATTTAATATTAGCAGTTCTCAGATAATTAATCCCTAATATCGTTAGTTCATGAACTGGAAACAAGGGGAAAAGATGTCAAAAATCTTAAAAATATCGAGCCACGAAAATATCTTTGAAAGCTATCTATTGATGCTTTTATTACGGTTAATGGAAGTGACGGAAGAATATTCATCCCTAGACAGACAAAAACAGTCTGTGGCTGTGAGACTAAAGTATATATAGTCATGGGAAAACACTGGAGTGTGGAGCATATTATCAGGGAATGCCCTCTAAGGAAGTATGTCGGACCATATGAAGATGTTTTTGGAGCTACAAGTTCCTTCGTAGAATGGCTAGAAGAACTGGACATCAGCTTGTGAACTCTACCAACGTTCTTGTCATTGTATATATTTATTATTGTATTAGTTGCTTGCCATACGACAAATAAATAAAAAAACGAAGATTGTATTCAACGTCCTTTACTTCATCATTGTAATAAGTTTTTCCCGTTTTGGAACCGAGCGTGGTTGGTGAGCGGAAACACGAGGACGCGAGTTCGAATCCCCATACGATCAACTAGATTTCGGTTTTCATGTTTTCCCCAAATCAATCAAGGCAAATGCCAGACGGTTCCTTCAACGGCTATGGTCGAATTTCTTCCCGTTCCTAGTCCTCATTCCTTTACCGCCTCTAATGACCTCGACGTCGACGAGGCGTAAAGCCGGAAGCAAAAGAGTAGCGAAAACAGTTCATAAAATACCTGACTAAACTGTCGAAATTCCCAAACAATTGTGTGTATAGCTGTTTTAGAAATTCAGTAAAAGGAAGGCAGAAAACCAATAAAATTTGGGGCGAATAAATACGGAGAAACGTAATAACTCTTTTCCCAATCCCGCCTTGATAATTTATAAGAATTCACTTAAACGAAACAACACTGTATTTATCATTGTCAATATCGATAAATATTCCGCCTCGATAAATTATAAGAATTCACTCAAAGGAACCAACGCTGTATTTATCATTGTCAACAATGCTAAATATTCCGCCTCGATAAATTATAAGAATTCACTTAAATGAAATAA
This sequence comes from Vandiemenella viatica, assembly GCA_031002005.1. Classification (NCBI taxonomy): domain Eukaryota; kingdom Metazoa; phylum Arthropoda; class Insecta; order Orthoptera; family Morabidae; genus Vandiemenella; species Vandiemenella viatica. The sequence goes on from JARYHS010011408.1 coordinate 189,077,221, forward strand.
CACTGTATTTATCATTGTCAATACCGCTAAATATGCCACCTCGATAAATTATAAGAATTCACTGAAAGGAACCAACACTGTATTTGTCATTGTCAATATCGCTAAATATTCCTCCTCGATATTATAAGAATTCACTTAAACGAAATAACACTGTATTTATCATTGTAAATATCGCTAAATATTCCGCATCGATAAATTATAAAAATTCACTTAAAGGAACCAACACTGTATTTATCATTGTTAATATCGCTAAATATTACGCCTCGATAAATTATAAGAATTCACATAAAGAAACTCAACACTGTATTTACCATTGTCAATATCGCTAAATATTCCGTCTTGATAAATTTAAATATCCACTTAAAGGAACTAACACTGCTTTTATCATTGTCAAACATTGCAAAAATTCCTCCTGCAGAGCTGAAATTTCTTATCCCGCATCTATGGTGCGGTGAAGTGTACTTCTTTGGTATGCATCGGCTGTTTCTAAAGACAAGAAAGGTTTCCTCGGGGAGATAAAAAAAAAGCAACCTAAGAGGAACGTCGCGAAATTGGTAAACAGAGGCCACTTGGGGCGATGAACAGGAGGGGCTGCTGGGAATTATCCGCCGGCGGTGCGGCCTATCTGCAGATTGGATCTGACCCCAGCCGCCGCCATCATAAGCACACCGCCGAGTCAGCCCCCAAACGGCTCACTCCACGCGACCCAGCATTCCGCACGAGTATTGGCGCAGCTCTCGTCGAACCTTGTTGACTCGCGAATTACAGCTTCTGAATAGCAAATTCACTGCTCAGCCCCGCGCGACTTTTACTGCCAATCCATAACCGCGAAGTATCCATCAGCTGGAAAGACAGCACTCACTCACTGATGGTAAGGCTTGTTATTCCGTACTGGGTCGACGAAAAGATGAAGTCACGTTGTTTTACTCGTCACCTCTGCAGTGAAGCATTATCGACAGTTTCTTTGCAGTAAGCAACAGAAGGGCCAATTCTGCAGCCTCATTCTTCCAGGAAACACTTTACGCTCAAATTGGAAGCAGTATGGCAGGAAAGAACTTTTCCCGGTATTGTGTTTGGATATTGCTCTTTTTATATATATATGCTACGTTTTTTCATAAGACATTAAGAGTTCAGACTTTTCTGGAGGTATGCTACAATGCTACTTGATGTGACTTTACAACACACACACACACACAACAAAGATGGTTTCTCAGTACAGATGATTATATAGTCCACGTACTTCCTGATTCCATTGTTCCTTAACAGTATTGGAAGCGTAAAAATCTCGTATGAATCACAAAAAATTCGAAACTCTGGATGAACATTGCACACACAAGGAAGACCATTTGGGCTACGAATACACAGTCTACTATATTTTTTTTTAAAAGAAACCTTTATTGGTTAAACGAATATGATCTGAAACAGGACAGTCTAAATCTACTTTGCTTGTATACTGAACATGACACGAAGAGAAAGAAGAGTGTTTTTTTTTTAAAATTAAAATGGCATTTGGTCGTGTTAGCCATTTAGCCAGCTCAATGTGTTTGTTTTTCTTACAATGTACAGATTTATTATAAGTACGATTATTTTCTCTAATGTGTAAGGATGACACAAGACGAACGCAACACTTAATTAAAACCATCCATGCCATAGGCCGGACTCGAACCGGCGACCCCTGCAACGAGAAGCAAGCACGCTACCCCTACGCTGCCGGGGTCGGCAAAGGAGAGTGTTCTCTTTCTATGAACACCTTGCTCTAGTCCGCGGGTAGGGGTTACCATGAGAGGATGTTTACCCTTCCATGGGAATGTCTGGGTCCATGGACTGGGGAGGTTTCCCGCTTCCTTCCCCAGTGCGACAGTGCTCTCAAGTGTTGTTGCAGTTGTGGTGACTGTGATAGTATGTGTGTTCGGTCTAGAGGGTTGTTTGTGTCGGGGATGAGAGATGGAAGAAGGGAAATGATGAAATGGTGCTAGCCCATTGAGCATAATTCCCACGTAACAATGAACGGAGACCCTTCAGGTAGTAAATATATCACGTTAATCTGTTATATAAAATACACGTCGGCGTAATTTGACATATACTCGTATAACCGTCTTCTTTCTTCATTCCACAAAGATTAACGGTTGGTATATATACAGGGTGTTACAAAAAGATACGGCCAAACTTTCAGGAAACATTCCTCACCCACAAACAAAGAAAATATGTTATGTGGACATGTGTCCGGAAACGCTTACTTTCCATGTTAGAGCTCATATTGTGGACGGCTGTGATACAATACGCCATTCTCCAGGGCTGCATCAGCGCATCAGGGATTCCATGCGACGGAGGGTGGATGCATGTATCCTCGCTAACGGAGGACATTTTGAACATTTCCTGTAACAAAGTGTTTGAAGTCACGCTGGTACGTTCTGTTGCTGTGTGTTTCCATTCCATGTTTAATGTGATTTCAAGAGAAGTAATAAAATGAGCTCTAACATGGAAAGTAAGCGTTTCCGGACACATGTCCACATAACATATTTTCTTTGTTTGTGTGTGAGGAATGTTTCCTGAAAGTTTGGCCGTACGTTTTTGTAACACCCTGTATATATATGTATGGGGTTCGTAGAATCATCAACGTTAATTTGTACACAAGATTTAAAGCAAAATACAGCTCGCAGTGATATAAATAGACCCCTGTCCACAATCCGCACAGTCCTTGTATATTTCTGTCTTCTATAGTCTTTTTGCTTATGGTTTTACGCCTCGTCGACGTCGAGGTCACTAGAGGTGTGATAGGACTGGGGGCAAGGAATGGGAAGATATTCGGCCATGGTCTTTTGAAGCAACAAACCCGGCATTCGCCTGGAGGGTTTTGGGGAAACCATGGAAAACCCAAATCTTGATGCCCAGACCGGGATGCAAACCCGCGTCCTCATGAATGCGAAGCTTTTTCGCTCGGTCATTTTCTAAAGTAATTTTAGTCCATTTTAGAAATTGTTAATTATATACAATATATTGTAATTATGTGCGAAACGGACCCTATCGGTTCACGCAAAGCCTTTATTCTCACCATGGCTTGTATTTAAGGATTTCACCTGGGTAGTTACAGCCAGGGATTGTCAGTTCCTGGGGAAATTTGGGGGGAGGCTGGGTCGTAGGTTCTTCCATCTTTCTGCGATTTATGTAACTTATATTTTTTTTATGATATCTGTATTTTTGTTTGTGAAATTAGTAACTAATGAAGCGGAGATTGTGGACCGTCACAGCATTCACCTAGCTAACTGCGGGAAACCGCCTGTGGACCAGTCAGGACGGCCGGTACGCGGGGAGCAGAACTCGGACCCGATCCCGTTGTACCTCCCAGAACACATGTGGTGGCGCCTTAACGCGCAGTCACACTGGCGTGGTGGGTTCAAACAGTCAGCAACGAGAATAAAATTTAATGTTTCAGACAGTTCAGACAGAAAAGTGGTCCACAATCCGTTCATGGCTTGAAGATTTCGGTTTTCTGGAGTGATTTTTGTCAAGATGCCAGAGAAATGCTCATATGCAACGTAATTTATTTGCTTATTATTCTATTGTGCCAAGCGCGATTAAATTTCCGGGCATATCTGCAATTCTAGTGATAAGATGAGTACTGATTCCTTCGAAACACAGAACGTTAACCACCAGAATTATACAGTTTACCTCCTGCCTTCATATAACCAAAATATTAATTTCATCCTATTGATGTTGGGGAAAATATTAAACAAGGACTCCATTTTATAGAATGTGGCTCTATATATGAGTGAATAATTTCATCTTATTTGTGTGTTTGTGTGTGTACGCGTGTGTGTGTGTGGCGTGTGTGAGTGTATGCGTGTGTGTGTATGCGTGTATGTGAATGCGTGTGTGTGTGTGTGTGTGTGTGTGTGTGTGTGTGTGTGTGTGTGTGTGTATGCGTGTGTGTGTGTGTGCGTGTGTGTGTGTGTGTATGCGTGTGTTTGTGTGTGTGTGTGTGTGTGTGTGTGTGTGTGTGCGTGTGTGTGTGTGTGTGTGTATGTTTGCGTGTGTGTATGTTTGTGTGTGTGTATGTTTGTGTGTGTGTATGTTTGTTTGTGTGTGTGTGTGTGTGTGTGTGTATGTTGGCGTGTGTGTATGTTGTGTGTGTGTGTGTGTGTGTGTGTGAGAGAGAGAGAGAGAGAGAGTTAAATTATGGATGCGAGGACACACGTCAAAAAAGACGATCGTAAGGGGATTGTGTTTTTGTTGTATACTTATTGATCATATGAATGAGATTAGTGGAGTCAGACATTCACAATTCAACTCGGTGACTTGAAGACAGTTCGAGTTGACAAGTGTTCGATGGTATCTATCTCCGTTATTGACCGTCGGTATCCACCAACTATGCCTGGACAAAGTATCTTCATTTTCGCTCTCAAACGATTTCTGCGTGGCGATAAGACCAGTGTTTATACAACTTGTATTCTCAGCTAAGAGATTTGTAATACAGGTTGAATTGTTGAGTTACGGGTAACACGCTCCTCGCAGTCCGTGAATGATGTGCGACCTTGATAGCACCTGCTGGACTTCCGGTCGAAATGGCCGGTCACTCTGGGAAAGAAAACAGAAGACGACGCAGCGAGTCAGTGAGCCATGTCCGCCGCGTTCTTGCCTCGTCGCACGGAACGACAGGGTACAGTCGCGTCCAATCACTCGGAGTCGTGTCTCCAAACTCGTTGTTAACCAGAGAAGTTACACTCTTGGAAGCAGTCTGAGAGTACAGGATGGTTATGTTAGGTATTTGGCTGTATTGATTAATTTCTAGTAAAATCACTTTCAAGACTCCATCCAAAGATATTAAGTACAAACGTAAAAAAAATTTCCATCGATTAAGCTCACACACTTCGGAGAACTACTGAACAATAACTCTCGACAACAATTGCGGATGATACTACATTTTCTTTCACTTTATATTATTCCTCAACATCTTCCGCCATGGAGGAAATAGGCGTTCTGACATATTTTTATACTGAGATGCATTTCCATGATCGTCATTCCGGTTAAAATCCTTTCCATCCTTCTCATCACCTGAAATTAACTTTTATGCTGTACTATTAAACGATTTATCCTTTTAAATAAAATGAATAATACCGTAAATCTATGTAGAATTCTTCCTGTGTTATTCCGCACTATACATAATTTTACACAGTATGAACAATTAACATTTCACAACTTCAATAACATCAACATTTTCTTTGGCCGCCAGTCGAAAAAAATATTAATAATACATTGTCCTTTTATAGCCCAGTAACTGCCTACCGGCACCATTTCTATAAGTAATTTCAGATCCGTCAGATCTGCTCAATCGCTTCCATTCCATCCAACCATTTTCATTATTTTCCCTAATAATAATATATGTAATCTCCATGACCAGTCAACACATTATTTGTCTGTTCTCAAAGATTCTTAACAAAAAAAACTTCTCGTTAATATCTTATAACATCACTTTATATTCATTACACAATAAATATTATTCAATCCTATTTGCTAACATTTTATAAATTAACAGAACGTAAAACTGTTACAAGGCGAAATGCGCTAAATCTCAAACATATGCAAAATTCCGTACGTATAGGTGTGGTACAACAAGACGATTGGTAGTTTCATTATTTTATCCTCTATTTCATGTTGATAAAGCTAAGTTTAATGCATTACGTGAACTGATTTATCATGCCACCGATATCATTGACATTATTAGGACAGTGTTCAGAACTCATCGTGCATTTCTGTCTCCATTATAACTGTAATATAGAATTTTCTTATACTGTACCCACGGTGTCTCTATTAGATCTAGGGAACACCATCAAGAAATACTTGGTTGCTAGAGGCAGGTGAGTATGTTTACGGTAGTACTGTGGAACTTACTCCATACCATATGCCAGAGGTAATATACTAGCTGTTATTGGTAATAATTATCCATGATCAGGAGGACACGAATATGGTGTGAAGTGCAACGGATATCTTAAAGGAACTTGGTAACGTTAGTTGTGTTCGTATCAACATAAAAAGATAGAGGCATCAGCAATAATAATTACCACACCAGAGGCAGTAGGGGGAATATAAAAATGTACTATTATTAACTAAATTTCCATTTGAATAAATTATTGAAATGCGTATTCATTTTGCTTTCATACACACAAAAGTCAGCTGAAAGATCTGAATTAAGACCAAACTTAACAGATAAACACTATTATACAGAATATAGTAACTGTTTCTTTAAGTTTTGTTAACGTTTAATCACATCGAAATTAAAAGCAGATACTTCAAAGTATTGTAACTTCTGACGCTCACTCAACTTGAATCCAAATTATTTTATTCAGGTATGATTACTAATCGTTTTATTGCACTCATTCCAGTTTAAAATTGAAAGATTTTTTTTTTAATATATATCTCTCATGTTGTTTATGATAGTTAAACATTATTGAAAAATTCAATTAGTATTCGTCAAATATGTTCCGAGTGAAATAATAACGCGTATCCACACGATGATATTCCATTTTAATGGAACCCTGAAAGATATACTGAAATATCCTAATGATACACATGCTGAAGGGGAAATTTGCACCTGTTGCTAATGGCTTGAAATTTCCAGAAAAGATACTTCAAGCTTCAAGTACACTGTATTTTCCACTCAGGTCTCGACGAACCTTCGTTGAAATCAGTTATTCGAAACTTTTGGCGGATTTATTTGTTTTCTTCTACTTGGGGAAAACAAAAAGTGATAGAAAGGAATGTTTTTGAAGTTTATATGTGATTATTCAACAGATTACGAAAACGCACAGAAAATGATTTCAGAAAGCTGTACTAGGTGCCAGCTAGACTCTCGCCAACCATACTGTATACAGGGTGTTACAAAAAGGTACGGCCAAACTTTCAGGAAACATTCCTCACACACAAACAAAGAAAATATGTTATGTGGACATGTGTCCGGAAACGCTTACTTTCCATGTTAGAGCTCATTTTATTACTTCTCTTCAAATCACATTAAACATGGAATGGAAACACACAGCAACAGAACGTACCAGCATGACTTCAAACACTTTGTTACAGGAAATGTTCAAAATGTCCTCCGTTAGCGAGGATACATGCATCCACCCTCCGTCGCATGGAATCCCTGATGCGCTGATGCAGCCCTGGAGAATGGCGTATTGTATCACAGCCGTCCACAATACGAGGACGAAGAGTCTCTACATTTGGTACCGGGGTTGCGTAGACAAGGGCTTTCAAATGCCCCCATAAATGGAAGTCAAGAGGGTTGAGGTCAGGAGAGCGTACTAACATACTAACGAAACTAAAATGAGCTCTAACATGGAAAGTAAGCGTTTCCGGACACATGTCCACATAACATATTTTCTTTGTTTGTGTATGAGGAATGTTTCCTGAAAGTTTGGCCGTACCTTTTTGTAACACCCTGTATATTGTGACTTTACCATCCAGCCAGCAGCCAAGTTTCCATACTGACGGAGTATATACCACATCTAAAGCAGGGGTGGTAAAACTAGTTAAAACCAGTGTATTAAAACAAATACATAATTTGTGCATCCATATCTTCAAAATTTATTTCATTTACAGTTATATATCTTTCATATATCATTTTTAGTGTTATATATTTCTTTAAAATGTGGGTTTAGTATCATTATTATTGTATTATCTATGTTTAAATGTAAGAATAATAGTAAACTCAACAATAATAATTCATTATGTTTACTCAAAAAAATGTCTATAGTGGGTCTAAATATAATATGGGGATATATAATTTTATATGCAGCCCGCAGAGTTATGATGCATTTCCAAAGTGGCCAGCAAGATCATTTGGGTTGTCACCCCTGATCTAGAGGGACGCCACAGCAGTTCACATAGATTCCATGATGGGTAAACAAGAGATAATTAGTTTTTAGTTAAGTAGTAACAAAAAAGGAGGTTGTCCCGTAGTGAGAACGTTTGCCCCGAGACGAAGCAGTTTTGGCCACGTTATAATGGGAGTGAAAGTGTTTGTTATTGTGTGCCTCTCGACCGCTTGTGGTTGCGACGTGTCGGGCCCGCGGGGTCCGCAGCTTTGAGCGGGAGACTGTGCCGCCAGATCTCATTAGGCCACAAAGAGCAGCAGACAACGTCCTGCACCAGGGCGCCAAGTCCGTCCGGCGCGGCGCACTGAAACTCAACTACGACCGCAGTGCGGTGTGCCTGCAGTGTCAACAAGTCAACGCCGACAATTTGTACCGGATTTCACGTAAGTGACGCAGTGAATTTCTTGTTTAAATAACTGCTAAATAGAAGGTATCTACAAAAGAACTTGCGAATAGTTGTTGGTTGGTGGTGAATTAATTTAAAAAGACGCTAAATGTAGCATCTACGAACGATATCTAGCGTAAAGCCGCGTTCCCACGATCTCTTGTAACGGAGGCGGGACGGGACGGGACCTCATTAGCCAAAGTGTAGGGACGAGCGCGCGCCGCAGGTTAGTCCTCGCTTACCTCCCCGCCACCTCCCCACCACGTTGCCTAATGACGTTTGGCAAAGAGCACTTTACAGCAACAGAAGGGGAGCGCACCACTACTGCAAACCGATGACAACAGCGCTCCACTACACACGCCTGTGATGTTTACCGACTCATCTCCGCTAGCAGAGGCGGCCCTGTTCCCATGGCGTGTTGTTGAGTATTCGTCTAGTACCTCAGTAAAAGTCGATGTAGAGGAAGTGATAGAATGAATAAAAAGCACCATAATAACTGTGACCTAGGGTTAAGGTCCAACTATTCCCATACTTTAAGCAGCTTCCTTCTCCTAGCTGCTTCCATATAATCAAGTCATCTTATTCCCACCTCTCCCTCTTCATTAATAATTACGTAAATCGTCTTCCCCTTGGTCTCGAGTCTGTTGTGCCAGGTTTATTCTTTGCTGCCAAAGATGCTCCCAAAAATACCATCAATATATCATATTCACAAATTATAATGCATATAATCAACTGCATTTCTATATTTATATACATCTATAGCCGGGGATGGCGCAAGCCATTATAGCAACCTGCAAACCTTCATCCGAAATATTGCAGGTGACAAACCGACGTTCAAATCTTTGAAACTCGCCCAAGAGATATGTTAGGACTAATTTTCCGCTGACAGAGTTTACAAAAAATTCAGTTGGATGTAGTTAGTCTGAACGTGGCTGGTGAGCGGTAACGCTCTGTTCTCACATTAGGGATGATACGTCCAAGCATCTAGGATTTCCAATAGTTTCCTTAAATCGCTCCACGGAAATGCCGGGATGGTTCCTTCAGAAGGCTAAGGACGAACTCCTTCCTGTTCCTTGCTCCAAATTCTTTTCCGTCCCTAATGACATCGACGTCGACGAGACGTAAAGCCGTAAGCAGGATAAGCACGAAGAAAAACGTCAAGGATGACCTATAATGACTCATGAGCGCAGTCTCTAATAACGTTTAACTGATGAACCGTGCAAAAATTTCGCGAATACGATGAATTGTAAGGTTGATAGTTTGTAATAGGATGAGAGAAGTGATTTTTTGTTTGTTTAGTATAATAGGTACTTAACAAAAATCAATGCCAGTGAAGCAGTTTACTAATATCTCTGTGACATATGCCGCTGCTATCTAGCGTGTTGGATCTGAACTGTCTCAAAACGCGCGACTGTTACAGTTTCACAGTTATTACTATTGTCCTTCAAGGGTCAAAGTCCGAAAAATGTCGTTCCTGATTTATAATCTTCCCTAAGTGGAGATATTAATCTTTAAAATGATACCTCATTTATCGAATTCGATTAGGTATCAAGCGAGATAAATGGCTCGTAAAAAAAAAAACAAAAAAAAAAACATTAGGGACATTAGGGTAGTAATAATACATTTGTTCCTTTCTTAAGATATAATCTACCAAAACGGAGGTATTAATCTTTAAAATGGTACCTCATTTGTCTATGTTGGTTAGTTATCAATGGAGATAAATGGCTCGTGACACAAAAATGCCTTTTCGATACTTTTGCCCTTAAAGGGTCTAATTTCGAAAAATTCCTTTCTTAATATATGATGTCACCAAAGCGGAGATCTTAATTTTTAGAATGGTACTTTGGTTAGAAATACAGGGAGATAAATGTTTCGTCGTACAAAAAACAGTATTTCAGAATTATTGACATTTTTGCCCTTTAAGGGTCGAATTTGGAAAAATTACATTCTTAAAGTATGATATACCAAAGCTGCTAAATTACTCTTTGAAATGATACCTAATTTATCGATTTCTATCTGGTATGAAGGAAGATAATGGTTTGTGACAAAAAAAAAACACCTTATAGAAGTAATATATTATTATTATTTGCGGATAAGCCCATTAAGACTACGCAAAGTGCTCGGAAGCGTTTGTTCGCTTTCATTTGTGCCCATATTTCCTTGATGGGCTTCTTTTCTCTCATCTAACCATGTTGTTACAGGTATTTTCTTCAGTTTTTACTCCCGGTGAACTTGCTACTTGTGAATTTTGGATTTAAATATGTATCTGTTTTCGATATCTTCTGGAACAATTCCTACTAATTTTAGGTCTTTCTTGATTTCTGAAGTCAATTTTATGGTATTGTATCCGATAATGCTTTACTTCGGTTCTCATAGAATTCAACTATTTGTCTTGTCAGTCTGTTAGGATTCATTCTTTTGATGTGTCCGTAAAATTTTAGTCGGCGTTTTCTAATATCACTGTGAATGTCAGCATATTGTAAAATTTCCTGATTACTTTAGAGGGGACCAGAAATAATATATATGATAAACTGGTATTGTTGGTGACGATAGCATACCAACGTCCGTATGTCGACACTGGTTTAAATGATCGCCAGCCACTTGTTCGTTTCTGAATCGCATTGTACCCCCACCTCTCCCATCGCTCACGGAGTCTGGTTGGCTAATCCACTAACAATGGCGAGCAGTGTCCACGCAAATTGGAGGCCGCATGGAGGGCGGTGTGAGGCAATGCGACTGGATCCCGCCTGGCAAATTGGCCACGCAACCACCGTCCACTGGGAACCTCGATACCTAGACGAGGGGCACACACTAAAGTCGTCTGCACCAGTGGTTCCCAATTAGGTTTTCCCCAGAACCACTTCAAGAATGAGTTCAGCCTCGCGTTCTCCCCTTATAAAACAAATCTTACATATAAAAATGAATGTTTGTTTATATGTTCGTGTTCTATGCGTTCCTATCAACGATGGAACATTGGCGTGAGGTTAGAGGTTACTGAAAAATTTTTTAAAAAAAATCACCGTCTCTCCCTCTTTACAACCCTTAATTTTATACGAACACACGTTTTTTTATCCGATTTCCATGGAACTTTTCAAAAATATACTTTAAAATAAAAAGAAGAATACTGTCTACATTCAGTTTTCAGAAAACCAACCCCTCTCCTCGTTTCCACCCCCATATTTTTTGGCATTTTTTTTGTAAACACACACAATTTTTATCCGATATCGACGTAACTATTCACTAGAATACTTTAAAACAAACAGAAAAATACTGTCTACATTACACTTTCAGATACCCAACCCCTCCCACTCTTTCCACCCAATTAATTTTTGTCAATGTTCTTTATACAAAGCTGACCGAGCGGGGCGGTGTAACGGTTAGCGTTCTCGCCTCGCATTCGGGAGGACGGCGGTTCGAATCCCCGTCCGGGCATCCAGATTTGGGTTATCCATGGTTTCCCCAAATCACTCCAGGCAAATGCCGGGATGCTTCCTTCAAAAGGCCATGGCCGAATTCCTTCCCATTTCTTGCCCCCCATCCTTGCCCCCCATCCTTTCCCGTCTCTAAAGACCTCGATGTTAAAAAAAGACGTAAAGCAGATAAAAAAAATATACAAAGCTACAGTTTATATCCAATTCTGATGGAACTTTACACATTTTTTACTTTAAAGCAAACAGAAAAATATTTTCTATGTTTTACAAAAATCCAACCCCTCTACCTCTTTACTCCTACCCATCTTAATTTCAAAAGTTGTTTATAGGACTCAAACTTTTTATTAGATTTTTGATGGAACATTGCACACGTATACTTTAAAATAAAGAAATTTGTATTGCCTACATTAGGTTTACAAAAACCCACCCAATCTCACGCATCACCCCTCCTTAAACAAAATTTACACATGAAACCATTCACTTTTCATTTTCTTTCAGTTATTTTGTACATGTTAATGTGTCTATTTTCTATATGCAATACCACTTAGGAAATAAAAATAGGCACTGCAAAGCATGCCAGGCAAAGCTAGTGATATATAAAAAATGGTGGCAGCTTTTCGATATTTATTAAATTTTAATCTAACAACAGACGTTTCAAAAAATTAATGAATGTCCAAACCCGTCATAATAATAAAAATTGCAGTAATAATGAAAGTCACAAACTTTATTTAAGTTTAATGGGACAAATGAGCACATTCCTCTTTGCACAGATCGGAGAAATTTGGTTGCTATTTACTGAGCTTCAGCCTGCTATCATCTTCCATTTGAAGTCGATGGCGATGGTTGATTTTCATGTTTATCACGGCCGAAAATCCGTTCGTGCAAAATGGTGGTAGAAATATTATTTCTGCTTTACTTCCATAATAAACGTCTTTAAGTTCAGCCCTAAAATGTAATTCATACACACACACACAAATACCCACACATTTTGTCTTAAAATATATTACTGCGATTGTAATGTTTGCGTAAGTTTTTCCAATAATCTTAGAGATTACCGCTCGTACCCCTTGAAGTTAACCTCACATACTGTACTTCTGTGGGTATACGTGCCACTAATTGGGGACAACTGTTCAACACTTTTTTTGTTACCTAATGTTTTACACCTCGCCTACGTCGAAGTCATTAGAGGTGGAATCGGACTGGCGACAAGGAACGGAAAGGAATTTTGCCGTGACCTTTTGAAGGAAGCGACCCCGCATTCGCCTGGAGTGGTTTGGGGAAACCATGGAAAACCCAAATCTGGATGCCCGGATGGGGATTCGAACCGGCGTCCTTCCGAATGCGAGGCCTGAGCGTTAACCGCTCATCCACCACGCTCGGTTGGTCTACACCCACCCTTTGCAACAAAATTGGGAAAGCAAATCGTATGCTCCGATTTCTAGGTTGTAATTTAAAACAGTGCACACGGTAATTAAATGTATTGTCACTAGTGCGTCCTCACTTAGAATATTTTTGTTCTGTATGGGGTCCCCATCAAATGGTTAATGGAGACATTAGAGAAGGTGTAAAGAAGAGCCGCCCGATTCGTGACAGGTATATATAGTTGGAGGGAAAGTATAAATGCTATGTTGAAGGAGGTAGGTTGGGAAGATCTGGAACACCGAAGGAGTTGCTCTCGACAGAAGCTAATTAAAAAATCGACGACTTACTTATTTCGGAATGACAGCAAAGAAATATTACTACTAGCAACATTAATATCTAGGAATGACCGCGAAAATAAGATTTGAGATATCAGGGTCAAAACCAATTCATTACTGTACTCATTTTTTCCACAAGCGATTGTGGAATTTAATGGGAAGGATTTACCGGGTGAGTAAACTTAAAATCCGACAGGAGTAGTTTTCGATAAATCACTTCGGACATCCTGATCTGGGTTTTCAATAGTTTTCCCAGATTGCTCCAGGCGAATGCTGGGATGATTCCTCAAATAGCCCATGGGCTCCTCCTTCCAAACTATTTCACTTTGGATAGGTGCAATGAACCCTCCGCCAGAAACTTTTAGTGTATCGCGAAGTTATTATAATAATAAAAAGCCCCCTCCCATCGTGCTGGCATTTCCGGGAGCTGTGTTCAATCCCCTGATCCAGACCTGCACATTTCATTTTCCCTTGGCTTCCAAAGATCAACACATGTGAATGTCTAGATAATTCCTTCTGGATGCTTATTCCCAAGCCTCTCCTGGTTTTAGTGATCTTGACTGATAGCTGCAAATCCCTTATCTCTTCTTTCTGCGAATCCGATAAATCAACTATGTTTATTCTTAATTATCTTGAATGTTTTTTGTGCCAATACTTCTTTCGTAGTCTTCTTTTCCTCTTTATATCCGTAAGTTTTCCAAATTTAAAATGTATTTCTTGAATTGATCTTATTTTCTATTCTGGTTCAATATGGGAGAGAGCTTATTTATTAAATTATTGATTGAAATACTTTATCCGCTATTATCTTTGGTCAGTCTTTTATCCTATATTTTTTTCATAATGGCTTTATGCCTCGTCGACATCGAGGTCACTAGAGGCGGGGAGGAACAGGAAGGAATTTGGCCATGGCCTTTTGAGGGAAACATCCCGGCATTCGCCTGGAGTGATTTGAGGAAACCCAAAACTGGATGCCCGGACTGGGATTCGAACCGGCGTCCTCCAGAATGCAAGACCAGAGTGTTAACTTTTATCTTATCTCCGATTTTTCCATTCGCACCTACGATCTTCTTCAGGGGAATTATCAACTAGCTGAATCTACAAGAGACTCATGGTGAACGTTTCGCAGTATGTAGGCAAACGTGGATCACTTGTTTTTCGCAGAGTTTGTAGACTGCTCCAGAGATAATACGAAATCTATCTGTGGCAATGCGACTTTGCTTTGTTAATGTCTCTCTTTTATCCACAAGCACATATTTCCTGGTCTCCTTCAGTCCATAGTCCCCACATTTGTTCAAGTTTCTTGGGTATTTAAAAATTTCAGAAGCTTCCCTGATCTTACATTCTAAAAAGTCTTCTGAATATTGGTCTTCCCCTATCTCTTTGTCCTAAACAGTGCTCCGCCATTGTTGATCTACTGATCTGAAAGCGAAACCCAGAATGTCCTACCTAACGACTGCAAAAATCGTAAAATCTTATAGTACTTATTAATTTACCTACGTTTGGTTGACGGAGTGAAACAGTTGTTCTAACGCAAGGGAAAATTACTGATTTCAAATTCCACCATCTCTTGCGTAGGAGACATCCTTAGTTCCTCTGTTACGTAATCGTCTTTAGTCATTTAAGCAGACAGTATGCAATGTTTGTAGTTTAGAAGAAACATTTGTACTTTTTAGATACATAAGCTTCAAAATATAATGACTTTTTTACTGCAGAAGTTGTTGGGAACGAATTCAATGAATAGTGCATGGAAGTGGAAATACCACCATGACCGCAAGCTGGCGTTAGATTTCATACATAAGGATGAAGGAATTTTTTTTTTTTTTTTGATGATAAGGGTGTCAGGGATTGGAACAAATTACCAAGTGAAGAGAGGAATAATTTACCAAAAACTCTTAAGGTATTTAAAATGAATATTTGTAAATCGGAAAAGTAAATGGGAGAGAAATTTAATACTTCAATTATAAAAGAGATTTAAAAAAAAAAAAAATGAAAAGAGGTAATTAGTTGATTAGGAGAGTTGTCACCTGAGCGTTAGCTCCATCGTAATTAAAAATTAATAATAATACCTAAAAATACATTTTATTTGCTTTCTCTATCAGAGAACCTATGTTTCCCTAATACTTTGGCTAATTTTGTATGTCTAGCGGGTGTAAAAGAAACAATAATTTAACCATACCACCATTTAGTGTTAGGGGAACGCAATTTGTTTGAACTGTAGCATTTTTCTTCGAAGTGTGATAACACGGAATTGCTGAGGCGCTCGTTGTCCATCAGAAACAAACGACCTCGCGGCATTGCTAGTCTATACGAGCGAAATAAGGAGGTTAGATTGGCCGGGCTATTGCTCTGCTGATGGGAATGGCTCGGGGAACGAGGTTACTGGATGTCGTAACGCAGTTTGCAGCCAGCAGAGAGGGAGCTGAAAGTATTGAACACTACGTCACCAAGCAGTTTCAGGCACATTGCCTCTGTTTGACATAGTAGTTAGTGGGAATACGTCTTTACATTAAATAATTTTTGTCATAGCAAACTTACTGCGTATGTTTCTCACTACACATCAGTCGTGGACATTAGCTGTGGACAGAAACTTCTGTTCGATGGATTTGATGAAGAATACTGATCGGTCTGGTGGCTTAGTAGTTTAGACTTCTGACTGGAGATCGAAAAGTCCCTGGTTCGAATCTCTATCTTGGTGAGGATTTTCAAAGCCACTTAACTTGATCTGTATTTTCCATCGTTTTCCTAGATCAGTGATGGTGAATGCCGGCATGGACTCTCAAAATAGGCCAGGGGCACTTCTTGTCATATCACTGTACATCCCTTCCGATGCATAAACGATTAGACATTAGGATAGTTGGAACTTTTATGGATTCGCGGAGTGATAGTAATGGGAACAGTAGTGATAACGTATTTTTGTTGGAAATTGTTCTTACAATGGCGTCCAGTTAGTTAAAATCACTGGTGCATTTACAATATAACCGTTCTGGCCTCGCATTCGGGAGGACGCGGGTTCGAAACCCCGTCCGGGCATCCAGATTTGTGTTTCCCCCAATCACTCCAGGCGAATGCTGGGATGCTTCCTTCGAGAATGCCATGGCCGAATTCCTTCCCGTTCCTTGTTCCCAGTCCCTATTTGTCGACGAGGCGTAAAGCGATAAGAAAAAAAAACCTTTTGATTGTTTAATAAATTCACTATCAATGTCATTTTTGTCATTAACTTTAGTCCATTTATATATAATTTTTGTATTCCCAAATCAATTCCCAATAAATCATATTATTCTAATGGAATAGGAAAGATATAACTCACTCTGAGGAAAAGAGGTATCGTTTTTCAGTTCCGTAAACTTTCGCTTTCAATCGGATTTCTCAAGGGGGGATTTCTGTTTCCTCAGTCAGGTACCTCAGGCACTATGCCACCATATCACTCAGTTAATAATCAGCCCAGTCTACATGTCTTTTTTTTTAATAGCATTCGGCAACTGAGGGAATACAGCCAGTTCAATGGGATTATCATATTATCATTGCTTCCAGTGAATCAGTCATCCAGTATATTCATTGCAAGACAGGAGAAGGATGAGGAGGGTGATGGGAGTGTACAGGGCGAATACTGTCGATGAGGCATGGAAAGATATTGCAGTAGGTATGAAAAGTAGTTCATGGAAGGGAAAAGTAGACCATGACCACATGCTGGCACTCGATTTCAGGCACAAGGGTGTGGGAAGATTTTTTTTTGGTAAGGGTGTCAGGGATTGGAATGAGTTACCTCGGGGAATGATGAATAACTTACCGAAAACGTTAAAAGAATTTAAAGTTGAAATTTGTAGATGACAAATGTAGGTGGCTGCAGGATAGGGGAAGTTGGGTGTATAGGGAAATTGCCACCGGAGAGTGCGCTCCATTGCAATTAAATTAAATATTGCAGCGTCTAAGTATGGACACCACAGGACGGACAGGACATTCACACAGACACAGCACTCAAACACCCACGCCCTTGGCTGGACTCGAACCGGCGGCCCTCAGCACGCGGAGCCAGTGCTCTAGCCCGTACGCTACCGAAGCCGGCTACACGTCGTTAATTCATATAAACACACAGTCAGAAACTGGCAGAACAACACGCTTAAATGACGCATTGAACTAAGATGACTGAAGTTAACATTTAGCTAGAGTGCGTTTTTCGTTTCACGGAATGGCAATGAGCCACTAACACATGCAGCGGCATTCAATCGCGCGGCAGCTATTCCCGTCTTACCGTGTTTAATTGCTCGCTAACACGCCAGATGGCAGGCAGGCTGCTGCGTGGCGCTCTCGCTCATAATCTCGCACCCTGCGAACACAGAACACATACGCATTGCGTCAACACCACATCAATCTCAAGTGCTTATTATTAGCGAATCGATTAGGCACATTAATTAACTACGCAATTTATATCTGGAACAAACATGCAGTCTCATTAAGGAAAACCTGTAAACAAATATTTCACTGAAAATAGCGACGTAATTCTAACAATAATAAACGGTTTCCTATATTTACGACCTTATTATAAATCACTGGAGAATAATGTTCCTGAAAAACAAGTAATTCAATTTATCACGTAATAAAGAGCTGAGTAAACACAACTAGATCTTTCTCCACAACTCAAAAGAGTATCATCATATATTGTTTCTATAAGGTTCTTCCTTCCAAACGAAATCGATAAATGAGGTGTCATTTAAATTATTAATGTATCCACTTTGATCACATCAAATTCTAGGTTAGTAATTTCTCCAAATTCACCCCTTGAATGGCAAAAAATGTAAATATTTCTACCACAAACCATTTATCTACCTGTATTACTAATCAAAATCAATAATGCAGAATAATTTTAAAGATTAAGATCACCTCATTGATGACGTCATATGTCAAGAAAGGAATTTTCCGGAATTTAACCCTTAAAGGGCAAAAGTATTAATATTTCTACAACTCGTTTTTGTGTCACGAGCCATTTATCTTTGTTTATATCTAACCGATAAAGATAAATGAGGTATCATTTTAAATATTGAGGACTCTGCTGTGGTCGCAACATATTTTAAGAATGTAATTTGACAATTAAAGGGCAAATCTTTCATTATTTCCATAACGTTTTTTTTTTTTGTTTTTTTTTGTTTTTTTTTTTGTTTTTTTGTTTTGTTTTTTTGTTTTTTTTTTTTAGTTTTTTTTTTGTTACTAGCCATTTATCTCCCTTGATACCGAAATCGATAAATGAAGTATCACTTAAAAGATTATGTCTCCACTCAGGCAACATACGAAATTTTTCGTAATTTGGCCCTTGAGGGACAAAAGTAATAACTGTGAAAGTCGCGGTTATAAGACAGTTCAGAGTCAAGCCCCCAGATAGCAGCAGCACATATCACAGAGATATTAATAAACTACTTCACTAGCGTCGAATTTTTGTTACACACCTATTACACTAAACAAATAAACAGTTGATACAGTGAGGCGGTTCTTCTTTCATCTAGTTTTTGTTCATCTTCTGATCTTTGCAGAAACATCTGTACAAACAGTCAACACGTATCATTGACCAATAGTGAATGAGAAAAGATATTTTTCAATATAAGGCAGCTAATCTGAGTTGTTTCAAATGTTTATGATTATTAACAGCAAGTAGGTGTAGTTACCCGCCAGTGTGGGTGAGCTCGTTAAGGCGCCGCATACTGGAGGGGAGAAGAGTCATCGAGTCCTGCTCCCCGCGTACTGCCTGTCATGATTGCGATTTTTAGGCGGTTTCCCGCAATCATATAGGTGAAACCTGGTACGGTCCCCAGTCTCCACCTCATAAACTAGGGAGCGTTCATAAACTACGTGGCGCAAATTCAGCCCATTTTTTGAACCCCCTCCCCCCATGTAGCATGACTTTGCTTTTACCAGAAGTCCCCCCTCTCCCTCGAGTGTGCACGCAGCTTTTTTTCCCTGTTAATTCTAGAAGATATGTTTAGCTGTTTTCTCTTAAAATTACTGTGTATATAATGTACGCGACTGATATTTGTGTGATGTACTTTTCTAGAATTATAAATATCCTGAATGAAATGGTGAAACTAGCCACTCCTGAAGATGACAGCTTGCAATGAGGCGTGGGACGTGAACATATTTTTGCAAAAGCGAAACGAGAGAGCAATGGCTGGAGGAGTTAGTTGACGTGAGTGTACAGCAGCGAATAAGATTATGATTTTGGACCTATGTGATGGTACGGATGTGGCAGCGAATGATAAAACAGTGATTTGTTTGTTATAAACTAATTTATGTTTTCACAATTTCATGAACGAATCGCGAGGGGACCCCGGTTTCTTCCTGGCTCGGGTTGCTCAGCAAAGAGAGTACGATCGAGAGAAACCATAGTCGAACTCAAGTAATGACTAACAGAGGGGGGAGGAAAGATGGGAAGGGAGGTGAGAAATTCTACGCTGTCTCTCTGTGGAGTCAAGTACTATGCACGGCCAAGGGCGATGATAAGTTTCAGTGTGTAGTCACGTGGATGACTGCGCTCTAGTCTAGTTAATATGCAGTGTAAGTGCTTCGTACAGTCCTGACTGTATCTAAGTTGGATAATTATCCGAGCTTGTTTGTTCGCAAGTGCTGTTTGGATTTGGTCTCGCATGCATACGTGAGATGTAATTTATTAAAGGTACCATACCGGTACCGTTCTGCAAGATTATTTCCATTACTACGCCAGATACACTGAAGAGCCAAAGAAACTTGTATAGGCATGCGCATACAAACACAGAGATATGAATACCCTCAGAGTACGGCGCTGCGCTCGGCAACGCCTATATAAGACAACAGGTGTCTGGCGCGGGCGTTAGATCTGTTACTGCTGCAACAATGGCAGGTTATCACGATTTAAGTGAGTTTGAGCGTAGTGTTATAGTCGGCGCACGAGAGATGTTACACAACATCTCCGAGGTAGTGATGAGGTGGGGATTTTCCCGTACGGCCATTTCACGAGAGTGTAATGTGAATATTTGAAATCTGGTAAAACATCAAATCTCCCACATCACTGCGGCCGGAAAGAAATCCTACAAGAATGGGACCAACGACGACTGAAGAGGATAGTTCAACGTGACAGAAGTGCAAACCTTCAGCAAATTGCTGCGGATTTCAATGCTGGGCCATCAACAAGTGTAAGCATGCGAACCATTCAACGAAACATCATCGATATGTGGTTTCGGAGCCGAAGGCTCACTCGTGTATCCATGTTGTGTGCACGACAGAAAGCTTTACGCCTCGCCTGGGCCAGTCAACACCTACATTGGACTATTGATGACTGGAAACATGTTGCCTGGTCTGACGAGTCTCGTTTCAAATTGTATCGAGCGGATGGACGTGTACGGGTATGCAGACAACCACATGAATTTATGTATCCTGCATGTCAGCAGGGGACTGTTCAAGCTGGTGGAGGTTCTGTAATGGTGTGGGGCATGTGCAGTTGGAGTGACATGGGACCGTTGATACGTCTAGATACGACTCTGGTAGGTGAGACGTACGTACGCATCCTGGCTGATCACCAGCATCCATTCATGTCCATTGTGAATTCCGACCGACTTGGTCAATTCCAGCGACTCCCCACACGTCCAGAATTGCTACAGAGTGGCTCCAGGAACATTCTTCTGAATTTAAACACCTGCTCTGGACACCAAACTCCCCAGACATGAACATTATTGAGCATATCTGGGATACTTTACAACGTGCCATTCAGAAGAGTTCTCCACCCCCTTGTACTCTTACGGATTTATCGACAACCCTGAAGGAAGCATGGTATCAATTCCCTCCTGCACTACTTCAGACATTAGTAGTCCATGCCAAGTCGTGTTGCGGCACTTCTGTGTGCTCGCGGAGGCCCCACAAGATATTCGGAAGGTGTACCAGCTTCTTTGTCTCTTCAGTGTATGAAGGTAGGAATAATTTCTACAGTTACCATCACCGATGGTTACTGCGAGTCAGGCCAGTCATTGTTCATCCCGCAGAAGATGACTGCAGCATCCACACGGTAAAGTCAACGTGCATTGCCCCACCGTTCATTCGGTAATGATTACTGTCGAATCCCCACAGCGTCAAGGTAAAAATCAATAACTGCCCTAAGATTAACATCACTGAGATAACTTTTTCATGTAATCTGAAATCATGAAAATTAGATATTGCCGAATATTGTGAATTATCTGCTATGTGTCTTGTATTTAATGTTTTCTTAGCGAACAGATGTTTCTTGTTTATGTTTATCAGCTGGAATAAATTTCATGATTTCCACTGGTGAAACGTTAATAAATGTGATTAAAATCAGTGTAACTTCAACTGCGTTGTTTCTTTTGATACCGGTTGCAGTACCAAAATGAAACTGCTGGTGTCAGGTGACTTATTATTGACATTAGGCCGCAAGAAGTTAATCCGAAACCACAGCCAGTCACCATTCAAACCATTCGGCTCTGACATCGGGGTGTAAAACGTTGTTCAGGTCCTTGCTTGAAAGGCGAGACAGCATGCGAACCACGTTATGGGTATCAGATACAGGGGTTGGAGAGTGTGCAAAGGAGGGAAGCAAGATTTCTTTTTTCATAAATAATAGCAGTAGACAATAATTAATATAATAAAGGAGCTTGGCTGTAGTAATTAAAGGATACGGTTTCGAATCCCCATCCAACCATTCGGATTTAATTTTTGCATGGTTTTCCCAAATAATTCCACGTCAGTGCTGGGATGGTTCCTTCAAAATGGCCACGGTCATGTTCCTTCCCTTTCTGTTTGCCCATTATTTCCCGGCTCTAATAACCTCGATGTCGACGAGGTGAAAAGCCATAATAAATATAATGTAGCAATTAGAAGAGAGGAAGCAGGAAAAGGAGTTATTTTTGTGAATGTGACGCGCATTGGCGATGAATGTTGGAAGGAGGATTACGGGTAATATGTGGAAACAAACACATGCGCGTCACTGCAACATAATTTTAGCGACATTCAAGAGGGTATCAGGAAACTTATCATTTGTTCGTTATGGTGTCTGCGAAGTGTTGAACGTTTTACCTCAAACATTGAAACAGTTTAAATTAAAAATTAATATAATAGAAAAGAAAGTTTGCAGGGATATTGCCACCGACGCACAGTGCAAACGTTTCTTTTCAGTCAGGGCACACCAGAATAGAGGAGTAAACTGCGGCGCCGGTCTCGATAGTGAGCCACGTGTGATCCGATCGCAACATACACGTCCTGAATGCGTAATTACGGTAATTCCGATCCGGGCCCGGAATACCAAATACAGCACGTAAATGAATCACACGCATAATTCAATTGCCCGTGCAAATACGAGCCAAAAACTGAAATTGCGAACAAAGCCAAAGAACCTGCTACGTGACAATTTTATTTGTAGTATTAGTTTCCGCAACACCACCTCAAATATATGGATGCAATTATTTATTATTTCTTTCGGTATGTAAGCACTAAATAGAAATTTACAAGTTCATAACGAATTGGATTCAAGATTTTCTGATTTTCGAAGTGCTTAGACGCATCCTCATATTGTTTATGGAACAAAGCTGAAGTGCCTCTGAAAATTCAGATTAATAGTTTGTTGATATTATTCACAGTGATAGCCAGTTTGATAGACAGTGTAGAACTTCAATATATTTTACCTGTAGCAAAAAAGAATAAGATTATTAAAGAAACAGAGAAATAAAATTTTCACGCTGTAATAGGTGCACACTAACATCAAGGGACCTTAGCAAGATCCAAGCAAGTGAAATGAAGTTTCTTAGAACGGCCCCCCAGAAAACTATACTTGACCACATAAAGAATGATGAGATTAGATCAAACCCAGAGCTAAGGGAATCTCCATGGAAGAGTGACTTAGGTCATCAAGACTTCGGTGGTTTGGGATGTCAAGAGAATGACTAGTGCAAAACTACCAAAAACTTATTTGGAAAAAAGGGAATAGTGGGCAAAAGACCAGTGGGAAGACCAAGAAGAAGATGGACAGACCAGCTGAAGAAGGACGTAGAGAGAAGAGGCTGGAATAGGGAATACATCACGGACAGAGAAACTTTTCTGGATAGGAGACAGTGGAAGACGATCGTCTACAACAATCAAGGCTCGTAAACCACACCCGGGAAACTGGAGATGGTCGCCAACGATAATAATAGAATTTAACAAAATGCTCCCCTTTAAAGAAACAAAATACTGATTAGTAGTCAGATGTGTTATAACATGATGTGGTTTACCCGCCAGTATGGCTGCGTGTCTATTACTATTACTATTACTCCGCGATTCACTATAAGTGTGTGGCGGAGGGTGCATTGCACCTATCCGGGAAGGTATATTCGTTGAAGTTGCTGGTATTTTTTAAAATTTCTGCTGCCTCAGACACTCCGTCGAGACCACCACTGGTATTCTCTCCACAGCAGCCTCGCGTCTTCACTTTTTATTTCGTGCCCTGTGCTGATGGCATGGCGAACTGCGGCGGATTTGTCGCTGTTGTATTTGTAGTGGCGGATACGTTCCTTAAGTCTCTCAGCCACAGTGCTGCATGTCTCGCCGATGTAAGCACCGCCTCAGCTGCAGGGGATTTGATAAGCACCCGCAAGCAGGTGTGGGTGTAATAAACAACGTGTGTACCCCAAAAATCTAATCGTGAACAAAGACGGCTCTCGCGTGCTAATAATAGTTTTCATATTATAATAAATATCCACGCTTCTTTTTTGAACGGCATGTATTTTGAAACATTTCCTTTTTCATTTACAGATACATCAATTCCATTTTTGTGTCATACCAGATCACAAAACGAAACAACTGAACTCTTATTCCTCTAATAATAAAATTTTAAAGACATTCTTGTATATTAATATCAACGATATTATTACAAACTACTGCACTATTCACCTCTGTGGCATAAGCCCCGGTTGTTATTAAAATACATAAAATAAATTACTTTTTTGGTAATATTTGGTGTGATACGGCCGCGGAAGTCTTAGGAATCATTGACATGGTCCTTCACTGTCGATGCTTTGTGGACGCGCCTGCAAGCCACGTGGCAGTGTGTTCCCAGCAGGATATCCGGGTTCCCTCTGATTCAATGCCACGACCTCCAGAGGCTGTGATAGCCGCTCATGCCGGCTTCACACAGTACGTCAAAGTGTATGTACAGTTCTATAATACTAATCATTTGTGTATGTTAGTGTCTTTTTTTTTTTGCTTGGGCTTTACGCCTCGTCGACTGCGAGGTCATTAGAGGCGGGATGGGATTGGGGCGAGGAACTTGAAGGAATTCGGCCATGGCCTTTTGAAGTACGCATCCCGGCATTCGCCTGGAGTGATTTGGGGAACCTATGGAAAACCAAAATCTAGATGCCCGGACAGGGATTTAAACCCACGTCCTCCCGAATGCGAGGCCTTAACCGTTCACCCACCACGCTCGGTATGTTAGTGTCCCTAATCCGTGAAATAAATGTCATTGCAATCACATGTCTCCTTTTTAGTGTTGCAATTGTATCGCTACTCTTAATTGTGCGGTGTGTATGGATGGCTGACACGTGGGTTATATGGAGTTTTCCCTACGAAGCGCTTTGACTTGCTCCGACTATCTTCAGTATCTTCGTTTTTCTCCTGCACCTGCGCTCTTGTTCTTCGGACCAGTCCTCTTATTTTCTTGCAATACTATCTAACTACTAAATAAATATGAGTATCGAGGGTTGAACTTGCATCTTGGAGAGTAAGCGGACAGCTACGGTTTACTTGAATCAAACAAGTTATTCAGGAAACTTCGTTTAAACCGTACTAAACCGTATTCCAACAGTAGCTGATAATGTACAGTAAGGTGAGCTATTCCGTAACCCGTGCTACTGAACGTAGGGATGAGACTTAGAGCTACAGTTTACAACTAACAGAGAATGGTAAAGGGCATCCATAAATTACGTGAGGTATTTTTCCGGATTTCCGGACCACCCCCCCCCACTCTTCTGGTGAGACTTTGTGAGATATGGTCCATCCCCCCCCCCCCCTCTGGTGAGATATGGTCCACGCGACCCCCCCCCCAGAAATCGCCATCGCAACATTTTGAGACCTTTTTTTTTTATTTTTATTTAGGTAACACCTTTCCAAAACCGGTTACACCCCACTTTTCGACGAAATACCCCCCCTAAAATCGACTTTTTTTAGCTCTACAGTCCAACAAAAACTTCCAAAACCTCACGTGAGATATCCGTTGATTCCCCCCCCCCCACCTCCTGCCCCTTGGTGAGATTTGGTGAGATTTAGCCGGACCAATCCCCCTATTTTACCTCGCGTAATTTATGGACGCCCCCTAAGGGTGATGCAGCAACTAACTATTCCGGGGCCCAGCTGATAACTTGTTGCCCGACACTGAAGAAGTGAGAGTGACCCATGTATTCTGGCTTGCTGGCAAAGTATTTGCTTGCGTGCTCAGCACCGCAAAACTTGCAGCCTGAAATGTCGATCAGCAGAAAGTTGAACAAACCTGAAGTGCTAACTCTACGTCTGACTGCTGTGAATCCTGACAAACTTACATGA
The DNA here is from genome assembly GCA_031002005.1 of Vandiemenella viatica. Taxonomy (NCBI): domain Eukaryota; kingdom Metazoa; phylum Arthropoda; class Insecta; order Orthoptera; family Morabidae; genus Vandiemenella; species Vandiemenella viatica. The sequence continues at coordinate 189,103,145 of JARYHS010011408.1, forward strand.
TTTTGATAGTAAAATTTTAAACTAAATGACGTCTCTTTGCGCAGTTTTCACATACGAAAGTTGAGATCAAAGTGCGTCGCGGGTTGTTTCCGGTGGCACAGATTCTCTCCAGACACTGCGTGCAGGTACAGAGCCTCACCCGGCGGCCTACCCACAAGGCGCGCGCTTGTTTACACGACGATAAATCCGTCTACGAGGTTTTCCTTCCCTTCCAGCGGCGCGAGGGCTCCAGATAAACCCCGACACCTGTGCTGCTTCTCGATCCAGCGGCTCCTCGCGTCTGAACGAGTATCAGAAAATGTGACGGCATTATCTGGGCGTCACAGGCCACTGGTAGCAGTCCGCGATTTCTTCATCTCACTGTCTCTATATCCACATACACTGTCTTCTAAGGTCCCCAAGAAAGACACTTTGAACAAAGTATTCTCACAAACCGTTTCCTCCCATTTGCTTAGCTAAATACATTTTTTATGTTAAACTAACTGACCGACGTACGTTGTCCTCTTCAAATTTTAGTAAATTTATTTGTGACCGTAATGTGAATTTGTGGAAAGCTATTGAAAATGTGAAAACGGAGTAAAATTGAGAAAAAAAAACAACATATTTCCGAGCGATCATTGTGTTTATTAAAGACTGTGTAGATGGATATTCAATTTAAGGAGGAGTACATTCAGAAGTATGGCAGTGGGAAATTTTACATTCGAGTTGAATTCCATTGGTAGTATACCGCTGAAATGCTGCAAATCTCCGATGTGCCTCGAAAGTGCTTGACTTGGAACCATGTAGTTTTATTCCAAAATTCAGTTGAATTATTTTCATCCCGGGAGCATAAGGAATAAAATAAATAAGGAACTTGGCATAGCCATCGTTCGAATGGTGAGTTATGGGCTTGAGTTCATCCAAAAATCCCATAGAAAACAAAATTTTTAGTTTTTTCCAGAATTTCCAATTTTTCCGGAAACTTTAACAATTTTTCTTTCTCTAAACACCTTATTCGGACTCTGAGGAACATTTTCAAAAGAATTTAGCGAAATCGGTGCAGCCGTTCTCAAGTGCTATGTATCGTTAATACCTAAAGAAAAGGGACACTTTACATTAAATTATGCCCAATTCATTTTATTTATTTATATGAATTCTGTGAAATGGTGCACTGAAATTCCTTAATCGCATTAAAGAATTAAATTCATTGAAGAATGTTTAAGAAGACTGCCTGTAACTATAGAGGGAAGAGAAGTTTACATTAAAAATACTATAGCTTTTATGGCAGGTCGTTGCTGGAAAAGGTTTTAATAAAATTGTCGAATCAAATATTTGTTCGGCGGCGCGGAAGAATGCCGAGTCGATCAAACAATCCGCGAAACTAATTGCCGCTACCGCTTTGAAATGTCTCTCTGGCAGTCTGTAGTTATTTCGGTCGGTCGTATTTGTACTGTGTAGCTCTTTTTCGTACTGCACTAAAGAAAACTGAAATCTGTCACGATCGGTCAACAACTAAATCACACCATAGCAACGCTTAGTTTAATCTGAGCGTGATACTGCGCTTACCACAATTGTCACCGCACGTGGTGGGTGAGCGGTAACGTTCTGGCCAAGCATTCGGGAGGACGTGAGTTCGAATACCTTCTCAGCCATTCCGATTTGGGTTTTCGTCGTTTCCCCAACTGACTCCAGTTGAATGCCGGGATGGTTCTTTCAAAAGGTCAAGGCTGAAATACTTCCCCTTCTTGCCCCTGTACTTTCCCTCCTCTGATGACCTCGACGAGTTAAAAAAAAAAAAAAAAAAAAAAAAAAAAAAAACTTGTCAAGTTAGACATCAACACTTATCCAGTTAATTCATAGGGCTTACAAGGGGAGGTCCAGATGTCTGATTAAAAGATTTTCAACCACTTTGGCACAGACCTCCTCTATTCAAAATAAGTGGACACCTGCCCAGAGCTTCGTCTAGATAGCTCCCCAATTTCTGAAAAAATATACATAAAAGGTCATGATGACAAATCAATTTCGAACCGAGGGGTATCAACATTCCTCTAAAAGAATCATTGAGTTTCCCTAATATAAGTGCGGGGGGGGGGGAGGGGGAATTCCTATGGATATCAAGTTATCAGTGATTTTATATGCCCTTAGTATAGCTGACGTCATGAAATGTAACAGGAACGATAGCGATAATAGTAGATTACATACGAAAATAGGATCAGATCCGATAAGAGATGTAAGTGGATTCTACTACTTGGTAACTAAAATTACACCTCATGGTCGAAACAGGAATGATGTTAAAAGCAGAATAGTGGGCATGGATTTTAGGAGAAAGAAGGAAAATTGATGCATTTGAAATGAGGTGCTGCAGAAGGATGCTGAAAATTAAGCTGACAGATAAAGTACGAAATGTAAGTATTTCAGAAATGGTGGATGAGGAAAGAAGTTTCTAGAACAGTATAACAGGAATAAAAGACAGGATGGTGGGTCACATTTTAAAACATAAGGGATTTGTTAGTGGAGGGAACAGTCGGACAGTAAGGACTGTAAAGGAAGATAGAGATTAGAATATATGAAGAAATTGAGGACGTGGTTAGTGCAAGATAGGCAGAAACGATTTGAAGAGTTGCATCAAAGCTGTGAAGAGACAAAAAAAGAAAGTTTTAGCAAGGTGTGAGCACTTTCAGCGTTCTTTACTTTTCTTTAGGGGAAGTTCAATGATAATAAGCTGTGATGGACCGTCACGACGTGTGGCTTACGGGTAAAAAGAACGTCATCAAGGTCTTGAAACATCGTTATGTTTAAGTTTATGTCTATTTATCCTAATTTTAAATCGAGTTCCAGCAGTAACAAACTACTGATTTTGATACGTAATACCAAAACCGAATTTGCTCCTGAAGTGAGCATCGATTTAGTTGCGCCATTCACAGAAAATTCATTTGCAGAAAGTTTTCGAGCTCTGTGAAGTATTCAAAAGGCGTGCGGCTGGACGAATAATATACCGTGGACTGACGTTTCAAGAACTCTTCTGAATGAGTTCAGACTTTAAGCGAAAATTTAAATGAACCGAACTTGCGTTCTGCTCGCACACGAATCAGTCACGAGATATAAATGACGGAAAATCGGAGGTAGGATATTCTTCTTTATTTTTTATCTTTGGAATGGTTTTGCAGAGTGGAGAGCCACTTGCAGGGAAGTCTTTGATGGCCGACAGTCTTTGTGGGCCCTTGTTTCTTTGATTACCGCAGGCACTAGCACAACCATCCCAGCCTCGAACCTTTCCTCTCAGCGATGGTCTCATCGGTTTATAGGTTTTCGCCCTCCCTCGGTCCAATTAAATAGAACGGAACAGGACTTCCCAGCCCATTTAATTTTAATTAATCTCATTACTCCTGTTCCGGACTCAAGTATCGCCGCTCTGGCGAAAATGAAGGCAGCTAGCGGACAGCCGTTATTTCCAATAACGAGCGAAACTCCAGCTGGGATGGCCTCTGCAGGTGAGGACGGCAAGGTGTTGGGTGTCCTCACGCAGGCGATACGCGTAAAGAAGGATAAACACCACATCAGCGCTGCGAAGATACTGGAAGATAAATATCAAAACTCGGCTACAATAAAACCATGCACACTAGTTCCTATCCACGATTGTAAGTTAGGTTATAGGTGTCTCACAAATTGACTGCGAGAAAAAGAAAGCCTGAGCTACCGATATAACATTACACAGAATTATTCACGCTATTCTTCTGTCTCGTTCGGTTAGTTTTTAAATTTTCATGATAAAATATGTTATTTATCCCGAAAAGGTGTCCTATGTCCTTCCTTATGCTATCTAATATTTAATTGTTCGGTTTAGCCGTTTATCAGTGAAAGCGTAACAAATAGAGTTAATTTTGCATCTATAATTGTAGTGTAGAAATAGACACGTAATATCAAAAATTAATAACCAAAAAAGAACATGCTGAACGTACCAAAAATTTTCATATTTAAAAAAGGCTGTAATTGAAGATAAAAAAATTATAACAATTATAACACTTAACAATTCAGACCTTGTTCAGGAAACTTAAAGGTAAATAGAAAACCCACTAAAACATACCATCACAACACAGGTGATAACTACCAATCAAAGCAATTGAAGTAAAGAGTAGGTTAATAACACGTATTCTTTAGCTCCCGGCAGTTGGTAAATCTGTATAAACAAGCAATTGCATGCAGTTCGAAATTGACTAGCAAACTGAAATGTGTGATGCGTATTCGCATCATGAATAGTCATTGTAATGATGCATTTGAGGAAGACAGAGCTGATACATTTTACAAAATCAAATTAATGCGTATGCCATAAATAACATTTTGTATAGTTGGCCATGGCAAAAAAAGTTAAATATCAAAGGGGTTACCCACAATAACCACAAAACTATGGAATGACTCAGTTCCTTAGTGCTGTCTTACACTGATTTTTTTTTTGTTTGACCCTCAACTAATAGACAGTGAAGTAAATGGAGCGTCACTAGAGGACTAAGTGAAAGGGACAGCAAGAAGTTCTCCATTGGCTATTCAACAAACAATCCCTGCGTTCGTTTGATATGGCTGCAATCTGGATGACCGGGTATTAACAAGTAGGGTTCGGATCTTTATAACCAAACACATAGAGAAATATGCATGCAAATATGACATTAAAAATGGGTAAATATAACGTAGATATGACAAAATATGACCAAACATTTACGTTTACTATGCATCTAAACATGTCCAATTATACAGGGCGTTCGCCGGGAAACGCTACCCACTGTTAGCGCTACAAGGAAGAAACTGCTCCCGGCGAGCGAGCGGTCAGCTTCCGGCATAATAATTACGCTTCATAAACTTGTATGTGCTAAGCATTTAAATGTGACGTCAGTTGCGGATCAACAGTGCCATCGTGGACACCCTGCAGGTACCAGTTGCAAAATCTAATCCTAGGCCCCTGGTCTATTTCTGTAATTTTATGCACCACAATTGTTTTGTACGGCTTTAAGTGAACTAGCTTTGTTAATTTCCAAGCTGACGTCTTAGATACGCCTGCCTGCTGTCCTAACTGACTTAATGATTTTTTGGGTGACTGTTCTAGTCGAAAAGAGATATCGTCAATTTTCTCCTCTGTGAGAATACGGTTGACCGACAGTCTCTTTTTGTTAAAAAATGAACCCGTTTCTCTTACTTTTTTAACCAGACGCAGAATTGTTGATTTAGCTGGCAGTAAAGCGCCAGGATATTCACTACGAAATTTACTGCGACACTTTTTCAACGACTTCTTCTTCACATATGTATCGTAGAGAAATATTCTTTGTTGCAAACTGTAACGTACCATAATTTTACTCACACTAAAACACGGTACAGATTTGTAAGAGTATGGAGCCCCAAACCAGCCAAACCGCAAATAAACGTTTATTCACAACACTGTTGGGGCAGCGGAGGTGTTAAACAGTGCGGTGATTCACGGCGCTGTGTGGCGGGAGTTGCTGGTTCCACTGTCCCAGCAAGTTGCCAACGGCAACAGACTGGGAGGGTAGCGTTTCCCGGCGAACGCCCTGTACGTTACTATCTAGTAGTGTCGCCTTTCATTTACGTGGACTCACTGCATCATTTAGAAATTAATTTTTTCGAAAATTCTTTTCATGTTCCTGTAAAAGAATAGATTTTTGTAATAAAATTCTCTTCTCCAAATTCCTTCGAACTTTCGGACTGCTTTGTTTTCTGTATGGTGGTAGTCATTGATCCACTACAGATTTAACGATTACTGAGGATTATTTTCAAAAGTATAGTAAATTCCCGGTTCTATTAAAAATTACCAGATTTTTCCTCAAAATGTGAACTTATGACAATAAATATTATCGTAATATGACTGAAACTAGGAAAATGATCTGAATACGCATTTCTATGCGTTTAATCATTGTTTAATTAAGCATTACAGTTCAAAAATAATGCAGGAAAAAAATATGTCCTGTCAAAAATATCCTAATCCTATTGATGAGCCATATTCGATATATAACGAAAATGCACATGTTGCTTAATCGATATTATTTAAAAGTACTTTTCTATTAAAGCTATCAAATATACACATACAGCAAAAGATAACCCAAAAAAACTGTCGCAACTTCAAATGGTAAGCGATCGGTGTATTAATATCGATGATCAACGATATTAATGTTACATGCAATGGTATGCAGGTAGTGCTGTTGAGAGGATACTGAGGCATATGCTGGGGAGCCATTAGCGTGGATGCGCTGGTCCCCGCTGGAAGCCGACAGCGGAGCCGAGCCTTTGTTGGATGATGAAGCCGCAACTGAGTGGAGGTCGCGGTGGTGAGGCAAGGTGGAGGTGCAGGTGGCTCTGTCAGCGTCAGCAGTGCTGACACTGTGCACACAATTAGCCTCCACTACAGCCCACCAATCGGCCCCCATTAGCGTGTAATGTCGTGTCCCCAGCACAGCTGCTGTCAACGCGATATGTCCCGCCAAGGTGTTCCGACCAGTCACAGGGAATAAACACTGCTTAGCAGCAAAATTTACAGCTGGAATTCACACTAGCTGGTCGAAATCGTGTGCCGATAACAATTCGTATCGCTTTATGTGCTTGGATTCGATCACGACTTTGCATTATTAGTTATAGTCTAAGATCCGCTGCATGATTTCTACGTCCATTTTTTTATTTGATTGAAATGCAATTTTTATGAAAATTATTAGTAGCAGAATACGATTTTGCCGATCAAAATATGGCCACAAGTATGTTTAGTTAAATTTTAAAAAACAAGTTTCGTTCACTTGGTTTTTTAAATATTTTTTTAGATTGTAATCGATTTCAAGGAGAGACATGAAAAGAACCATCTGTCAGACTTTAACAGCTGAGAGGCCCACCGTAAATGTCGTCTTCCTCTGCTGGAGGACTGGGCTTGTTCAAGGATACTGACATTGGTTCGTCTATCCTGCCATGTTATTTGAAGGAATATTTTTAGGCATCTTTGGTGGTGCTGTTTCATCATCTTAAGATGCAGCCTGTAGAATGTCCAGCATTCAGATCCGTAAATTAGGATAAGAACAGTAACAGAGTCGTATACAAGGATCTTAGTTGCGGCGTTAACATCATTATTATCGAAGAAGACTATTGATCTTAGCCTGCCAAAAGATGCTACAACACGGTTTATTCTGTATTGTATTTCTGAATCAGTGTTTGCATTTTAATTAATTAATTATAAATTTAATTGCGAAGAGCACACGCTACGGAGGCAATTCCTGTCATCTAATTACCGCTTTTTTAATATCTTATTATTTTATACAATTTGAGTGTTTAATTCGTCCCTCATCTACTTTTGCAATTTACAGATTTTAATTTTAAATTCCTTCAGCATTTTTGATAAATTATTCATCACTTGATAATTTGTTCTAATATCTGACACCCTTAGCCCCCCCCCCCCCAAAAAAACCACTCTTCTTTATGCATGAAAGTATACGGCCAAGTTAGGAGAAGGTGTGTAATACCTGTATTATTATTATTATTTTATTATTTGTTGGTTTGATGCAATCCTACCCTCCTCCTTTCTTGCGCTAAGTTCTTCAATTCAACATACCCTTTACACAGGGCCGGATTAAGACAGCGCGAGGCCCGTAGCAAATGTGAAGAAGAAGCCTTGATTTTTGCCGTCCGGGGAAAATTGTAGGCCCGTAGCATTTGCTACCTCCTGCTGCGTGGTTAGTCCGGTACTGCCTTTACAGCCCACATTCCCAATCATCTGCTTCATATATTCTAATCTCCGTCTTCCTCTACAGTTCTTACCTTCGACTATTCCTTCCCAAATTAACCAATCCCACGTGTATCAAAATATGAGCCATCATCCTGTTGCTTCTTTCCGTAACACTATTCTCAAACGTCTTTCCACACCTACCATTTCCAAAACACGTTCATTTCGTACTTTATCTGTCCACTTAATTTTCAAAATCCTTCTATAGCATCACATTTCGAATGCTTCAATTTTTCTTCTTTCTGGTATTCTTTAAGTCCATGCTTCGCTACCATAAAGTACTGTGCTTCAAATATAGAGTTTTAGAAAGTTCTTTCTTAGCCTTAGCGGTAGATCAATATTTGGAACAAAGTGATTAACATGAATAAGAAGGCTCTTTCCGCTATGCTATTCCGCTTTTAACATCATTCCTTCTTCCACCATCAGTTGTAGAAAGAAAAGTTTCACAATCGATGGTGCATTAAATTATAGGTCCCAAAAGTGAGAATTGGAAAAACCTGTTTGATGTATTGGCTCAGTACGGCTCCTTCTGTGGGATCAATCCAACCTAAGAGTTGAGGACTACATTAATGAAATTTATGGAATTCGCGATGATCAGAGCGAATTTCTTGACAGCTATCTTAATGGTGATCGTTTGTAGAGAAAGCGATGGTGTTTCCGTTTATTTACCGATGCCAGGTTGTCTTCTATTCTTCGAGTGCGGAACTTGAAACGCAGACCTTAAGACAGGCGATCCGGGTGGAATTGGCTTGATTTGCGATTGTGTTTCGCGTCCGTGATAGCGGCCGCCGGTAAGCGGATTGGAGTGCCCATTAGTAAGTTCAGTAAGACGCGGCAGGGCGGCCAACTTCGCAAAGTGCTGGCGCACCTGGCGAGTCCCTCATTAGTCAGACACGGGCCAAACAACAACACGACCCTCCCCGGCATGAAATTCGAAGCGGCCCGCATCCATTGTCTCCGTCCGCTGTTTTACGCGTGCGAATGTCGCCGTGGCCGCAGATTGCATGACCCTCATTAATGCGAAAACCGCTCCGAATTTGCACGAACCTTGTCAAACAACTCAGATCCGGCGATATTTCGCGATCGCGCAGTAGATTTTAAATCGATGATTAAAACAGGTGAATCTTTCTCAATATTTAATTCCATATTAGTAACCTGCCACGCACGTTACATACACTGATAGGCCGAAACATTATGACTGAATGTTGTCTAGTGACTTTGCAGGTACATTATACGAAAAGTCTATAAGTGGAGCAAAGACGCATGGAGAGTCGTTCTAGTGGCGATAATTGTGGTAAATGGGGAAGTTCAATGAGAAAAGTGAATTTGTAAAAGGGCATACTGTTATGTCCCGCTGCTTGGGAACAAGCATCTCGGAAACGGCGAGGCTGGTCGGCTGTTCGCGTGCTGCTGTAGTGAGCATGTATAGAGTGTGTTTGAAGGACGGTAAAACGTTTGTATGACATAAGCTCACAGTGACAAAAGCGCACAGTGACAAAAGCGCACAACCCAAGCACGGAGGGTTGGGGCTGTTATACCTGCCCTACACTACCTACACTGATTCCCATGTTCACGTGGGTTTCCTATGCAGCGTCAAACGCCAACCGCTGACTCGCCGGCGGCTGACTCTGGGCGTCAGCCGCGCAGTAGGCGCTTCCTGTAGCGCGTCAGTAGCCCAGCGGTCCGGGTACTGGAAGGTCAATACTAAGCGCGATATGATATTTCATTTAATGTTAGAAGATCGGTATAAAGCCAGAAACAACTGATAATTTGGTTATTGTTGCTTGATGTTTGCATAATTTACTTATAGATGAATTTCTCTAAGAAAATTACGTATCTCATTATAAAATAAACAGAAATGAACATCTACCAACCGAAAGTCTTTGACCATTCGCAGGGGATAACGGCTAAGCACATGCTAATGGGTTTTCTTTGAGAAAATCATTCACAATACACTTAACAGTCGTGCAGGTGTAGGTTTGACACCCTGCAAAGCAGTCACGATGCAAGAACTAATTATTGCTACTTTTAATCTTAAAAATTTACAGTTCTTTTTATACGAAAGTATAATATTAATTTTGTGATTTCTGTAATGCCACAAATAATTGTGAAAATTATTAATATATAATTTAATAAATATACTGGTAAATATGAGATAGACGAATCAGTGAAAGAATACTTTTATGAACGTGCCTTTAAACCTGAAGAAAGTTCGTGTTCAATTTGAAGTCCATTTCATGCCTAACCAAAAATTGCGTCTTTTTGCAGATACAACAGTTAAATTTTTATGGAAATAAAAATAATACGAATAGTGAGAACTGTCAGAATGTTTAGGTTTTGCCATATTAGTCAGAATCAGTGATAAAAGATAACAACTAATTGAAGTTTTAATAACAATTAACCACGTTGTATTTTGTAATTACACCACGCGAAGAAGCTTGTATTTTTTGTTCTGTAATAATAAATATACAATAATACATTACACGAGGATAATAAGCAACATGTTAGATTATGTGGCACGTTTATTACTGTTTCCGAGAACGCAGGCCGCTGCCGCTTTATAGGAAGCGGTTCCGTAGCTTGCCATTACAACAGTCATCATCGGCTGTCGCAACCGTCTGACGCTGCATAGAAAGTGCACCTTGTCAGGGATCAAATGTGCGGTTTTTTTGGTTACTCTGACCTCCCAGGAAGGTAGAGGATGTTTTATGTCACCTGTGCGCTTATGTCTGTTGTGCGCTTTTAGTCGATCACCGGTAAAAACACGAAAAGGTGACTAAGTGATGGACGTCCACGCCTCATCGGAGAACGTGGTTTTCCCGCTCTCTAAAGCAGGACAGGGGCCATCTGAGGCAGATCTGACAACACAGTCCAACGCTTAAGGATCAAGTGTTTCGGAGCACATGCTATTGCGCACATTATTGAACACTAGCTCTAAGCCCGTCAAAAACGACGGGTCAAAGGAATTTTCTGGTAATTCATTTCTTTGCGGTTGTCTAAATAAATAAAATTGTTGTTATGTAATGCTCATGACCTTATTTTGTAATTTGTACATATTGTGGTACACAGCGGTACAGATGGAACATCTACTGAATTAATGATGTCACCATTAGGGAAACAATGAAATTAAAAATAATTTACGAATCCAAAAACTTTATGCTAGAGCGCGTGATATTGGTTTTAATCCTGGTCCAGGTCTCATTCAGTACGATAAATGCAGAACTACTTCAGTTCATATGAAATAATAACTTCAGTAACTCGCAGCTTATGAAAGCAGTCTAAATTATTTATAAAAATAAATTCCCTGTAAATTATTCCATAGAAAATAGTGAGTCGTCATTCTAGTCCTGTCTGCATTTCGACATAACCACAACTTCTACTAATATTGCTATTCAAAATTCATAGATTGCATTACACGTGTATGAATACATTCAGTGTATTGCAATGTAAATTTGACTTACTTCCACTACTTTACATTTGTATGATTTAGTGACATCAGTAATAAAAGCAACTAATAATTAATATATTAATTAAAACGCAGTACATTCTTCTATCTCAGTGTTTTGGTAAATCATTTGTTAGAGTATGTAATAACAGTGACTTAAAATATCTACATCGAATATATATATAAGTATCTTTTAAGCCCATCAAAAATGACGTGTTAAACGCAGTATTTTAGCAATTCGTTTCTTCGCTAAGTACGATTTTCATCAACTAGATAAAGTCTCTTGCGAGTGAAGTTAGAAACTTCCATGTCTTCTTTGACAGCCAGGTCCATACAGCGTGGAAGTGGAACAAGTGGCCTATAATTAAGCCTGTGTTGCTTCAGTCTTTGTTGCCTGTCGAGTGCGCTGCCGGAATTCTTACTACTAATTTTCTGGCGAGTAACAGACGCTGCGTGGGCAGTGGAATCCTCGTTGCTTTTAACGCGGAGCCTCGCATAGCGGAGGTGCTGGGCGGTGTTTGCGATGTGTCCTGCCCTGCAGCTAATTAAGCGGCGCTGCTCTTTAATCTGCTCGGCTCGCACGTCGGCCCAATCGATGGCCACCGCTTCATTACCCCCGAGTGCCGGCCATTCTTAGCAACCTGTGCATTCCCCGAGCCTCTACACAAGCCGGACCTGGCTTTCTGATACACACACGGGCGGCCGGCGTAGCACAAATACCTGCTTCAAACGTGGCTGTCGATCTATTGAAATGCCTCCTACCTACACATATTCTTCTTGTTTCTAGTGGGTCTACGCAGCTGATCAACCTCAACGTTTCCGGGATGCTCGTTCCCGGATGCCGCGCCCACAAACCACCGGCGCTTAATTTAAGGGAATTACGTAACCTGTGCGAAGACATCTGGTGCCAGACAACTCCAAAAACCTAACAAGGACCTGCCACGTCAAATCGCTGCTGTATTGCGCTCCAAAGATGTACCAACACACTAATAAAGAGGTCATCATAATGTTTTGGCTGATCAGTCTACACGATTACACATTACAATAGGTGGAATGCACGCTGCAAAACCCACGTTTGGTGATGGTAATTCGAGTTTGTCGCTGTGGAACTATTGACTCCGCACCAAGTTCGCCTCCGAGTGCAGACGGCGGTCCGAATGAGTCCCCGCTCGCCGAGTTGGGTGAAGATGCGTCGTTAGCTGCTCGTTGCGCCGCCCCTGCGGTTTGCGCCACCTGGCGGTACGACGCCGTGCCGACAGGGGGGTGGAGGTGGGGGGGAGGTTATGCTAAACCGACGGAAATGCGTTTACGGACGGCTGCCCTGGAGAGAGTTGGGCCGGACGCTGGCAAACCCTCGCTAACTCGGCTACCGCACTGCGCCACGCGGGCCGTATTGTCTGCGCGCCAGCTCAAAACACGAGTAAGCCCGTCACCCACAGTCGGAAACAGTTCTGCTCTTAACGTCACGCGTTTAATCCACAAACCACCGTCCAAAATAGATTATGAAAGGCGAATGTAAAATTTCCAAGACAGAAATATAACAAAACTTGTGACTGCGCATCCGTGGACTTGGAATTATATTGCTAGAACTGGATAAAATCCACATCTATACTATATGATATTCTGTGTCAGTACGTAAAATTTATGAACAGATCTTACACAAAATTACTGCGAGAGAAACAAAGCCTGAGAGACAGACAACATTACAGAGACTATACGTCTGTCTGTCAAAGTTTCGTTACTTTTCAAAATATATAACAAAATGTAGTGTGCGCTCCGAAAATGTCCTTCCCAATAACACTCAATATTTCCCCGTCAAATTTCACAAAAATCAGTTAAGTCGTTTAATCGTGAAACGTAAGAGAGACTAGTTTCTGATTTAAAATATTACTAGCTGTTGCCCGGGAATTCGTACGCGTGTACTTGCAATTTCATTGCTAGAATTGTATATAGAAACCTTTAAGTAACGTAGAAGATGTCCCAAAAAGCACAAAGTCGGGATAATATGACGAGAAAGCCATCACCATACCAATTAATTAATGGCAAAAACTTTTTGGCAGATTCTAAATAATAGTCTGGTACAGCTCAGATTAGCGTCTATATTGGATAATAAGTTGTGTCTGTACATGAAATTTACGACCACACAAAATCCTGAGCGATATAACAGCACACGCTATTCGCCTGTCCGTCACCGTTCGAATAGTTTCAAAATTTCATGAACAAATATGTTATGTATCCAGAAAAGGTGTTCTAAGTCCTTTATAATGATACACAGTATTTCCTTGTCAAATTTCATAAAGATCAGTTTAGCCGTTTAGTCGTGAAAACGTAACAAAACGGACACAGACATTGAGATAGTTTCCCATTCATAATAATATTAGCTGTTACGCGCGAATTCGTACACGTGGACTTTTTTTGTTGCTTGAATTTGTTGTGGATGTGTACACATTAGGGTTTCAACTAGGGTTGTTACCTATAGAAGGACCAACATTTTGACGTGGAATCCCAACCACGCAAGATGCACGTTGGCTACTCATGAAACTTATGACCAGACATACTGATTGCGATGTAAACAAAGCTTTAGTGACCGATATAACAGTACAGAGACTTAAACATGCTATCTGTCCGTCACTGTTCTGTTAGTTTTCAATATTTCACTACAGAATACGTTACTTATTCATAAAAAATGATCTACGTCCTTTCTAATGATACATAGTTTTTCATTGCCAAATTTCATCAAAGTAGATTTAGCCGTTTAGTCGTGAAACCGTAACAAACAGGCAGAGAGAGACAGTATAGATAATACAGGGTGTCCAGAAAAGGACTCCCTGATTTCAAAATTAAATATCTCGAATACAAAGATCGATAGAGGAATGCGGTAAACGGTATGTTTATCGTGACAGCTGTAAGAAGTGTATACAGCGGTTTGAGGAATACTTCGGGAATCGAGTCATTGCTTTGGGATATCCCGAATTTACTGATGCAGGCATGGATTGGCCTCCATATTCGCCGGATGTGACTCCCTGTGACTTTTTTTTTGTGGGGCACAGTGAAAGACATGGTCTACCCGAAGCATCCCGCCACGCTGGACGAGCTGGAATCGGCAATCTCTGCGGCATGTGAATCCATTTCGGTCGAGACACTACGAAATGTGATGGCGAATTTCATTCTTCGTTTGCGCCACCTCTGTAGTGCCAATGGTGAACATTTTGAAAACATTGTGATGTGATTGTTTGCAAAGATTGTTTTCATATGATTATTTCACTTATGTATGCTGATATGAGCTGTACAGCGTACATCTGTTAGCAGCTTTTGTAACTATTATTTCACACTACTGTATACACTTCTTACAGCTGTCACAATAAATATACCGTTTACTGCAATTCCTCTATCGATCTTTGTTTTCGAGATATTTAATTTTGAAATCAGGGAGTCCTTTTCTGGACACCCTGTATGAATAATCATTTCTTCGTTTTGAGATCTCTCTACAAGTTGTCTCTGGTTACAAAACTTCTGCACAAAGATAGAACCCGATGGATAAACCGTAACTTACGGGCCTGGCATTCTGGAGGGCGCGGGTTCAAATTCCCGTTCGTTCATCCAAATTTCTGTTTTCCATGGTTTCTTGGAATGACTGCAGGAAAATGCCGTGATGGTTCCCGTAGAAGGTTATGACTCAATCCCTTCCCATTGCTTGTCCCCAGTTCCATCCCGTATCTAATAAACTTGACGCCAACGAGACGCCAAGCAGTAAGGGAAAAATACAAATAATGGATTTATTCGGGTGAAATTATGTCTGGAAACAACTTTATTCTGACAAAGAGTTCCCAATATTTTTATAAAACTTTTGGAATGGAATCTGTAATTACCTTCATGACGCAATGATTTTATACTTAAAAATATATAATTTAGGAATGTAAAACTTAAAATATTGCGATTAAACAAACGCAGCAATGGATACGACACCTTAAACATCGGTCATTAAGTAGAAACTATCGATTTTAATTTTAATTTCTGCTAATGCGATTTTTGGCCTGAAGGTAACGCAATTATAAGGTGTAGTACAACTTGTTTTAAGAGTACACGAGCGTGTTTGTTTATTAAATACAAAAAGGACTATATACTTCATTTAAAATAATTTTTCGTGTGTTTCTGTAGTGCATAAGATTTTACTGTCTTGGTAATATAGTCTTAAAATCACTTTCAAATTTGTTGATGATTTATTTATTTATTTTATTGGCTTTAAGACGGAGATTGTTACAAAACAACTTCGAACTGAGCTGGGAATTTGACCAACGGTCTATTCCAGTTGATTCCAACTACAGTTGTATAGCAAATTTAAAAGTTAATTTTAAATCCAATGATTATGATGCAACATTTAGTTGATGAATATCCAATTTCTCGCACTAAAGAACTGTTTACGCTGAAATGATAACGTGCTTACTTTCTGTGAAAGTGTGTGGTGTAAAAATGCTGTAGGGACTTTAGTTCGCAAAATATCACACTGAAAATAGCTCTTGAGAGAATGTTTATCGAACTTTAACCTCTCCACAGTGTTTCAAGCAGTTTGATGGGATTAATCCAATTATACGCAATCAGCTTATTCATAGAACAATCTAAATACTTTCTACGCCCAAGATATTTCTGGAAATGTTCGTTATACTGCCGTATTTTTCGGTAACTATATCCATCCATGTTTTGTTGTTAGTTGTTATACAGTTTCCAAGAAATTAGTACTATCATTACATATTATACAAATATTTTGATTATTCGAGGCAAATTATTACTTTTTACTAGGGAAATAATGCCAAAATTCGAATATTTAACAAAGTAGAAGACAGCAAGTAAAACATTACATGGAAATCAAAATTGTCTGAACCTGAAACGAACAATATCAAGACTACATCGATCTAGCTGCTGAAATTATTGATCCATGTTCTCAAAGATGGTTAAGTGGGAGTTTTTTTTCCTCGTGAGAACGACAGTTGTAGCCAAATTTAGTAGCAACTGTTAACAAAATTAAGCTAACAACTGCGTTCCATTTGGTGGAGAACAAAGTGCATTAGACACGAGTCCCACAGCATATTGCGGGTCCACAATGGCTACGATATTATAAAAATGTATTACAGTGGATAAATGTGTGTTTCACTGACTGGCTGACGGCTTTGCGATTTAAACTGAATGCGTTCAATAGACTTTCCATTCCAATTCCCCTCTCCCATCAAAAAATAAAAAAAATGAAAGCTAAATGCAGCATGCAATATTTTATTCGTTCGCTCGTCGGTGTTTGTGAATATTACATTTGGAATGGTTATAAATGTCGAATCGTTTTCAAGCTTTGTCAAAGAAAGCACTTTCGCATCAGATACTTTTTATGCCATTTTCTACTTGTCCACTCGCATTACACAGTGTAACTGAAAGTCAAGTTGAACTGCTGAGCGGTTCGAAACTGGAGGACACAGTTAACAGCAATTCAGTACTGCACCACCTCCAAACTGTTCCCTCTTCACTGTGTTCTAATTTTGTCCTTTCGATTTTTTAATTATTTTTTGTTATGGCTTAAGCCTAATCGATGCCGAGGTGATTAGACCATCCAGGCATTTGACTGAAGTGATTTGAAAAATCCATGGGAAATCGATGACCACGCTCGCCGTGTCCTTTAAACTATACACTTTTAACTGTTTTAGCAACTGTGAATATATGCCTTATTCCTTTACTCGGGCCTTGAGCAGTTTTTTTTATGTTTAATTGCTCGAACGTTTCGCCCGCAGACTTCTGGTATCTTCTGCGACAAAATGTGGTTAATTGGTGAGTAAATATTTGGTTTATCAACAAAATGAAGCCAGATAGCCATATACTAGAGATATTACATTTTGGGGACCCGACCCTAAATGTTATTTCTCCTTGTTTAGGTTTTCAGCGCGGCGTTATGCAAAAGACACTTCCACACTTCACTCTGTCAGTAGGCTCTGTTTATGTTGAAGGGACGTTAAAATATTTTGATCGCTGCAAGTACTATTAGTGGCAAATATTATTTAATTCTTGTAGTCCTCTTGTGAAGTTATATTGTTGCTTTGTTCTATTGACTGTAGGTTTCAAAACAACATAGGTTTTTTTGGAGGTAAAAGAATCTCATAATACTGACATTATTCGCAAAAACCTGCTTTGGAAGTAACTTTAGCTTACAAGGCTTAGACAAGACGCCCGACACCCTCTACATGGCTATACACCAGCGCTATCGAGACTTAATGTCCCGAATAAGTTTCCTACCGACTTCAAAGCCACTAAATGGAGAACCAAACAATGAAAGAATATTGGCTTGGGAGAAGAGAGTGCACCACGATATCTAGTGGATCAAGCCAAAAGAGGGTCTACCACCTGGGTCTGAACAACCATGGCCCATATGGAGGTCGCTACATAGGCTTCGAGTAGGCGTTGGCAGTTCCAAAGACACTCTTGTCTCAGAGGGATACCTGATAGAACAGGCAGATACCACATGGAAGTGCGGGGAGAGAGAAACTATGGTACATCTGTTGCCATGTCTGTATTCGGGAGGACGGCGGTTCGAATCCCCGTCCGGGCATCCAGATTTTTATTTTTTTTTATTTATGGCTTTACGCATCGTTGACGTCGAGATCATTAGAGATCATTGGGACAAGGTACTAGAAAGAATTCGGCCATAGCCTTTGAAGGAAGCATCCCGGCACTCGCCTGGGGACACCTTTGAAAAACCCATCCAATAAGCTACTGACAAACTCATCGCATTGGCGGAAAAACTACCTTATATTTGATGCTTTAATCGGCACGAGTAGAAGAAGAAGTAGTTTTATATTATTATTGTTATATGTAAACGGACCCTATCGGATACCGAAATACCTTGATTCCCATCACGGGTTGTAATTAAGAATTTGTCGTGTTTCTACTGGGTAGTTAGAACCGGGGATTGTCAGTTCCTGGAGCAATGGGGGGAGCTTAAGTGTTGCCATCTGTTTGCAATTCGTGTAACTTACGTCTTCCATGATGCGTGGATTTTTGTTTGTGAAATGTGCAGTTTTTGAGGCGGATATGTGGGACCATCCCAGGTGACTGCGCAACCGCCTAAAACGCGCAATCAGGACGGCTGGTACGCGGGGAGCAGGACTCGAACCTGGTCCCGTTGTACCTCCCAGATCCGGTGAGGTGGCGCCTTAACGCACGCAGCCACACTGGCGGGTTGAATTGATTGTACTTGTTAATGTGTGAACGTAGTGGTCTGTAGACGACCATTTTCTTTTAAATCTGTTAGCAACCGATTGGCTAAAGCCGCGCTCCCACTACGTCTTGTAACGAAGGCGGGACGGGATAGGACCTCATTAGCCGAAGTGTATAGACGAGCGCGCGCAGCAGGTTAGCCCTCGCTACCCCGCCACCACCTCCCCACCACGTTGCCTAGTGTCGTTTGGCACAGAGCACTTTACAGCAACAGAAGGGGTGCGCACCGCCGCGCCGTTGCCAACCGATGGCAACAGCGCTCCACTACGCACGTCTGTGATGTTTACCGATACAGAGTGGCTAGCTGCGTCTCGTCCCCGCTAGCAGAGGCGGCCCTGTTCCCATGGCGTGTTGCTGAGTATTCGACCCGTCCCGTCCCACCTTCGTTACAAGACGTCGTGGGAACGCGGCTTAACGCTCTGGCCTCTCATTCGGGAGGAAGCGGGCTAGAATCCCCGTCCGGGATTCGAGACTACGATTCATAGGTCGTATTCTGAGGAATTGTAATCCTCATACAAAGGAAACAGCGCACAAATCTTTAGTGCGTTCACATCCGGTTTACTGTTGTGGAGTTTGGGATCCGTATCGCAAGGGATTGATTGACACAATAGTGAAAGTACATACGAAAGTCACTCGATTCGTGACTGCTTGCTATAGCTCTTACGAAAGCGTCACAGAATTGATAAATAGGTTGAGCTGGGATCGTTTGGCAGACAGATCACCTCGTTTTCGTTTAAATTTATTGGAGAATATGCGAAATTCTTTGGCTTACGAGCGCAATGAAATACTTCTTCCGCTAAACAATTTAGGTCGCAATGACCGGAGGGATAAGATTACAGAAATAAGATGCCATGCTGATGATTTTATGTATTCTTTCTTTCCTCGTTCTGTTCGGGATTGGAATTCACAGAATTAGAATTGGTGCTTAGCACCCTCTGCCACCTACAATATATGTGAATTGCAGAGTATCGGTGTAGATGTCGATTTGGGTTTTCCATGGTTTCCCCAGATTACTTCACGTGAACGCCGGAATACTTTCTCCAAAACGCCGTGGCCGAATTCCTTCCAGTTCCTAGTTCTTTCCCGCCTCTAATGGCCTCTATGTCGACGAGGCGTAAAGCCATAAGCAAAAATAAATAAATAAAAAATAATGCATTTGATGTATGAGGATGCTGTACCATCTGATTACGATAGAAAGCAATGAATATGACTGTGACTTTCCTCTCCAACTCGGAGGCACACTGGGTCTGACATCACGCCCGTTACACTCTCGCAGGTTCTGCCAGTCGCAAGTTATTTTCCGACTCCATCCTGCCCGGGGGCGTAACATTTTTACCTGTCCGCAATAAAGTATTCACCCGTTAGGCTGCCGCAGTGCCATATAAAATTCATCGTTTTCAGCCTGTTGAATATACGACTGGCGGCGACTGCTCTAACTTGTAGAACCAACTTGCGCCTCGGCGCCATCTTGGAAACGGCAGACGAAGCGTGTCAACTTCTGCAGTCTGATTCCATCATCGTCAAGTATCTCCAGGTCTGAAGCTATAACTACATGATTTATCTACTAAAGGAAGGATTATATCCAATGTTAACAGTCAAAAACCTCTCATGATGGACAGACAAACTGGTAGTTACAGTTTGATGAATAAGTACATATAAAATTTTGTGAAATACAGAAGATACCTGCCGACTCACGATAAGATCATATGCCATGCATCACCTGATTCTACATACAAAAAATTACTTGTGTCAAATTTTTCATCCACAAATTTAATACAAAATTTTTTAAGGATTGGACGAAATTTTAGCAAACAAAAATAGTTGTTATTGCCAGAAGGGGGAACAAGCAAGGTGCCTCCATGAGCGGCGTTATATTTTGTAACATCCGGCGTCCCCCGGTAACAGAAGGCAACTTGCCTCTGGCCAAACCTGGCACCACGATGACAGCATCTACAGCTTCTTCAATAAAAATATCCCAATTTGACATCCAATCAGTTACTGACAAAGCAATCGCATTGCCGAAATTACTACCACATATCTGATGCTGTCATCGACACGAGAAGGAGAAGAACATTGCCAGAATACGAATAAATCAGTTTTATGATACATTGCCACTAGATTTTTAATAGCACTTCCGTGAGAAACACGCAGTATTTTTGTAAGCTGCAGAACTGGAGGATTATCATGTGCAAAAATCATTTATGTTCAGTATTAAGGATTTTGAGTAAACTTTGATTAATGTTAAACGTTTTCCTTGAAAGCTTCCTAGGCATTTTGAACTGCACAGTTCCTTGCTTTAAGTAAAGAGAAACTTAAGTAACATCAGTAGGCTTACTGGTACCTGAAACTTCTACGAGATGAGTTTAAAGTAGTTTCCGAGATATCAATACAAAAATCGCTTTTATTTTATTTTTTATTTTTTTTTATTTTTGTAAATCGTGTCACAAACTTGGAAAACAAAACGTTTTCTACATATAAAATTTAATCCAAATCGGTAGAGCCATTTTTAAATCGTATGGTTTACTACCTCATAAATTACTTTTAAAGAAAAATGCTCTTATTATGTTAAATATAAATATTAACGCCAATAAGGGATTAATTAGTGATGCATGATTGGTGGTAATTCTCTTAGACAAGAACGTTATGTGTGCTGAATTAATTCACTCCGATAACACTATGCTCTTGCATTAATTTCATATCATGAGCTGTGCCTTTCCAAATGATAAGAAAACAATTCCTAATTAAGGTAACATTCGCTACAAACGTTAATTAAGCAAGAGGTCAGACGCTTCAAAAGGCAGGATTGTATTTATCAGATTCTGTTTTTTTTCCGTATGGATACACGTACGTGGCTTTTTAACGAGTCTGTATATCCATTAATATTTATTTTTGTGTTAAAGACACATACGGTCAAAAAGTCAACGATGATCACATTATAACTGCTAATATTGTTTTCAAAGAATTATTGCAAAATAAAGAAGATTGAAAAAATGATTTCCGACAAAGCCAATATGTTTTAAATATTTACTTTTTAAACGTTTTACAATTAAACATTTACTATTTAATGATAACGACTTTTTGCAGTAAAGCTGACTTTTATCACTACTCTTCAAAATAAAATACCTTTCATTTATAAGTACTTGCTTTCAATTATTTCCTCATTATTACATTATCATTCAGTAACTGATCACGATATTGTGTGAAATATTCGCATGGGTCAGTTAGTATACATGAATTCTTCATTTACATACATAAGAGTTCCTTGTCGAAACCAAAGAGAAACTATCAGTATTCTTTTTCGTACCTGAAATGTCTACAAGATGGCGATAGAGTCGTTTCCGAGATAATAAAACGCATTTGTTTTTGTTGTAAATTAGCGTTTTTAGTAGGGAAAACACCTATTTATATAAACTTAAAAAGCACAACGATATCTAAACGTGAAGTTACATCCAAATCTTTAGATCCGTTTCCGAGATAACAAATATTATGTTACATATATTTATATAAAAATACACGTGCGTGTGCATATATTTCACTTTTCAGCCACCACTACTTAGTACAGATCAGTGCTGCTTGTGTATGGTACTGGTAAGGAGTTTTCTATCATGTTCAACGTTGGCCGAATGCCAATAGTTGTGAAGGCGTGGGAGATATGGTAGTTAAAAGTGGACAATGTACGGCATTTTCATATTTCGACTGAAGACTTGTGTGTCCCTTCTCTTCCCTGCCACAACCACATAGCGCAGATCATTAGTGTTTGTGTGTAGTAGTAGCATCGAGTCTCCCATCGTGCACTATGGTGGTTGCATGTCGATAGCTATGTGGGAGTTGGAGGTATGGTGGTTGAGAGTGACCGACATGGTGCACTTTCGTATTTCGTCCAAAGACGTGTGTTTCCCTATGTTTCAGTTTTCACCCACAACGCCCTAGCGCAGACCACTGTTGTTTGTGTGTGGTAGTAGTATATAATCACCATTCGTGCTCAACGTTGGTCGAATTTCGGTAACTGTGGGAGAGTAGTAGACATGGCGGATGAATGTGGTGGACCTCATTTAGAAATAGACATGTGTGTTCCTATATTTCACTACGCAGCCCAAACCACCCAGCGCAGTTCACTGATGATTGTGTACGGTATTAGCCTCAAGTCCTCCCAACGTGCACCATGGTCATAACTACGGGGGTGTGGGAGATATGGTGGTTGAAATAGGTCGACGGAAGGCATTTTCATATATAAATTGCTCGTTTAAAGATAAGATAAGTTACAATGTTACAAGAGAAATATTAAGCTGGAGACATCATACTGCCATCGATTACTAAGAAACTTGTATATTATGTTCTGAGAATCGCCTGAGTGGTCTGTAGAGACGAGAGAAGCTGTTTTAGCCGTTTGTTCTGTCCCCTTGGTGCGGGCCACACAGCAGCTAAGCTTATCTTTGGCTATTACCTCTGAAGACCGGAGCTCGCCATATCCCCCCTGCAAGGTGTTCCGGAGCACAGAGCACGCGGCACACCGTATACCGTAGGGCGGAAACACTGAACAGTATACACAAAACCACTGCACTGCAGAAAGTGACATCGCGGCCTAATGAAAAAGTCAAGTAAATGTGTCTATATGAATTTCGGGAGAGTATGTTGTACAAAACATCGAAACCACACACTAGTTAACCATACAGACAAGTAGCAAGAAACAATTAAACGTAAATATCAACCACCGTTTCCTTTCCCATGGCATGACATTGTCACTAACTTTGAGTTCTCACTACACATACTTTGTTTCAGGTGCAGGGCCTCATTTAGGCATAGGGTACCTAGGCTGTAGCCTAGAGGCCTGCTTCACAAATGGACCTGCACCACAAAGGGCCGCCCAAAAATAAAAAAAAAAACATAAAAATATATTAGTCGTTTGACATACGTGTGTTAATATTCAATACTGTGTTTTTAATCTTTCTTTATTGCGTGCTTTGGTGATCTTAATCATCTTTTATTGTTTGTTTTATTTAAATATGTAAGCCTACTGTTTCATTCGTTATTAAAATTTTTGAGTTTTTAAATCCACAGGCTTTTACCGAAGGGTGTTTGGTTGCAACAATGCAATAAGCAATAATTTATCTATCGATCATCAGGCAAAAAAATTGAACGTGCTAGCATCACATGCTAATCTGGTTCACTTCAGTCTCGGAAACGATTCAGAAAGCGCGTTTCGAACTTTCGATTCTTCAGTAATTTATCCTCGTATATTTTTACTATAATTATATCATTCAATATATTGTATTATATATATATATATATATATATAAAATGGCCCGAACCTCAGTTATAGCCTAGGGACCTACAGATCCTACGTGCGGCCCTGCTCAGGTGATTGACTCCATTGAGTGTGAAATGCTACGTTCGTAGGCATTGTAATGATGTATGCCGCGAAATACGTAATGTTCTGACATCAACCAACCGAGCATGCTGCGTGAACGGTTAACGTTCTGGCCTCGCATTCGGGAGGACACGGGTTCGAATCCCCGCCCGGGCATCCCGATCTGGGCTTTCCATGGTTTCCCCAAATCACACCAGGTGAATGCCGGGATGCTTGCATCAAAAAGACCATGGCCGAATTCCTTCTCGTTCCTTGCCCCAATCCCACCACGCCGTCGACGAGGCATAAAACCCAAGCAAAAAAAGATATCAACCAGACCTTAAAAAACCGTTAGGTTTTTGTGCAGTTTTTTCTTACGAAATTTGGAAATTAGGTTTGTTTTCACTTGCATCTTCCATTGGTGGAAGTGTATTTATGGGTTTTACTGTTTTGTGTGGAATTACAGTGATATGTGTATGTTCATACGGGACCACTGACAGTTGCAGAGCGCTTGCCACCTGGCCATGCAGAAGACTGGAGCGTCTGGAGGTCCTTGAATCGATTGCGAGCAGGTGTGGGCAGGTCCAACGCTAACCTATTAAAATGAGGTTTTATTGACGCTGACAGCATTAAGTGTGAATGTGGTGAGGACCGAACCATGAACCATATGCTCGAGTGCCCTATGTGCCCATCATCCCGCAATGAAACTGTTCGGTTTCGAGCAACAGCGAATGCAGTTGAGGTTGCGAAGCACTGGGCGAAATGGGTTTAAAAGTGGTTAATTTATATAATTTTTACCTCTTTATTTGATGTTAGTGACTCGAGGGTAATAGGTGCAGTGTGATGTTAATGAATCTGTGGGCAGGGTTGCCCACATAAAATGTTACTGACACAGGAAACTGATTACAATCAGACACGACAACTCGATGAGTTCTGAAGATATATTGTAGGGCACGAGTAACACAATACATGCACATTACACTGAATAACAGAGAGCTGCATAGGACTTAGTATCCACTAGCGTAGTCAGTTTGGTACACGGCCGGTCCGCGTGGTGTTTCGGGAGAGCACTTCCGCGTGGCGATCTAGACAACTGCGAGTGCGACAACTGACTGCTGACTGCAACAGGGCCTCTTGCTGCTGGCGGGCGTGCGCTATCAGATGCACAGTACCGCTCTGCTCTGTCCTCTGGCGGCCGCTGCCAATTGCTGTTTGTTGCTGACCCCGGCAGCGTAGGGTAGCGTGCTTGCTTCGCGTTGCAGGGGTCGCCGGTTCGAGTCCGGCCAAGGGCATGGGTGGTTTTAATTAAATGTTGTGTTTGTCTTGTGTCGTCCTTACAGAATATAGAATATAATCACACTGGAATGAAATGTCTACATTGTAAGAGAAACACACACGTTGAGCTGGCTGTATGGCTAACATGGCCAAATGCTATTAAAAAAAAAAAAAAAAAAAAAAAAAAACAAAAAAAAAATTACTGATTGAGGTGCGGTGGCATCCTGCGTAACGCCACAAATTAAAATTAAAAGAGGGGGGAGGGTAAAACCCGGCGCTTCCGAAACAAAACCAGAGCGCCGCCTGGTTTAACCTCCCCATCCAATTGACGAATGCTCTCACTCCATACGTACTGCGGAGAGATTTGTGGTTTACAGCAGGACAGCACCATCACCTCTCCTACCCTATCGGTCAAGTCCTGACGATGAAAATTTTTTCCACCACCAGGATTCGAACCAGCAACATCGTGTAAGGTGCCGTGAACCGCAACCAACTGAGCAAAAATGGCGGTTATAATCGTTATTTCCATTTGGTCAGCTTAAATTTTTAGTAGTATTACAACACTTTAGAGATAACATCGTGACAAGTAATTGTTTGTGGTGAGTCCGAAGGGCAAGACGGTTTTCGGATGTTGGCTTCAAATTTGAAACTATATTCGGTACATTCTGACTGGTTGGTACAGAAAAGCCACCTCTTTTTTAAAAATAATTTTTAATGATGAAAAGCAAAACATACTGTAGTTTGTGTTGAAAGAAAATGCGTATACCATTGTTGGCCGGAAGGTACCGAATACTAGTTCGGCCGCTGGATAACAGAGATTCTATTTGCCGCACACGCGCCTCTATAGTGACTACCCTAACCTTACCCGGTAATCCTACCGGGTATAGAGGACCTACAGTTTAATGTGGAATCCGAACCACGGAAGCGTTCTGCTGTACTTCACATTACATAGCAAGCATTGCCAGAGGGGAAAGTCGGGTTAAGTGCCTTTCAAAATATCGATCCAGACAGGGATACCAATCGAGGACCTTTCGACCTCCAGTCAGCCGGATTAACCACTGAGCCACTAGACCACTCACAGTTGTTGTTAATGGTGTTACCAGTGGTATGACCATTTCTGAATATCTGTGAAGAACATACTGCAAGAATCGTAGAATAAACAAAACTACGGTGGAAAAAAGTGAGAACATTACCGTTAATAACTTTACCATTTGTTCTGAATTATGTTTTACGTCAACTGGTATTAATAGTTAACAACACTTGTACTTCACTGTTTGGTATTAAAATTGAAGAAGTGGGGAAATGTGCGAAGTCTTGCAGGCGAACTTGAGTGCGGGCGGCCTGTAGGTAGGCAACCAAGCTCTCGTGCCGGCGATGCGGGCTGCCTGCTTCCGGCTCCTTCGCCGCGTCTACTGCTTCCGCAGACTCCGGCATCACTTATTCAGCCTGCCCGCCTGAAAGGTCATGAATATTCACGCCTTCCTGCCTTCGGCATTCCCACATAAAGGTGCGAGGCTACAAATCTCGTGCACCCGCACGCGCGCTAGACACTTTGCAGTCGGCTGCTCGCTTTACACGCACCACTTGAACCGCCGTCTCCAATAGGCGGGCCGGTCACATACCCTCTAGGCAACACCGACACACCTGAGGTCAAGTAAAATCCCTGCTATTAGTTCTGAGGGCCCCGTTTACCGAGTATCGCCTGATTACACCGGTCTTCGAATGGTTACTTGAAAACACTTTCTTCATTGGTACCTGAGACATGATAGTAATTAAACCATAAAATCAAAACATACTGAGAAAATTTGCGATTGAATTGCTTAGATATAATTGCTTAGATGCTGATAGGTATTTTCTTAACAAAAATCAGTAAGCGTGGTGATTCAAGAAGGACTTTACAACTTAGGAATGATATACAAATTTGTTGATATAACTCACAGGATCAGTAGATGTGTCATTTTGTAGCAAACAACCTCAAGTTTGATGCTCGTAGTGCGTCAGTACGCCATCCCGCCACCAGGAGCGCCACGTTAGTGCACAGTTAAAATGGCTACTTTCACTGGTGCGGTGCGTGATCGCTATGTTTTATGAATCGAACAACAACAGGTCGATGAAGATGACCGAGATGAGATGGTTTCTTACCAACAAGACGGCGTGTCACCCCATTTCCTCACGGAAGTTTGAAGGGCCAATCACATGGCCACCTCGCTCCCCAGACTTGACACAAATGGATTTCTTTCTCTGGGATTACATTAAAGATTTTGTGTATTTTCCTCCCCTACCAAACAATTTGGCCGACCTGATAAACGTAATCTACGGTGCCGTTGCACAAATTAAGCCCCAGTTACTGTAACAAGTGTTGGAAGAAATTGACTACTGGTGTGATGTTTGCTGCATGACAAATGGTAGTCACATGGAAGCAAAATGACAATTGACACTTTTATGTGAAATTTTTGGTTATTTGCTAAAAAAACGACACATCTACTGATTCTGTAAGTGATCTCCATTAATTTCTATGTCATTCAAAAGTTGTAAAGCTCTTTTTGACTAACCCTTTATATGATTAATGTAAAACGTGGTTTTTCCTGGCGTGCCATCATAACCCCGCAACCCACACTCGCAGCCCCATGGGGTTGTATGGAATGGTAGCCCTACATCCCACATCCACAAAGAAGGTTTTGGTTTGGAACAGGAGTTTGTCTCGGATTAGTGGGTGTCAAAAGAGGACATCCCACCAATGGACTTTGATGGTAATTCACCTCTGGCACAGCTTGCTGTGTAATGTGAAGTACGCCAGAACGCTTTCGTTGTTCGGATTCCACGTTAAACTGTAGGTCCCCTACACCCGGTAGGACTAACGGGCTACATTAGGTGTTAAGATAGGGGCAGAATGTGAAGCGTGTAAGAAATCCTGTCGTCAGGTCATTACAATCACAGACAGAAGATTATTACTATCAATTCAAACAGGAAAGATCCGTAGAACGGGATAAAATGTTGTAAGATGTGTTTCTTTAAGCCTTTTGACTAAATAAACCTTTAAATAAATAAATAAAAGTGATGTCTGACTTCCATCGAGGACTACTTGTCTTTCTCTGCAGGGCTTGAAACTTCCCAGTTAAACTCACTAATGGGATGTCCGCCAGTGTTCTGGGGCTGTATGTATTCGTGTCCAGGTTTGCGACCCTGTTGACAAGCGGGGCGACGGAATTCGAAGGGAAGCGGCAGCCGAAAACGATGTTTGCGCTGTAATCAAGTGTCCCCGGAATTATTAAAGCAACAGAATTACGGCGGCGCTCGTTTACAGCTAATTAACGAAAGTTGGCCGGAGTTCGCCGGTTTCAATGCGCTGGGGGTGCGCTATTATGCGGGCAGACTTCTCCGCCATTTCTCTCTACCCGGTCCGGCAGCCCGTCCCGCATTGTTCCTCCCCAAACCTTGCGTCGCTTTGCTAAACAGGGAACGGTACTAACATCTGAAACAGTTGCCCAAGACAATGACGGCAGAACACAGAGAAAATCTATTTCATAAGCTCACCTTTGTTATCTCCGAGACAGTTTATTGTGACAAAAATAACATTACGCCAACGATAATAATCGAAGTTAATTTTGATTTCAATCACGCCCTCACTGATTTGATAGCGCTTTCTGGACGTAATATAGTTTGTTTACATAACAATCTAATTTTTTTTGTCCGCACATTATTGACCTGTATTAAAAATCTATCTCTGGATCAAATTGTCGGTGAGGAATATCTCTGGAACATGGAGTCAATGGCGAAGAACAAAAGGATGGGATTATTATTATTATATGGATCAAAAAACGATTTGAAGTTTGAATTTGTCGACAAAGACTAGTTGTTTTGTCGATTTAATTAAATATTTTAATAAAGAAATCTATGAGATAAAAACGGTGTAGAGTCTGCTGATTTATAACCTTTTCTTTTTTGCATTCTACATGAACAAAAAATAAAGGTAAGTTATACAACAAATAAAATAGCTTACAATTTTTTGTTAGTGTTTAAAATAGCTAGACATTGTATTCTTCTCGCTGACGAAATACGTAATTATAACTTTTTATAATAGAATCACTTTCTAATTCAGATAATTTTTGCTTAAGTATTGAAGCATCATCGTCGCACGTTCTGATAGCTAGTGAGTCTGTGATCATTTCACTATAATAAGTAAGCTGTTGTCCTTAGTAAGAATATAAGCAATGAAACTGAATGCAATGTATTTCGATAAACATAGTGAATGATTAAAATGACGGCAACGATCTGCCGGTGAAATTTCATATTGTTTATTATAAATTCTATACCTTGGACCATGCTCTTCAATACTAAGAAGCAACTATACCTGTCTGCCACTAGTGCGGTCTAAAATTAAACATACATTGTCATTTCTAACCCACTGAACAAGCAAATTGGTCCGAAATTAAATAATCTTTTGAACTGAATTCTATTAAAACATATTAAAGAGCAAGAATACTATCGGTCAACATCTTCTCATTTCACAACTTTAAGCTTATCTACAATCGATGTTTCAGTAGATCACGTAACTTGTAACATGTAAAATTCGACGAAAGCTACAGATGCTAATATGTGCTAGAATTTAAGAAATTCACGATATACACTTCCTGACAAAATAAGTGAAACACCAAGAACGGAAACAGGAAACAAAATGAATCTTCACGAGTTGAGGGGGTATGTGATGTTTCAGTCATTACAAAATCTCGTGAAATTTACAATGAACTCGGCAATATGAGCCCACATATCAATATGACGGTGCATACCCTCTGGCCTGTATATATTCACTGATTCTGTTGGAACGATATTTACGTTTTTGTTTATGATTTTTCGCCTTGTTCACGTCAAGTTCAATAGAATTGGAAAAAGACTGGGGTAAGGAATGTGGGAGGAATTCGGCCGTGGAATTAGCCTGGACTGATTTGGCGATACCTTGGAAAACCCAAATCTGGATTGGCCGTCGAGGATTCGAACCAGTATCTTCCCGAATGCGAGGCTACAGTATTATCGCTCACCCACCATGCTGGGTGACTGAGAAGGACTCTTATGATTGTAAAGAGTGTCATCAAGCCGTTCTGAGGCAAGCTGGCCTACAATGATTGTAACTGGTCCTAGATATCGTGGATGCTGGGACGAAGTTGACATCCGAGCTAGTCCCACATATGTTCCATCGGGGCAGATCTGGGGATCTTGATTCACATGGAAGTACTGTGTGAATCGGTGAATAGCGTCGCATTGTGTGCAGCGTTGAATCGTGATTCTGCACTACCTGGGATGACCATCGTCGGCGAGTGTGGTGGGGATCAGGAAAGATGTCCCACTCTCTCAATGTTTTGGAGAGGCACAGCGGTGTTACTCCTGGCGTCATGGTGTGGGTAGCCATCGGGTATGAGTTCAGGTCAAGGCTGGTAGTGATTGAGGGAACTCTGACGGCACAACGGTACGTCACGAAAATCCTGCGTCCTCAGGTGTTACCTCTCACGCGACAGTATCGCGGTGCCATTTTTCGACAGGACAATGCTCGTACACACACGACACCTGTCTCTGTGAATTGTCTGAGTGATGTTGAGGTACTCCAGTGGCCAGCAAGATCCCCAAATCTGTCTCCGAAAGAACATGTGTGGCACCAGCTCTGACGTCAACTCCGTCCCAGTGCTAGTATCCAGGATATCAAGGACCAGCTACAACAGTTGTGGGTCAGCTTGCCTCAGGAGAGGATACATTCAGGCCAGAGGGGGTACAGCTTCATACTGAAAAGTGGGCGGATACTGCCAAGTAATTACTGAAGTAACATCACGTACCCTCTCAATACATGAAGTTTCTTTTCGTTTCCTCCACCCCTCCTCTGTGCTACATTATTTTACTGTTAGACAGTGTACACCTCAACTAGATATTTGTTTACGTCGGTGAGAGAGAGTGCAGTAACGTATTTGTTGAATGCCCAGTACAAGAAGTCAGTGATTTATTTCAGTGACCTGTAGTTAGACTGATTGGAGAGACTCGCCTTAGAGTGTTTGGTGGAGCAGTAAATATGGGCCAACAAACAGGCCGCCGCCTCCCTCACTCGTCAAGCTGACGGATGACCTTCCAGCACTCGTTACGAGTCGACCTGCCAGCCAGCATTAGGGGTAAACAACCCCCAGGTCGGCGCAAACGGGTTTCATTTAAGAGAAAGTGCTGTCCCAAGTGAGGCAGCCAAACTATATATTTTTTGGAGCTACACTAAACTCCAGGTTTTTCTAAACACTTTGTTTACTTGTATTCCCCAAGAAAAGGCATTGACAACTGTTCCTTCGCAGTGATACTGAAGTCAAAATGTTCCTTCTTTTACTGATTATACAGATTTTTGTTGTTGTCGTCGTTGTTGTTGTTGTTGCTGTTTCTGCTGTTGCTGCTGTTGTTGTTGTTATTGCAGTTATTGTTGTTGGGTTTTTTGTTTTGTTTTGGGAAGTACAGTATCACTTTTCATATCATTTGTATTAGAATAATTTTGACAACTGATAAAACCAACAAGCCCGTCCCGTTGTCTCAGTTGGTAGCGGCACCGTGATAGTGTCCGGCGCTGACACTGGTTTAATTGGTTCGAGTCATTGGCGGGGACTTCATACCCAAAATGTGTGTGTCCCATACTAAGCCACCAGTTTCAAGCAAAGGTCTCACCAGAGTTTTGTAACTATATTCCTTCACTTTCACGAAACGAGAGCAAGAAGTACCTCGACATTTTTCGATTTTTGTTGAATACACAAGATTTTGAGTGAAGTTTGAATAAAGTTAAATGTTTTCGTAGGCATTTACAGTTCCTTGCTTTAACCAAACAGAAGCTTAACTAACAGCAGTAGGCTTATTGGTACCCGAAACTTCTACGAGATGGCATTAGAGCCATTTCCAAGATACCAAATAAAAAAATTGTTTGGTTTTTGTTTGTTTTCTTTTTATGTAAAATTATATTACAAACTTAAAAAGAAAAATGTTCTCTACATATAAATTTTATTCCAAATCACTAGAGCTGTTTTCGAGATCGTGCTTTTAAAAAAAATACTTTTATGATGTTGAATATAAATCTTAAAGCTAATCAGGAATTAATTAATGGTGCAAGATTAGTGTTAGTTCACTTAGACGTGCACATCATTAGTGCTAATTTCATTCATTCCGACAAAAATGAGCTCATATCCCGCAATAACCTCACACCTTCTCGTTCAATCGTCCATTTACAAATCATAAGAAAACAATTCCCAATTTCTTCATTATTACCATTAATAAAGCAGAAGATCACATGCTTCATAGCGCAGGATTGTATTTACCGGAACCTATTTTTTTGTAAGCATACTTGTACGTGGCTTTTTCTCCAGTTTGAGTATTCAGTAATATTTATTTCTGTGTTTAAGACAGTTTTTTTTTTTTTTTTTTTTTCGTATGGCTTTACGCCTCGTTGACGTCAAGGTCATTAGAGGCGGGATGGGACTGGGAACAAGGAACGGGAAGGAATTCGGCCATGAACTTTTTGCAGGAAGCATCCCGACATTCTCCTGGAGTGCTTTGGAGAAACCATGGAAAACCTAAATCTGGATGCCCGGACGGGGATTCGAACCGGCGTCGTCCCGAATGCGAGGCCAGAGTGTTAGCCACTCACCCACCACACTCAGTGTTTACGACACATACGGCCAGAAAGTAAACGATGATGATATTATAACTGCTAATATTGATTTCAAAGAAGTTTTGTAAATTAAAGTATTTTGAAAATATCACGTGTGACGAAGCCAATATCCATTTTTTTAAATATCACTTTTTAAATGTTTTACAATTAAACATGTAGTATTTAATGATAAAAGCTTTTACAGGAAAAGTGGTATTTATTACTTCTATTGAAAATAAAATGTATTTCATTAATGAACATACTTGCATTTACTTATTCCCTCATTATTATACTGTATTACCATTCGGTGACAGACCACGATACTTTGCGAAATTTACGCACGGGTTAGCTAGCATACAAGAATTGTCCCTTTAAACAAATGAGAGTTACTTGGTCTAACCAAAGAGAAACTTAACTGACATCAGTAGGCTTACTGGTTCCTGAAACCCTCTACCAGATGCCGTTAGCACCGCTTCCGAGATACCAAATATAAGAATAAATCGTTTTTTATGCGATTTTTTTTGTCAGGGAAGACACATATTTAGATAAACTTACAAAGCGAAAAGTTATCTTAATATTAAATTTCATTCAAATCGTTAGATCCTTTTCCGAGATACCAAATATGTACACCCACACACACACACACCCACACACACCCACACACACACACACACACACACACACACACACGCACGCACACATATATATATATATAGAATTGTTCGTTTAAAGATATGAGATACATTTTTCATTTTTGATGTGTTACCTGCAATCGTGATTACTTTTAGACCATTAAAAGAGCCCTTAATTGGAATGATACATCCTCAGACATCTCATTAACAGGTAATACCTCTGCTGTCAAACATACGGAGCTGGTTAATATCTGTGGCCTAAGTCCCACTAGAAATTTAAATAATTTCTGCTGACATTCGTAATGCTGAATCACACTTGTAAGGATACACAGCCTCTTAGGTTTAGTAATTAATGTTTCTTTTTTATGTTATTTCTGTGGTAATTGGTTATTGACAGTGGTATTTTCAATAAACTATTTGGTTTCTGATTTATGTAAAGCTGATTACAGGTGTATGTTGTTGAAAAGTGCTTTACATCGTGTTATTATTATTTCTTAAGTATTGTGTCAAAGAAATCCACGCGTCGTTATTACCAGATGAACAAAGTACATGAATATCTCTGGACGATAAACAGTACAAGAGGAAGATCTTTGGCAAAGAGAAGAGAAGAGATGAAAGCGGTATGCACGGCAGACGTACGTTTATATAAACTGTGAATTATATCTGTGCGCGAAGAAGCAGTAAAATTAAAGGAATTTAAAATAAAAACTAAGTGGAGTTTTTATTTGTTTATTTTTTTTAATGAAGAATAATAAAGAAATGTTAATCTTTAATACTAACAGGAAATGTTAGTAAAGAGATGCCATATAGTGAAGCAAAAATATTATAGACTTTTTGGTTTTATGGGTTCGCTGGGAGTTATATACATTTTCACTTGACCCCGCACTGTATACCAGGTGAAACTCTACCACTTTGCCGTTATTACAAATGCTCCATGCGAATTACTTAGCATCGTAATACCGCAGCCCCGCGAAAACCGATATCACGTCGAGAAGAGAACAGCCAGAAGAGGAGGAGATTTATTGCGTGTGTTTCTGTAGGGAAACTGGTTGTTAGTCGCCGACAAGATGAAAAGAGGACTGTACGGGGCGAGGAGGAGGGGGGAGGCCGCACAAGTTGCCCGGGAGGTGGCGCAGAGTTGAAAAAGTTCAAGCGGACGGGTGGACGGGGTACCATTAAGAAAGGGCCGGGACGTTCCGGCCGTAAAATTGCTTGATCACTGGAAATTCAATTATATTCATCCCCAGTATTAACATCCTGCGAGTGTACTGAAAGTCGAGCCTTTTGCCCTCTTCTCAGGAGGAATTTCATTAAAATGCAGATACGGCGAAAAAATATGTGACGTTCCCATACTCTAGCGAGAGAAGACTTGCCAAATGGCGCATTTGTATCTGTGCAGGGATTGATCTGGTTGTAGCACATCGATTTCTTTTTAATTCAGAATTTTCCCTGGTGACACTTCTGTGATTTCTCATATCTAATTGATCATTGTTGTGTCATATAGTTGGTATACTCTATTACTTTAATGAAATGTGGAGCCGTATCGTATAAAGAAAAAAACATTTTTTTTAGACTGAAAATAAGATATGTTTCAGTAACATTTTGCGACCGAAAGAGGTGAGTGAACAGTAACGCTGTGCCCTCGGATTGAGTGGGACGCGTGTTTGAATCCCCATCCGACCCTCCAGATTCGATTTTTACAAAGATTCCCCAAATCACTCCACGCGAATATAGGGTGGTTCCTTCAAAAAGCCATGGCCGAATTCCTTCCAGTTCCTTTCCCCCAGTGCTTTCCCGCCTCTAATGACCCCGACGTCGACGCAGAAAATCGTAAGCATAAGCAAACATTCTGAGTATTTATTTCTAATGTGTTTAGTTCTACCGTGCTTTTCTTACATTGCCTGCGAAAACATATCGAGATATTTAATTTTAAAAACATTTCTTATTCCGGTCTTGCAATATTTTTAGCGCATATACTTAGCTTCCCGCTGCAATTTCGTTTTATACCAAGGTTGCTTATCCTAACAATAAAATAAATAACAAGTTGGACCAAAATGATGATAAAAACAGAGTGATGCACTTCAATATATTGACACAGTTCTTTTTTTATTCGTGTGGCATCTTTGCCAAGAAGACCCGAAAGTTAGTCCGATCAACTTAGTGAAAAAAGAGTTTCTAATACTCCCATCACCCTCTTCTGTCATGGACACTAATGGTGGAACTTGAATGTCCGCACATCCCTGCGAAACAACTCACGTGTATTCTGCATTGTAAGAGTACTTTTTGTACGTGTTAGTTATGAGGCCACTTCAACATTGGCTCAGGTAGTTATGGAAAACCGCCTGTAACTGCAAACACGATCGATGGTTGAACCAGAGTTTTTAATCTTAACCCGTCATACCTCTCCAAAGTCTGACAGTGGATTAGAGCGAACCGTCATACTGATGGATTTGTATTAAGGTTAATGAAAAACAATTAATCAGACTCAATGCCGAAATGTTAGGCACTACCTTTATACTGGGGTACTTTCCGGAGTTGAATACCTCTAGCAAAAATATTCGTTCTCAATCGTCAGATCTAATTATTGTTTTCCTTATGGACTCGTTAACGTCGAGGTCATTAGAGGCGGGAGAGAACTGCGGCTAGGAACGGGAAGGAATTCTCCCATGACATTTTGATGGAATCATCCCGACATTCGCCTGTAGTGACTTCGGGAAACCATCAAAATCTGGATGACCGAACGGGGATTGGAACCTGGGATCTCCTTGAATGCGAGGCCATAGCGTTATCAAAGCTAAAGAGAAATGTTAGTCAGAGAACCATCGCTAGAAGTAGCCATTTCGGAGATTGTGCTGAATCCTTTCCTAAGGGCAGGCAAGGCTAAGCTGTACAGCAATAACGAAGAAAAGGAAAGTGAAGGTGGGGTAGCACCGTTATCTCTGCCTTTTCGTGGAAATCTAGTCGCCTCTTTACGAGAAAAAGACACAGAGAAGTTGGATACTGCCTTCTCGGCGACTCCTTCTGTAGCAGATGCAAGGCGGGATGTAATAGTGCCGTTTAATTCCTAGAAGCGTTGGTTGGCGCTCTGGTGATTTTCTTCGAAGTACCAAACATATTTATGTCCAACATATTCACAAAGAACAGTTAGAAAGAAACCAGTTTGATATTCTGAGACCAGTATAGAGGCAGTGAATGAAACGGATGTGAGTGTTCATTTGCTCGGAAACAAACTTATTTATTATACATATATATGAGGAAGGATATTTGGGATGT
Organism: Vandiemenella viatica; assembly: GCA_031002005.1. NCBI lineage: Eukaryota > Metazoa > Arthropoda > Insecta > Orthoptera > Morabidae > Vandiemenella > Vandiemenella viatica. Next base: position 189,139,763 of record JARYHS010011408.1, read on the forward strand.
GAAACATTCATGGATAAGATATATACACACAAGGTGAATAATAATCGCAATAAAAAAGTTTTATATGTTACAAACAAAAAAATAAAATACAAATTAATTTTTATGACCAAATTATGCAAAAGCAATATTAGAAACAATCAATTCTTTTGTACAAACTCTTAGATGGAATAGAGGGAGCTGCGAATAAGATAATCCGTCTGTTTTTCTTTAAATACATGTTATTATTTACAAATTGCTTTATACTTACCGGAAGTTAATTAATCAGATGTGTCCCGGAATAATAGCTGGCATTTGTTCTAATGACAATGTTATTTGTTTCTTGTATTGAAATTGTGTGCGTGTGAATCTGATGTAAACCAGTTTAAATATCCTGTGACAAGGAACTAGTTAAAATGTTCTATGACAAGGCACTTGAAGAATTATAAATGCTAAGAAGTCAATTTAAGAATACTGACATTTTTAAAGAGTTGATTTCAAGAAGTTCTACGTTATATTTACCCTACAGACCATCCTATTAACTCCTTCCTATGCTATGTTTTTTTTTTTTAAAAAAAACTGTTTCACCAAATTCATTATGCCGTATGACATGACTGAATAAAATAGGAGAAGTACAGCTGTTTCATTAATTTCAGATCAGTTGTTAGAGTGTTCTTACGATAAAAGTGGCACTACTTATCTTCTTGAGTACTAATCTGATATGTGAATACCCACTTCTCAGTACTAACAATAACATATCAGAGGGAACTCAGTAAGTTTGTGATGTTGGAATAAAGGTTTGTCTGCTGTAAGCGGTGGTACTTCTGACGGTATAGAGCTGGGGTACTGTCCACACAAGTGGCGAACCAACACCCCACTCCTCTCTTACCCCCCTCCCTCCCCCCACCCATTCTGCGACATGCTAGCGACCCCTAGTTTATGGAACTTTCAATTTAATACTTGGCAATATTATATAAGACATTAGGGGAGCAGCCCTCGAAACAGTGCCTGAATCAAAAACCACACATTTTGAGTGATTAGTAATCCTCTCGCTGCATATTCGGCAGGACGCAATTTCGAATCCCTATCCGGCAAACAAGATTTTGTTTTCTCGTTGTTTCTAGGAATGTTGATAATATATAGATATATAGAAATATCGATATTATTTTTTGAAAATATCGATATTTATGAGTGATATTTTTAGGACGATATATCGATTCTGAAATCTGGATATCGGCTTCAATATTTTTTTAAATAAGTTATCATTTTTCGTTTGGTGTGAATGACACTATGTCCCTAAAATTTCTGTTACGCACAGAGATCAGCAAGCTTAAGTAATCTTACCACGTTTCTATAATAAATTTGAAAGTTATAGGTACCAAGTCTACTCAGATATGACAACAGTGTAGGCAAGGCATCAATCGCCCAGCACGAATCGAACGCGAGCCCATTGTTTGAAATAGCGTGTGGATTGTCCAGAGTAGTCCAACTTGAAATTAGTGTGTTACTAGGAATAGTTGGAAGTATAAATAACAAATAGTTGCTGATTCGAGAGCAAGAAAAAAAGACAACTCAGAATAAGCTTTCAACATACAAAACTAAATGAAATATCACAAAAAAAATCTTGTGAAAAAAAGTTATGTAACTTGGCCATGATGCATGCTATGATAGCTAGACTTCTACCTAAATAAATGCCTCAACCGCATTACTTATCAATCTTAAAATGCACAAAAAAAGATTTGGCTCGAACCCCTTTCGAATTATATATACATTTTTAATTTTTATGAAACTTATGAGACGCATAATGTTCAATTTTTTAAAAATAAAAATTAACAATCATCATCACCAACATAAACCATTCGAAAGTAAAAACCTGATTAAGAACAAAATCACACGTTTATTTATCAGTGGACAACCTTATTTTTGCAAGGTTTGATTTTATGAAATTACATTAATGAAAGTATCGATATAACGATACATCGATACTTTTTTCCGACATATCGACAGCCGATATCGATACTTTTTAAAATATCGAAAATCCGATATTTTTAAAAATATCAACAGCCCTAATTGTTTCCTATGCTGGGATGGTTACTTCAAAAGGATATTACGGAATTCCTTCCCGTACCTTGTTTTCGGTCCTTTAGAAGCTCTGATCACTTGGACGTTGACGAGGCGTTAAAAACTCAATTACAAAACGGAATATATATTTATTCAATTTGTCCGAGCGAGTGATTAATTCAGTAAAGTATGAAGCACCGTCATTTGAAGTGACTTGGTGAATAGATTAATTTGTTTAACAACTCGATTGTATAAATATATAAAAATATACTTTAAAAAATTCGTTTTTATATACTTAGAACCGCCAAAACATCTTCAAATCAAACTGCTGCATATTACACAAACGATACATAGCCAATACACCAACTTAACATTTAACAATTCACTACTCAAATTGTTTTTTTTTTTTTTTTAGGTTGAAGAGGTGTAAAATACATCGATAAATCTTAAACTTGAAAGAAGCGACAAGTTTAATTGAAATCTAACAACATCTTCTTACTGGATCTCAAAAGACGTTTTGTAGATTACATATGAATGATATAACAACAAAAGTCTACCGTTAAATCCACCTTAATACTTCGTTATGCTGTACTTTCATCCAGAATAAAATACATAAAGTATATAAATCTAATTTTCTGGGAAACGAAATATTTAATTCTCTATGGAAAGTAAATTCAAATTCAGTTGCTTAAATGTTAACTTTATATCTTGCAGCGTCAATTAAAATATATATATATATATATATATATATATATATATATATATATATATTTATGTGTGCCGTATTCAGTCATAGCTCGATGGAAATAGCAGTCATTCTCAACTATAAATGTTATTGCTAAGCTCAAGAAACATAGTGGGGAATGATAATCCTAAATAACAACGCTAGTAAGAATACAGGGAAAAGGAGACATGAAACAAGTTTTGATGTGATTTAGATACGGCTGCTTGAAGTACCAAATGAATAAGGCTACAAGAAAAACGGCAAAGAGATACAAGTGATAAAGACAATAAGAAGGCGAGAGAACGTGGATAAGGCGCTGTTTTTGCGGGACTATTTTAAGATTCAGGAACAATAACAAGCATTCGTTACATGCCAGGCGGGAGGGGAAAAAAGAATAAAGCCGGGCGTAATTTCTGGGACCTGTACTATGTTCTTCGTGTGATTTGAAGTTTGTTGCATGTAGGTCAGTTCGAACTGTCGGTACTGTCAACTAAACGAGCTCAAAGTTACACGAAGTAGTTAGCATCACGTTTCTGTCCAATGCACAGGATTAGCAAGTATTTATAGATTGCGTACTTAATGCATATCTTTAATCTTGAAAAATTTGTTGGAACAAATTTTTCTACCTGAGATTATTCTCCCGCAATCTGTAGTCGTTTAATTACTAGAGTAACTTAGATATTATTTTGTTGTACGAACTAAGGAAAGCACTCTTAAATCCGAGATCAGGACCAACTTTTTTATTTTTGCTTATGGCTTTACGCGTCATCGATGTCGAGGTCATTAGAAGGGGGGGGGTAAGAACTGAGGCCAAGGAAAGGGAAGGAATTCACCCATGGCCTTTTGAAGGAACCATTCGCCTAGAGTGATTTAGGGAAAGCATTGAAAACGTAAATCTGGATGGTCGGACCGGGATTCGAACCCACGTCATCCCGCATGCGAGGTCAGAGCGTTGCCACTCACCCATCATTTTTACGCACAGTACTATCAGTTAAACATTTACTCATTTATATCCATACTCTGCAATTTACAAACAAAGTGGTTGGCAGAGGGTCGAAAATAACTCTGTATATTCCAATCCCGAATAGCCCGAGAAAGAAAGAATACATATAAGCATTAGTATAGTATCTTATTTCTCTAATCTTATTCTCTCCTGTCATTACGACCTAAATAGGTTGGTGGACGAAGTATTTCATTGCAGTCGTAAATGAAAGAAGAATTTCGCACATTCGCCAACAAATTCAGACGTCGTCTGTCTACCAGACAGACCCAGCCCAGTCTGTGTGTCAATTATGTGACGCTTTCGTAAGGGCTGTAACAAGCAATCACAAATCGAGCGGCTGTCGTATGTACTTTCTCTAACGCGTTAATCAATCCCTTGCGATAAGGATCCCAAACTCCACAGCAAAATTTCCAAATGTGGACGAAAGAGATTTTTATAAAATATTTCCTTACAGTTCTTCAAAATACGATCTATGAATCTTAACTTAGAATTAGCTTTACCCTCAACGGAAGTTGGCGCTAGTCCAATTTCATGTTGTTTTTGCACTATTACTACCCCAAAACTTAACAGAATCAACCGCGTCAACAACTGAGCTATTTACTGGGTACTCGTGAACAGATTCTTTTTGTTAGTTATGCGCATTGGTTGTCACTTTTTGAAGTTTAGTGTAAGTTGCCATTTAGGGTACCATTCACAAATAATATCCAGATCTCGCTGAATTTCTAAGCAATGGTCAGAGCACCTTACTTCCCTATAGATAACGTCGTCATCAGCAAACAATCGCAACCCGCTATTATCGTTGTCACCGAGATCGTTTATAAAAATTAAGAAAAGAAGTGGTCTTACTACGCTTCCTTGAGGTACGCCCGAAGTAACATCTAGATAAGAAGAGGCTTCTCCGTCAACAACGACATACTGTGGCCGACCAGTTGGGAAAATCTCACAACCATTTACAAATCTGATCTGATATACCGTACGCTCGAATTTACTCATAGAACGCAGGATACACTTGCTGTTGGCCATCTGTTCATTGTATGTCAGAATAACAATCTTACGCTCGGAAGAAGGTTTATAATTATGAGGTGGTGGCAGGTTGTACTTTATCACGACGCATCACTTGAATCGGACAGGTACTGAAAGAAAGCAAGTGCTGCGTAATGACTGTCAGCGGGTTATTAGAGATAAGAAGCGGTCATTCCGTAGTGTTCCCAACAATAGCTCAGGCATACGCCGCGACTGACCATCACACGGATTAACAACGCCGTGTGTCCGGAGGGGTAGTGTCTGGACAGCTGTTCCGAACTGACGAGGTGAGGTGTGGGAACATGGAGGGGACATGGAGGCGACAGACAGCAGCAGGGCATGTCCAATAACAAACACTCTGGGCCGAGCACAAAGGGAAACGTCAGTGGAGCTCTGAGCTCCACGCACTGTGCAGCCGGCCAGGTAAGTACAGGGTGTCAGGCTGTATTAGCTCTACTCACGTCGGGCACCTGTTATGAACTGGACACAATCTAGCATCAGTGTTCTGCTGCGAAACGCAACACACATCCAGTCTAAGGGAGCGTCCATAAAATACGTAGCTTAATTTTGGCCTCCTTTATACCCCTCCCTCCTCCCCCCACGTAGCCTGATGTGGCTTTGGCCTCTACCCCACCGCTCCCCCCGCGTGGCACTTAGCTTCTTTTCCTTATTGATTCCAGGAGGCATTTTGTGCTGTTTTCAATTGTGAGAAAATCGTAAATTACATACGGAGACAATTAAATGATGGACATAAATATTCATGTTGTTGTGTGTTCTGTACCTGTGACGAATAAAATGAATGAAAAGTTACATGGCTTGGTTCGGACACCACCCCCCCTATATGTAGCCCAGTGCGTTCCTTTCTACCCAACTCCCCCTCCCCAGAGTCATGTAGTTTATGGACGATCCCTAATGCAAGCGAGTGGTCTGATGACTCAGTGGTTAAGGCGTCTGATCGGGAGGTCTTTCGTTCGATTCCCGGTCTCGGCTGGGATATTCATAGGCCCTTAACCCAACCGTAAACTCTGGCACAGCTTGCTATGTAATGCGAAGTATGGCAGGAAGCACCTGTAGCTAGGATTCCACTTTAAACTGTAGGTCCTCTTTATCCGGTAGGATTACCGGGTTTGGTAAGGAAAAAATGAAATGGCCTTACAACCTCTGATTCAGGATTAGTTACCTCGAAATTTCAAATAAATAACTGCATTTTATTTTATTTGACCTTATATTGCTAAATAGAAGTGTAAATTTCAAACAAATAATCGAATTTGAATTTATTTCAACTTATAGCGTTAGAAGACAGCATAATCGTGATACCGGCAAAAACGTTATTTTCTGTCGTGCAAGTTAACTGCACAAAAATCCAAAGAGCAGGGATATAACAATTTTAATGTTAGGCAGAGATTAAAAAAGTTACGATGGCACGTTCATTTAAATTCATATATTTCTTTTTGTTTATTTACTACGACTTGATGCAGAAATTCCTGTAAAGAGTAGGACAATAGATATTCTCTATTATAACTAGGTTACAACATAAGTGAAGAACTTTTCTGACACAAAAAGTAATGAAGTTTTTTAGAAACTCAGATAAAGTTTACACGAAACGTACGTAGGTAATCGCGAAATGTATCAATCAAATAAATAACGGTTATTCTTATTTAAAGTTATACGTTGCGTCATTTAAAGTAAAACAGTAGCCAAATACTCCGAGAATCTAACTGGTCAGAGGTTCTCACATCATGAAAAATATCAGTAAAAATGATCGTTATTGTTTTTCTTTACAATATTTTCCAGAATAAATTCCTACTACCAACATAGGCGATACTCGTCGTTTTCGACGGGCGTTGAAACTAGTATTAGTTATAACCCTGCTCCACCCTGCTGTATAGATCGCGATAAATGTGGAATTACTTCCATTCCTATCAATAAACGATCTCAACGTGGCGCTCATGAAATCAATTTTTATCATTTTACAATACCTAAAATAGTCTGCTGTAACAACTAAATACAGTTGTCATTTAGGACCAACTAAATTTCAATCTAATAAAAACTTAAAAAATATTGCTGTACGAAAATTAAAGTTTTTATCTCACGTATCAATGGACAAAGGACATAACGAAAACACCTACATTGAACGAATATAAATAAATAAAAAATCAACTAATAATTAATATGATGATTCAAATGAAATTTGAATTAATGATGGATAAAGTAAGAAATGAACAATTGTTGTTATGAAGCTTACTTCCTGTTAAAAGAAAGTTCTTTTCGTTTTTAGTTTATAATTCTCGACGAAGAATGTTACAGGCACTCGACGAAGTAATTTCGAGGACCAGCTGTGGAACTGTCAAAGCAGAAACAGCAAATAACCGATAATAATAGATCGCAGTATTTACTCTCATATCCTGCGATCCAACTGGGGCCAAAGTTTTAGAACAAACTTCCGTCCCTGCTAATGGAACAAATTCTTCGCCTCTTCTGGATTAAGTTATCCCGAAAAACAGAATTCCCCCCTCCTCCCTCCCCCGCCGAGTTGGAGAACTTATATTTGCGTCGCACTCAGCTAGTACTCGTTACCACCCTCCGCCCACTTTCCTTACCAACTTCGGTAATTGCGGATGGTGGTTGAGTCGGCGGAAGGAGAGGCGTTCTGACTACTGGCAGAACAGTGGAGGTCTGAGGTTCCATACGAACCAAGTCCTCACTAGTCTAGCATCAAACAGGGACAAGAACCGCCACAATAAAGGTTTAGAAAACTTTATCCCCTAATATTACATATAATAACGCGTCCCAAAATTATTTACTACTGTCATCAGTCTCTCGATTGGTTTGATGCAATCCTCCATCGCTTCCTACCTTGGGCCACACTCTTCATCTCAACAAACCTCTTCCAACCCACGTCCTCAATTATTTGCTTTATACATTCTAATCTCTGTCTTCCTCTACAGTTTTTATCATCGACTTTTCCTTCCACTAACAAATTAATCAAACCCACATGTCTCAAAATATGACCTACCAAGCTATCTCTTCTTTCTGTTAGACTCTTCCGTAAACTTCTTTCTTAACCCGTCACTTCCAAAACACGTTCATTTCGTACTTTATATGTCCACTTAATTTCAGCATCTTCTATCGCACCACGTTTCAAGTGCTTCAATTTTCTTTCTTTATGGTATTCCTAAAGTGTATAATTATAGTCTGATAAACATTAAACGTTTCAGTATTTGTTTTTCTTACAAAGAACTTCAAACCACAGTGAGTGAAGAGGTGATTACAACAAGAAACAAGAGATATACGCACAGGCATATAAATAATAGGAGAACAATTGAGTAAAGTTGAATTTTCCAAATATTTCGGAAGTCGAATTGAAGAAAATGGAGGAAACAGATCGGAGGTGAATGAAAGACGATGATTTGGAGATAGATGTTTTTAGATAATGCGTATGTAGCAGGGTTGTGCCTCAAAACAGTAAGGAAGCAAACCATAAAACCCACTTTGTGCCAATTTTGATATATGGATCGGAAACACGGGTACCGAGGGAGACGGACAAAAGGAGAGTACAAGCTATGGATATAATATTTCAAAGGTATAGATTAGGAGTAACGAGAAGGGACAGAATGAGAAAATCAGGGAGGTGAATAAGGAGGAACTGTTACTACAAAGAATAGAGGAATCAAGGTTACAGTGGTATGGTTATGTGAAGATAATTGAAGAGGAGAAGGCACCAACGAAGATGCTAGACATGGAGCAGAAAGCAAAGAGGCACAGAGGAAGACAGTGGGGCCTGTGGGTTAAAGGTGTTAAAAAAATTTCTTGAAGAAAAAGGAGAAATTGGCGGACAGTAGATGAAGAGAGATGATGAATTAATAGGAAGCGCTCTTCCAAGAAGACCAGGCCATCGGCTGGTAGATTCTCAAGATGACGCAACAGTTACGGCTACTTAGTAACAACATAGGCTAAAAACATTTTTGACAGGAGAAGTGGGGAAGCTTATATAAAAACTCAGAGATTACGTGAAATAAGGTAATCATGAAATATATCAATCAAATATATAAAAATTATTCGTTTCTGGAATAATAATTTACTTAACAACTCTTTTAATGTAGTAAAAATTTCTGTCATTTAAAATCAAATACAGTTATTTAAGAACTTCGAGAAACTAATCAGAGAAAATTTACTGACATCACGCAAATATCAATAAAAAAGATAATGGTTAATCGTTTTTCGTTTTTGCTCGGAAACTTTTCAAGAACAAATTCCTGCTTCCACCATGCGTGATAGCCGCCATTTTTGATGGTCGTTTAAGCTGGTTGTAAACACTGTGCCTCGCAACAACAGCGGTGTCGCTGTCGAACGAAGGCCTCCGCAGGCAGTCAATCTCGCAATTAATTACAATTGCAAATTACTCCCCGCGCCATTTTAGTCAATTTGCGAAATGAGCAGCGGGGCTCTCTTGCGCTTCGTTTTTTTCTGTCGTTCATTCACAAAATCCTCTCTCGCAACCCTCAGCAACTGTTTGCTTAGTTCCCTTTATCCGTACTGTGATCTCAGCACTAATAATCGATAGCAATTGCTCCACACATGCTCATTTTGTTGCTTTTATTATTTTAGCTAGTAAACGCTGATAGTTCGCCGCTAGAAACAATGCCACTATCGCACTGTACAACACAGATATTTCAGATGAATTGGACACGGGATGCCAAATTGATAGTGTGGCACAAGATCTTTCTAAGGCATTTGACAGAGTGAGCCAATAAAATGGTTTTAAATAAATTGAAATCAATTGGACTGGATGAAAAAGAAGTTACTTGCTGGGTGGAGGAATTCTTAAAAGCCAGAAAGCAAAATGTTATAGTAGGAAATACAGTATCAAAAGAGGTGGAAGTAAATATGGGAGTGCCACAGGCTAGCTTATTTGGACCGTTGCTGTTCATTATTCTAATGAATGACCGTGTTCATGGGTTATGGTCAGAATTTAGGTTTTTTTCAGGTGATGTAATGGTGATAGGAGCAAAACAGGTGAAGACAGTAAATAGCTCCAGAATAACCTGGAGAGGAATATCTAAATGTGTAGGTCAGCATGGAATGATGGAATGCCAAAAATATTCAGCTTCTTAAGGACACAATTAAAAAGCTAAAGATTAATAATGGTTATAGGTTGTTGATAGCTTGAAATGTAAATATCTTGGCATAACGTTTGATAACAAACTCAACTGGGCAGAGCACATTGGACAGGGGGTAGGAAAAGAGTACAAAATCCTTCACTAAATGGGGACTGTCATGAGAGAATGTGCCAGAGAATTTACGGAATTGAGTTAAAAAACTTTGATCTGACCATTGGTTGAATATGGTGTTGTACTTTTAGATCTACTTTTTGGTTATCAAATATGGGAGTTGAAGGTTGCGCAAAAAGAGAAGCTAGATTTCTTTGTGCAAATTATCGCAGGATCCAGTCAGTAACCGATATGATAAACGAGCTGGATTTTGAGTCATTGGAGGAAAGGAGGAGGGTAAAGAGAGTGCTGGGAATGTACAGGGCTTATGTTGGTGAAGGGGCTTGGAGGGATATAGGTCAAAGAATTGGGAATAGCGCATGCAAGGGGAAATATGACCATGGCCACAAGCTGGCAATTGATTTCATTCATAAGGGAGCGGGAAAATAAGGGGGTCAAGGAGTGGAACAAATTACCAAGTGAAGTGATGAATAATTTACCAAAAACGCTGTAGGAATTTAAAATTAAAATTTACAAATTGGAAAAGTAAATGGGGTAAGAATTTAACACTCCAATTATGAAAGAAAATTTTGAAAAAATTATATAAAAAGGGATAATTGGGTGACTAGGGGAATTGCCATCGGGGCGTTAGCTCCATTGCAATTAAAATTAATAATAATAATAATCATGTGATGAAAATAGTTTTCATGTCTGCTACTGAGTTCTTTGAATTTCGTTAAAGAGGCAAATGTTTCAGAAATCTTAATTTAGAGTCTTTCTCGTCTTAAGTGGGGAAACTATGTGATTATAATTATTACTTTTTTGGGCAGAAATTATGGCTCTTTGATATAGTAGTAATTGGAGACATAAGTAAATTGTGGTCAAGAACCACCAAGAAATCTTCTTCTTCTGTGTACCCCTTGGTCGTTACCATGGTGAATGTTTACCCCTCCAATGTAACGTATGGGAAGATAAAGTGGTCTGGTTTTTCCATTTTCTTCTCCAATGTGACATTGTCGATAAGTGTTGTAAGTGTGGAGGATTGTGACAGTGCGCGTGTTCAGAGTAGAGTGTTGTTTAAGTACTCTATGAGAGATGAAAAACGCCCGTTCTTTCGAAAGACCCAAGATAAAGGGTTGACACTTGCGTCTGCAACTCAAGGCATTGTTACCAGACAGGTTATTTAAACTCCACCAAACACAACAGAAGCCCTCACTGCCGGTCCATCGTTCTTGCTGGCTGTTTCCGTTTACTCCCCATCCTAACAACGTGATTGAACTTACCGCTACAAAAGTGATGTAATTCCATCTCTCTTAATCTATATTTTTAGATGTCTGTGTTTCCCTATTCGCTATGATGATACTGAACGATTTTTCTAAAATAAATGTATCAATTTTAAGAACTATTGTTCTAAGATAAATTCTCTATTCGAGTTTTAAAGTCTTAGAATAATTATTAATGAATCTTTTACTGTGTAGATTGTTATATTTGAATGCGGAGTACTTAATATTGTGAACCAGCTTTTAATACTGTCGGAAATGACGGGTTCAACCGAGAGTTCTGGCAATGGATTTCCTCGAGTTTACTATAACTGTTACATAGAACATAGCTTTAAAATTTACATCGAATATGAACACTAAGCCCGTCGAAAATAACGGTTGCACGCAGTTTTCTGACAGTTTATTTTCTATCAGTTGTTTAACTAATCACTATTGTTATTAAATAATGCTTATAACGGTATAGATGATGTAAGGTGGTACATATTCCTTAGTTTACTATAAGAGCGATATCACTGGACAGAGATTACAAGACAACATCTATATAGACTGAACAGAAACAAACAAAAAGCAACTAGTAATTAATATGTTAATTTAAACGCAATACATACTGTTTTCAGTGTTCTGACAATTAATTTTTCACGGCTGCTTAACTAAATAGAATTGCAATTAGATAATGCCCATAACCTGAATTTTGTATCAATATCTCTGGCCGCAATTAGTCGGGTAACGTACGCCGGGCGCGTTACGTCAGCATTATGGACGGGATGACATAGTGACCAAAGTAGTTTTTTATGTAGATTTACCTGCCGTATGTAAATAAGGATAGAATAATTACAGTGAAATCAAAATTAATCAATGATTACTGGGTGCAACAAAAGCAGGCAGGGTAGCTTACAATTGTCGGACCGGCAATCGAAAGTCCCATATATTATGTAATTGTCACACTATGTGATATTGCGCTATGATTAGCGTCTGATACGATCTTGTTACGTTGAAGAGTGGTTCTGGTGACGCTTTGCATGTTATTTGTGTTTGGGATCGCCGCTATTGGTTGACTCAGGGGAAGTGTTCTCAGCTGGGTTGACCAATGACGCACGGCACTGCGAGTGGTCGGTATTTGGCCAAGAGCTCCCGAGAACAGACTAAATACAAATTCAAACAGCTCCTCGGACGCAGCCGCTCGGCTGACGTACCGTCTCCAATAACCCGTCCGGGATACTCGTTAGGGGAGCAATATCTGCCGCCCGCCCTCACGGCCCGGCCCTTAACCAGCGAGCGCTCGTCCGCTCGCGTCGCTGTTCCGCTCGAGTGACCGCAGGGCCTCTCTCCACCATCAAGGGCCCTCCAGCGTCTCCCGAACCCTTATTAACTCGTCGCGGAGACAGCAGACGGCACGATTCCATCTGGCTGAGCGATACCAGAGTTGTACTTTCCAGATTGTCGTAAATATTTATTGAAGAGAAAATCTTTTGTTCGCGGTAGGGACAAATTTACTAGCGTTACGCGACCAGTGCGCATTGTGACCTGCTATTATACTGTAGTTGTTGCCAAATGTGAGCTGCTATTATCCTGGCAGTTGTCGCCAAATTCGACCTGCTATTATCCTAACAGTTGTCGCCAAATGTGACCTGTTATTATCCTGGAAATTGTCGCCAAATGTGAGCTGCTATTATCCTGGCAGTTATCGCCAAATGTGAGCTGCTATGATCCTGTTGTCGCCAAATGTTACCTGCTATTATCCTGGCAGTTGTTACCAAATGTGAGATGCTATTATCCTGGCAGTTGTCGCCAAATGTGACCTACTATTATCCTGGCAGTTGTCACCAAATGTGAGCTGCTATTATCCTGGCAGTTGTCGCCAAATGTGAGCTGCTATTATCCTGGCAGTTGTCACCAAATGTGAGCTACTATTATACTGGCAGTTGTTGCCAAATGTGAGCTGCCATTATCCTGGCAGTTGTCGCCAAATTCGACCTGCTATTATCCTAGCAGTTGTCGCCAAATGTGACCTGCTATTATCCTAACAGTTGTCGCCAAATGTGACCTGTTATTATCCTGGAAATTGTCGCCAAATGTGAGCTGCTATTATCCTGGCAGTTATCGCCAAATGTGAGCTGCTATGATCCTGTTGTCGCCAAATGTGAGCTGCCATTATCCTGGCAGTTGTCACCAAATGTGAGATGCTATTATCCTGGCAGTTGTCGCCAAATGTCACCTGCTATTATCCTGGCAGTTGTGGCCAATGTGAGCTGCTATTATCCTGACCGTTGTCGCCAAATGTGAGCTGCCATTATCCTGGCAGTTGTCACCAAATGTGAGATGCTATTATCCTGGCAGTTGTCGCCAAATGTGACCTGCTATTATCCTCGCAGTTGTCGCCAAATGTGAGCTGCTATTATCCTGGCAGTTGTCGCCAAATGTGAGCTGCTATTATCCTGGCAGTGGCTGCCAAATATGAGCTGCTTATTCCTGAGGGAATCACGGCGTGTTATTTAGAGGTCGGCCTCTTTTTATCTCTTGCAAGCCGTCCACTCAGAAATTAGAAGTATTTTCACATAGTATGTAAATAAATAAAATTTTCTGCTCGAGATTTTATTGATTTTAATCAATATAATTGACTAGAATAACTACTACATTGTCATACATTCTAGGGGCTGCTTTGGTGGCACACAGCCGTATCCACGCGACACCACACACCAACCCAGACTACCGCGGCTGGCAAGCTGGGCTCGTCAGGGTCACAGATTATTACGTTAATACTACAAGATATCTAGAAGAAGCAATGAAGGAAGTGAAAGAAAGATTTGAATGTGGAAAAAATGTTCAAGGGGAAAAAATGAGTATGCTACATTTTGCTGGTTACGTTGTCTAATTAGCAGAACAGGTTGAAGATATCCAGATGTTGCTGAACGTCATGAACAACTGATGGAAGATTTTGGACCAAATGTAAACCAAAGCTGGCAAAAGTGATTATATGTAGCAGAAATTATACCAACCATAGTATGTTAAAACAATATAAAAGCAGGGTCGGATGCGATAGAAGAAAATAGTTAAATTTGCTACGAAGGAAGTAAAATTAGAACCGATTGCCGATGCAGGAATAAAAACAGAATAGCACTAGCAAATAAAACATTCATGAAATCATAATTTCAAATATTCGTCTAGGACTTAGGAAGAACTTTTTAAAACTCTATGTGTGGACTGTGGAGCACTGCACGTTATGTCAAGGAAGCATGGACTTTAGGAATACCAGAAGGAAAAAATATTTGAAATGTGGTGCTATCGAAGGATGATGAAATTGAAGTGGGCAGATAATGTATGAAATGAAAGAATTTTGGAAATTATGGATGAGGAAGGAAGTGTGTGGAAGAGTGTTACAGAAAGAAGAGACAGGATGGTAGTCATATTTTGATACATGAAGGATTGGTTAACTTGTTAGTGGAGAGAACAGTTGAAGGCTAGAACTGCAGAGGAAGACAGGGATTAGAATTCATGAAGCAGGTAATTAAGGACGTGAGTTGTAAGGGGTACGTTGAGATGAAAAGGTTAGGGCAAGATAGGAAGGGCCGGAGGATTGCATCAAACCAGTCGAAAAACTGAGGACAGCAAATAAAAAATTATGAATTACACAATGTGTAATAAGCTGTGTCCCGTCATAAAATATGTCAATGGTTTTTCCTCTTTCTTAGCTCAAGTATTTGAGAAATAAGGAAGCGGTGGTTCCTTGGCGGCAGACGTTTTAGGTCAGCAGCTGTGTTCGGAGGTTCTTTTTGTGACGTCAGATCAGTAGAGTTTATTTCTAAATTTATGGATCATGTTTTCTGCTGAGCTCCGAATCTAACGATTTGTGGGATATCCGTCCCGGAAGACGAGGGCTGATTGTCTTTTACAGAGGTCGTCTCTACGACCCGGACGTACGTAAAGTCGAGCCTATAAAACCGAGCCCCTCCCGGGCCATTAATGGCCTCGACGACCACTCGACCTGGAAGGCTGCCCTCGTTAGCTGCACGTACGGTGGGTCCTCCGCACTGCTTCACCCCAATGCAGAAACCATCTCCGAAATGAAGTCCCCACTCCCTTATTCCAACCTCGTTCAGAAGCAGCTCTAACTAATATGCAACAGATCTGACCTAGATCATCCAAAAGAGGACATAGGAAACATGATTCTGACGTGCTTTTTAACTGCACAAAGAACAATATTTTCCAATCGAAATATTCTTCTTCTTCCTTTCCGTTATGGCGTCTATGGACTACATGGTTCTTAACTGTGGACAGCTTTCTTTTTGGCCCAACACTCTTTCATCCTTGCACTGTGGTTGTCTTTGCCTTCTTGGGTCCATTTCACCCCAGATCCGGGGTTAGTGTCTCTAGGAAGAGTAGGCCTGGACTGGCCGGCACCTGATATCACCCTCTCCCTCTTTCATGTCTCTTCCACAACACTTAACACACACACTATCACAGTCAGACAGACTTTGAAAAACGCTTACCAACACTGTCAAACTCGGGCGAACTACAGAAAACCACTTCAGTTCATCTCCCCTCTTCTACATTAACCACATATACGGGTATGGCATTCAAAGAAGACTGCTTTATAGTCTTATTAGTCTCTTCATTTCCCTTGTATTAATTCGGAGATACATGGTGATTATAATTAAAGTTTAAGTTTCAAAACAATCTAAAAAACGAACTACTGATTAGAATGACGTCAAAATTGAACGGCGTATTATTGAAGAAGGGGGAAAGAACATGAACGGTGATTCTGAACCAGTACCTCTGCAGAAGTTCAGGACTCTCAAGGGTATGAAAAAAGGCGTTGGACCGATTACTGTCATGGGTCTAGTGAAAATGAAGAAAAAAATTAAAAAATTCAGGTTCGTTTGAGGTGCAGTCTGGTAGAGGAGGGAAAAGATGTGATCCGGCGGAAGTTGAAGATGTGGCCACAGCAGTTCAGGAGGCGTCGAGCGGTTGTGTGCAACCATGCAGTGCACGGAGAATTGCTCGAACATTGGACAGGCCTGTGAGCACGGTGCATAACATTCTACGAAACATCCTGCAATGCTACCCGTACAAAATTTGCCATGTGTAGGAGTTGTTTCCTTCTGACCTGCCAGCAAGAGAGGATTTTGTTTTGGAATGATTGACCGTGGAAAATTCTGTGGATAGACGAAGCCCATTTCCATCTGTCGGGATATGTTTTACGATTTGTCATTTGTAGACGAAATTCTGATGCTTACAGCGCCATCTGTCACTAAAATTTGGAACTATTTTTTTTTTTTTTTGTTCATGTTCTTTCCTGTTTCTTCATTAATACGCCGTTCAATTTTGACGTCATTCTAATCAGTGGTTCGCTTTTTAGAGCGTTTTGAAACTTAAACTTTAATTATAATCACCCTGTACAACAGTTCATTTTTAATATAAAATAGTTATTTAAACAAAATAATTTTCATCTAATAGTAGTGTAAAACCAACAACACAGATTTTTTTTTTTTTTTTTTAAATAGTCGTCTCTGGATCAGGTCAACTTTTTCTGCAGACATAAACACACGATCATCTATTTATAATATCAATCATATATCGACTTAGTCGACAGTTGGATCCCCTGATGATAATGTTACACTTATGTCGAAATGCTGCTGCAGAAAAGTTTAGACGCAGCAAAACCTCCTCAAAAAAAATTCAGCGACATTCTGGTGCAGACAAACGTGTCCGCCCCTTACAGTAACGACGGTGGGCTGGGTTTGACGCGGGACAGGTTGTTACGGGCGGTAACGAGCTTATTCGGCCGCGGCCGTCGCAACTTACTTGTTATCGGCGGCTCGCCTCTAATTCCGCGACGAATAAACAGCGGCGCCCGCCCAGATTACGCGCAGCCACTGTGCGCGTAATGGCCGCCACGCTCAACAGTGAGTGGCGTAAGCACACACACCAGAATACTGGGCTGCCTTCCAGTGTGCTCCGAAAAGCTGCAGACATGGAACATAGAATACTGTTTTTCCCCCCTGCTCCTATTGGACCACGAAGGACTTCCTGCCAGAAGTGTAACCAGGCCTGTGAAAGCTGTAACTCTGTGTGTTCTGTATGATAAGTGTAGGTTTTGTTTGTGAAATGTATAGTTCATATGGCGGAGGTTTCGGGACCTTCCCCGCAATCGCCAGAAAAGTGTTTCCGAAGAGGGGCGGTACCGCCTCCCGATGGGTGTTGAAGAGATCATAGGACCGAGCGTGGTGGGTGAGCGGTTAACGATTTGGTCTCGTATTCGGCAGGACGTCGGTTCGATTCCCCATCCGGGCATCCAGATTTGGGTTTTCCATGGTTTTCCCAAATCACTACCGGGATGCTTCATCCAAAAGGCCATGGACGAAATCCTTCACGTTCCCTGTCCCCTGAACTGAAACGCCCTGTTTGAGTAAAAACAACTAGTTAAGAGGCTCTCACTAGCCAGTTTTTGAAAAGTGTTAAGTTCAGTGAAGGTGTTTCGTACACGATTACTCTGTTTATTATTTGTTTATGAATACCTTGTACCTTGCCAAAGTGAAAGAAATTTAAAAAAACGGCCATGGCCTATTTTTTTTCCCTTTTCTTGGCCACAAACGGTTAAGGAGTTCCTTACCCGTCAGCTTTTAAGCACCAAAAAAAAAATAAAAAAAAAATAAATATTTAGATAGAGAATGGAAATTTGTAATTCAATTTCAAAAATCTAAATTTTAGTTCAACGAAATTGAAAATAAAAAATTAACAACATTGCATGAGCTCATGTAGAAATTATGGTGAAGGTTAAAATTGTAAAAAATATTTATAACAACAACTGTTGTGTGTTCACTGTTGAAACCTTCGAGTAACGGGCACATTTGTAAATATGAAATTCAGTAGCCGTGTAAATGAATCATGGCTTGCTAATGGATGATACTCTTTGATGGATCGGTTGCGTTCTGCCAATACGGACTAATTTTCGGGCAGTGCGCTGCTAAATAAGCTCCATCTGTTAAAAAAATAACGAAAATTACTGTCATTTAAACGAGATGACATGCATCTCAACAACGCTGTCCAAATTGTTGCACATCGATGAATGTATACTCTCTAGCTTGTAAGACCGTCAAAGATTGAACGCAGAGTTCTGACAATTAATTTCTTCGAGTTTACTATACAGCGAAAACATCTACATCGTATTTAAATAGCTGGTAAGCCCGTCACTGTTATGGCAGTTTAATTACTCACAGTTGCTTAACTAAATGCAGTTGTTATTAAGTGAAGAATGATGTGGTACTGATTCTTATTTTACGGTAGGGATGTTCATGGAGAAAATACATCGATGTTTTTTTCGATGTGATGCATCGAAACTTTGCATCGATGTTTCACGATGCATCGAGTAAAAAACATCGATGTTTTCGATGCATCGAATAAATATATATATATATCACTTAATTAAGGTTAGGAAAGTAGAGTGATAAGAAATTTATGAGAATTCTATTTTCAATTGGTCTTTTACAATGGAAGTTATGGAATGTCTGGGATTTCTAAATTAGAAATCCGAAAAGAAAGAAAGAATACAAGGAAAGCGATGAAACACAGAAGAGAGGCAGTATTGGTGAGTCTAATCTAATTCGAATTCAGAAATCCCGATATTACTTCTCTCAAATTTGCGTAAATAATATTTTATTAACCCACTTTCCTTGTATTATGTTACATTGTTGATTTAAAGCTTGTGCAGCTTTCGAAAGAAGTCTTGCTGATGGTACTGAGCTGGCTACCACAGTTTAATATTTATAAGCCATTTTGCACAATTTTGAAATCTGTTGTTTATAATCGACCCATACTTCTAACGGATTTTTATCAAGCCAGCCAGCCGGGGTCCTCAAGTAGACAGACAGCTCATCTTCGGTCCTGTTTGATTTCCAGTTTCGATGAAATACTTTGTGATGATCTGTCCAAAGACTGAAATCTTCTAGTGTTTTGTCCGAACTTTCTGAATCTGATTATGTTCGCTTTCCTTCCAGCTCCCTCTTGATCATGTCTTTGATCTTTTGAACAGCATTTGCAAAAGCCATAAATAACCAATATGTAGTTATTTGAGCCTTGGTTCCAATAAGTTCGCGATAGCTAAATACGAAACTTGTTCGATAGCACCCATCCGTTATTTATTTATTTAAGAATGAGCTATCTGCTCCCATTAGTAAGGGTTCATCAGTCACAATTGCATTGCGTTTTGAAAGCTTGCAGTGCACTATAGGGATTATTTTAGTGCAGGTTTAATATTTATCCCCAGATATTTCTTTAGTTGCAGCTGTCGGCCACTATTTGTTTCCTTTTTATGAGCTCATAGAGCAAGCAAAGGCCATACACTATACAGACAAATCTTTGCGAATGTTATATCATTGAGGTCCCCCCTACAGTAAATTGTATTTTTTTTTCCTGTTTTACCCACGTTAAAAGAAAAATGTAATGTGGTTCTGTAGGTGAAAATATAACGTATAGCGAAAGAATTTCCTTTTTTTTTTTTTTTTTTTTTTTTTTTAAACTAATTCTATCGCTTCGAAAAAAATGTGCGGGTTATTCCGATGTATCGAATGAAATACATCGATGCATCGTTAAACATCGAGAGTAAGCGATGCATCGAATTGATTCGATGCATCGAATAGTGAATATCGATGTTTTCGATACATCGATGTATATCGAGCATCACTAGTTTATGGTAGCAGCGGTATCCATGGACAGAGAGTATAAGAAAAAATCGACATCGACTGAATATAAGTAAAAAAGGAATTAATAATCAATACGTTAATTTCCAGGAGTATTCAGTGTTCGGGCAATTTGTGTGTACACACATAAATAGAATCGTTATTATATAATGCCAGAATATGAATATTTCAGTTACTTCTCTGGTCTCAATTAGGTCCGTACAGAAAGCCGGACGTGTTACTTCAGCGTTACGGACACACTGACACAGTGACCAAAGTAGCCTTTTATATAAAAATGCTGTATCTGTTAGAAAAATGAGAAAAATGATCAATGAAGGTGAGGATAAATGCAGTAGGGTTTAAAATAACGGCCAGATATAACGGTATGTTATCTACGCCACCACAGTATCTTGTATTTAATGGAAAATATTGATTTTCCAGTGTAATATTAGATAAACGTGGCATAGGGGCAAATTAAATTAAAGTTGTTACAAGAATTGACCGAAATTATTTCGAAAAATTGTCAGAAAGACTGTAACCATCTATTAACGCTGAGACAGGAAGGTGGCTACTGCTTTGCAACTTGATGATCGCTTCTTGCGCTCCGCAGGGTCCTAATCGCCAAAACAGCAGTGGCCACAAGCCTCTTACACGACCGCTAATGCTGCACAGTGCTCTTTTTGGATGGTGTGTGGCACAGCGCACAGGTACATAAATTTCAAATCGTCCTCCACTGCGGAGCTCTAAGAACCCCGGCAGCTGACTGAAGTGAACATCTGCCACGGAGAACGTCCTATTCACGTCAAACGTAGCTAAATAAACTGACTAATACAGAGTAGCAAATATAATTCCAGTTCAAAAATACGAGATCTATGTGAAAAAAATTAACATTATACTCCGAAAAGCCTTAAAACAAGGTCTCAGGCACCTGGAAACAAGCTATTAATGCAGTTTCCCGCTAGTTAACTTTTACGAAAATATATCAGCAAGAATGATTATAAGAACAAGTATTTTCTCTTTAGGAAATAACTTTACAAACGCAATTTCAACTGCACACGCTCCACACCATTACAGAGCTCGAACATTCCCCTGCTGACATACAGGGTTCACGAATTCATGAGGTTGTCTCCATACCAGTGCACATGCATCCGCTCCATACAATTGGAAACGAGACTCGTCAGACCAGGCAACATGTTTCCTATCATCAACAGTACAATGTCGGTATTGACGTACCCAGGTGAGGCGTAAAGCTTTGTGTCGTGCACTCATCAAGGGTACACGATTGGGCCTTTGGCTCCGAAACCCCATATCGATGATGTTTCGTTGAATGGGTCGCACGCTGACACATGTTGATGGCCCAACATTGAAATCCGCCGCAATTTGCGGAAGAGTTGCACTTCTGTCCCGTTGAACGATTCTTCAGTCGTCGTTGGTCCCGGTTTGCAGGATCTTTTTTGGCCGCAGCGATGACGGGGATTTGATGTTTTACCGGATTCCTGGTATTGACGGTGCAATCGTGAAATGGTCGCACGGGAAAATCGTGCTACCTCGGAGATGCTGTATCCCATCTCTCGTGCGCCGACTCTAACACCACGTTCAAACTCACTTAAATCGTGATAACCTACCATTGAAGCAGCAGTAACCATTCTAACGCCTACGCCAGACACCTGTTGTCTTATACACGCGTTGCCAACCGCAACACCGTAATCCGAGTGTTTACATATCTCTGTGTTTGCATAAGCATGCCTATTCCAATTTATTTGCCTCTTCAGTATACAATCACGCATCGAGAGTGGTGGGTGAGCGGTAACGCTCAGGCCTCGCATTCGGGTGGACATGGCCTCGAATCTCCATCCCGCAATTCAAATTTCCGTTTTCAATAGTTATCTTCGTAATGGCCGCCGTGTAAGTAAACTCGTCGACTACACCGATTATGCTCTGCTGTCGATTCCGGGTTAAGTCTGCCTCAGATTGTTTGTTATTCTCGACATCTGAAAACATCTTGATGTGATAGGAATGCAAATTGAGTGCAAATAATACTTCCAACGATAGTGCATATGACTCTATTTTTATCAGTTCGACGTGGACAGCGGTCAACAGGTTCCAGAGCTTAGTTGATACACAACGAATCTGAAGGATTAATTCGTACTGAAAGTGGGCCAACGAACTAGAGAGGCAATACGGAGATAATACGTATTGTAAATAAACCTGGCCGAGCCACTGCCCAATGCACAGCTAGCGAAGACTTTCGCAGTCGAAAGATCGAAAACTACTTTGGAAACGCCACATATAATTTAATCGATCCTAGACCGTGGGTACAGTCCTGGCAGAAAAAAAGACACTATTAATTTACTTATTAACAATCAAACATTTACAAAGTACCAAAACGGTTTTAAATACTAATAGAAATTATTCCAAAGCTTTTTGAGGTAATTTTAATACATTACATCATTATAATCAGATATAAATGTAGTGAAATATGTGTGATTATTAGGTTATTTCTTCCGCAGTTGCTTGTTTAACTGATAATTTAAAAATGTGCCAATACAACCGTTGTTGGATTTTATTACTTTCACGTAAAATATGATTTTGTTATGTTGAAATCTCATTACAACTGATTAATTTAGGTAGACAGAAAAGTGATTGTTATATTTCATAATTCTTCACTATTTAGACGACTCATGATTCATATTTTCTCTTTTTACATGAACTGCACAGTGCCGACAAGAAGTTGATTTTAGTCACTTCTGAATCTAAGACAATTCTGAGGATAATTCGAAAGAGCTGTTAACAGTTACACCAATTCCGTTGCAAATAAAGTTAAAATTCACAGAATTTTAATTTTTGACGAGTGACTTCAAGAGTACTCTAAGGCTTAGTATGTGAGTGACAACGATTTCTTTTCGTGCATTGCACAGTATTCAGCTGTAGACTTTTCTTCAGAAGGAAGTGGACGCGTTACATCGCAGCCTGCGGTGGTTTTTGCTGCGTGCAGAATGAAGGCTGGTAGGGCGTAGGGCAGCGAGGAGTCCCTTGAGGGAACTGTCAGCAGCGTTTCTCTCACAATGCGAGCCTATGCTGCACTGCAAGGCACGCGGTAATGAAGTATTCCGTAACCTCGCCGGTTTGAAAATGAATGCTACAGCCCCCACAGGACTTAAATTAAAGACAAAACGGCCTACGTCACGCGCGGGGGCGTTCTGAGCGTCCCCGGCTGTTCTTTGAACGCTGCAAATCCCGCTTTGGTGGCTCGACAGACTCAGTCGTACGTCGCACTACGTAAAACAGGAAGACGTATGTGAATAAAAACTGGCGCCAAAGGTGGCGCTGTCGACAGAAGAGTAACTAAACATTACGCTGTCTGCTACGCTCGTGTAGATGTAGCAAACAAGTGGGAAAGGAGAGTTTTTCCCGGACCAAGCGGTTATTCCACGTTCAATGTCAGTCGGTGGTTTCTTTTTTTGTGTAGCCGTTTCAACAACTTCTTATTGTATTTACGCTTATAACTTATAAGTGATAAACCCTTCAGGTTCCGTATATTTCGTGTGCTGTCAGCGATCGGCTTAGTGAACAGCCGGACGATTTTGCCGAGTTGTTCGTTTCGTCATGTTTCTCCTTTTTGGTTGTAGCTTTGACATCGCCTGTTTTCTGCGTTACAGATTCGGTCTATTGGCCATCTGAGTCTGCTGAAGATCGGTTGGCATAGTATTGGTAGACACACGTCGTGGCTCGGGAAACAGCCGCCAGAGGTACCTGGGCTGGTCGGCTTGTCGTTGCTCCAGGCGCAGTTTTTCTTTTGTTGGACGGGGACTGCTGGTTTGGGATTGATTCCTGACGGTTGCAACGTGTAATTTCCGTGTCACAGGGCAGCACCATAAACATGCTGCATGTTTACCACCACACTTTTTTACATGTTTGTGTTGTTTTCTCTGAGCGAGTGCAATCTCTGACATTGTGGTCGCCTCTGCAACGAACACAGAGATCGTTGGCTCGACAGTCAGCGTAGTAGAACCTGTATGGAGCCACGACTCCCATTTGCTAACTGGTAGATAAATATTGACAGCAAGAGTGATACATCAGACGTTCTGCCTGTTGAATGATGGTATACTTCCAGATTTCTCGAATAGCAGATACCTGAAGAAGAGGAAAGTAAATTTCACTGATACATTACGTTAACTTTTTCTAAGACAATCCGACTGCTAAATTGCGGTGACTATATAGCAACATAGCAATAGCAAATTAAGTACAGAAATAAATCAGATTCAAGGTACTAGTTACTTATTATGTTCCAGAGTGAATTTTTCATCATTTGTATATGAATTTATTAAGAATTAAATATTCGAAAACTATAGCATATATCTCCAAGTAATTTGCAAAATCACCTTGTCTGAGCTTTATTGGAATTATTAATCTGAACGACCAGAATAATAGTAACTTCCCTTGCCTGCAGTTCTATCTGGTATACTATCTTTCAGGACCAGATAATTCAATGGAAGGAATCTTGTGTGGATGAAGTATCACAGAAAGTAAGACCTTTGTTAAAGATGATACATGATTAAATTCGTTATTTCTTAAGTTCTTTAAGTTGATTTACTGTTTTTGAACGTAGTATTCAAAACGTTTCATGGACCTGACGCTTCGTGAAATGAATTTGAATATCCCCTCCTAGTAAAATCCTGACCTTGGATGTTTAGCTACATTCACATATTTGTCTGAAGGGAATCGTTGGCCTACTTGGTGCACCTCCAATCGAAGGTAAAGGTGAAAGATATTTGGAGCGAACTTGGGATGAAGGGAGTATGGTGATGCCGTGATGGCAATTGCGATCCTCATCGGTGACGTTTTCTCCAGGAACGGCAAACTTCCGACACCATTCTGAGACATAAATCTCTATCAGCTCCTTTTGAATTACAGTCGGGGTTACAGGTTTCACCAACATAAATTGAATAACTGAGCGAATTTCTTCGCGAGACCAGGTTTCCAAACTATTCGTCATTTGTGTTTACTGACAACTAGCGCTGTAGGTGGCCGGTAGCTGAAATTCTGCACAGTTGCTGACCGCATGTCTTAGAATTACCACGTATTACAATTCTCTATAAGGAATTGCAGTCCCGGAGTACTGGCATCGTAACCTTAGTCTCGTATAACGATTATTTATCCCATATTAAAAGTACGGCGCTGATGAAGTAAGCCTCGCGGTTCTACGTTGTTGGTGTTTGCTGACAGGTGGATTGATGCCGTGTTTCCCGTGGCTCGTGTCCAATTTGTCTGGTTTTCAGTCTGCATACTGAGGGGTGTCTTTTAAGTCCCGCGCGCGATATCATTAACACGCCGCGCGGCAATCGAAGTCGACCATTAATCAGGCTGTCTCCGCCAGCCGGCGCAGTGGCTCCATCTATAAATTTGGCGTGCGCGCGATAGCGGCGAGGCTCCTAGCCACACAGGTCACGAACGCAAAACCCCGCGGGGCCGCTGCCATTGTGCTCGGCAGGTGCTGTCGGCCAAAGACAAGCGCCGCACGTGACGGCTTCATTACGACCCAGCCCAACACCTCACATCAGAAACCACTCAGATAACTCCCTACGTGTCCTATGCAACTTAATATTTACTACCTAACGCCCGCTTCTTTTCTTTTCCTCCCTTTTTACCTTATCTCTCACAAATAGTGATGCTGAGAAGTGGCATTCGTACGACGATGCTTCAAATACACGTAGAATCACTTCAGGCAAAAGGCGGGATGGAATAAATGAACGCAGTTTTTCTCGGCGCTTTGTACACTTACATGACTCTCCGCTACGCTCGTGTCTTCCAGTGAATCCCATTCCAGCTCTTTTATCATAACGTTTATTGATTTTGTTCTGCGGTAATTTCCAGAAACAAATCCAGCAGCCTCTCTTGCAGTTGTTTCACGTTACCTTCGCCAGTCTGTGTTCCTCTGTGTTATTGTAAGTGTGGATGACTGTGATAGTGTGTGTGTTTGTGTTATATGAAATGAGAGATGAAGAAGGGTGTGTAAAACCTGATGCCGGCACATTCAGGGAAGACAAAGGAAGCCGCCAGGCGTGAAGTACCCATACGAAGGACGAATCATCGTCAGCAGAGCCATATGCAATGCGGAGTGGTTCAGTATTCAATCAGGTGATGAGGAATTGTGCACCACCATCTATCCCACTCTGCCATAGAGTCGTGATGGTAAAAATGTCCTCCACCACCAGGACTGGAACCAGATAACCCCATGTGTCAGCGCCGGACACCATCACGGTGCCGCAACCAATTGAACCAGCGTTTTTATGTTTTAAATAGTTATCTTCATATTTGGTGTATTAAGTGTTACCTAACCCCATCCCTCCTCAAATTCCGTCAAATATGGTCGTAGTAAGTGAAACGTGGGCTACGCTAGCTGGAGTTAGATACTCATTATTGCACATTCAAGGTTAATTATTTAGCAAACCATCTGAAAATTTTAAACTTTTAAGCAAATAAATCTACCATAAACGTCAAAGTTAATTCATCCGTCTGTGGATGGAACTAGTGGTCCCTTTCTGCTGTGAGAACTTTTCGCCTCTGTGGTTGCTTGTGAGATCAGAGCAGTGTCTTTTCGCCGCCTCGGGGCTGATATTGTTCCCAACGAAGGAGAAATTCTACCATTTCTCTCAAAGAGCGCCGAGTCTGACACAAAGATCCGCATTATCGCCCATGCAAGATTCAAGTCACCGACGGAGAACTTAGTTAATGGAACAAAGCGAGCAGACTCGAGCTCTGTAATGAGTTCTGTACTCGGTAAATAACAATCGTGACGCCGTGCATAATTAACTCACATCACCAGCGGCTATTCCGCGAACGAGAAACAAGTGACTCCCGCTCGCGACAAAAGGCTCCAACTCGAGCAGCCAACTCTACGGGCTGCGAGGACACTTCAGCCTTACGTTTCGCTCCCTTGACGTAAGAATGACAAATTACGAAGTGGCAGCTTCACAATACTTACGCCATGGAGGATAATTCTGAAATAGATGAGAACGATTCAAGTGAGGGACGCCCTTCGCGTTACCCATTCCTTAAAGTAGCCTTCTGAGTCTACATGCAACTGGTGTTGCGATCAGCTCTATACACACACACACACACACACACACACACAACAAATGCTCACAAACCTCTCACACAAACTCACACGCAGATACAGAATCACTGACAACCAGACACACAAATCAATAGACATAGAAACACATACATACAAAATACACTCAAAAAAAACACACACACAGGCGCACAAACACTCTCACACAAGCACACGCGCAGACACACACAGAACCACATACACACAGAACCACATACACACAGAACCACATACACACAGAACCACGGACACATAGATCAACAAATACGCAGACATACAAATACACAGAAATATAAACATAGAAACACACACATAAGAAACACACATATACAAAACAGACACACATGAACGCAAACACTGTCTCACAAACACACGCGCAGATACATAAGCACACAGAATAACAGTCACTCAGACGGACAAATGCACAGACACACAAGCACCCAGAATAACAAACACAAATACAAATACACATAGTACTGACGTGCAAATACACAAGACACACACAAATAGAAACACACAAATAAATAAACATGCAAAAACAGAGAGAGACAAAGAACTCTGATAACGGGCGGATAAGAAATGTCAGTCAGACATCAATGTCTCAGTTTTCATTTCTGTTATGTTTAAGTTAGCTGCGATATAACTTATCGCAAACTTTAAGTGAAAACAAATGGGGTCAGTAATAAATGTGCCTGAAAATGTCCAGCCGGACTGTTTTGCTAGCACTAACCGACCTCAGCAACCTCAGAAATAAGTGCACAACAGACTTCGAACCTTACTCAAATTCTAATACGGATTGGTTGACACTCCGACTGCTGAAACAGAACCTACGATGGATCACTACCTTAATTTTGCAACCGACTAATTGATAGTATCGCACTGCAGATGCGGTTGGAACATGTGATTCGCATTTAGATTGTAAATAAATAATGATCTGCTAGAAATAATTAATGAGCATCACCAGTTCTTTATTCCGCCTTCTCCAGGCAACTTCACATTTTGTTTTCTAAATATGTTGCATACACTGGATTCAAGATAATAAAGTCCCTATTAAAGAGAAAAGTTTTAAAATGTAGGTACTGTATTTGTTAGCTGTTTATCTTTTTCATTTCGGCCAACTACCCACGTGAAAAAGTATTTTCTTGTGTTCTGTTGATGGACCCCACCGTGACAACATTCAATTTTGCGTGGCTTACAGCGTACTCCAAGCTTCCGTCCCTCTGTATTAGGCAATGTGCGAATTCCTGAGCCGGGGGGCTAGACGCGTTGTGGTTAAACTTTGAAGGAAACTTGTTAAACTGGGAGAGGCGGGCGAATGGGGCCGTTCGTCAAGGAGGCAGCCGTCACCTGAGGATTACGCCCGGAGAGCGCCGAAACGTGGCGCCAGCTCATTACCGCTGCGGCCGTAACTCAGACGCATCTCGCACGAGTGTGACGCAGTCTCTAATTCACCAACCACGCCGCGTCTCCACGCAGGCTCCTTCCAGCAGGACACTACGGAGGTAACACAGAACCGTGCTTCAAGGTGGCATGTCGAAAACAGTGTGGATTTAGAGATATAATGAAAACAGTTTAGATTTAGGAAAGGAAAAGGAACAAGAGATTCTATTGGCCTGTAAAGAATCGTAGGGGAAAGATATATTGAAAACAGTTTGGATTTAGGAAAGGAAAAGGAACAAAAGATTCTATTGGCCTGTTAAGAATCATAGGGGAAAGATATATTGAAAACAGTTTGGATTTGGGAAAGGAACGAGAGATGCTATTGGCCTGTTAAGAATCATAGGGGAAAGATATAATGAAAACAATTTGGAATTAGGAAAGGAAAAGGAACACGAGATTCTATTGGCATGTTAAGAATCACAGAGGAAAGATATGTTGAAAACAGTTTGGATTTAGGAAAGGAACAGTTGGTACTATTGGCCTGTTAAGAATCATAGCGGAAAGATATATTGAGAAATGAAGAGATATTAACGCCGTCTTTATTGCCCTCGAAAAAGCTTTCGATTGGGTGCAATGTAAAAAGCTGATGGTTACGAGGAAAGGAGTAGATTGGAAGAGAGAAGATTGGTGCAGAACCTATGTTTACAACAGAAAGTAAAAATAAAGATTTGAAACGAGATGTCGGGAGAAAGCAGCATTGGGAGAGACGTAAGGTAAGTTGTTGCCTTTCTCCATTATTATTCAATTTAGGCCCTATACCTAGATGACATTATTGGAAAATGCCTAGATGGAGCGTATTTGTGGCAAAAAAATAGAGGGTATACAATTTGCCCATAATATGGTCTTGTTGGCAGAAAGCGATCAAACTAAGCAAATAGCTGAAATAATCTAGATGAAACTTGTGATGACTTCTGAATGAAAATCAATACAGTAAAAAGTGTGGTGATTGGCAAATGAAGAAAAGTAAAAAAAAAAAAAAAGTCAGGATAACACTAGCTGATATCAGCCGAGTAAGATCCTCCAAATATCTGGGAAATACAATCACTGAACACTTGAGATGCCACCAAGAGGTAGCCGTAGCGAAAGAAGCGTTTAATAGGAAGAGGCGACTATGACCTGAAAAAGTAGAAAAAGCGCTCAGGAAAATACTTATCAAATGTTTTGCATGGAGTGTGGCTCTTTATGGGATAGAGACGTGGACACTGAGGCGAGAAGATGAAAAACGGTTAGAAGCGTTTGAGATGTGGATGTGGAGGAGAATGGAGACGATAAGTTGGGTGGATAAAGTAAGTAATGTTGAAGTAAAATACGTAAAAAGCAAACAAAGCGTTATGTATAAACTTTTGTCAATCAGCAACATTAGTGGAAGTTATAATTAAATTGAAATTTATGCAAGGTTAGAATAACAACTGCCATTCGTTGTTACAGCAGATACCGTAAATAATTTAAGTTTTTTTAAAAAGTATTTTTCTGTTGTTCTCATTAGTGACGTGTTACTGAAAAGCAGTTCCACGTTTTTTCAGCAATAAAGTTTATCCATATTTTTTTAAAGATGAAATGCTACGAAAAGCAGACTTTATGTATGTATACTGAAAATTAATTTCATAGTTGTTGCACATAATATCTAACCTTTTATTGATAGTAATATCTCTGGTTGGAAATTTACGAGCGAAGGCCGGAAAGATACGTCACCGTTCTCCAGCCAGTAGTTGTCGCGGGGAGTGAGTTAGTGTTATTATGAAATTATACAGTAGATGATGTGTTTGTAGCGAACGAGGAACTAAATCCATAGCGGCAGTAGACTATTGGAGCAGTGAGTTGACGGATGGCTACTCTTATTCTGTACGTTGCCTGGACGTCGCGTCGCCCAGGTAGTTCCCAACAGCGGGGCGAGTTTGACGGCGATGTTACTGTCGAAGGTGGCAGTAACGCCACACTTTACTGGCCACAATCCTCGAGGAGCTATCGCGGTCGATGGGGAAGCTCGTACCTCCTCCATTACGCTTCAATACGGGCGGTAATTTGCGCTCGTATCGTTTGTCGATCATTAATTCCTAGTTTACGGTAGGTTTAATGGGCGTACAGCCATTTTGCTGTCTGCATTACCTAATAATGATGTGCGTAATATCATCCCGCGGCAGGTAACGACGAAAACGGTGAAAATTTTACGGTTACTTCCAAAATGCGACAACTCTTACGGATCATCGGTAGAGAAGCAGTTATGTTTGTATAATAAACGAGACGGAATCTTACGAAAATTGTCGCATGGAACCGAGTTTTTACGACTACTAATTATAGTAGCTTTACGAAGATGGTGATGACTGGAGGAATACTACGAACTTGGCGCGTTTATTAGTCCTTCCGTTAATAGACCTTTTAATGGCGGTTCTACTTGGGAAACTAAGATGGAAGGAAGTTTGGGCAGGACGTAGAGTAATGTTTATGTTCTTAGCCGCTGTTTTTATTTCTAAAGAAATTAAGTTTATGGTGCATTAAATGAAATGCGCAAAAAATGACTAATTAGGTGAACCTACGGACGGAGCCATATTGAAGGGGGTCATTTAACTCAGTCGTTTGGACGAATTACTTAAAAGTAATCCTCTGCTAGAAGACCACTTTAACACTATCAGCTTTACTTCTTCTCGTATTTACACATAAATTAATTCTACATACCGAGCGTCACCACAATTACTGCAATCTTCCTTCACCTTTTATCTTTCCCTCTGGTTTCTTATAAAAGGGACACTAAAATTTTGCTATTGATGTTTCAGATGATGTCTAATATAGGCTCTTCGTTTATATTTTTATCATGTATACTACTTTTTACCTGTAAGAAACGATATGTTACGTCTTTCCTCTTGTTTGTATAAACAGATTTTTCACTTTTTCCTCAATATTAATCACTGGAAATATTTATTTTATATCCATATACACGTCAGACTGCACTTTACACACAACTATAAAACTTTTCTTCTACGCAATCATTATAATCTTTCTTATATAGCAACCTTGTGTTGTAAAAAAACGTTTTTTTCTGGATTGAAAAAAAAAACGAAAAAAAACTTTGAAAAAAAAAACTTGTTTTTTTTTTCTGGAACACCTTTTTTTTTCACAACTACTAAATCTCAAATTTGTAAGGCAGTTATCGTTTAAAATGACTGTTTTAGAGTTTATTCTAAATAGGTATCTTAGTTTATAAATCTGCTATATTTTTCTGGTTCAGTAGAAAAAAAATTACGAAAATATTGGCAAAATTGACTGAAATTTTCTTTTATGAACGGGGATTTCCCCAAGAGACTAGGTTGCGCGAGAAGGAATCCCTATTCTCCATTGTTTGGATTGAAACTTGCTATTTGAAATAGTGCTGCCAGCCCTACAGATCTTTTTAAAAAAAATTAGGAATTTAAAATTTATCCACGGTTTTTTGCCTTATTGGGCTTTCCATATATTCGTATACTTGTTAACTCTCAGAGTATAGTGGTACTGACTCAGTAAGGGAGCGTGCATAAACCACATAGCTCCATTTTGGCCTCCTGTGAACCCCCACGTAGCCGTACGTGGCTTTTGCCTATCCCCCCCCCCCCACCCCCCAACACCCACCCCCCCACCCCCCGTTCACGAAGCACGAATTTAACAGCTTTTTTTTTAACCTCTTAACAGTAGATTAAAAACTATTATATTACGACGAAGTCACTTTTTTAAAACGCTTTCAGAACAGCGGATATGTACGTATGTTTATCCATATGTATGTAATGTATTAAATTCGATACTGAATTGAATTCGTACAAAATATATCGAATTGGTACATAAAATTGATACTCCAAATAAAATATCGATTTTGGATATATCGAGAATAAAAATGTCGACCATAAAATCGATTTCTATATCAAAAAATATAGATATTTCGATACATCGATATATTTTGCCAAGCTTAGCCTGTGTGAGTATAGTTCGCGAATGGGCCGGAGGGGCGCTGGCGAGGAGCTAGCCGCGTGTTTAAGGCGCGCCGCCGTAATGCGGTCGGCTGACTTGTTTGCGAGTAGCGGCTTCCATTCATCACCGCCTCGAGCCGCGCGCACAATGAGCGGCGACACCGCACGCTCCAGCCGCGCCGCGTGATGGATGCCGCGCCAACAGCGGCTCGCGGCCATCGCTCATCACCGGGAAGAGGCGACGAGACGCCTGTTACGAGACAGCTGCTGCCTGCAAGACTAGCGCCGAGAAGCCGCTCTCGCGTCTGTTTATCGTATGGCTAAGCAACTAACGTCATACATACAAATATACCAGTAGGGGAAGGTCGGATAACCTCGGACATTTAAAGGTCTACCAAACCAACCACGCTGCGTAGGAAAAACTTCATTTAAAATGTGCACCCTGTAGTGTAAAAACAAATACAACCGATCTGCGAATTGGGCACCCATTGAGTTTCACACTAGTGTGCGCTTTGTTCATGGCAGAAGTTTTTCGTCGCTCCTGTTAAAATTCGTTGGAGATTATTGACTATGATGCGTCAAATAAGCTAATAGTAACGCGGGCTCGAAAAACAAAGTGATACAGATGGAAGATCTACTGAATTAATGATGACAGAATTAGGTAAACAATCAAATTAAAAATAAATTCCAGAATCCTAAAACCTTAGGCTTTAGCGCGTGTTATTGGTTTTATTCCTGGTCCAGGTCTCATTCAGCACGATAAATATGGAACTACTTCCATTCGTATAAAAATACTGTAACTTCAGCAACTCGGAGATTATAGAAGCAACTTAAATTATTTATAAAACTAAATTCGTCTTGATTTAGTCTGTAAAAGATGTGTCAGTTGTCTGATCCTATCTGCATTTCCACATAACAACAACTTCTACTAATATTGCTGTTCAAAATTCATAGATGTTACTATCCTGTACGAATGCATTTATTGTAATCCGATCTAACTTTGACCTACTGGAAATATTATTTACATGTCTGATATAGTGACATCAGTAATAAAAGCAACTAATAATCAATATATTAATTTAAACGCAGTACATACCTTTATTTCAGCGTTTCGGCAAATCATTCCTTCCAGTATGTACATATTATTACAGTGACTTAAAATAATTGCATTGGATACAAATATCTTCTAAGTCAGTCAAAAATGACGTTTCAGTAATTGGTTTCTTCGCTGACTAAGTACAATTTTCATCAAATAACGTACATTATCTTGAGAATTATGTATCGTGGATATCTGTTAGCTTACTGTAACAACGGTATCGCTTTCCAGAGTGTATAAGAAAAATCTACATCGAACTAATTTTAATTAATAAAAAGCAACTAATAATTAAGATGTGATTTCAACGGAATATGTACTCTTCTTTCAGTGTTCTGATAGTTAATTTATTCGTGGATGCATAGCTAAACAGAACAGTAATTAAATAACCTACATAACCTAGAACATCTCAATTCGTTGTTTGTTGTACAGCGGACGCGAAAAGCATGACGTCATAGTTCAACGTCATAGTGTGACGTCATGGCGTGACACAGATACATGACCAAAACCTGCTAAGAAGACATGTCTTGCCAGAAAACTGCGTTCAAGCAGTGATTTTTGGCGGATTTCGAGGCTAGTAATGATAATAGTGATAGAGTGGAGTCTTGTGCCAATCGAGTTAACGCAGTGTGGTGGGAGTGAAAGCAGAGGAAATGCTGTGCAGCGCGTGCCGGGGCGAGGTTCGCTGGTGGGTCGGCGTGAGACAGATAAGGTGGGCCGTTATGTCGGCTGCGTCCATAAAGATACGCCGGATGCTGTGCTCGAGCCGGGAGACCCGCTCCCCAGGGTGACTCACGGGAAACTTGCTTCCGCTTCCGGTAGCAATCACGAATCTAAAAATAAATGCCTCGGGATGTGATATCACCGACAGTAAATTCCTTCGGATAAACGTGAGCCGTAGCGCAGAAATGAATTGGAGCATAATTTTCGAACGTAAGTCTGTCTCTTTCTAAGAAAAGATGTGGATGCCGGTCGTAACAAATAAGCCATTCGCAATATACGCAGAAGAAGATATCGGAAAACTCTGAAAATCAATACGCTAGAAAGACGTTCAATTTTTACAGCTGCAACATCCAGACGATTGTAACGCGTTGAAATGGGGAAAAAATAGAAATTCGCACACACTCCAGTGAATATGAGGCTTTAGCACCGAGCGTGGTGGGTGAGCGGCGATGCTCTGGCATTGCATTCGAAAGGACGCGGTTTCGAAACACGAGCAACTATCCCGTTTTCTCAGATCACTTCAAACGAATCAGATGGTTCCTTTAAAAGGCTATGATCGAATTCCTCCCACCAATCCTTTCTAATGACGTTAACGTCAACGACGCGTAAAGTAAAAAGAAGAAAATGAGAAGCATGAAACTGTTTATGATCAGAAAATAGAGTAGACGATCCGAACAGCAACGAAAATTAATAAAAACAATTTAGTTCTAACACTTCCAAGCATACTATAGTAAATACCATATAAGTCGTCTACTTAAACATAATAAAGTGTTAAGCTACAATTTA
Organism: Vandiemenella viatica; assembly: GCA_031002005.1. Taxonomy (NCBI): domain Eukaryota; kingdom Metazoa; phylum Arthropoda; class Insecta; order Orthoptera; family Morabidae; genus Vandiemenella; species Vandiemenella viatica. Next base: position 189,174,803 of record JARYHS010011408.1, read on the forward strand.
CATTTATTTGCATTCTATAATCGTACCGAGCGTGGTGTGTGAATGGTTAACGTTTTAACCTCGCATTCGGGAGGACGTGGGTTCGAATCCCCTTCCAGCCATCCATATTGGGGTTTCCATTGTTTCCCAAAATCGCTGCAGGCGAATGCCGGCATGGTTCCTTCAAAAGTTCATGGCCGAATTCTTTCCAGATCCTTGTTACCCGACAAAAAAAAGGAAAAACCATTTGAATTGTTGAATGTTTTATTACGGTAGCGCCCAAACAAATACGTGTAAGAGAATGTTACAATTAATTTGTGGTAAAGTGTAAGTAACTGAGTAGAAAATGAGACAAGGTATTACAAACCCTGTAACCTAGTTTATTGGTTGTATATTTTACATTTATTTGTTGTTCACTTTCAGTGAAGAAGAAAAGATCATACATCCTCCGAGTCTACACCGTTTTTATCTCTCAGATTTTCTTCCTATTAAACTTCAGCTCCATCGATGTCACATATAACTAGTCTTGGCCTCCAACTCAGAACTTTTCTTTTAAATACACAAACAATAATATTAATAATTTCCTCCTTCCGAACTGCTTACACCAGTGATATTATTCACTAGTGGCTCATTGTTCCAGAGATGTCCTTCACCAGTGACTGCTTATTCCAAATACTTTTTTTTAAAACCAATAAAATATACGTGAACAAAAAATTTAGAGTGATATGCAAATTTCCTTCGTTATCTCACACACTTCGAATACGTCACATGGTGATATGGACAGGTAAAATGTGGCCCACTCCGCCACAAACGAATGTTATAGCTCATTTCGTCAAAAAACACAGATAATTGAGTCTTTAGTCAAAACGAAGTAGACATTGTTGATAATAAATTATAAAGAATATTTCGAAGCATTCACTTTATTTCTTAAGGCTACTTCAAGCTCCATATCTTTACAACGCATTAATATAAACTTTAATCAATCAAATGTGACTACTGGCGCATATTAATCGATGTTCACAAATCTCGGCTTAGCTGCAGCCATCACATTCAGTTCATTTAGTTTTGCCATGACACATATGACCCAACCATTCGCTGTGAATCTTCCACACATATTATCAAAGATACTATTATTAACTACCCTACCCTACCCAAAGACTATACATTCTACTGCACTGTGTAATGTTTTGATACAACTTGAAATAATTGAAAGATTGCAGTATTCAATATGTATTATACATATATGTGACTGAAAGATTCCCCGTATAAGGAGTTACCCCTTGCTTTCTAATGGCCTCCTAAATGTGGGAGAAACAGCGGGTAGTGGTTCAGGGCACCCTCTTGCCGTTGGGATTGGAAGCGATCCCTAAATGCGCAGTGCCATTGGGATGCAGAAGGAACGGGAAGCAACTGCATTAAAGACCCTGACTGTATCCCGAGAACATTTAATTCTTTCATCAAACCAATAGAAATACAGATTAAAACATGTATATATATAGTTAATTAAACAAATGATTGGTTGGATGTAAAGTAGAAGTCTTCCTCAGATATTTTCGTTGTTCAATTGTAGTATCTGGAATGTCTCATCCTACATCTATGAACGTTTATTTGTATATCTTCGTACCTTTTAACGACTGTGAATGCATATTTTACAATCCAGCACAACAAATGTTTCATCTTTAACAACTAGCAGTTGCATCTCCCAAGCTAAACAACATTTGTAAAGTACTAATATGAAAACTGCAGCTTCTCAGCGGTCGAACCGGGTCTTTCTAACGAGCATACAGATTGTGTTGCGCCGGAATTTTTTATTTGTTGCGCTAACAAGATCTCTGGTGGACAGTCGCTTAAGAATGCATGAGGTGACGTAATGCGGTGTTATTAATTAAAAGTGTGTGGCGCCTGGGAGGTGAAGGCGGGCGCCGCCGCGGAAATGAAGTTGTGAATAAAGCATGGGCCGGCTGAGCTGCTAAACAGTTTAGGGCGGCCACTGCAATTAGCGGCCGCCAAATAAACGTCTTGGTTAGCGCCGCGCAAATGGTGAAAGTTGAGCGACACACTTCGAGCCGCAACTTCCTCTAATAAAACCTCCGGTAAGCAGCGCCGCTGTCGCGTTACTGTTAATTGCTTATCTAGTAATGAGTTTCTCTCCCATTATTACTTCAATAAGTCTGCCACTGTCGCTTATTGATTTTCGCTACAGTGACGGGTGGGTGCAAGCCTTCTTGTTGTGCAAACTTTAAAACTACCTGCTCCATGCGGTGAATCATACATCGGTGACCCAAAACATTGTGACCACTTGATTACTAGTATACTGGTCCAACATTGCAACGGAATACAGCAGCGATTTGTCGTTCCATATATTCGAAAAGTCCGTCGTAGATTTCCAGAGGTATCTGGTACGAGATGTCTCCCAACAGGTCACTCAGTTCCCTTAAATTACGGGCCGGTGGTTTCTGGGCCCGGAAATGATGCCCAATTATGTCCCAGATGTGTTCTATATGGTTGAGATGAGAAGAATTTGGCGGCGACGTGAGCTCACTGTCATGCTCTTCAGAGCACTGTAGCACGGTTCTGGCCTATTGACAAGAAATGTTATCCTGCTGAAAGATGTAACCGCCCTCGTAGAAAAAATCAAGCATGAAGAGCTGTACGTGGTCCGCAATAATTTTTCACGTAGACCACGGTTGTCATGGTACCCTCGATCATTTCCCACGTACGCCCTTGTAAATCTCCCTCTTAGCATAATATGCTCCCACCGGCCTGCGTCAGTGTTGTGGTACATGTTTCCAGCAGCTGTTCGCCTGGAAGACGGCGTATTCGGACACCACCACCGAACTGGTGTAACAAGAATCATGATTCATGCGACCCGCGGTCCAATATCGATGATCTCGTGCCCACTTCTATCGTAATTGACGATGCCGTTAGGTCAACCTGGGAATAAGTATGTTCAACAATATGCACTGAACGCTGTGTTCCGAAACACTTGCGCCTGCACCAGCATTGACTGTACTCTGCGTCAGATCTGCCACAGATCGTCGTCAGTCCCGCTTTACAGAGCGAGCAAACCTCCGACCTCCACGTTCTGTGATGAGGCGTGGACGTCCACCACCTTGTCGCCCAGTCGTGGTTTCACCGTCCTTCAACCACTCCGCATAGATGCTCACTACAGAAGTACACGAACAGCCGACCAGCCTCACCGTTTGCAAGTTGAGGGGTCGTTCCCCATTTATCGCATCTATCGTCGCTGCAATTATTCCCTGTGCGCTTCTGCTCTCCTTTTATATAATAAGTCGAGCCTCGATTACTTCGATACCTCTACAACTCGAAAGAAACCTTTGTTCCTTCCCTTCAAGTCCCAAACCTACATTAATCGAAATCTGAGACCTCGATAACTCGAAATAGTCAGTATTTCCCTACAAGGTAATTCAGTGCATATTTTCTCTCTACAGCTAGGAAAAAATATATTTGACCGCTGTATCTCGAATATATCAATGTTTAATTTTACTACCTCTTATGAAAAAATAAGTAAGGTACAGACTTTGAGAATATTGCCTGAAATACTTTCTCAGAAGTAAATTTTCTGAGAGTGCAATAAATAGGGTTTCTTGCATCTTTTTTAGAAGAAATGATTGCCAATTTTTACACGCAGCATTGTTTTCTTTTGCATGCCAACACTCACGACGGGGATGACGAATGGTTGAAGACACCCGATTGGCCGTTGGAATTTCACTTGCCAAAAGTACTGAGGATGGGTAGACAGCCGGAGAAGAGGGATTGGCTGACAGGTGGTCGGGAAAGCAAGACCTCTGTGTTCCATCTTAGAGGTTCGAAATCTTAACTTTTGTTATGAAGTGAAAAGTTATCAATTGAGGTGATCTCACCTAACTAGTGAAGTCGGGGAAGGTGCGGTTTCATAAAGTCTATTGTTGCTTGGAATGACCATGCACGATTTAATACAGCACGCAGTAGCAAAATGGTAAGGTGGTTATTGCTGATCACTGCAAATGTTTCTGTTCTGGATCATTACACCAGTTCACGCTCCTGGGAGAAGGAATTAGCCAGATAAGATCTTCTCATGTCTATTAAGACTGTTTTAAATTGAGCTAGTCCGGAAAAATATAATTTTTGATAAAAATTCAAGTATGTTTGTTAGCAACGGCAAGTAAGAGTGCATGGTGGCGCCCACAATATACAGTGTTTTAGTATATTCAGTCATTATATTAAAAGAAAGTGATTGACAATTCTTTTTTATAATTAAAGACATTAAATTTTACATATGTGAAAATAAATGTTTAATTATGTATCTAAATATTTTATTCAGAGAAAATCTGACCCATCGCCTGCAAACATTACAATGCTTATATATCAGTGCAATAAGTTTTGAACCTCACGTAATACAAAATATGAAATTATAAGATTATTTTGCTGTTACTAAGCATACAGGCGGTAGGACCGTCACAACTGCCATTTACAGATGAACTTTATTTAAAAAATTACCTTCATAAATAGACAGGTAATAAGCATTCTTATAACCATCAACAAAACAATTAACTAGTCAGACTTGTGTAAAATCGTAAGTTTAATCCTATTAATATTTTATCCATGATGGATTGGTGGAACTTCCGCGACTGTGATGTCAAATATGGGTTGTAAAAAATACAGCAACCAGTCACAATATGCTCATTAGCTTAAGTTTACATTTTTTAAATGCATATATAATTCCAAGAACCTGGCGAGGTGTCATTAATAATATTTTATCCATGATGGATTGGTGGAACTTCCGCGACTGTGATGTCAAATATGGGTTGTAAAAAATACAGCAACCAGTCACAATATTTCATTAGCTTAAGTTTACATTTTTTAAATGCATATATAATTCCAAGAACCTGGCGAGGTGACTGGTTGCTGTATTTTTTACAACCCATATTTTTAATCCTATTAACGGTTATTTGATGTTTGTAATTAAAAAACAAGTGATTAACCTGTACCTTCGTACAACAATGTCATACATTGCTCCCAGTTTGATTGTCAAAGAACTTATATCGTAGAAAAACGATTCTATGTTATTGGTGCGTTACTATCACAGTGGAAAAATACAACTGTACTGTATTGATCAAGCAACCTGGTCTTTAACTGGATCAGTGCATCACTCAAAACCAACAAATGTTCTAATAAGAGCATGTATTGGTTGCAGCTACACTTTATGTTAATGTTGGATGTTACTATTATACGTTAGTGTTTCTGAAAATTGCACCACCCAGTAGGAATCACTCCAAAATCCTAGTATATATACGCGGAGCCATAATAAGTGATTAAGATTTTAGAGAGATGGCGTGCGTGTAGTCCCAGCATAGCTCTCATTTGTGTCACCTGTATGGTCAACCTTACGCCACGCTCACCCTACGTATTGAGGGCAATATAAACAGCAGCCACTACAACAGGGAGATTCGACAGTTCGAGGCCCTGCCAATCGTGTAAGCAGCTGCACATGTCGTATTTCGGCAGGACAATGCCCGGCCACATGCGACGAGGAATGTGCGAGCCTTTCTTTGATGATTGACGGATACCACTGCTTCCCAGGCCCGCAAGTTCGCCTGACATGTCATCCATCGGACATGCCTGGATATGGTCGATTGGCAACTTGTTTATTCTTGTCCTCTTGTAACCAGCTTCGATGCTACAAACCGCGTGGCAGTGTGTTCCCCGGCAGCATATCCAGGCTCTCTCTGATTCTACGCCACCACATCTAGTCTCTGATTGCTGCACACCGTGCTGGATTCTCACAGGCAAAGTTGGTGTACAGTTCTGTAACGGTAATGATTTGTGTATGGTCGTGTCCCTAATCTGTGGATATGTTTCATTGTAATCAAACCTCTCCTTCTTGGTGTTACAATGTTCTATTGTGACACTGGCTCTGGATTTATTACCGTCAGCATCCAGAGAAGATTGCGGGCAAAGAAGGGGAAACAAATTCGGCCACCCTATACCGAACCTGGATGACGTGTTGAAGTCAACAGCCTGGAGCGTTATACACTAACTCGACGGTCAGTTGCCTGGATGTGGCCTGCAAGGCGCACGCTGGCCTTAATCCGGTACAGTGTGCGCTCCTCCGGCGACACTTTAGAATTTAATTAAACGCGCTCCGGCCCTGCAGGCGTGATGCCGTGTTTATTGCTGCCAGCAGGGCACCTGTCTGGGTCCCGTAGTAAGCTGGACTCCTGTTAGCCGGGCCTTGCAGTCACGACGGTCCGCTAGCTGCACTTATATTACAAGTGTGAAAGTAACTCTGTCTGTTTGTTACATTCTCACGACTAGATGGCTAAATCGATCTTCGTGATAATTGATAAGGAAATGCTGTGCATCATTAGAAAGGACAAAGAATACTTTTTTCTGGGAAAGACATAAGTTATAATGAAACTTTGAAAACTAACCGAATTGTGACAGATACCATGTGTAAGTCTCTGTAATGTTATATCGGTCACCCAGGTTTTGTTTCACTCGCAGTCAGTTTGTGTTTTTTTTTTTTTTTTTTTTTTTTTTTTTTTTTTTTTTTTTGCTATGGCTTTATGTCCTGTCGAGGTCATTAGAGGAGGAAAAGGTCGGAGGTCAATGAACGGTAATTAATTCGGCCATGGAGTTTTGACGGAATAATCTTGGCATTCACATGGAATGGTTTGGGGAAACCATGGAAAACGCAAATATGGATGCTCGAACAGGCATTCGAATCCGCGTCCTCCCAAATGTGAGGTCAGCTCGTTACCACTCGCTCACCTATGCTCGGTTTATGACGTGTGTTACCGCACGCACTGAATAAATCATTTCTACATAAAAAATACATGAATACATCATATCTCTTACTTCATTTGTAGGTGACTCATGAAAATTAAAAAATTGATATAAGGAACAAAAGTCTAAGGCGCCAGATGGTAAAAGTAGGAATAAGAACATATATTTATAGCTACATATCTTTTATTGTGGCATTAGCTCTCGTCGACGTCGATACTGTTAAAGCAGGAGGGCCAATTCATGTGAGAATATCGCTGTCATAGCGTGCAGTAGCCCCTTATACTTCAGCTGATTGGTGTATTTCTCTAAACCGAAAAAAATAAAATTATACGTCCCACATTGGTTGGTATCTTACCCCCAAATTGTACTCTGGCACGCTAAAACATTGTCTAATACATGGGAGAAATCAATAAAAAATAACGGTTGCAAAAATTTCGTTTACGGGTAAAGGAATTTTGTTCGTGCATAAATCTATTAATACCTCAAGGCTTCTTTTTTGCGGCATTTCAGATTATTCGATGATTTTTGCGAATCCACTGCTGGTTGCTTGTTACAAGAAATATCTTCCTCATTTTATTTTACGTTAGAAGCAACAAGTTTCTGGTAGGTGAGCCTGTAGTAAAACTGTTTCCCAGTATTTAAGATTTTTATTAGTTCTGAGAGTGATAAGTGCGCTCAAAAAAGTAGCTCTCTCCCTACCATCAGCACGACATGGATAATGATACAGTGTATAGCGATCGATACGATGTGGACGCTCATTAAAACGATCCTCAAATACTTCATCTAGATAGCAAGACAAATTTTAAATCGGTGGGTGTGAATGCAGCATTCACACAAGCCTAACTATAGTTGTTACCGAAAAATGAAACATCGTGAAGTGTAGGACATAGATTCCTAGTCGTAATCTGAGAAGTAATAAATTTAGTTTTTTGTCTTACATGTTTCCGAACAGCGTCAGCAAATTCTTCCGTAATAACCAGTTTGTGGTCAGACTTCTGAGTGAAATTACATGCCTTTGGAAGATTAACGTTTGAGACACTGGCTATCATTAAAACTTGTCTCCTTCATTACTGCATTTATCTACACTGATGAGCCAAAACAATATGACCACTCCCCACTGCCAGATTGAAACGCCGTATGGTGATGTTGCGAATATGTTATGCGCTTACATATATATATCAGCGAAGCCTCGGTGAGTCGAACTTCAAGGAAAACGTGAAAAAATCCGAGTTTTGACTTAGTGAGGTGTCTGTAGGTACACTCTTTGACAAAAAAATTGACTGTGGGCGCCTGAGACTAAGTCCATTATTTTGCACTATATGGCATCACTGGAGAGTTTGTTCTAGGCATTGACTTAAGGAAATGAATAACAGATGGCGTTGAGTTGAATACCCGTATTGATGCCACATTGTGCGAAATAAGGGACTTAGTCTCAGGCGCCCACAGTCAATTTTTTTGGCAAAGAGTGTACATTTCGACTTTTTCATTAAGACAGGCTTTGTTTAAAAACTACGGATTGTGCTTAGTGGCGTATTAGTAGGATATAGTAGGATCGCAATACTTGGTTTGAGTGACAGCTTCCTCTTAGCGGCGTCGCTCTGTCGGTATATTTGGCGACTGTTGTGCAGGGCGCGCACCCACTTGGCACCTGCGCGGAGGCGGCAATTAAATTAGCACGCGCTCACGGGCTGCCGTCGCGCGTAACGAGGACTACCTGCGGCGTCGCGTCAAAGAATACCGACAACCCAGCTCGCGTACGCATCGGGGACACGGTGTACCACAGCTCAATGTGCAGTGCCACATACTCAGTCTGCAGTAAGTCTTACAGGACGTGTTGCGACATTTGTAACTTGGTGCTGAGCCTGAAGATACCCTGCTGGACAGTATTTACATTCTGTAGACCTCCAGGCTTAACTTATGGTGTGGGACCTTCCACGCACATATTTCGAAATTTAAAACAATTTTCTGTCTAAAACCATAAAAAAACATTTGAAATTTATTATTAATATTAGACCATTTTAATATTTCTTACGTGCAACTGAGTCGGGATCAAAGGTCCGCGTTTCGAATCCCTGTCTTGGCTGAGATTTTCGTAGGTCCTCAAACCGACCTTCATCTCTGGAACAGCTTGCTGTATTATATCAATCGAATTCCACGTTAAACTGTAGGTTCCGTGTACCCGGTACGATTGCCGGATTAGGTTAGGAGACGTGTACGCGTTTAATTTTATTTACTTTAATTCAGTTACGAAGGAACGCACTCTGCGGTGGCAATTTCCTTTCTTGTACCCGCCTACTTATGTCCTATACACATTTAAACCTTAAATTTTTTCATCGTGTTTAGTAAATTATTCAATATTTCTCTTGGAAATTTATTGCAATCTCTGATCCCTTCACTATAAAAGAAAATGTTCCGACAGCCTTATGCCAGAAATCGAGTGCCAGCTTGTGGTCATGATCATCTTTTCCCTTCTTTGCACCTCTCATAATTCTTTCACAAATATCTTTCTGCGCCTCAGCACCAGTATAGGCCTTGTAAAATTTCAGCGCCCTCTTCACCCTCCTGCTGTCTTCCAATGAGTCCAATTTCAGTTCCTTTACCATATGATTGCATTATACGTTTTGTAAGTATACGGTAGAAATCAAAGGACGTGGTGGTTTGTAAATTTAAATCCTGAATCTATTGGTTATTGGCTATTCTTCCGCAGTTGTTGGTTACAGATTTGTGAATGAAACTACTGTCTCCTAACAACTGTTATTTTATTCCTGTTCGCTCAGATGCGTTTCTCCCTTGTGCACTGGGGCTTCATCGGACAGACAACTAGGAACTTCACTACAAGATATAAAGGACGTATCAGAGCCATTACATGTGCCAATCACTCAACATTTGCCAAAACACTTACTAGAGCACAATACAGAGATTGATGAAAATACAGAAAATTAACAATCACAAAACACTTACTTTCAGTCCATGAAAGTTACCACATTCGCAGAGCCATCGCATTGAGCAAACAGAGTTTAAATGAATTCACTGATTTAACTAACGAAACACTGATAAATCTTTAACGAATAGACGTGACATATTTAGATTAAAAAACCCAGGCGTAACATCAAATCACAGTAAGTGACACCATTAGACAAACAGAGGCATATTTTAAAAAACACAGACAGAGTTATTATAACATAAACCATTAATTTGGTGTCGCTGTATATGTAAAATAAATAACATAGAAACTAGCTGTGTATAAACAAAACGAGACTAAGAAGTATGACCATTCAAAAACAGTGACATAGTGACGTTGTCACAAAAGAAGCAATGCAGAACAGCAGCAAGGTGTTGTGTTCTATGATAAAGCGCTACGAGAGCTATTTTCAGACCAATATGTGATTGTTTGTATCAAAAATCATAAGTAGAGTGCGCTTTGTTAATATTTATTCATGTATACGAATAATGCAAATTTCTGAACAACACAATGTATGTACACTTACAGTCACTGAAGATGCCGCCGTCCACAAGGGCGAAACGCGTCTGAGCTTGTAGAAATAAAATAACAGTTGTTAAGAGACGGTAATTTCATTCGCAAATTTAAATCCTGAATGTTTGGCTTGTGGAGTAAGTATCTGAAACTCAGTTTGCGTTCGTCAGTTATTTGACGACAAACGTGAATGTGGACGTAAGTCTGTCTACTTACGAAGCAGGCAGTGTGCTGGTGGCTTACCGGTGTTAGTGGTCAGTCCGCTCCTACAGCATCAGGGACCTGCAACACACACAACACAACTACAGTTAGTCCTGCCGATAAGCCACCCGGCCCGGCTAGTCTCGTCTCGCCGGTAATTCTGGTGGCGCTGCGCTTTGTGTTCGTCCCTGTCACGTAACGTCGACTTGGCACTCAGATAAGATAATGCGCCCTCCGGCGGATGTGCAATGGTGGCTTGGGGAATTTCAGGGAGATGCAAATACAGCGCAATGGAGGTATCTGTCACTAAAGCTGCTGGCTTACTCGTGCGTTATGTAAGGCGGTCAGGGATTCCAATAAATTGCCAAGGCAAATGATGAATAATTTAAAGAAAGAATTTAAAATTAAAATTGGGGAAAAGGAGAATGGTTCAAGAAAGCAGAAAGTTGGATGTATAGGGAATTGCCAACGGAGCGTTTGCTTCATCCCAATTAATTTTTTTTTCTAAGTGGAAGGGTATGAGCAACTATTTCCAAAAGTCATTGTATGTTCTCTAATCATTTAGTATGAGCTAATATATCATATAAAGAGTATTCCAATCTACCATTTTTGAAGTGGTCCTGTGTCGTGTGGTGGCGCGCAGGCACAATGGCCACTTCTTTCCTGTTTTTATTTTGTTTTCGATTTGTTTTTCATATGTTTTTAGAAAGTTTTTTGAATATTTTTTGTACTGTATGTTCTTTTTCCCCTATCTCGGCTGCGGATTTACACGTCGTGATTGAGATGGAAACTTTAGATGGGAAAGGATCATGGGCAACAAATGTGTAGAAAATTCGCCGCGGTGTACTATGGTACAGCTGATTGTCAATAGCTGCACTGTATTGTCGTACAGGTGTTTGAAATTCCGTTTTGTGCGTTTTTCGCCGTCAATTCTCATTAAGCGAGCAAAGAACATAACATTCTTACTAACTTCCTATAAGATCTGCTACTATTTTCTTCATTTTATATAGGTCTCCGATGTCTAAACCCAGCTGTTTTCAGTGGTTCATTCCAGACTTTCTTCCCTTTTTTTTTTTTTTAACCTTTTCCATTTCTGTACTTTTCAGTTAGAACATTCAGTCTGTAACAGCCTCTGTGGCTTGATTACTGTAGTGCATTACCTGATTGTACTTTTACTGGAGAGATCCTATCAACCTATTATTCGGTTAATGAGCTACTTGCAGTTTTTTTGTTCCTATTTCTTGTCCGCCTCATAGATTTCAATTATTTCATGAAAATATTTGAACTGGTGAAGTTTTTTTTGGCTTATGGCTTTACTCCTATTCGACGTTGAGATCATTAGAGGCGGGAAAGGACTGGTCGGCAAGAAACGGAAAGGAATTCGGTTATGGGCTTTTGAAGGAAGCAGCTCCGCATTCGCCTAGACTGAATAGGGAAAACAATTGAAAACCCAAATCTGGATGCCCGGACAGGGATTCGAACCCACGGCGCCAGAGCGTTACAGCTCACCCACCACGCTCGATGTGAAATGCTCTCCTTGGTGGTAAGACCAACTCCTATGCCGTCATGGTATGACGCTCTCTTATGACGTCATGCCCCCTCTCCGCCGCCGAGCTCTACTCCCTTCTGTTTGCAAAAGAGCATTGTCTGAAGTGCTTACAGATTTTAAATAGGTGACAATATTACTGAGTTTAATTATGAGTGACGGTGACGATCAAGTGGCCAACAAGAATCAAAAAATTAAAGATGATCAAAGGGCAGGCAGCAGTAAAATGTCTAAGACGCGTGCACAACATCCTTCACGAAACTAACTGAACCTATAACTACGTATGGAACACCAATCGATGCCGTATTTTCAAGATACCTCTATAACATCACGCCTAATAGATATGTTCTTCGGAAACTAGCCGAGTGACAACGTTTGCATAGCACTATCTTTCGGAGGTCATATTCTCTGCCGCCATTGTCACCTGACTGCTGCCTGTAGATAATGAGGATGCTTATATATCGCGCCAAACCGTTAAATATTGGCGGGATTGTTGACGCTGATTGTTGGCGTTGATTGTTGACGGGGCAGTTAGAGAGACTATTTACAGTTCCGTTGTAATCTCATTTTCTGTATCAATGGACTCCAGACTTCACTTAATTGAAAACCAGAACATTTCACGCCTAATACTTTTGTTGCATACTTCAGTTGCCATCGGCCAATAATTTCTTTAATACCGTCTAATACACATTCAACAGCTAGTATTAAAGAAGTTACAGAAGATACTTAAAATAATATTCCGCAATTGCATCCTAAAAAAGTCTATATTAAAAATATTTCTCCGTCTTGCATTTATTTTTTTATTTATTTATTTAAAGGTTTGTTTAGCCTGGCAAGATTAGGGCTGTCAAGCCCTCTCTTACATCATACCAGGTGTTTACAATAAATAATATACACCGTACACAAATTAACAGTATACAACACGTATTTAACCTTTGGCCTAAATCAAGTTCAAGTGTAATACTAACAAATAAAACTTAATAATATTTATGAGTAAAATACTAACTTAAAACTTAATAGTATTCGTGTTGAACTAGTTAATAATTTAATGGTATAAATTAATCCAAGTGGAAGTTAAAGAAGTAAACGGTACAAACTTAATACTAGTAGATCCTTTTTAGATTCGCTATAGTTTAACTCTGTTCCCTGAAGTTTTATTTTTGGGAGATTTATATTCTGTATATATTATTGTAATAAGAAAAATATATTTATTTTTGTTTTACTCCATATTTAATTATTGGTTTTCTTTAATTATAAATTCTTTCAATAACCACCAATTTCAATATTTCACATCTACCGGGCGTCCCATCAAGGCATTGGAGATTAATTTTGTATGTTCCTTGTGAGTTTGGTTTTCTGAAAAGTTACCTTGAATCACGATTTGTTGCACGACGTCTTTATAACTGTGATTTGGGTGAGTAATACAGTTTTCGCGTTTGGAGGGTGTGTGTGGTGTTGTAAGTGCTGGTTGCTGAGACGGGAGGCAGCTGCTGTTGGAGTGGCAGTCGCCCGGGGACTCCGTACGTGTCGGGGCTGAAAGCACCCCCCGTTCCCCCTCCACCAGCCCCACGTCCCGTCAGTCACGTGGCCCGCCCGGGGCGGCCCGTCCTAATGAAGGGGGCGTCGGCGCGAGTCGCATCTCCAACAGCGTCCGAGATGCGCCGTCTACCCCTGCGACGAGTGCTCCCGATCACGCAGGTCATACAACTCAAGCGGAAGACAGTACTACAATATATTAATGTGACAAACAGGTAGCATGTTAAGGGGAGATTTAATCGAAAATGTACAACTGGCTTTAAAACATCTGTGAGACCACCACATAAGACTGCGTTTTGTTACAAGACGATATAATGAAAATAGTTGCGTTGCATAAAGACTGTCAGTTGGAATTAAACGTTAAAAAGAGCCGAGTCATGCATATAAATACAGTGGTGACACCATTTAGCTCTGACTGTGTAATCAATGGCACTGTCCTTACGACGGTAGATTCCACTAAATACCTACGGGTATCAATTCGTAATAATTTGTCGTGGAATAAGCATACCGAGACGGTAATTGGGAAAGCAAATCGTATGCCCCGATTTCAAGTCGTAATTTAAAACAGTGCACACCGGACACAAGTCACCAGTGCTTTCTCACTTAGAATATTGTTGTTCTGTATAGGGTCTCCATCAAAAGGGGTTAATGGAGGCTTTGGAGAAGGTCCAAAGTAGAGCCGCTCGATTCGTGATAGGTATACACAGTTGGAGGGAAATCGTAAGTGTGATGTTGAAGGGGGTTGGGAAGACCTGGAACACCGAAGGCGTTGCTCTCGGCAGAAGCTAATTGAAAAATTAATTACTGACTTATTTCGGAATAACAGTAAATAAATGTCACTACCAGCAACATTCATATCTAGAAATGACGGCGAAAATAAGATAAGAGAAATCAGGACCAGAACCGATTCATTTCTATACTCACTTTTTCCAAGAGCGATTAGGGGCGAGTACACTTAAAATCCGAAAGGAGTATTTTTCGATAAATCGCTTCGGCCATCCTGATCTGGGTTTTCCATGGTTTTCCTAAATCGCTCCGGGTAATTTTCGGGATGGTTCCTCAAAGCAGCCCACGGGCGCCTCCTCCCACTTCCCGTATATCCGTTCCAAACTATTACACTTTCGGACAGGTTCAATGCACCCTTCGCCACACACTTTCAGTGAATCGCAGAGCATTAATAATAATAATAACATACAACATGAAAGACTGAAACTGAACTTACTGTCAAATTTTAACTCCCTTCTATGACATAGTACACTGACCCTGAGAAAATGGCACTCATACAATCACTTCTAATGTTTTTTGACCTCTCGCGATAGAGGAACCTGTTTATGCAAAATTATAAGAGATATTGTTCTCATTCGTTTCCACCATTAAATGTATAAAAATACCTCTAACTATATGAATAATGGATAAAATACAAATAAAAATAGAATTTACACTTTAAATTCTGGAAGCAGTGAACTGTTGTAAAAATTTGAACATGAATATCCCTAAAATCTACAAATGGATAAAAGTAGAAATCTGTCATCTCTTAATAAATATTTTTTCCGGCAATCTATGAGTCCTGCCTAAAAATTTCACCTCTTTATTCCTTATAGACGTTGAGAAATTGTTCTTAGATTCTAAGAAGTTGACATCTGAGAGAGTGGTACTCGAAGTTTAGGCAGATGTTTTGTTTGAATTTGTTTCACTTGGTAGCGATAGATAAACTATTATTTTAACAATAATTCCAACTGAGTTCAAAGTCTAAAACTTTCGCAAAACACACATGAATAACCATATAGTCGGAAAACATAATTTTCAAAAAATCTTTTTTTTTCTTTTTTTCTCTCTCTCTCTGATCGGTTACATCCCCTTGACCTGGTAGTGGTGGTCGACGGCGTTTCGTGAGGAAACTACAGAACGGTAAATTTCCATTCAGATCTTTGACATACCAGGCTTGTAAGGGACATACATCACGCTATGCAGGAAGTATGGTCGTAAATATAAAATATTTTACCGTGCATAATGAGGACAGCTAGTTTTTCAATTTAGTCTTGTCTTCTTTCGTCAGCATTAGCATCAGATTGTTGGGTTCTAGTAACTTCAGCTGCTAGTGGTCCGCTAAAACTACCCCCTGGGTCTGATTTACGTTTGCGAGAGATGTTAAAAAAGAAAACAAAATATACTGATAACAAAAACTTTTAGGTAAACGCTAAATAATTGTCTGGTGCAGCGCAAATCCACATACTAACTTTATAACAAGTCATGTCTGTGCATGAAATTTATGAACAGATGCAACACAAACTGACTGCGACATAAACAAAGCCTGAGTAACCGATATAACATTGCAGAGACTTACACACGCTATCCGCCTGTTTGTCACCGTTCGGTAAGTTTTCAAAATTTCATATCAAAGAATGTTACTTATTCCGGAATAAGTATGCTATACTTCCTAATCGTTGATGGTAATTCCTTGTCAAATTTCATAAAGACCAGTTTAGCCGCTTAGTCGTAAAAAACTAACAAAAAAAAAAAAACAAAAAAAAAAAACAAAACAAAAAAAAACAAACAAAAAACAAAACAAAAACAAATAAACGGAGAGACACAGTTACTTTTGCATTTATAATATTACGTATTATAGATTAGGAACAGATCGTAGTTCCTTGTCAAATTTCATCAAGATCAGTTTAACTGTTTCGTCGTGAAAATGTAAGAAAGAGGCGGAGAGGCACAGTTACTTTTACATTTATAATATAGTTATAGATTAGTGACCGTTTTTTCGTATCGTCATGGGTCTAGAATAGCTTCAGTTTTTAGGGTCAAAGATGATGACAAGTTGAGCCGATCTTACTGCCTACAAACTTGATCTGTGTTTCACCCTTGGGTCGAATAAGACCACTTGAGCTTGAGGAACTCAGAATTACTAATAGACGTATTAAACACGGACAGGGACGATCGCGCTATCGTATAATAGTTTCAAAGGTCGTAGATTCGAACTTGCTGAAATACAAACTTGACTTGTGTTTGGTCCTTAAAGTTTGCTCTGCAAAATTTGAAGAATTCATTTTTACTTCGAAAACATCGTATTGTTTATTATTATTATTGAGGCTGGGCATTCATAATATAATCTTTGATCATAGTGTCTGTAACGACCAGATTATTAAACAGTTGAACAACTCCGAAGAAATGAATTGCCAGAACACTCGATTTGGTAAGATATTTGATGACCACTTCAAATAACCTAATAATTCACGAACAGCGAACATGAACAATGACCATTAACGTAAGTGGTCAGTAGAATACATAAATAAATCGTAATGTATAAACTTTGGTCAAGCAACAACACTAGCGAAGGTTTTAATTAAACTGAAATTTAGCCTAACTCGGAATGACAATTGGCATTCGTGACTACAGCAGAGACCATGAGTAATTTAAGTTTTTTAAAGTTTTTTTATGTTGCTTTCATTAGCGAGCAGTTCTACGATTTTTCAGTCGTAAAGTTTATCGTTATTGTTTTAACCATGACTCGCTACGAAAAGAAACTTAATGAATGTATTATGGCAATTAATTTGCTACCAGTTGCTTAGCTATTAAATTCTGGACATAACCACGAATTTATTCTAATGATGTCTCTCGTAGCTCTTAATTTGCTAGCGAAGGCTGACACGTGACACCTTTCTCGAGCCAATAGCGATAGAGTTGAGTGAGCGAGCATAGAAAATTATATAATACGCTATTTGACTGTTGTTCCTGAAGTCGAGACCTCTATGGACGCGAGCAGTTTAGTTTCGGTCTTTGAGGACCATGTAAGCGTTGTCGGAACACAAGAGATCCGCGTCGGACAATCGTCCATTTCCTCCGGCAGCAATCCAGTTGAGGTCCATTATCGAGAGCTCTGCAGCAAACACGCTCCTGCCGGAGGCTTTCTTCTTCTTTTTCCACCTGCGCAGCGCAATTAGGGGCTCATTCTGGCCACTGGTCGGACCAGTTCCACCGACGCGGAGGCCGCTTTTTTCGGCTCTTTGCCACCGAGTGACCCGGCTGCCTCGCCGTTATGCTCCGTATAGTAAAAGAATGGAAGTAATACATCAAACAGCGCCGTAGCTATATTCCCACAGAGTCCCGCTTCCGCCAGGAATAAGGCGATCGTAAATTGGGTGCCCGGTAATGAGCTATACGCTTCTCTTATAAATAAGGCTTTGCTGCGTGACTAAATTTATTTGCTAGCCTATTTATCGTTTCCCTTCTTGATTCAATTATTTTGTACGCTCAAGCGATGAGCAAAACACTATACCTCCCTTAAAGGAAGATTGGGAGAGAAATATGATAGTATCCACGCATAGTTAAGTCGAGAGTGGCATAAACTTGGATTACGGTGAGTATTCTCGTCAGCATTCTTTCCTTCTTTCTTCAAATAAACCTTTAAGACGGTAAGATAATTCAACTAGCTTTATGCTTAATTGTCTTCAATCTTCTTTGTGCCCATATTTCTTTCATCCTCTCGCAGTGCCTTTCCTTCTCTTTCTGTGTCCACCTTCACTCACTGCTTGATTTTTGCCTTCTTTCTTGAAAACAACCAGATTTTCGAGTTTTCCCTCTGAAACATGATCCGTCGTTTAGTAAGTCAGCGTTGATGCTAGATGATTTTCCGTATTCTTCCTCATCGCCTTTTCCTAACATTTTGGGCTCGGCTGCTTTGATGAGTCTTACTCATTGTTGGCATGGCCAAATTTGAAGCTATAGTTTTGTGGCCGCATGTCCCTGCCGACTCCAAGCATTTCCTATCTGCTGCCATGTCGTACTACATATTATTGGGGGGATTGAAGTGTTGCTATCTATCCTTGAACCGTGTAACTATGTTTTTTTTTTACTTTCTCTTGGATTGTTTTTTAGTTTTTTTTATTTATAGCTTTACGCCTCGTCGACGTCGTGGTCACTAGAGGCAGGATGGGACTGGGAACAAGGATCGGGAAAGAATTTGGCCATGGCCTTTTTGATGGAAGCATCCCAGCATTCGCCTGGAGTGATTTGGGGAAACCATGGAAAACCCAAAACTGGATGCCCGTACGGGGATTCGAACCGGCGTCATCCCGAATGCGAGGCCAGAGCGTTAACCGCTCCCCCACCACCCTCGGTTTGTAACTATGTTCCGTGTGTAATAAGGGATTTGTCAGTTTCTGGAGCAACGTAGGGACCTTAAGCGTTTTCTATGGTATTTGTATTTTTGTTTGCGAAATGTGTTGTTTATGATGGGGAGATTGTGGGTCGTGCCGGGATTCACCTCGATGGCTTCGGAGAATTGCCTAAAAACCGCAGTCAGGACGGCAGCACGCGAAGTCCTGGGCTCGTGCCCGGTCCGTTGTACCTCCCCGATCCGTTGTATGCCTCAGTTCCCTCAGCGCAATGAGCCACACTGGCGGGTATTCCAGCATTTTGTACAACTTCTACTGTTTCCAGGAACCCTGGGTGTTTGATTTATATCAGTTTATCTAGTCAAATATCTGTTTGGTTAATCCTTCGGTATGCGCCCACATAACTGTAGTCTTCTTTCCATCATCACATCTGTTAGTTTGACAATTTTAAAAAGTATTTCTTTGTTTGATTCTAAACTATATTCCGGTTCACTTCTTCTTCTCTTCAGTTTCGCCCATCTAATCCTGTGCATTCATTTCGGGGTTTCTTTTCTTGGGTTCCAATAGTTCCTCAACATTTCACATTGCTCCTTCCTTTAATTCATAAGTTATTACATTTTCTCTTCTCCTTCTCGTGGAAACCCTTGAAAATTTGGACCAATCTTCTGAAACTTGTTCTGTCTTGTGTTATACCTTCTGTTATTCCTTGGATCCACTGGTTACCATTCTTATTGTAGTAAACAAGTCTGGAAATTATTTTTGTCTGCTGTTATACATTCTCATAATGTCACCAATAAAATGATAATTCTCTTTATGATCTTGTCTGACATTCTTGCATTTTATTTTTCCTGGTAATGACCATTATTCCTCCCATGTTTAACGCCCCTTTTCATTTTTAAATGGTCCGCCTGATTCACTACTGATTTTAGGTCAAGTATGTCTCTCAAAATTCATGTTTCTTTTTCCTCTAGTGTTTCAAGATCTCCAATTCTGGTTACTTTAACAGATTCTGCTGCATAGAGTACTTCTAATCTAACTGCTGTTTGATAGTGTCTTAGTTTCTTAATCCAGTGCATTGAATTTTTTTATTATATATGTTTATTGTTAACTGTAATGATTTTTCAATTTTTGAACTCTATTTTTTATTGTTTCGTTGTCATAATTATTACTTATGTTCCTTTGTTACCTTGCAATGCTTATTATTAATCCCTAAATTGCGTTAATCAAACGCGTCATGTATCTTCTCTAATTCCTGCTGGAATTTTATCGTATTTTATAACATAGGTGAAGGAATTAATGATGCACCGCAAATATTTTAGAGTACACGGATTTTCGTATCAGCTACAAAAATTAATTAAATATTTGGTACATCTCGTATGTTTGGAATTTTAATTTCAATTTTCTGCTGTATAGATTCGTAAAGTCCAGGGTAACGTTAGTACATTGATTGTAATTGGAGTGAAAAACGGAGTTGTGTAGAATTTTTTTTCTGTGAAATGTTGCTCAAATAAATGACTGGTAGCCAAACCATTACAATACACTTCTGCGAATTGAAAGCGACAAATCGACCTTTTGAATGTATCGAAACTGATGCAGTTTGCCCGGCAATATTTTCAAACAAATTTTATTGTTACTGGTTTCTTTTGTACGTTAATTAATTGTGTGCGAGTACTATTTTATTGGCAATTCACTCCGCCAATATTTACTCGTCAACAGTGCACTGCAATGCGGATAGAGTTTGAATATGCGCGTCATGTATACAATAAATGTGGAGTATAGCATAGAAGTATTTGGCGTTTTAATAGCGGCTGTCAATTCTCTTCCATAATAAACTTACGCTCAACGTTTGTAAACTAGAAAACAGGAAATATAATGTTATCTACGAAAACTTTAAAACCAAACTGCAAGATTTTTTTTGCTTCAAAACCCATTTTTCACTTTGAAAGAATTTGTTCTTGGATTTTGGTAACTAAGGATGACTGAAAAAAATTACTGTTGTTGTTGTTGTTGATTTAGGGCGCGTCGACATCGAGGTCATTAGCGCCAAAAAAAAAATTAAAAAAAAAAAAAAATTACTGTACGTTTGATGTATGGATGGAGGATGTGAAAGAGTTGTTCATAATCAATAATATGGTTCATGGTTTTTCCTTGTGTTCGAATGGTTTACAAATGTAGCAATTATATTATCTGGAAATTGCGTTAGTATAAAATTAATAACATGGGTGATATGCTTTTGAAAATAACAATGGAATTTGATTTTTAAGTAAATAACAAGCTATAAGAAGTTCGTAATACCTTTGGTTTATTGCATCTACTGTTTCACATCTCCGATACTGTTCTCACATGAGATCGTAGTGAACATACTGGATTCAATCTAACAAAAATAATACGTTATGTAATATGCTTTATACACCTGTTACCAAACTAAGCCATTAAAGGGGAATAATCATTTTTAATTATTCATTTGGAAGAATTGGAAGAAATTTATCCCTCCCCCCATTCGCCTATATTCAAGCGTAAGTTTTTCTTTGTGAACAAGGTTTGGACCAGACTTTGAGAAGGAAGTGGAAAAAGTTATCGTTATTGAAGGTTAAGGAAATAAGCATAGTTCATGTACTTAGAATTGTATGTGCTGTTCTCTAACTACTTTTTAATTGTTGTCTGCAGTCTTCCATAGCTTATTGAAGTTGCTGCAGTAATTTTATGAATGGTTATTAGTTTGACTCTTGGAGTCGCACCATGTGTTACCTTAGCTTACGAGGTCATATCTGACAAGTACACCGAGCCCTGGAAGGGTGTGGAACAAGGAAGGACGTGGGTTCGATTCCCCGTCCGGTCATCCAGATTTAGGTCTTCTACAATTTCCTGAAATTAACACGTTGACTGCCACGGCAATTTTCACAAATCTGGCCAAAAATGACATTTTGGTTTAATCACATTATATTGTTAAAAACTCTAATTCTAGTGCATTGTTATCATCAAAAAGCATAAAAAATGTTTTTTTTTTTAAAAAAAAAGCTCTTACGAGTTATCTCGTAGTTGGCTTCTGTAACAGAAATCTCTTCGCGGAAGCCAACTACGAGTTAACTCGCACCCAGACACGCTTCGACCTATCGCTTCTCTAAAGCTGAATTATTGATACGCGTCCATATTCGTTACTAGTATCTCAGAAATTGTTGAGTGCATCAACATTTACGCCTTTCTTGAGTGTTTTGTTTTATAATTATTGGTATAATTGAATTATCAAGAACCCAATATGGATAAGAAAAGACCACTGACTCAAAATGAAATTGAGTACTACGTAAATCTAAGTGATTCAGAATTTGACGGGATTTTTGACGAGGATGGTAATGACAGTAGCGATTATGAACCTTCTGAGAATTCAAGTGATAGTGAAGATGAAGTCGTCTCCGAACCTGAAGTTGATCCCGAATTTGAAGAAAATGATGATGATTCCCAAGCAACAATATCAAATGCGAATGATAATTTGTGGACAGAAATTCAGCAAAATCCTGAATTATTTATTTTCCAAGAAAATGTTGGTGTGAAATTGGATACGACAAATTTTACAGTACAAACGCTGGTGGACTTATTTTTTTCGGATGAATTTCTTGCATTACTGGTGGAACAAACTAATTTATATGCTGCGCAAGAAATTGAAACACGTAAAGAAATGAAAAAATCTAATAGGTTATCAAAGTGGCAAGACGTCAGTACTGCAGAGATGAAGGTTTTTTTGGGACTTTTGTTGCAAATGGGACCTGTACTTTTCCATCAATTGAACATTACTGGAGCACTAACAAGCTATATAATGTAAACTTTTGGCGCTCACATATGAGTCGAAATCGATTCCAGTTGTTACTTCGTTATTTTCATTTGGTTGATAACTCAATACCATCTGCCGACAGATTACACAAGGTGAGACCAATTCTAAATCATTTCAATAATATTATGCGTGAAAACTATGTACCAGATAAAAATATTTGTATTGACGAATCTATGATGCTATGGCGGGGTAGATTGGTTTTCCGCCAATATATAAAAAATAAAAAACACAAATATGGTATCAAACTGTATGAACTATGTGAGTCCGACGGTCTTGTAATGAAAATAAAGATTTACAGCGGAAAATCTGTGGAAACTGATAAAAATGTAGGTCACACTACTGATGTTGTTTTACATTTACTTGAGGACTATCTCGATAAAGGATACACGGTTTACATGGATAATTTTTATAATTCTGTTGCTCTTACAAAACTGCTAAATACACGAAAAACTTATGTGTGCGGAACCCTACGAAATAACAGAAAAGGAAACCCCAGAGATGTGGTAAATCGTAAACTGAAAAAAGGGGAGTGTATCTGGCAGCAAAATGGTCCTGTTACTGTATGTAAATGGAAAGACAAACGAGATGTCCTTAGCATTTCAAACATGCATGCTGTTGAAATGGTAGAGGTGCCCAATCGCAATGGAAAAATTACTATGAAACCGAATATAATTCGAGATTACAATAATGGAATGTCTGGCATTGACCGATCAGATCAAATGCTTTCGTACTACTCATCTCTAAGAAAGACTATTAGATGGCCCAAAAAGGTTTCATTACATATTATAGAGATATATATACACAATGCTCATAAAATTTTTCAAAAAGTAACTTCTTCTAAAATAAAACTGATAAAGTTCAGAGAAGAATTCGTCGTCGCGTTGATTGGAGAAGAGATTGAACCAGTTTCGAAAAAAAAAAAATTGCAAGAGCTCCACTATTTAGAGTGTCTACCACCTACTGAGAAAAAACAGCGTCCGACAAAGCCATGTCGTATATGTACCCAAGCAAAAAAACGCCGAGAAACGCGTTATTTCTGCCCAATCTGTAAAGAGAAGCCAGCCCTCTGCGTGGAAGATTGTTTTAAGAAGTTCCACAAACAATAAAATATTACTTTATTTCTTGAATTTGAAATAATTTTTATAATTATAATTTTTGTTCGTTTTTTTAATAAATTTTCTGTTCATGCAAGCCAGCATTGATTTTTTGTTCTTTTCCCAGAAGCCATCATCTATCGATATTAGCACTAATATATTACGAGTTTAATCGTAGCTGTACAAAAATGGCAAGTAAACACAGGACGAGATAACTCGTAGTTGGCGTCCTAGAAGAGAACACAACCTACGAGTTATCTCGTAGTTGGCAGTCAACGTGTTAATATAGGGAAATAGCGAGTTGGATCTATCAAACGGCCATGGAAGAATCTCTTCCCGCTCTGTGTCTTCAGTCCTATCCAACCTCTAATGACCTCGACGTCGACGAGTCGTAAATCTACAAGAAATAAAATTCATAAGTGTTTTAGCCTCCATATAATGACTCATGTGTAATAATACTGAGGGCCTCAGCATGAAATCAAGAACAGGGTCCACTACTGAACCCGTCAGCCAGCAATGTTCTGGAATATTAAGCGCGTGCTTTCAGCCCAGCATTGACAGAGATACGTCGTGTGATGATAAAACTGCTGTCAATAATACAATGCTGACAAGTGACACAGGCGGAGTGATAGAGTGCCGCAGTGACCTGGAAAATGTCTATCAGATCGCGCATTAAACATATTAAATAACTGATTAGTGATCTAACAATAACATGAAATCCTATCGGTCCGGCTGGCTTACAGTGTAGAGAACTCATTAGCTGCTATACACAGCTGCAATTCCAAATTAGAGGTGAAGCACCCTGCAGTATTCACAGGTGGAAATAACTCCGTTTTGCAGAGAGTTTGCGCCTAACGGTGAAGCAAAGCACGTTAGAACAAAAGAATGGTGTATCAGTACCAGAATCTATCCACTGAATTCGCGTTAATATCTGTATGCGACTGAATTTGTAGTTTGATGGCGACACACAGATTTGAAGAGGCATTCTACATCTACATATATACTCTGCAATTCACAAAATTGTGGTGGCAGAAGGTGCTCGCACCAAAGCTAATCTCTTTGCTGTGCTTTCCAATCCCTAATGGTACGAGGGAAAAAAGAATTCATATAAGAATCAGTCCGGCACCTTATTTCTCTAATTTTATCTTTCCTGTCTTTCCGACTCAAATAGCTTGCTGGAAGAAGTATTTCACTACACTCAAAAGTGAAAGTGGGAGTACGCATGTTTACCAATAAGTTTAAACGAAACATGTGTCGTCTATCTACCAGAGACTCCAACCTAATCTACTAATCAGTTCTGTGACGCTTTCATAAGGACTGTAGCAAGCGGTCACGAATCGAGCGGCTCTTCTCTGTACCTTCCCTATACTTTCGATCAACCCCTTACGAAACGGATCCCAAATGGCACAACAATAATCCAAATGTGGACGCACAAGAGATTTGTACGCTATCTCCTGTGTTTGTTCATTACAATTTTTCAAGATTCGACCTATGAATCGCAGCCTATAATTAGCTCTACCTACTAACGAAATTAATGTGTATGTCCCATTTCATGTTCCTTTGAAATGTTACTCCCAAATATTTCATAGAATCGACAATATCAATAACTGTATTGTGTAACTCGTATTTCTAAACAATTGGATTCTTTTTGTTAGTTATGCTCATTGTCTTGCTCTTTTTACAATTTAGAGTAAGTTGCCACTCACCGCACCAAGCCAAAATAACATCCAGATCGCGCTGAATTTCTAAGCAATCGGCCAAATTTCTTACTTTCCTATAAATAACCGCATCATCAGCAAACAATCTAAAAAAGCTTTTCACTTTGTCTCCGAGATCGTTTATAAAAATTAAGAAAAGAAGTGGTCCTATTACACTTCCTTGTGGTACACCCGATGTAACATCTAGATTAGAAGAACTTTCTCCTTCAACGACAACATACTGCTACCGACCAGTTAGAAAATCCTTTATCCATTCACAAAGCTGATCCAATATACCGTACGCTCGAAGCTTTGATTCTGTATCAAAACTTACCGGAAACACTGAAAGAATTTAAATTAAAAATTAGTAGATGGCAAAAGTAGGTTTGAAGGGGAAAGGGAGAGCGTATAGGGAGATTGCCACCGGAGTGGGCACTCCATCGCAATTTTATCAATTATATAAGGCGCATCAATGATAGTTCAGTGACCTGAAAACAATCGACAAACCTGAAGCAAAAGTTAGTAAGTAACAGGACATAACATGAGGTATGTCCAGATGCGGAACCGTGTTTGCTCCAAACCTAGGATAACATGGTTCGAGTTCTAGTTGCGAAATTAATTTTCATCATCAGATCTTAGCTTGCAGGGTAAGAGAGGTGGTGGTACACTCTTCCTAATCCCCAGATTGTGCGTCAGAGTGCTGGTTGAAATCCCAAACCTCTTCACAGTGCGAATGGAGTGGTAGTAGGAGAGCTGGTAAACATTTCTGGGTAGGTATTTGAGGCGGCGTGAAATTTGTATAACACTTCGAGTGAACATTATAACAATCCGAATCACCTGGCATTAAAAAGTCCCATTATAATGGCCTGTATTTTCAAAAATATTTTTTTTCTAGGTTTAAATATTTTCTGTGCAAACTTCAGCATACCTCAAATATATTTTTTCGATGTTTATGAAACACAAATTTGAAATAAAATAAAATTTTGTAACGCTAATAATTTGGCTATGCCTCACGACCCATTAGCCAGATCTTCGATTTAGTGCTTAGACTTTTTTTTTAACTGCTTGACGTCTCTTAACATCGAGGTCTTTAGATACGGGAAAGGATGGGGGGCAAGGATTGGGAAGGAATTCGGCCATGGCCTTTTAAAGGAAGCATCCCGGTATTCACCTGGAGTGATTTGGGGAAACCGTGGAAACCCCAAATCTGGATGCCCGGACGGGGATTTGAAGCGCCGTCCTCCCGAATGCGAGGCTAGAACACTAACCGTTACACCACCAATCTCGGTTGTAGGTATTTAGACATTAAAAAATTTCACTGTGCCTCAATACCTACATAAAATGTTGACCAGCTCTCGGAATATAAAGGCATAGGAGGATGTTGACGGTGATTCTTTCGTCGGATGGGGACTTTAAGCTTGGTGGCCCCTTAGGTTGTGTTTTGGAAGAGTAGGCCTTCTTCCATATTTCATTCATTCACAACACAAACAACACACTGGACTGAACATACGAACATCACAGTGATCCACACAAGAAAAGGAAACACGTAAACACACTAAAATCTCTGGGGAATGGAATGCATCTCTGTTTAAAATTACCAAATAAAAACCTACTTTCGAACCTATGGGAGCGTCCATAAACTACGTGGATCGGTCTGGGGGGGGGGGGGAAGGAGGGATTGGTTCGAAGGCTTCGCTGCGGTACATGGGTGGAAGGGGGGTTTCCGAGTCAGGCCACGTAGCTTTCGATTCATATCATTTTTCACAGTTAAAATGATTTACGGAACACACAACAGCATGTGAATATGTATTTCCTTCATTTATATCTCTTTATGTAATTTACAATAGTCTGACAAGAGAAAACCGTACAAGATGGGGAAACGGGAAAAAAAGCTACGTGCTATGTGAGGGAGGGGGGGGGGGTTGACGTAAAAGCCAGGGGGACAGGGATGGGGGGGTTCACAGGAGGCCAAATTAGAACTACGTGGTTTATGGACGCTCCCTAACAGTTGAGGAATGTAAGAAGTAGTGAAATTTTTTTTACTATGTCTTTACGCCTCGTCGACGTCGAGGTCATTAGAGGCGGGATGGGGTTGGGGACAAGGAGCGGGAAGGAATTTCGACCATGGTCTTTTGAAGGAAGCATCCCGGCATACACCGGGAGTGATTTAGGGTTACCATGGAAACCCAAATTTGGATGCCTGGACGGAGATTCGAACCGGCGTCTTCCCGAATGCGAGGCCAGAGCGTTAACCACTCACCCACCACGCTCGGTAAGACGTAGTGAAGGATATATGAGCGGATCTATAAGCTGTTACGTCAACTGGAAAAACAAGGTTCACTGAATTAAAATTGATTGTTGAGTGCTAACGAGGTTTCGGTGACGTTTACTTGGGCAAAACCTTCACCCGCGATATCTTGCGAGTCATTAATGTTGCAAGCCGCTAATGTACATGGTCACATCCAGCGAAACGCCTCGCCTCTCGTTATCCAACGCACTGAATGATTCATGAGGCGAAGTTGACGCGAATTGCAGGCAGAAAATGTAAATGGTACGTGGCCGAGGTGGCGTAACAACAGGGCGGTCGCGGATGAATCATTCACGACTTGTTGCCGATAGTCGGCCGGCGGCGCGGCGGGTGGACGGGGCGGTTTTTCTGTTTGCGTATAAGCTTCTAGCGAGAGAGAGAGCTCAGCGCTGCATTATGTAGCAACAGACTCAATACTCTCTCACAGCGAAACACCTGCAATGCTACGAGCTAACATTTTTTAAACGGTTAATAGAATTATACCAAGACCAGAATTTAATACTGTACTATACACTGATCAGCCAAAACATTATGACCACCAGCTTGTTAGTGTGTTGGTGCTTCTTTGGACCACAATACAGCAGCGATTCAGCGT
Organism: Vandiemenella viatica; assembly: GCA_031002005.1. Lineage (NCBI taxonomy): Eukaryota > Metazoa > Arthropoda > Insecta > Orthoptera > Morabidae > Vandiemenella > Vandiemenella viatica. The sequence goes on from JARYHS010011408.1 coordinate 189,202,966, forward strand.
ATTGTGGATTCTAAATGTCCTTCTTAGGCTTCCGGAGTTGTCTGGCACCAGATGTCTACGCACAGGTCACGCAATTCACTTAAATTATTGGTTTGTGAGCGCGGCCCCTGAGAACGAGCATCTCGGAAACTGTGAGGCTGGTCGGCTGTTCGCGTGCTACTGTAGAGAGCATCTATGCAGATTGGTTGAAGGAAACCACGACTGGGTGACAAGGGACTGGACGTCCATGCCTCATCACAGAACGTGGAGGTCGGAGGCTTGCCCACTTTGGAAAGGGGGGTAGGCGGCGATCTGTGGCAGATCTGACATTAGAGTACAATGCTGGCACAAGTGTTTCGGAGCATACTGTCTCTTGTCAGCCCGCCGACGAAGGCCGGCGCATAACCTCACAGCGTGACAAACACGATGACCAAGGTGGTCTTCTATTAGTATTGGTGATAGCTAATCTGCTTGAGTTTTCCAGCAATCCTACATTTTAGTTACTAGTTGCTTATAATAAAGTTGTTTTGTGTTTTATGTGATTGTTTTTTTTGTTTGTTTACATTATTGTTTATTTACTTATTGGTATTTGTTGGTTAGTTTTTATTTATCATTACTTGTTTTTATAATAATGGTATTACAAGTATTATTAATTTTTATGAATATACGATCTGAAAAAGGAACGCAATTTAACGTTTTCATACCATAATGTCTTATGCTGTACCCTTAGGATTTTTTTAAAGATGTAATAAGTTTTCATCGTCACCAAGCGGTATGGTGAAACAACTCCTGTATACGAGCTGTGTTCAAAAAGTAACGGAAATTTTGAAATTTCGCGGCTTATTTCGTTGTTGTGTTGCCAAACATGTCTTAACAGTATCTACTCGTGTACATTTTGAGCTATATTGAATGGTTAGTCTCTTACCAGCTGTTAAAAGGATAACACTTTTTTTCAATATAGTCGGCGATTTTTCATTTGCATAAAGTTCTTACTATCAGGTCAAACGATCAATAAGGAATACCACCTTCAAGTTCTACGCCGTTTGCGTGAAGCCGTCTGAATAATACGTCCAGATTTGTGTCAAACAATTCGTGTCTTTTGCATCACCTGCTGACAAATCGTTGCTTGTTCGTAAATTTTTGGCAAAAAAAAAAAAAAAAAAAAAAAAAAAAACACTGTATATCCTCCATATTCACCATATATGTTCCCAAAAAAAAAGAGAACCTTTAAGGGACGTCGTTTTACAAGCATAGATGAGATTAAAACTGCATCTCTGAAAGAGCTCAAAGCTATCCCAAAGATCGAGTTCCAGAAGTGTTTTGGGGATTGCAAGAAGCGCTGGAATAAGTGTTTAATACCTAATGGGAACTGTTTTGAAGATGATCACATTGATGTAGACGAATAAATAAAATTCTTTACAAAAAATGAAAATTACAGTTATTTCTTTAACACACCTCGTACGTGAAGATGAACTATTGAGACTGTTGGAACAGGCAGCCCTTTCCGACTTGTCCTTGACGGCACTGTGCTATGTGAACGAACTTTGAGGAATCACGTTGCCCTGAGATATTACCTCCAACAGGGTGAGATGGCACACAGGTTTCGTTTTGCTAGACCTGAATCCGGTAACTGATTGATTTGTGGTACAGTATTTTGTTTGTTTGACGTAATTTTATTTCTAATTAAACTGGTAGCTGCGACAAGCCGTCTAAGAACCGCCATAACGGTCGGTAGCGATTATATGCGTGCCGAGAGCTGAACCGCTGGACCAAATTGGTTAATCGCCTGGAAAATTGAATGCTTCATCGGACCATCTTATTGCAGAAAGAAACCAATTGTACTAAAACACAAATTGTATACTGATGAAATAAACAGCAAATGGCGTCAACAGTGCTCTATAGAAGGGGAGACTGAACGCATACAAGTGATTAAAACAGAATGAATCTCAGGATATTTACAGAAATGAATAAAGGTCCTTTTGAAACTCCCTGAGCCGAGCAGGAAAAGCGCAACCGAACCATATTCATTGTCGAAGACTCATAAAGGGAAAGAAAATATCGTGAATTGTTGGCGGAAACTTTCTTTATTAATATTTTTACGATCATCAACATCTTCTTTATCCGTCTCCAGTTTCACGAGTGCGATGTAAGAGCGCTCGCCGCCTTTGTCTGTATAAGTATGTTTCCTCTTGTTGGATACTAGACCATGATGCACCTTTTTCCTGTAGGTCCAGTCTCACGAGATCAATCTATCTTCTTCTGGGCCGCCATCTTGATCGTTTACTCTTCAGTTCTTTTTCCAGCCATATCCTGTTGGGTCCATCCGCTTGTCATTTCCCAGCCATCGCAATCTTGTTTTGGCAATTTTTTCGAGAAGGGTTTCATTGACTGGGATCTGTTTACGGATCACTTCATTCCTGATCTTGTCTCTTCTGGTTTTCTGAGCCATTGATCTTAGGAACATCATCTCGGCCGCCTGGAGTCTGTCTTCATCTCTGCTGGTAGTGGTACATACTTCCAGGCTCTACGTTGTAATCGGCAGGAAGTATGAATTATAAAGTGACATTATGGCTGTAATTGGAATATGCTTGCCCCACAGAAGGTGCCTAACTTGATTATAGAACTGGGCTACTTTTTGTATCCTGTTGGTAATTCTGTTCTGGGATCGATTGTCAAAAGTCACTTTACTGTCGAGGTACTGAAAACTATCAAAGTGACTCAATTTTTCACCCTCCAGATAAATAACAGGCTTCGTATTCTGTCTGCTGACAGCCATTACTACTGTTTTGTGTGTGGCTTTTTACTGTAATAAATAGGAAATATACATGCAGAGCATAGCACAGTGACATTGACCCTCCAATGTTAAATGAACGGGCTATAATTAAAAATCAGACCGGACTCTAGTAGACGAGCTTTCTGGCGGGAGGCGCTAGCCGCTTTGTGTATTTGCTTACTGTTCGAAACGTCGTAAGTCTGTGGCTCCACTACAGCCGTGGGTGACGAACGCGAGACAAGTCAGGTGTCTCCCCTGTGGAGCTTGTTTACAGCTCACGTGTAGCGCCGCCGATACATTGTGGAGGCGTCCACTGTGCATTATGCAGCTTCCCCGGACTCGCGCGTCACCGGAAACGACCCACTGCTGCATCTTACATGGGCGCGCTCGTCCGCGGCGACATTACGCCCTCTGCTACGACACCCACCTTTCACTTTACCCGCCCTCGCCACAACCAGAAGATAAAACTACTCGTACACAACGTGCATCCCCAAAACACCGATTTCCTACTATGTGATTTTTTTTTAGGTGATAATTTCTAAAGTTGGGCTGAAGGCTGCGGGTAAATCTATGAATTCGAGTCACCCACATGCTATGAAGGCTGATATGCGCGTTGGACTCTTTTTGGAACACAAATTTTTTTATCCGTTTTTGATGGATCTTTGTATACTTTAAAACAAATAGATTTTTTATGGCTTTACGCCTCGTCGACGGCTAAGGTAATTAGAGGCGGGATGGGACTGGGGACAAGGGACGGGAAGGAATTCGGCCATGGCCTTTTTGAAGGAAGCATCCCGGCATTCACCTGGAAGTGATTTGGAGAAACCACGGAAAACCCAAATCTGGATGCCGGGACGGTGATTCAGACCCGCGTCCTCCCGAATGCGAGGCCAGAACGTTAATCGTTGATCCACCACGCTCGGTAAAACAAATAGGAAAATACTGTTTACGTTTGATTTACAATAACCTAAACCCACTCCTCATTTCCCCCTCATCTTAATTTCTGCCAGCGTTGTTCATAAAAACTTACAGTTTTTAATCCGATGTTGATAGTACTTAGCACAGGTATACTTCAAAACAACGCGGTCTGGTAGTTCAGCGGTTATCGCGTTTACTTCCGAGAGTTTCTTTCTCCGGTCGCGGGTTCAAATCTCGTGACGAGCAGGAATTTTTAGAAGTTCTATTCGATTATTTGAGCTACGCCGAGATTTTCCATGGTTCCGATTCCTCGTTAAAGGAAAGGTACCTCTGACACAACAGCCTGATACTGTTCATCTCCTTCTGAAAGATTTGACCAACATTCGGGTTGTGGACTAAGTTAGATTTTTAGTTTTTGAAGTTAAAACATCTTTACGCGCATTGGGCGATTTTTTGATGGGGAAAAACTTATTAGTTCGAGTCAGCGACATGCTTATGTTAACGGCATATTATGACGCCAAATATAAAAAAAGAATTGTAATTTAGTTTATGTATTTTTAATAACAATCGGAGCTTATTCCACAAAGCTGATAAGTGCAGTAGATTGTTTTAATATCGTTGATGTTAATATATAATAATGTCTTTGAAATAATGAGATGAATAAGAGTTTAGTTCTTTCGTTTTGTTATCTGGAATGATACGAAGAAGAATTATGTATCTGTAAACGAAAAAAAGGAAATGTTTAAAATATATGACGTTCAAATAAAGTAGCGTGGAGTTTGTTATTAATACAAAACTTACCACGCAAGAATATCTGTAGCGGTCTGGTAGTTCAGTGGTTAAGGAATCTCACCATCGCTCTAAACGTCCACGGTTCAAATGTCTGTCCAGCGGCGATTTTTATAAGCTCTTAACCCAACCTACACTTATGACACAGCTTGCTGTGTAATGTGAAATACGTCAGAAAGCTACTGTAGTGATCAGGGTCACTCCATAGTTTGTGTTGTGAATGGCAAGAGTGGCTGGATGAGACAGGGTATGCCACCTATTGACAGAAGATTGAGGTATGTTCTCTCTTTTCATGGTGAACGGTGGGGGTTGACCAGCGGCTTAGACTCCTAATCGGCCAATGGAATTTCGCCCGCCAAAAGAGACAAAGGGTGCGTACGTCGCCGGAAGAAGAGGAACAGTGAGCCATAGGTGCCTGCCCAAGCAACACCTCTGTGCCACCTCTCTGTGGATGCAGACCAAGAAGCTGTGTAAAGTTATATGTATAAGTGTGTTTTTCAGCGGGAAATAGTGCAGTGGTTAAACTTAAAGTTTAACTAAGTTTATGGTTGCTTGGCGCCGCGGTTGGACCTCCTGATCGACTAAGGATGCTGGTTTAGTGCATCTACACAACATCATGCAATTGAGAAGGTGAATATAACATTACCACTGAATTATTTAGGAATCAAGACTCCAGTAAACGTTCCTGGGTGAAGCGATTCACCAGATAAGAAGTTCTCATGTCCAGTAAAATTGTTTATAATGAGCTAGTCGGACAATTTGTCTTGAGTCAACAGCGTGTAAACATAAGACTCATGTAGGGTGGCGCCCATGGTATCAAATGTTGTTATTTTTTATAATTATAAAAAAGGAAGGTGAATGTTAAATTTTTTATAATTAAATTCATCAAGTTTCATATGTGAAAATAAATGTCTAGTTATGTTTGTGAATCTTTTGTTCAGAGCATATTTGACCCATTCCCCGCAAAATTGAGATGATTATGAAATATCAATGTAAGAAGAATTGATCTAATATTAAAATTAATGTGAATGTAAAATATTAAATTTCCATAATTATCATTGCTATTTAAGCACAGTGACGGTCGGACCGTCACACTACCGTGGTTCGGATTTCAAGTTGAACTGTAGGTGCCGTGTACCTGGTCCCACTACCGGGATAGGTTAAGGCGACTAAGACAGGGGCGGAATGCGCAGCCAATAGAAATCCTGTCACCAGTTTATTACGACCACACGGAATTGTCATTATTTAGTATATCTGTAGCTATAGATATGTCGTGTTGTGCGTGTAATGATCATAGTTTTTTTCTTATGACGGCAGTTCCTTATCATTGCCAACTGCATTTTTTTATTTAAAAAATGGTACAAGCGCTTTGGGATGAGAGAACTACAGCATCGTAATAACGAAAAGGACACTTTCCCCTGTAATACAAGAATTAAAGATTAAAATCCAAAGGTATTGTTTATCTCTTTTTATATATGATGCCAATAACGTTTCACACCTGGGTCCCATCATAGGCTATTGTTACGGAGGATGACAGAACTGATATTGTTTCCTAAATTCATTCCAGGTGAATGCCGGGATGGTTGCTTCGAAATTCCGTGCTCGAATTCCTTCCCGTCCCCTACTGGCGTTTGTTTTCCGCTTCTAATTACTCCTACGTCGACGAGGCACAAAGCCATCAGGAAAAAGTTCTTAGCTGCAATAGTTGTCTTCTTTACAGTGAAACTGTTTTGTTTGGATAAGAGCAGTATATATATATATATATATATATATATATATATATATATATATATTATTATTATTATTATTACATTTTAAATATATATATATATATATATATATATATATATATATATTTCACATTATATATATTTTATTTCGTTTTAGCCAGCTTTAGAACGTTTTTATTGTTGAATCTGCTATGCACATTGTTTCTCTCAGTCTACATCGTTTTTCTAAGTGAACATATATTGTTTCTGAAGTATTTTTTTTTTTACAATAGTACGGATATAATACTTAATTTAAACCACCCGTGCACGAAGCCGGACGCGAACCGGCGTCCCCAGCGGCTCGAGGCCAACACGCTAGCCGTCACGCTGCCGGGATCGCCAACAACAGTGTTTATGTTTTCATTATAGTGCGCTAGCTATATGATGGGTGTAAGATGAAATAAGGAAGGGAGTGAAACCCAGTGCTCGTTCGCTCAAGCTACTCTTCCCTAAGAAACGAGGGAACTTCGATTTCCACCTTCCCTTCCTACGACGTAGAATCAATCATCAACAGCGTCGTATGCTTTCACTACATACGCTCCACGGAAAAACTACGATTTATCACTTAACTGTGGTACCCGATATAAGCACTAAGAATCGTAAACAACTTCTCCTATATAGGAATACTATACGGAGGAATCCTTGACTAAATAATAATTCGTACCATGAGAGAAGGATGAGTATTAACGTTCTGGCATTACATTCGGGGGAACCGGGTTCGAATCCCCGTCCTACCATGGCTCAAGGCGAATGCCGGGATTGTTCCTTCAAAATACCATGGCCGAAGTGAAAACTTAAAATTATGAATATCATACGCGCAACACGTCATACTTATAGGTAAAGATATAATAAATAATAATAATACCGTGTGGTTGTAATGACCTGGTGACAGGGTTTCTATTGGCTGCGCATTCCGTCCCTGTTTTAGCCGCCTTAACCTAACCCGGTAGTGCTACCAGGTACAGGGGACCCACAGTTTAATGTGTAATCAGGACCATGGAAAGTTCTGGCGTAGCTCATATAATTAAATACAACATCTAAAACCTCCTGTTCCCCACGGGAGTTTAGCGCACGACCAGAGAGAGAAACTTTCGGAAGTTAGCGCCATAACCGCTGAGCTACCAGACCGCCTTGTTTTAATGCATACCTGTGCAAAATAATTGAAATCGAATAAAAACTGTGAATTTATATGAATAACATTGACAGAAATTAAGGTGAGAGGGCAAAAGAAGAGACGGTATAGGTTTTTGTAAATCAAACGTAAACAATGTTTTCTATTTGTTTTAAATTTTACGTACGCAAAGTTCAATCAAAATCGGATAAAAGATGTGTTTTTGTTTGGAGAACATTAGCAGAATAATAATAATAATAATAAAATATCTCAGACAGACATTCATTTCTATATATTTTGTAGATACAAATGTAATCTATACATTCACTGCTGTCCAAGCACAACACGTCATATTTGTAGCTACAGATATACTACTAACATTAGCATGTTGGTGACGCCAACTCATAATATTTTACCCATCCAAAAAGCGTCCATCACATATCATGCCCGAAAAACATCATAGCATCTCGGTGACGGGGCGTTGCGAACACATAGATTTACCCCCGTCCAAAATCGCCTAAAGCACCTAAAGAAGTTTTCATTTCAATAGTAATAGTTCGTGTGATGACTTTGTATAGAAAAATAAAATATAAAAAATCTGATCTCCCCAGTTCTGAAATGTACATCATACTATTTGTTTCAATCATAATCTAAAATCGAGATAAGTATAAAGAGGCAACATTGCAGTGATAGACTCTCGTGAATCTGACAATGGTTAAGGATTAATCAGTTAATACTAAGCAGCTGTTGTCCTTGGAGAGCGAATCGCCAAATGAAACGGTGAATTAGAGGTGACAGAGTCTGAGCAGAGAAATAAATGGCTATTTTTCGGAGGCTAATAGGTTCTCATTTGCGAGGACGGGCAACCGTTTGATTTACAGCCGCAATGCGCCGCTGTTGTAAACGGTTTACAGACAGAATTGATAAAGTAAAGGTGAGAGGCGGAAGGAAATAAAAAGCGAAGTCGGAGCAACGGCAAAAGCAGCGCTGCGGTGGGTCTGACGGCGCCGTGAAAAAGTGGCCACATAAAGACGCCACGCCCCTGCGCGGCACGAGGGCGAGCGTCTTCAGCGCGACTGCAGTCGAGGACAGTCTCACGACCAGGCCTCAATATCTCCCACAGCAATACTGAGAGCGTCGACAAGCTCCCTGCTGTGCTGTGCTGAGATAACCAAGATCGATCATTACGAAATTTATCGGTACAAGTCAAAAAACGTCTTTTGAAAAAGGAAATTATTGTTGAGAACTCTCTGGAACATAACCAAGATCATTCATTACGAAGTTTATCGGTACGAGTCAGAAAACGTCTTTTGAAAAAGAAAATGATTGTTGAGAACTCTCTGGAACATAACCAAGATCGATCATTACGAAATTTATCGGAACAAGTCAAAAAACGTCTTTTAGAAAAGGAAATGATTGTTGAAAGCTCTCTGGAACATTACCAAGATCGATCATTACGAATTTATCGGTACGAGTCAATAAAACGTCTTTTGAAAAAGTAAACGATCGATCATTACAAAGTTTATCGATTAGAGTCAAAAAACGTCTTTTGAAAAAGGAAATGATTGTTGAAAAGAGAAAAATAGACCAAACAGAAATGTCAAGAAAGTATATGAGAGATGTTTCACAATGAGAAGAGAGGGAATTACTTCCTCGATTTTGTTGGAAAAAAAAAAGGTCGTTTGAAGATACAGTATGAGGGAAGGGACGTAACTAAATACAAGCAAAGAAATAAAAAGAATTTGGAGCGAGGGCTGGAATTGCATTACGAAGGAAAGAACTTATTGATGGTTAAAGAAGATGACTGATGGCTGATAAAGTGAACGCGTCACAAAATTTATCAGGCAAATTTTGGTGACCATTTCAACGGAGGGTGAAGAGTGAAGCTACGAAGATTATCCACGGATCATTATGAAGTTTTGCGTGTGTATTTTCGATACGAGTTAAATGGTCTTCGTAGGAAGGAACTGCTTGTTGAAATCTCTCTGGAACAGGCGGTCACTGCGATGGATTCTTTGTGGAGTGTAAAAATATTAAATGAAAGAACGCATTGCTGTAATTGTTTTATTGACTTTGAAATAATAGGAGAAGATTCGTTATTTGTTGACTATAGCATTGATACATTTAATGTAAATAAAGGAAATCTTGTAAATAAAACAGTGCAGATTCCATGTGATTAATATTTTTTGTGGTGCTCAAAATGAAATTCGAGAAAAGGTAAGAAGACGCTAAATACAAAAGCCTTACAATTAGTTTTTCGTCACGGAACAAATACGATAGAAAATACTTACATGTGGCTACCGTGGAAGAACTGCTACAAAATTCAAGACAGGAAGAGAGAAAAAGAGGATGACGAGAAAGAAGAAGCGAGATGTTTCTGAAGGATAAGAGAACAAAAACGAGCTAGCAAGGGAAGAGCAAGGTAGACAAGAAGCAAGGTAAAAAAGAAACGTCTTTTGAATATGCAGGATGAGGGCATAAACGCAACTAAGTAAGAAGAAAGAAATAAGAAGTTGCTTCCTCCACTTATAAATTATCAACCATCATTCACTTTTTTTTATTATTATTATTATTTAGCGATCCACTCCATATAGAGACTCCATCGCACTGGCTTAGCTTCAATCAGATGTGTCGACATTTTGAGCCACTAGTATCCATTCAGCCACGCAAGTAGCTAAAAGTCATCCGGAGTGAAGCATGCATTTGTTCTCGTAGGCAAGAGACTTCCAGGAACGACACGATGGTAGTCACATCTAGTGGAAAAGGGCGACTGTTGAACGAAACGACCATGGCGTCGTGTTGTCGTTCAGTGTAAAAACTCCGATGCATCTTGTGAGGGCAAGAGGCTTGTCACCGCTTTTAGACACATTCGTATATTTTTAATCTTGAGGTACGTTATATGTTTAGGTTTTTAGAGGTTAGCAGGACTGATGATAAATGAAGAGGGTGAGTGACTTTGGAGCGAAGGTCATCAAAGGAGCATGAATATTATGAGAGGTGTGGTAGAGAAAGATTTGTCTGTATCATAAGCGTTCAAGGAGAAAAAAATCAGTATGCTACGATTTGCTGATGCTATTGTCTTGTTAGCAGAACAGGTTGAGGATATTGAGAAGTTACTAAATATCACGAACAAAATACTTAAGGAAGATTTTGGATCACATATAAACCAAAGCAAGACAAAAGTGATTAAATGTAGCAGAAATGATACCAATAATAGTAGATTAAATATAAAAATAGGGTCGGATGTGATAGGAGATGTTGGGGCATATTGCTACTTTGGAAATAGAATTACAACCGATGGCCGAAGCAGGAATGATGTTAAAAGCAGAATAGCGAAAAGAGCCATCATGGAAAAGACAAATCATTTAGTTTCAAATATTGATCTAGGACTCAGAAGAACGTTTTAAAACTCTATGTGTGGAACACAGCACTTTGTGGCAGCGAATCATGGACTTTGGGAATACCAGAAAGAAGGAAAATTGAAACATTTGAAATGTGTTTCTACAGAAGGATGCTGAAAATTAAATGGACTGATAAAATACGAAACGAACGACTTTTGGTAATGATGGGAGAGGAAAGAAGTTTTTGGAAGAAGCTGACAGAAAGAAGAGACAGGATGGTAGGTCATATTTTGAGACATAATTGATTAGCTTATTAGCGGAGGGAACAGTCGAAAGTAAGAACTGCAGAGTAAGACAGAGATTAGAATATATGAAGCAGATAATTGAGGGCGTGGGTTGTAAGAGGTATGTAGCGATGAAGAAGAGTTTAGCACAAGATAGAAAGGGATGGAGTATTGCATCAAACTAGTCGAAAGACTGGTATTAAAAAAAAAAAAAAAATGTGGCAGAGAGGAAATAATTAACGAGGTCAGCTTGCACATAAAAATGTTTATGCTATTTAAATAAATTTCTGTGATTAGTAAGTCAACCTGTAATTGAGTTTCTAATAAAACAATATTTGTCACAATTCTACTAAAGATGCCGTTTTTGTAGCAGTCGACTAAAACTTTATTTCTTACAACGTATTCACTTCACTTATGGAATATGGTCATAAGACTGGCTAGCGTTGCGTCTGAAAAGGGGTTAAGCCTATTTGCATTCCCTCGCGCACAAAACTAAACGTTTAACGTTCATAACATATTTCCAATGTGGGCTTTTTTGACTTCAGCACGTGGCATCCCGAAACATACCTCAGATGTCAAGTCAGTCCCCACGTGTTCAAAAAATGAACATCGATTTAAAAATGTGTCCATATTGTCAAAATAAACAAGCAAACGGGCAATCCAACAAACAGTAAAAAATTCCAATAAACCTGTGCTAATTTCAGTAACCTTTAAAAATCAGACTGCCATTACCCTTTTTTTTCAGAAATATCTTTACAGTTCATATTGTTCATATCCTCAGAGGTAGAGTCAGTAACACCTTATTAAACGTGTTGGTAGGTTAAACACCATCTATCCATTCAGCAAATTGCAGTTCCACTCTTTGTGGATGTGATGCACGAAGTCCTTCTCAGTTCAACCGCACACAGCAAATGGGCCCTAATGTGAAGCGTGATTTCCGAACAGCACACTAACAGGTATAAACACACACCGCAAACAACTGCCAGTCCCCAACAAAGAGCGCCGAGTTTGCACGAGCGTTACTGGACGTTGACAAAGCGTAGCTTAATTCGCATGTGGCGACATTACCGAGTACGGATTAGTCACTTGTACTGATATCACAACCATTGCCTCTAAAGTAACACGTCCCTGCTAAATTACGAAATATGCCGGCACTTTTTTCCTCAGTTGTGTTGATGACTCAACAAACAAAACGCACATTAAACACTCAAGAAGTTTGTATGAAATTTTAGCCTTATTCAATGTGACGTGAATTTTGCCTTGCCTAATTTTTCGAGCAACTGTCGTAATTAACGAGTTGAACAATATTTTGAGATTAAGGAGACGATTTCATGATGATTTTCTGCTAAGGTCGAGTAAGTACCTGATACAGAATCCGTAAGTTATAATGATTTCCGCAATCTTCTGATTCGAAGAACGAGTGTGGTGTGTGACCGTTAACATTCTGGCCTCGAATTTGGGAGGACACAGGTTCGAATCCTCCGTGCACATTTCGATTTTCCATAAATCACTCCAGACGAATGCTGGTGTAGTTGCTTCAAAATCTGTTCCCTCTCCTAACCCCAAGTTCTTCCCCGCCTTTAATGACTTCGACGTCAATGACGCATAACGCCGTGAGCAATAGTTAAAAGCGGATTGGAAAGTATACTACACTAACACTAACTCAGTGGTAACAGAAAAATGATGGCCATTATGTCTCCTACTAGACCCGTAGTTTTAATGCTGCTGTTATCAGTCTCTGGACTGGTTTGATGCAATCCTCTATCCCTTCCCATCTTGTGTGCCAATCTTTTCATCTCAACATACCGCATACAACCCACATCCTCTATAATCTGCTTCATATATTCTTATCTCTGTCTTCCTGTGCCATTCTTCCCTTCGACTGTTCCCTCCACTAACAACTTAACCAATCCTGCATGTCTCAATATATGACTTACAACCACAGGGTCTCTCTTCTTTCTGTAATATTCTTCCACAAACTTCTTTCCTTACCTATCATTTTCAAAACTCGTTCATTTCGTACTTTATCTGTCCACTTAAGCACCACATTTGAAATGCTTCAATTTTCCTTCTTTCTGGTTTTCCTTAAGTCCATGCTTCGCTGCTATAAAGTGCTGTGCTCCACACATTGAGTTTTAATAAGTTCTTTCTGAGTCATAGATCAATATTTGAAACAAAAAGATTTCTCTTTTTCATGAAAGCTCTTTTTGCTAGTGCTATTCTGCTTTTAACACCATTCCTGCACCGAACACCTACGGACATGTAATAATTATTTCTGCAACCACCGTCAAACAGCAAGTCACACGTGTTTTCTACCGCTCTATTGAACTAAGAAGAAGTGAATTGTAATAACAGGTTGAAACTGACCAGTGCCACTGTGTGCGGTAAAGCGCCCCACACGGGTTTGGAGAGCCACAATGGGACCAGGTTCGTCCAGATTGCGGCTTTTCGGCGCTTTCCCGCAATCAAGGCGAAAGCTGACGCGGTTCCCAATCTCCACCTCAAAAATTACACATTTCACAAACAAAAATGCACTTATCACACACAGTTACAAGTTTCGCACACAACTAGCAACTCAACATACTTCCTACAGCGTAAATGCTCCGAATCTGACAAATCCGCTTTTGTCACTGGTGGGGCACATGGCCTCATTATTCACACTGTACGCCTGAGAACAGGTGCCGGTGTCTCGTTGTCCACCACGGACGATATGAAGAAAAAAAAAATGTGTAGAATCAAATCCGAGTTCACCCTTTTACTGATGTTAACAAAGCTATTTGAACAACAGTTATTGTGATATATCATATTGTCTATATGCGAAACAGTCCTCTTATTGAGATAGCTTGTGCTAATATTTATTAAATAAAATACATTTCTGTATGTTTTCATTGTACATCAAAATTAATCAGTGAGTGAAATGGTTTCGAAATGAAAAATTTAAATATACAAAACACTGCATCTCCTTTTGATAGTCAGTCATATTACACGACAAACAAAATATGAATCATTACAGTTATCGTCAACCTATTAACATTAAATTTTTGGGCCGATCCGTCCCAGTCACGGTTTTGGTTATTTCGCCCATACACTTTTACTCAAACAGACATATTCAAACGAGTTGTTCGTTCAACACTTTGAGAAAACCTTTAGGAATTTTCTTCCCAGCTCCCGTTAACAATTAATATATTCTTAATAAATACAAATTGACCTTATTATTGGTTCTGTTCATCAAAATGTAATGTGGGCTAATACATCTGCAAGTTTTCAAGCTTAATTCTCATACATAAAACTTGGTAGAACCATCATGCTGTTGAATATAAGTTGTTTGTTTCTTGGTTTAATTTTTTAAAGTTTTGGCTATCTTGCCACAAACATTTATTACTTTTGGAGGTAAAATGGTCACGTGTGGCATCGTCTAAGTTGCTGGAGTGAGACACTTGGAAAATAGATTTATATATATATAAAAAAAACCCTTCCAGAAACAGCCATTGATGATAAGGTCGAAACCCTTCTGAAAAAAAAGAAAAAATGCATTCATTACAACAGTTGTTTGTCGACGGCGTTTTATTTACAAAAATCTATAGATCAGCAACTGCAGAGAAATGCTCAAATAAAACGCCTTCCATAAATAGCCATTGATGATACTTCACACTATAAGGTCGAAACGTGTCTGAAAAAAACATTCATCACAGAAGTTGTTTGTAGACGGCGTTTTATTTATAAAAATGTATTGATTAGCAACTACAAAAAAATGCTTAAGTAAAACCCTTCCACAAATAACGGCTGATGATTCCTCACACCATAAGGTCGAAACGTTTCTGGGGGAAAAAATACAGTAATCACAACAGTTGTGACAGCTTTTTATTTATAAGCAACTGCGGAAAATGCTCTGCAACCAGATTTTTCCCTGGTCAGTCATTTTATAATCTGGAATGTGGTACGAAATGAGATAATTTCCGTGTAAAGTAGAAAGCCACAGTTCTCTTTCCGCTAGTCGTCATGAGTAGAAACTGTCGTAACGGTGGAGAAAGAGAGTTAGTGTGACCAAGGTGCGTGCCGGCAGCTACCGATAAAAGAGTCTTCCAGCCACGTGTCTCTGTCTCTCTCGGGAGAGAGCTTATTACGGGAACTTCTCTCTGGGACTGCGTGAATAGCCCAGTCATTCACTGCCGTTTGAAAAACAAAATGAGCCCGAGAAACGGTACAGGACAAAAAAGAGGAGAAATGAGCGGCGGGTGGAACCGTACTCTGGTTTAAATTTCTCGCTTTAATTAAAAAGTATGAAGCAGCACTTCCCGCAACTCTTACTTGCCTTTGACATGCGACGGGGAATAAAGCCAGGCGACGCCGTGACAGCCGTGTTCTAGAACAGCTGCGCCGACGCGATCCGGTAGAAAGACACGTGACAGCGACTCACCACACACTGCCTGACAACAAAGGTGAAGCTTCAACAAGGAGGAGGAAATGAATCCAACTTCGCAGGTTCAGGCGGTACGAGTGGTTGTTTCAGTGATTACCAAATGGAGTCAAAATCGCAGAACACAATGAATGACGTCGCACTGTGATCAGTAATGAATCGCGGTTCTGCATTATATCGGATGACCATCGTCGGCGGGTATGGTGGAAACCAGCGTTGGGGCCCCACTGCTCCAGTCTTTAGGTGTGTGTGGGAAGCCATAGCGTATGACTTCAGGTCACAGCTGGTAGTGATTGAGGGACCTATGACGGCACAACGGTACGTCACGGACATCATTCGTCCTCATGTGTTACTTCTCAAGCGACTGTGTCATTTTTCAACAGGATAATGCTCGTCCACACATGGCACGTGTCTCTATGAACTGTCTGCGTGATGTTGAAATATTCCCGTGACCAGCAAATCACCAGGTCTGTCAGCGATAGAACATGTATGGGACCAGCTTGGACGTCAACTCCGTCCCAGTGCCAGTATCCAGGATATCAAGGACTAGTTACAACAGTTGTGGGTCATCTGGCCTCAGGAGAGGATACAACAGCTTTACTTCAGCCTTCATAAACGAATAAGCCCATGAGTCCAGGTCAGATGGAGGAGGGGGAAGGGGGGGGGGGCAACGTCATATTGATAACAGGACTCATACTGCCAAATTTGACTCGATTTTGTAATCACTGAAAAAACATCATATATCGTCTTAAACCGTAAACTTTCATTTCTTTTTCTGTCCTCTTCTGGTTGCTTCGCTTTTATTGTGAGGCAGCGTATACGTCGAATAAAGTGAATAATAAAAGAAAAAAATCCTTACTTTGAATACTGACCAAAATACTCATCTTCGAGGATGAATCAAATGAAAATTTTAAATTCGTAACTAAACATCATTGAAACTTCTAGACAGTATGGATGCTGTGGTGAGCGCCCTACAAAGTGCTTGTAGGTGGCAGTATTGTGCATCGTCTCAGCAACAGTAGAGAAATGGCTGCACCATTTGAGACTTACATCAGGGACGAACAGCCGTTCTGCTGTTAGGTTTCCGTGTCATGAAGGTGTTAAACCTATCGAATTTATCGAAGCTGAAAGTTCACATTGGTGAAGAACGTTTATCACTGCAGCAAGTCTACGATTGAGATAAGAGATTTGCAAATGATGTAGTCTCAATGGGAGGTACTCTTCGTCCGGGCCAAGCCCATCGAGTTGTGACTCCAGAGCTTTTCACTAGTTGAGACTGCAGTGGTGATAACTATCGAGTGATTCGGAATGAAATCGCTAAAAGCGTTAAACATTAGTCATTGTTCAGCAAAATATACTGAGCGTGGTTTTGTGAGATGGTAGCCAAAGGGGCTTGTGCCTGTGTTGAAAGAGCTTCTTCTTTTGGCATTCGGCCTCGTGACCATCAGTCAGCAACTGTTTTTCTTTTAGACCTGAAGTGTGTAGTTAGAATCCTCTCGTGATCCTCTGGTGATAACAAGTGACAGAACAACACAGCAAGGATACAAAAATTAATTAAAACCACCCATGCACTAGGCCGGACTCGAACCAACGACCCATCCAACGTGAAGACAGCTCGCTAGCCCCGCGCTGCCGGGCCTGGCTGAAAGTGATTTCAACGAGGAGGCAACCATTTCAAATAACAGCCGTTAACGGAGAGGAAATATGGGTATATTTCCTCCAAACAGAAACGAGTAGAGCACGTGAGCCAAGTTGCGACGAACTGATACCAGGCCGCCCTCGGTAGCGTAGGGGCTAGAGCGTACCGAAGGTTGCCGATTCGAATCCGGCCGAGGGCATGGGTGTTGTGTCTGTGAATGTCTTGTCGGTGTTGTAGTGTCCTTGAGTCAATACTTGATAGCAACAAATCACATTGAGCTGGCTGTACGGCCCAGTAGCCGAATGCCATAAAAAAAATTAAAAAACTGATACCAGTATACAGAACACCAGTTGTTTGACAGATAAGGGGATTCAGATTCCATTCGTACTGTGCGTTATAAAATTTCATGCCCAGAGGTGTAATGTGGTAAAGCAGTAACATGCGCTTCTTCGCCCTTGTCGGGAAAATCGGCACTGAAATATTCCGTCGCGTTCAAATACTTTCTACATTTGGCAGATATCAAGGGATACGTGGCGCAGCCAGCAGGCTCTCTGCTTCATAACCCCGTCGTCGCTGGATCGAATCTCGTTAGTGGCAATTTTTATTTATTTATTCAAATGTGTATACAGCTAACTCCTGGCAATCAGTTTCAACAATTATGCGTATAACAATAGTTTTAAATGCCGATTATTGTACAAAAACCGACGCTTTCGAACTTCATAATGCTGTTCTCAATCAAAGTTACTAATACAGGGTCCGGCAAAAAAACCTCCCTGATTTCAATAGGCATTTGCAAAAAGAATAAGAAACATACAGAACAATTACTTATATTTGTGAATAGCCTATATGATGCCATTTTACACCACTTAGTACACTTTACTTGGTTTTGAAAATTATGTCCGATAAATGATGTCCCCCATTGTTAAAACATTCACGAAGTCTTTCCCTGAAGTTGTCCATAGTTCTTCGTGTAACTACCCTTGGAATGGCTGCCACTTCCTGCCTAATGGCATCTTTTAGTTCTTGCAGAGTTCTGGGGCGATGTTTGTACACTTCAGCCTTTAGGTAGTCCCACAGAAAGAAATCACAAGGTGATAAGTCGGGTGACCTTGGGGGCCAGGAAATGTCTCCTCTTAAACAAACAAGACGTCTAGGGAACAACTCTCTTAACATTTCCATGGACCGCCGAGCAGTGTGAGCTGTGGCTCCGTCCTGTAGGAACCAAACTTCTTCTTCCTCATGGTCTAAAACAAACTGGTTGATCTTGGGTCGGAGAAATGTCTCTATCATGTGACAATAGCGATCGGCATTGACCGTTACTGTTTGTCCATCTTCTTCAAAAAAGTACGGTCCCCACACACCAAATTTCGCAACGGCGCACCAAACTGTGACTTTTGGGCTGTGTAGTGGTTGTTGGTGGAGTTCCGTAGGATTTTCTGCAGCCCAGTAGCGGAAATTCTGTTTGTTAACAGTTCCACACAAGTGGAAGTGGGCTTCATCAGAAGAAATGAAGACAGCATCTGGGGGAATGTTTTGCACAATGTTATCAAATTCAGCCCTGCGAGTTTCATAATCTTCTTCAGACAACTTTTGGGCAAACATTATTTTGTAGGGATGCAGATGAAGTTCTTTATGCAGAATTCTCCTTACACTCCTTTCTCACAATCCCAGGGCAGCTGCATGTTTAACCGCTGAACGCTTTGGAGACTGTTGGATGGATGTTCTCACTCGCGCCACATTCTCTGGTGTTATTGCAGTACGAGGTGGGCCAGTTGGTTTTCTTTTTAGTGCTGACCCTGTTTGTCTATAGTTTGACACCCACAGTCTAATCGTTTTCGCATCAGGAACACTATCACGTCGGCCAAGTTCGAATCGAATCCGAAACGCTCGTTGAGTAGAAATCACAGAACCGCCATTTTTAATAAACTCCTCCACAACAAATCCCCGATGCTTACCGAGCCAAGCCAAGGCGAACACTGAAAATGGCACGTACGCCGCTACGGAACAATACCCCCTCCACATCTCTACCCCCACTACAACTCACGCGGTGGCTTGCTCAAACCGGGGAGGTTTTTTTGCCGGACCCTGTATTTCAAAACAGAAATATTTGCTGCGGCAGGTATGAAATATAAGTACCGTTACTTGGCCGTTACAGTTGAAGCACAGATGTTTATTCCTGCACCAGGGGACGGGAAGCTCAAAACCAGATTCCGTTTGAATTTCCACATCAAAAGGCTTTAAAAAAATTTATTATATGCATAATTGTTGAAACTGATTGCCGGGTATTATCTGTATACATATTTGAACGAATGAAAAAGTTGCCGGCTGTTATATTCGATCCGGCGACGACAGGCTTATGTTGCAGAGAGTACCACGCACCCCTTGAAATCTATATAATATAGAAAGTATTTGAAGGTAAAGGAATGTTTCTATGCCTATTTTCTCGACAGTGACGGAGAAGCGCGTGTTACTGCTCTGGTCATGAGTTTTATTAGACACAGTACCAATTGAATTTGAATTTTACAATTGGCGGCCTCCCCTTGTAAGAACAAGACGCTTAATATGGCATTTCACTGTTACGTAAATTTTGTGTCTTTATGCAGAACTCACGTGTTCCTCAATCAATTATGCCGTAATTTAGTTATCATTTGGACTGCGTCACTGCTTTGCTTTAGTTTCAGACTTGCTGTAGAAACAATGTCGTAATCTCGAAACGGAGTATTCTTCCAGTTATCAGATGCCAATGATATCGAGAAGTTACTGAATGTCACGAACAAAATGCTGAAGGAAGATTTTGGACTAAATCTAAACCAAAGCAAGACAAATGTGTTGAATGTAGCAGAAATGATACAAAAAATAGTAGATTAAATACAAAAATATGGTCGGATACGATAGAAGAAATTATTGAATTTTGTTACTTGGGAAATAAAATTACGACCGATGGCCGAAGCAGGAATGATGTTCAAAGCAGAATAGCATTAGCAAAAAGACCTTTTACTAAAAAGAGAAATGTTTTAGTTTCAAATATTAATACAGGGTTCGGAAAGAACTTTTTAAAAACCTATGTGTTGTGTAGCACAGCACGTTATGGGAGCGAGACATGGACTTTAGGAATACCAGAAAGAAGGAAAATTGAAGCATTTGAAATATGGTGCTACAGAAGGATGCTGAAAATTAAGTGGACGGATAAAGTACGAAACGAACTAGTTTTGGAAATGATGGGCAAGGAAAGAAGTATGTGGAAGAATCTTACAGAAAGAAGAGACAGGATGGTAGGTCATATTTTGAGATATGGAGGATTGGTTAACTTGTTAGTGGAGGGAACAGTCGAAGGTAAGAACTGTGGAGAAAGACATAGATTAGAATAAATGGAGATAATTGAAGACGTCTGTTGTAAGGGGTATGCTGAGGTGAAAAGTTTAGTGCAAGATGGGAAGGGATGGAGGATTACATCAAACCAGTCGAGAGACTGATAAAAAAAAAAAAAACCAGATCTGGTAAGTTGTCGCCATATGTAAGCGTGTCTGGTGGAGGGAGGTGTGTGAGGGTTGGGGCGAGTCTGGGACGGCTGTTGTTGAGCCAGCTGGCGAGGTCCCACCGCCTCGGGAGGTCTGTTTGCGCAAACAACCGACGGCCCACGTGGCGCGAACCGTAAAACATGTTTACCGGAAACTGCTGACGGATCTCGTCTTCGAGGATGTCCACTTTAGCTATTCATACCAGTCAGAAGCACTGGGGGATGAGAATTATTTAAAACTCACTCTCTAGAACAACGTTTTAGACTATTAATCTGGTAACAGGCCTCAATTCCGCAGTTGTTGAACAATAATTTCTACAAACAACTGTTTGATGATTTTTTTTTACTTGTGGCTTTACTCCTCGTTGACATCGAGGCGACAAGGAACGGGAAGGAACTCAGCCATGGTCTTTTGAAGGAAGCATCCCGGAATTCGCCTTGAATGATTTGGGGAATCCATGGAAAACCAAAATCTGGATGCCCGGACGGGGATTCGAACCGGCGTCCTCTCGAATGCGAGACCACCAGAGCCTTAACCGCTCACCCACCACGCTCGGTTTTATTTAATTCCCCAGGAGCGTTTCGCCCATGTGGAGTAGGGCATCATCAGTGGCTGTAAATGTGTTTTTACTTGTGTGTTATTACAATTTCTATCTACAAATCTTTATATACACACTCTACTCACAGATATAGTGTTGATCCTCATATGCCGGTCTGGAACGGCACCTCATACGCTTTTCCAGAACTGTTCATTGAAATTCCAGATTAACCTTTTTTCCCTACTTGTTTGCATGTCGCACTTGTTGGTATAGTCAACAGTTTTATTCTGATTTACACATGTATGTTACACTCGGCTTGTTTTGTTTACCTAGTTGTGTGTATACTTACAGTAGTGCCGACCTAGTTTTTGGTGTTATTGTATCTGTGTTATATGTTATATTAAATTATCTATCGGTTTCTGTGTCTGATACACTGTTTGTGATTATTAAGTGGGTTACTGTATTAATTGTCGCGTTTTGACGTTATTTTTTGTGTTTTTAATGTGTTGAATAGTGTTTTATTTGTTAAATTTTACGAATTCATTTATTATTGTTTTTCCCATTGCCATCCATTTGTGTGTATGATAGATTTCCTGAACTGTTAGCAGATGATTTTTGTGGTTGTTAATTTCTAATATTTTCATATTGGTTGGGGGCGTGGTATGGTCTACTAAATGTTCAACAAAAGTGGAGTGATTAGTGAATGTTATTGCTGTGATATGTTCCTTATATCTTATATTGCAATTTCTGGATGTGTGTCCTATGTATATAGCTTGGCACTGTTGGCATGTTAGTTGATATATTCGTGCTGGTTGGTACAAGTCACTTTCAGTGTTGGACTTCAGATGCTTGTGTAGTGTGTTATTGGTGCTGAAAGCAATTTGTATTCCATGTTTCTTGAATATGTTTCGGATTCTGTGTGTATTTATTATTGTATGTCATTGTAACATATATGTGTAAATCAGGAGAAAAATGTTCACTATAGCAACAAGTGCGGCATACAAACAAGTAGTGAAAGAATGTTCAACAGGAACTTCAATGAACAATACTGGGAAAGTGTACGAGGTGCTGTTCAAGACCGGCATGTGAGGATTACCACTATATCTTCACTGATGATGCACTATAACACAAGGGTGAAACGAATCTGGGAAATAAAATAAAATTTACAAAAACAGTTGTTTGTAAACGGCGTTATTTATAAAACTAACGTTTTGGAGATTTCTGTACACTTAAACTATCAACTATCACATTTTTTAATTGCAGCGAGTTTCATCTTCTGTTGGGCCAGAAGTCCTTCACTCGTTTTGAGTGTGCCCTGTTTGCGCTCTCCTGTCCAAGGGGTACCGCATCTTCTTTTGGATTGTTCGTATCGGCTTGTCCCACTTGTCATTAACTTCTTCCGAAAAAGATCTCTATCGAAAGAATCTTCGAGTTTTAATCCAATCAAATGAAGGTCTTCTTTAACATTATGAACTGGCGCATAACACTTTTGCGTTTTGAATCATATAAAGATTTTTATTGTTAATCTGTTCTCCTCCATTCCTTTGAGGTGTCCGTAAAATCGTCCTCGTCTTTTATGGATTGATTCGGTGATTTTTCTTCATTTTGCTGTAGACTTCTTCGTTAGATCTCTTTTGATAGACGCGATTCTTGAATTCCTCCAATAATTTTTCTCTCTTTTTTCTCCAATTGTCCCAAGAGTCCTATTTCGGCATACAGAAATAAGGTTTAGACTGCATACAAAGCAACTGGTTTTAAAACTATTTTATAGCGGCATATCTTAGTATTTTGATATAAAGATATTTTTTTGTTGTAGTACTCCCGCGAAATTTGGTAGGTTAATATCAGTTTGTCTAAGTTTATTGAAACTCAGAGAAATATATCAATCAAACAAAAAATAGTTAAGTATTCGTTTCTGAAATTATACTTTCCTCAGAACAAAAATAATATTTCGTCCTTCGAAATAAAATGGAGTTATTTAAAAAAAAATCCTAATCAGATACTCGAGAATCTAAGCAAAAAAAGTTTTCTTACATCAATAAAGAAGACAATGATTAACAGTTATTCATATTTTCCTTAGAAACTTTTACAGAACAAATTCGTGATACTACCACAGGTGATATCGTCATCTTTTACGGGCGTTTAAACTAGTAAATTAATGCTGTTGGCTAGTCTGTAGGTTGAGGAGGGTGAACCTGAAAGACCCATTAGTGTCTTTCGGAAGAGTGGGTCAGGTTTGCGGTCTTGGGATTTATCTGACATTCACAAGACAAACAGAGCACTACACTGAACATTCACAGTATCGCTATCATGGCATCATGCATACGTACTGTAATACGTAGGAACACTTTTGCACTGGGGAAACTGACGGAAAACCACCCCGACCTGGTTATATCTTCCCGCGCGGTTGCTATGGAGAGCTTACCCCCCCCCCCGCCCCCCTTCCCATACTCACCCCTGCCCTCTACAGTAAATGCTTAAGCACGGATATAGGTATTGAATGCGCAGTTATTACAGTCAAATGAAACTTCATTTTTATCCCAGCCCAAATAAATAATGTCAACATTGATTCTGAAAACGACGTGAGAGAGTTTAAGCGGAAACCTTATTACACTTTCAGATCACCGACTAAATCGATAGATCTCTATGTCGCAGAAACAACATCATCCGTGGCAGCACATGATGAGTTTAATTTAAAAATACCTATTTACACTAGAGCAAAATACACACACGAACGTCCAATTAGCGGCAAAGACGTATCGCAAAGCCAAGGATAAATATTATGTTTGGCTTTATGACAGGTTAAAATTAATGGCTTTTTTAATTAACCCGTGATGTGGGTCGGGTCAATACGGGTCTGCCGCAACGATGCGCACTTTTGGAAGGCTGGTTGCCGCGTGGGCGCCATTATTCAATATTTTCTGTTTTGTGTTTGACGTGCTTCAGTTTGCAGAAACCGACAGCTAAACAAACGACTGCCACCGGGGCAAGTTCTCTGAATGCTTACTGGCTAGTAAAGACACGGTTTCCCGCAGATTGTTGTTAGTACTCGAAATGGATTACACATGTTAAGGAAAGATTTGAGGCTATCCATCCGTAAAACTTATAGTAATAAGTATTAACTCAGCGAATGTTCAGTACATTATACTAGAGTTCCGTATGCAGTATTATTTAAGTGTTATTATAAATGCGAACTATAGTTCTAGTAGAAGAGACTCTTGGTGGAAGAGACAGTTGAATGTTGTTATGCAGAGAACAAATCCATGAATAGGAGAAATAAATATTAATTCCAAAAGCGTATAGTGCTGATGCGTTGTGAGTTATTCGTACGATCTATAAAAATGTAAATGTTTGTATATACCTACGTCAATTATATCGTTAGTCTTTTTTATTGTTTTTTTCTTTTTTTAATCTTTGATTTTCTTTTTTTTCAGTTATTTAGAGTGATTTGTTTTCTTATTTTCATTTAATTATTTCGTGTAACGGTGCGTTGTAATTGAGCTGTGTCGGTTAGCAGTCGACCCTGTTGTGGAAGCAGATGAAGCAATCGACGTGTCAATTATCATTTTGCCAAATATCAACCATCCAAAGATTTGCAACGGCACGCGGCCTGCCGTAAAAAAATTAATGAGCAACGTCGTAGAAACAACAATCTTGACAGGACCTTTCAAAGGTGAGGTTGTTCTCCTCATTCTTCGCATTCCTATGATTGCAACGGATATTTAGAAGGGCCACGACAGGTCTTTGTGCGACGATACTTTTTTTTTTTTTTTTTTTTTTAACTGCTTGACGTCTCTTAACAGCGAGGCCTTTAGATACGGGAAAGGATGAGGTGCAAGGAATGGGAAGGAATTCGGTCATGGCCTTTTGAAGGAAGCATCACGACATTTGCCTGGAGTGATTTGGGAAACCATGGAAAACCCAAATCTGGATGCCCGGACGGGGATTCAAACTGCCGTGCTCCCGAATGCGAGGCCAGAACGGCGACGATGCCATTCCTGCATTGACGTTGGGGGACGCCGGTTTGTAAAACTGTTGAATGTAGCAGATGTTGAAACTCGTGCAGATAAGTGGAATTTATTATTAATGTCTCGTAGGATTAGGATTTTCTCTCACTCTGACATTAAGTTACGTGCGCCGTTAGTAGTACATCAACAGGGGAAATTATCTGAGGATATTGGGGAGTATTCAGCGGGAATTCTGTACGCCATGATCAGGTTTCGGAAGTTGCTTCCTTAGTTTGAGCGCTGTGCGAGGGTTAAGGCAGAACTCGAGTAAATTTTAGCTTATAACTTTCGACCCTGGCGTTTCCTGACCAGGGTCCGTTACCTCCCTTCACCATCATCTCTCAAAGTATGTAACATCATCACGGAATCACCCTGTATATTTAAGGCAAGTAGAAACTGCGACGTATCAGGAATGTGACATCTTGGTTCACAATTGATTATTATAAGTTTTTATTTTCTCGTTGTTTTCATGTATGTCTGGCAATGCAGCCTTTTGCATCCTGGCTAGAGGTGCTTTTAGATTGTCTTTTGTTTTTTATCTCCTTGTATACACACTGTGTCGTTCTTTTGACCTTCTTGGAGGTCTTCTTGAGCGGCTTCTATGATTGGGTGTTATTTTTAATTATGGTCGATCTTGTACAATACAAGGGGTGATCAAAAACTAAAATGTTCGAGTGTCGTCCGTTATAGAGAAATTATTATTGCGCCGTTATTGTAAGACACGCATTTGGTAACTGTCCAGAGTTTCAGCAACCCGCCACCTACAGCGCTAGTTGCAGGTGACGGCAAATGACGGCACGTTCGAAATGCACCCAGGTATTCGATTTCTGTGAACGAAAGTTGTAACCGCGGCTGAAATTCCCTGGCAGCTGGTAGAGGTTTACGGAGAGACTGTAATGTCTCGTCAGCATGTCGCAGAATGGTCTCTGCCGGTAGAGAAAACGTCACCGACGAGGATCGTGGTGGCTGACCCAGTATGGCACTAGCAGCCTGGATCTCGCTCCAAGCACCGAGCGTGGTGGGTGAACCGTTATCTTTCTGGCCTCGCATTCGGGACATCCAGATTTGGGTTTTCCATCGCTTCTCCAGATCACTCCAGGCGAATGCCATCAAAAGGGTATGGTTGAATTCCTGCCCGTTCCTTGTCACCAGTCCCATCGCGCCTCTAATGACCTCGACGTTGACGAGGCGTTAAGTCATCGTCCCGCTCCAAGCGACTTTCACCTTTATAGCCTACTCACTTGAAAGAGCACCTAGGAGGCCGAAGTTTCGGTTCACGTGAAGAGGTGAAAACTTTCGCGACAATGTGGCCGACACGCAAGGACAGGATTTTTTTACCAGAAAGGAATACTGACACCCATCCCACGAAGCGAAAAGTTAGTAAATCGATATGCAGACACTGTCGAAAAGTAGCCTAATGTGTGGTCTATCAATTCACTGTATTGGCTCTATATACATATATATATATATATATATATAATGTGCAGGTTTCACTGCAGGATTTGTAATCTTAGTTTCTGATTTCAACTCGAAGAAATGGTGTTTAGTATTTTTGCCAATTTTGTTCTAGTTTTTGTTCCTCCTGTCATTCAGTTTTTGGAGGAATGATTGGGTTAGATTTTTCACGATTTCTGCATCACAATTTAATCAAAGTGTACTGTTTACAACAGCTTTTCTCCATATGACTTGGAGTACCAGCTTTACGGTGCGATGGTCTATTATGTGTTTAATCTTTCCAAGAGGCTGCGCGTAATACGCGAATTACTGGCGTTGCTGTCGACATGCCGGTACCTCTGCCAAACACAAATTTTCCGTCCGCGCCAGATCCACATTGTTTCCCGCGGTTTGCATATAGAGGAGCGTTAGAAATTGTTTTCAATTTCAGCTGCAGATTCGTATGGAAAGCGATAACAAGCACCGGACCAACCTGCCCTCCCCCCCCCCCCCCTACCTCCCGCCCCCTATCTGGCCGGAAATTGAGAACTCGTTGGCGCATCACAGAGCGCGCCACAACGCGAGGGCAACTTGAACGCTAATTTCCAAATACCAAATACTCGCCTCGTTACCGCCAGAGTTACTGCTCGCGTTTTACAACGATCGCCTCTACTTCTCTTCAACTGAGTACCGACGAAGAGAATACTTAGATTGGAATGTCACAACCAAAGTTGAGTGAATTGCTAGCTTCGAATCGACAAACGAGATCAGGGTAAAACAAACACTAAAGAATTATTTTTAATCTTTTTCCTTCCAATCAACAGTCTCTCAACTGTTTTAATGCATTCCAAACCTCTTAATATATTGACCTTTTCATTTCGACGAACCAATTACAACGAAATTTCGCTTCGATCTCCGGTTTACTCATCATTTTTTATATGTCTGCTAATATTATCAGTGCGAGCGTAACTATGTCTGTATGCCTCCGTGGTGGGTGAACGCTCTGGATTCGTATTTAGTAGGACGCCGGTTCGAATCCCCGTCCGGGAATCCAGATTTGAGTTTTCCATAGTTTTCCGAAATACTCAAGCCTAATGCCCGGATGCTTACTTCAAAATGTCATGGCCGAATTCCTTCCAGGTCCTTGACCCCAGTACTTTCGTGTCTCTAATGACCTCGACGTTGACGAGACGTAAAACGAAAAGGAAAAAAACCAATGTCTGTGATTAAGTAGGTAAACATACCTAGATGAAATTACATTTCATTAAAAACGACATAGGAAACTAGTATTAGGTACAATAATAGCCAACCAGTTGCTTAAATTTTTTACTTATTAATCTTTACTACAGTTTCGACAGACATAAGTTTGTCTTATTTAGGGGTTCATAGACGGATGCAATATACAACTTCTGTCATTTTAGTGCGAACCTGCACTATGTCAACAATTTCTAACAGGGTTACCGCGGTTATGAGAGTTTGTCATGTGGCGACATCTACCATATTTACTTCGCAGCATTTTAATCAGTTGGTGGATATCTCCCGCCCTATGCAGACAGTGGATACAATGACGCAAGTAGTAATCCTGTTTGAAATTGTTGACATAGTGCAAGTTCGCACCAAAATGACAGAAGTTGTATATTGCACCCGTCTATGAACCCCTAAATAAGACAAACTTATGTTTGTCGAAACTGCAGTAAAGATTAACACATTGACTGCCATGATAAAACTTGGACTATGTATTGCTATGCCACATTGAAATCACGAATATTACTTGTGAGGCCAAATTGATTTTTTTGCATCAGATGTCTTCTTTTGATCATGTAGAACTAAGTTACTTCATAAAATATCAAGTTATGACTGATCTGGACTGATAACAGGTGTGAGCCATATATGGCTCACGTGGCCCAACAACTACATTTTAACACAATTACGATCTGTCGCCACATGTGGCTCACATCATTTAAAACACAATAGGTATAAAAAAATCGTTTTTCAAGAAATGATTAAAACTCTTAGTTTATTTGCTTATATTAGCTACATATAAAATTGATAACTTGATAAGCTATCTTGCATAGCCTCATTCACTAGCTGTTTAAGTTCTTCAAAAGTTTGTCTTCTTTTGGCCATAACAATAAAATAGGAAACTAACCAAATACACAAACGTAACCTCAAATAGCATACACGAGCAATCAGCAAAACAAAACAGTACTACAGCTGAGTCGTCGAAAGTTGATCTCTGACGGTTGCAGTTTGGAATCACCAGGGCTACCAAATGCAAAAATATTGATTGCTAAGAACATCAGAGTGTTCAGTGGAGCCACCACTTTTAAACCCATAGTTGAAACGCATTATCTGTGAGCCCCATGAGACTCACGAGGCCTCTAAACACAACTCTGCATGTGAGCCAGTTATGGCTCACGCGGTTCACTGCACAATGTATACGTGAACCAAATGTGGCTCACGTGGCGTCATAACCCATGCAACTGTGAGCCAACATTGGCTCACGTGGCAGTCAATGTGTTAATAAATCAAAAATTTAAGCAACTGGTTGGCTATTATTGTCCCTAATACGATTTTCACCGTTGGTGTAACGCAGACATGCTCAACATTTTAAAAGACATAGGAGACAAATAACATACCTCGTCATGAAACATTGATAACTAACCACAACGTTGTCACTCAGGCGTTGTTTCCCTCGCAGTCAGTTTGTGTGGGCTTTCGTATGACTATCAATATAGCCAAAGGACAAACATTGAAAGTATAAGAGGTACACCTAGGAAAGGGGTATATTTCCCATGTGCAGTTATATGCAGCTTGCTCACAGGTTTCAGGCTCCTCATCTAAGCACAACAAAACCAAAGACATTGTGTACAAAACGGTGTTGTCATAAGATTTCCCAGAAAGTTATATGATTTGTTACCACAAATCAAAATCTTCTGGAGGAACTGTAAATCCCGTTCAGTGTTAGAAGTGTATGGTGTTGGCTTCCCCGTCATATTATTGTGTCATCTTCTACGTAATTCACAGCTTTGTTTATAAATTCTAGCAATAAAATTATAGGTCCACGCGTACCAAGTCGTGGGTAACAGCTAGTATGCCTTCTGTCTCTGCAACTGCATTGTTCTAACACAACACTAACCACCCATGCATGAGACAAGACTCAAACCGGAGACCGCTGCCACGTGCTAGCCTCTATATTGCCAGGGCCGGTTTATCAAGAGCTATTACCCTGGACTAATGCGTCTTCTATCAAATTAACTAGACGGCATGTCTTAAATTGAGACCCACCATCCTTATTCCTTCTTTCTGTGATACTCATCCGCGAACATCTTTCCTCGTCCATAATTTACAGGAATCAACTTGATACTTTACCTTTCCGACTTTTTGCGCCTATTCTCCTACTACACCACATTATAAATTCTTCATTCTTGCATATTTAAATCGAAATATTGTACTATCATTTTCAACTATTGCTTCGTAACAGCCCTCCAGCCTTATAATTTGGTAAGTGATAGTGAAATATTTTAGCTATACTTTTTTTATTTACATTGACTATAACCTATTGCCTCTTCTAAATATCATTATAAATATTTGTTGGGTTGGTTTGGTTAGTTACAGGGGTCACAGAGTGGAAAGTGGTAGTGGTACGGCCATGTTGCTCCGAGGTAAGACTGAAGGCAGACAAAAACAGTGTTGGAGCTGGCGGAGGATCGCCCAAGATCGTTAGACCTAGAGAAAACTGCTCAAGTTCTACATGAAATCATGACATTAGAGACCACATCATTTAATGATTGAACTGGCCGATGATGATATAGTCTTGATGTAGAAATGTGTACCGTTTTTATATTTCCTCCAGTGTTTTGAAAAAGTACGTTCAAAATCAATATCATGAGCACACATAAAGTTTACACTAAGGTACATGAGGGTTTACGGTACAGAGGACATCAGGATAAAGAGTACCATAATATGTGGTGATCTCAAAAAGTCACCACATATTATGGTACTCTTTATCCTGGTGTCCTCTGTACCGTAAACTTTTCATTTTTAATCGTCCCTTCTAATAAAACATGTGGTGACTTTTTGAGATCACCACATATTATGGTACTCTTTATCCTGATGTCCTCTGTACCGTAAACTTTTCATTTTTAATCGTCCCTTCTAATAAAACATGTGGTGACTTTTTGAGATCACCACAATGTCTGTTGTGCAGCAATGTGACGACTGAATCCACTAGGTCGTACCACTGGCAAAAGACAAAACTATATGTGTCGCTGGAATGGAAGATGTCACTCCATGTTGTGAACAGCATAACTATAAGTTTGATCTCAAGAATCGGAAACATGGAACAACAACTGATCTGCTGAAAATGCATAGTGCGAAAAGACAACTTTGCTTAAGGTAAATAATCATTTAGGGTGCAATTTGTTTATTAATTTCCCTGGAAAGGTATAGTTTTTCCATTCAAATTACATACTACATGTTAACAACATTTGGTTTTGAGCATGCGATTACTAACGTAGGGTAACCACCATTAATGCTTTACCATATATTATATAGCGTACCTGATTTAAGCCATGGGGAAGGATAAAAACATTTTTTAAAAAAGATCCGGTAATTTAAACCTGTGTTTCTGCAGTGAAGTTAGTGGTTTTAAAGAAAATATGGAGACCAATAATTAAATTTAGAAAGGTGATATTTTTACTTTTCACCTCAATTTTAAATTTCATTAAACACTACCTGAATTGAGGCAACAAATAATAAATTTTGTTTTTAACTGTTGGTGCAGTGACAGTATCATAGAACTTAAATCAAACAACAGAACAGATGTACAGTTTGTGTACCAAACTTTTTCATGTTTATCTAGTACAGGGTGGGTCAAAAAGGACTTTACAACTTCGAAATTATATATAAATTTGTTGAGATAACTTATAGAACCGGTAGATGTGTCATTTTGTAGCAAATAACCACCAGGAGCGCCAGCGTAGTGCACAGTTAAAATGGCTACTTACACTGGTGCAGCGCGTGCTATCTGTGTGTTTTGGTTTCATGAAACAAACTCTACAACAACTGTTCGGTGTGAATTTCGCACCGAATACGCTAAAAAACCTCCAAACAGGCCTACAATCCATATGCAGCCCTGGAACTCGTCCGTGATTGCCCTAAAGTTAACGTGTTTTGTGCCCTTAGCAAACTGAAAGTGTGCGGCCCTTTCTTATTCATGGAGAAAACTGTTACTGGTATTGTGTATCTGGATATGATTGACAATTTTTTAACTCCACAGATCGATGAAGATGACAGAGATGGGATGTTTTACTACCAGCTAGACGGTTCACCACTTCATTTACTCACGGAAGTTCGTGGTTGCTATGATAATCGCTTCCCAGATCGGTGGATTGGCTGCGAAGGGTCAATCTCACGGCCACCTCGCTCCCCATACTTGACACCACTGGATTTCTTTCTCTGGGGTTTCATTAAAGATAGTGTGTATGTTCCTCCCCTACCAAACAATTTGTCCGACATGAAAAATCGAATCTACGCTGACTTTGCACAAGTTGCGCCCGATTTGCTGCAGCGAGTGTGGAAGAAATTGACTAGCGGTGGGATGTTTGCCGCATGACAAATGGTAGTCACAACGAACCAAAATGACACTTGCACTGTTATGTGAAACTTGAGGTTGTTTGCTACAAAATGACACATCTACCGATTCTGTAAATTATCTCAATAAATTTCTGTATCATTGCAAAGTTGTAAAGTTTTTTTTTTTTTACTCACCATATACAAATTAAAAAGTTAATAAACGTTTTGGTAGAGATTTCCTTTCCTAAAACAATATCTTTAAAAAAAAATAATAAAAATGTAAGTAAATCTGATGGAAATTGTGAAAGTGATGCCTAAGATAAGATGATTGAAGGGACTGCAGTGAAAAAATATTATGAAGTGCTACGAAAGGAAAACTGTAACTTTAAGTAATCTTGCTGGTTCATTTACAACACACGTGAGAGTATTCAAGAAATTATTCCCTGGAGCTGGTATATTGTGAGGCCTAGCAGAAACGCCATAAATCTCTTCGCTGGGTTGCCGTAATACTAATGGATTACCCCTGCTCAATGTATTCTGTAGCGAAAACCTTTCGCTTTGTACGGAAGTCAAAAGCACTTTGTAATATTGCTGTCTGCCTAACAAAATGTTATGTTTGATTAATTAAAAGTGTAAATAGCAGATGATCATATTACAGGCGAACGACGCAAATTCTTCAGAGTAGCTGTATACATAAAAAGATTGTGAGAGGCTCGAAGGAAGTGTTTTACATTGCACGAAGATTAATCACGACTTTAACTGCCTCGTTTTCTGTCCCAGCTGATTGCATTAAAATGTTAATCACCTTATCGTATGTATCGCGTGGTATTGCGTTCCGTTTCTGGACTTAATTTCTCATTTATAACGTTGAGTGTCGCACTCTGTAACGAATCCAATTCACTGCACATGTGGAATTGAAAACGGAGGGGATACGTTCTTCTGTGGGCTGCAGAATTAACGCTTTCAATATCACTGGAAGTACGAAGAGAATTACTTCAGGTGATTAGACAAAAGAAGACTGGTATGAGATGTTCAAAAACTTTCTAAAAGTAGTTATCATGAATAAATGTTATTTTCTTTTTCGGAAAAAGAAATATAAATTCAATTATAATTTTTTAGTTCTGATACTGTTGAACAATTCCTAAAACTTCCTGCTCACCACGGTGTAAGATTGTTGGTGGTTTAATTATTACGATATATAAGTAGTCCGCAATGTATTTCAGTTTTGACTTGTTTTTATTCTCAAAGAAACTCGACGTGAACGATAGTGTTTACATGAAAAGATACAATCCAGAGATTGCATACAACACTCCTTCCACAGCTAATTGATCGCTTTATATAAACTCTACCGAAATTTCTAGAACATTTCAAAAGCTTGCGCCAGATATTTCTCTAACATTAACAATACTTAAACAATTGAAACATTAAAAACAATCATAATTAATACATTATCATTTAATAACATTAAAAAATGGTCAGAAATGGAAATTAAAGGTACTTAAATACAAAATTATTCACAGAAATCATTTTAAACTGTAGCAAAATGTCCTTTAGACATCGGAACTTGCCTTATTACTTGGAATTACCAACATTTAAGCAATACTCTTGCACAATTCTGTTCTTAAACATATTAAATGGCCTCTAAATAATTTCTTTTATAAAACAAAGACTATATGCATTGATTTACAGGAAATTGCAAAACAAACATACCAGATCATATTCAACCAAATTCTAGCTTACTACCAACGCTTTATAAAATACAATTGCATTTAATTTTAGGTTTGAGGGCTGTTACAACGGGATTTCAACCCGCGACCGGAGAGAGAAACGTTGGGAAGTAAGCGCTTTAACCACTGAGCTATCAGGCCGCCTAGTTTCGAAGTATATGTGTGCTAAGTTCTATCAAAATCGGATAAAAACTGTGGGTTTGTATGAACAACGTTGACAGAAATTAAGGTGACGAGGAAAGGAGGAGAGAGTTTAGATTATTATAAATCAAACGTTAACAAACATTTTTGTTTAAAAAGTATGTGTACGCAAAGTTCCATCAAAATTGGATAAAAACTATGTGTTTGTCTGAAGAACATTGAAAAAAAAAACATTCATATTTATATATTAGATACGAGTATAATGCATAGTTTCACTGTTGTTCAAGCGTAACACTTATAGCTAAAGATATACTGTTATCATAAGCCTGTTGGTGACGTGATCTCATAAGATTTTACCCATCAGAAAGTCTCCAAGGTGCATATCATACGTGTAACACGTCCTAGCATGTCACGAACTCATTCATAGATTTACCCCCGTCCAAATATCGCCTAAAGTGACTATAGGAGTTTTCACTTCAAAAAAATGTATGGAAACCAGGGCAGTGATATTTTAATTTAGTATCGTGCTGCAAGATTGAGAGTTTTCGAGTCTATTTTAGTTTGAGACAGCTGATGCCGAGAGATGAGAAGGGAAAGCGGAGGCCTT
The DNA here is from genome assembly GCA_031002005.1 of Vandiemenella viatica. Taxonomy (NCBI): domain Eukaryota; kingdom Metazoa; phylum Arthropoda; class Insecta; order Orthoptera; family Morabidae; genus Vandiemenella; species Vandiemenella viatica. The sequence continues at coordinate 189,237,535 of JARYHS010011408.1, forward strand.
TGATAGCCCAGCGCAATACATCGATCAAATTTCGCTTCCGGTAAATTTCAAACCGGATTAGTTGTTCTCTTTGAAAACCCGCCGCATACCCCGGCTATAATGTTGGGAGCAGCCTCCGATATCGGATATCGCTAGGGCCCGGTACGGCACTTTTCTGCTGCGCTGCCTGATGGCTTTATTATCTGCACGAGGCGGGAGTCGATGAGCGTAGACCAGACCAGGAGAGCAGGCTGGGCGAGGAGGCGGCGTCCAATGCTCGGCAGTCCCTCACAACATCCAGCGGCGATACCAACAGACGACACAAACTAGCTGCTATCCGCCACTTCGTACGTGGAGATCAAGAATTGTATTGCTAGAATTTCGTAAAGTAAGCTGTAATTTAAGTAGAAGGTGTTCCGAAAAGGAGGGAATGCGGCCGATATGTCGGGGAAGTCATCACAATACCACTCCAACATTTAAGTTGTCTCATGCAGAAAATAGCAACATACCTAGGGGAGGAGAGCAGTTAACTACAGGATACTACTTACCACAATTCCTCCGGCAGATTTTTGTTTGTGATACAGAAACTGGCTATGTGTGAACAAAAGCCTGAGCGACCGATGTAACATTACAGACGCACGCACTATAAGTCAGTCTGTCACCGTTTGGTCAATTCTCAAAATTTCATGACAAAATATGCTATTTATCCCTAAAAAGTATCCTATGTCCTTCCTAATCATATACGTATAGCATTTCCTTGTCAAATTTCATCAAGATTGGTTTGGTCGTGAAAATGAGTTACTTTCACATTTATTATATTAATGCAGATGTCTCAGTTTTTGTTTCATATAGCTTATAGGTTTGTTGTGATTTAATGCCATATCAACCGTCTGGAATAAAAGCCTCTCTCTTGTTAATATCGGGAAATGATATTCGCATTTCATCCGTATCTTTATATATATATATATATATATATTCGCTGAGGCCAACTAGGACCACGTTAAGCCTTTGTGCACATGGCAGCGAGTTTCATCTTCTTTTGGACCCAGAGCTCCTTCATTCGTTTTGAATGCTCCTGTTTGCGCTCCTCTGTCCTAAGAAGATCTCTGTTGAAAGGATCTTCTGGTTGTAGTCCCATCAAATGAAGGTCTTCTTTAATACTTACGAAACAGGGCACTACATTTTTGGATTTTGAATCAAATAAATTAAAGAGGTTTTAGTCACTCTGTTCTCCTCCATTCGTTTGAGGTGGCCAGAAAATCGTGCGCGTCTTTTGCGGATTGTTTCGGTGATTTTCTTTATTTTGCTATAGGCTTGTCTGTAGGATCTCCATTGAGTCCAAAATTCTTCTATTAACTTTTCTTTTTACTCCAATTCTCCCAAGAGTCCTTTATCGGCATTCAGGAACAAGGTTTCGCTGCATACAAATCTACTGGTTTCAGAACTGTGTCATAATGATGTATCTTAGTATTTTATGAAAGACATTTTTTGTTGTAGACCACTAGCGAAGTTTGGTAGGCTATTCCTACTTTGCGAATCCTTTCCCGAATAGGTCTTTGTACATTCCATTTTTCATGATGAATCTTATAGTTTTATACTACTAATTCGGTTTTTTTTTTTTTTTTTTTTTTTTTTTTTTTTTTTTTTTTTTTTTTTTTTTTTTTTTGTCGTTAGGCCTTTGCGAATCGTCAACGTCGACATCATCAGATCTTAGACAGGATTTGAGGTAAGGAACTGTTCTCACCTAGAAAACAATTTTGTAAGATCAGCTTCACTTAGACATAAATTGTTACTCCAAACTGAGTGTGACTACAAACAGTATAATCTACTTTTAATTTTGACTCTTCTAGCAGGTACAGAGCAATTGCCATCGTCTATTTTATTTTAGAAGGCTCTTGCTTTATAATTTTATCACAATTTTTCCGGTAAGAAAGAATATACCCTATCTTCCTTCTCGTTTAAGTCAACAGATTCCTAAAACAATTTCCTCAGTACTGATCACGCAGATGTCTACCTCAAAACACATTTATTTTATGTCAGACTGCACTCAACGTATACACAATAATGCAACTTTTCTTGTTCGCAGCCATTATAATCTTTCTCATATCTGTCCTATTAACATCTTAAAACTCAAAGTTCAACACGATATCTTTTGTCTCCTCATCTCCCTCCTATTTTTTCTCTCTGTATTTTTTGTTTTGCTTATGGCTTTACGCCTCGTCAACGTCGAGGTTATTTTAAGAGGGAAAGCATGGGGGAAAGAAACAAGAAGAAATTCGGCCCATGGCGTTTCGAAGGAAGAATCCCAGCATTCACCTGTATTGATTTTTTTTTTAAATCATGGAAAACCCAAATCTGAATAGTGGAAGGAGACTTGAACCCACTACCTCCCGAATGCGAGGCCAGAGCGTTGCCCCTCACCCACAACGCTCGGTCTCTCACCTCTTCCAAATTTCTCTTTTTTTTTTAATAATTACTTCTTGCTATCGAGTTACACCTTGTTCTTCCGTACAGTGATACCTATTGACCACTATAACCTGGAGCGATTTCCGAAAACCGGAATATAGATAATTTGGCTGCAGATGAAACACGCGTGTTCCTTGACGCCAGTGCAAAACATTATTCATGCAACTTCCAGAATCTGTACTTCCAGAATCAATCAATCCTACTACACGACCTGTAGTTGACAACAATAATGCCATCAGGAGAGATGTGGAGTACTGTTGAACGCTCTGGCCTCGCATTCTGGAGGACGTGGGTTCGAATATCCGTCCAGCCATCGAGATTTTGGTTTTTGTTGGTTACCCGAAATGACTGCAGGGAAATGCCGTGATGGTTTCTTTTAAACGCCATGGTCAAATCCCTTCGTTTTTCTTTCAGTGTCCTTTCTCCCATCTAGGTCGACGAGGCATAAAGCCATAACCATAAAATGAGTATTTAATTTTATATACCAGACATTTAAATGACCAAAACCATAGTGACTTGTGAGACCGTAGTGTTTAACATACTCAGAGATGTAGTGCCTCAGTGGTTACGCGGTAACGCACATTGGCGTTTCATTGAATATCTGGAACGGGGCTGCGATCCCGATTAATCCGACCCTCGTAATCCGCTCCTGCTCTCTGTCGCTACTGTAATTTCCTTAATTCAGCTAAGGCGATTAGCGCTAAAGAACGAAGGGAGAGATGCTTTCACAAAAGGTCAATAACCCGAGAACCGTGTGTTAAGAGAGGGGAAGAATTTAACGTTACTTGAGAATGGTTTCAACAGACCTCAACTTAGCACTCCAACTTGCAAGTGTGTAGGTAAATGTAAGTGTATTTTACTGCATGTATTAATTCTCATTAATATCAGTAGTAATAGTACTGTTTTTGCAGCATTCTTGACAGGAAGGAATAAATCGGACCAAAGAAAGCCCGATGACAAGCAGAAGTATATATATATATATATATATATATATATATATATATATATATATATATATATACGACAGCAGAGAGGAAAAAGAGAGAAATAATGGAAGCGGCAAAAGATGAGGTGCGAAAGTTGTTATATTGAATAGTTGTTACGAAACCACCAATTATTTAAACACTGTTACATCTACGGACAGAACGAAAGAAATAGTTGTGTAAAAATCTAAGTGCCATGTTAGATTTCTGAGGCTGCAAGATAAATGCGTATTCAAGTGAAACTCTGAATCAGTAATGTTAGTCAAAAAGTTGACGAATCTCTTTACGTAGACGGGAGAAAGAAAGTTACAGTACAATTTTTTCTTTCAGACATAAGGAAGTAATATTGATATAAAATATGACGGTATAGCCCTCATTTGTCGTCATCTAATGTATAACAGAGAACGCAAAATATACTCTCTCTGCTACGAGGATCCACAGAAATCGATAAGAGGTAAATTATTGTATTTGTAACTAGGAACAGTTTGGAATAGTAATTTATGTGTGATATAAAAAGTAAGTAAAATCTGAGAAACGTAAGAGGACTTGTGGCAGAAGTTGACTGTCACAATTCTATCTCATCATCATCATCAAGGGTTCTCTGCTATACAGCAGGTCCACGCACAGTGAAAACCCTCCACACCTCCCTCTGTTCCGCCATTCTTTTAGTTTCTATATATCTCCCGGTTATCATTATATCATCCATCAATTCTATCTCAGGAACAATTAAATTGTTGTATTACTACCAAGGGAAATGCGTAATACAAACACTCCTCTAAGTTTGAAATAAAAAATTTCCCAAAACTAAGATTATCTATTTGAAAATAAATTTCACTTCCCAATAAAATAATATCCTCCCTATTTAAAATTAGTAAACTGCAATTTCTAAGAACAGTTGGTTCCTGCAGATTTATAGAGAAATTTTATTTGATCTGTTCCACAGAGAACATTTTGAAATTCTGCCAATTTATTGTTGGATGTCTGATGAATACTTTTAGATTACTACCGGCCATCTTCATTGCTTGTGAATCTCTCCATCATCTGAGAATACGTTTTATTCTCCACTGAGCGCATTAAATTCTTTGCCTGTGGAATAATTTCTATTCGTGGTCTCTGTTTTATACTCGTTGTTAAGAACCGCGTAAGCTGATTACTATAAAACCAGCAAGATATTCACAGTATTAACTTCAATCCGTTTGCTGATTTGAGAATTCACTTTTCGCCTTTCTGTGCTGTAAATTCCCTATATATTTCATTCACAAGCCAAGCGTTTCTGTACTGCTTTGACGAAAACTCTACATTTCGAATGTTCATTTCAGCATAACATATTGTAGTCTTCTGCGACATAATTTCTATAGTAAAAATCTATTAATTGCAATTAGTTTCAACTAAATTAATCGAAACAGTATAATCGTAAAATACTAAACCAAACGGAATGAAATTCCGAAGGGTTGAAAGTAAATGTTATTGATAGATTCAAGAAAGTAGGCCACTGTACATTATATGAATTTTAATTAAGTGCCATAGTCTGATGTGAAAAAATTAAATGATTTTTGACTTGACGATTGCATAAGAAAGTAGTTTGCTATATGATAACTAAAGTTACGAGATAGATATACCTGAAGTGTTGTCTGTTACTGATAAACTAGTAGTGTGTGGTATTTATAATACATGCGGTTGGCAACTGTGCAGTTTTTCAATCAGCCGCCTCCTACAGCGCTGGATGCAGGTTAACACAAATGGCTACTCGTTTGGAAAGCCGAAATCATGAAGAAATCCACTCAGTCATTCGATTTCACGTAACCGTGGCTGAAATTCACCGACAGCTTGTTCACGGAGAGACTGTAATGTCTCGTCAGCATGTCGCAGAATGGTTTCGAAAATTTGCGGCCGGTAGAGAAAACGTCACCGACGAAGATCACTGTGGGCGACTTAGTACGGAATCAACATTGCGGACCTCACTCCAAGCGACTTTCACATTTTTTTATCACCTAGGAGGCCGACGATTCATTTCAGAGAAGGAGGTGAAACACTTCGAGACAACGTGGCTGAACACGCAAGGACGGTATTTTTACCACGACGGAATATTTAAAGTTAGGTTGAAAAATTACCTAATATATGTACTACTGTATGTTGACTGCATTGGCTGTATGAAAAGTTTTCACTGCAGACTTTTAACCTTAGTTTATGATCATCTGCCGTATGGTAGGCTTCCTACTAGAGCACGGTTGTCGCAAACTGCACGTTATATGATTACAGTGATCTCTTTAAAAGACGGTAGTATGTCCAACGTATTGCACTCTAGTGTGATGCAACAAATTGCAAAATTGGAAGGGTGGGACTGTGGACAAAGGAGGAACGAACAAACAGCGGCCAACTAACAATGGCGCCGCCTCGCCGGCCAATCGGACACGGCCGCTGCGATGTCCGAAAAGGGTGCAGCACTCGTTAGTCTAGGGGCGGGGGTGGGAAAACAATCCTGGGCCTGGGTATTGGCATAATGGCGGCCATATTATTTGGACGCGCCGAGGGCTTGTAATTTGACGCACCGCACAATAGCGCACACTCGAGGGCAGTTGGTCAATCCTTTCAGACGTCATGCGATATTAATCCCGTGGGTTATTTCGCGGCTCATCCGCGTGCTGTAGTAACCAGGGGCAGATACAAAATCTCAGCAGCAACATTGTTAGTCAACACTGATCTGCCACAACATTACGACTACCTACCTACTATCGATATAAACACGTCCAGGCGATAGCAGCGTCACCTGACGAAGTATGGCTGCTAGTCAGACACACGCACGGTCCATTTAATATTAGTGAGCGTGGATCCATGTTTATAATGGGGAAGGCGCGCGATCTATCAACCACGACACTTGCTCTCTAACCTAAGTTAACGTGAAATTGACATTAAAACCAAAACTCCAAAGATAATATACCCTCAAATTGACACCTAGTGGCAAAGCGTGAATGCTGTATCTTTGAAGAAACAATCAATTATTACATTATAATGTCGTTATAATTTTAAAGGGATTATCAATGATGTAATACCGTGTTCTTCCGTTTCAATTCGTGATGTTGTTAATCCATGTACCGATTGAGTCAAAACATTATTATTAGTCTAATGTATTTTTCTACTAATGTACATATACATACATACATACATACTGATGATAATATCATAATAGTTATAAAATGTATACAGGGTGCTTCAAAAAAACGTGAACAAAATGGCATGGTAGATGTGTCATACAATAAGGATCAAAAATCGCATAGGAACAGAGGGTCGCAAACGCTGTAGAGGGCGCTAGAGCCACGAGAGAGTGTTGCGATACAAACACGGTCCCTTGGATTTTTTCTTGTGGGGAGTTCTAAAAGGACTTGTGTATGAAACACCTGTTGAAACGCCGGAAGACTTGGTAGGAAGAATCGTTGCGGCAGCCGGATGTGTTCGAGATACACCTGGTATCTTTGAGAAGGTGCGCCGTTCCATGCAACGGAGATGCCGGGCTTGTCTCGATGCATCTGACAAAAACTTCGAGCATCTGCTGTCGGCTCAAAATTTGGATTGAATTTGTCGCATGTGAGTGAGTAATTATCAATAAAATGATTTATAATGGTTTTGTTTCTTCTCTTTGTGTCAGTATTATTTTAGACGCCCTGTAGCGGCTCTGGATCGCAGTTGCGACCCTCTGTTCCTATGCGATTTTTGATTCTTATTGTATGACTGATCTACCATGTCATTTTATTCACGTTATTTTGAATCACCCAGTATAAAAACACTTAGGGCACTGTCGAGACTCGCTGAAGCTTGCCGAGTTATTGAGGCGAGTTCAGTCTCCAGGCACAGTGCGTTTTAATAAAGTGGATTGCTCTTGGTATACAATTCGTTATTTAACACGCATTGTTGGAATAGCCTGTTGCCCACAGTATGCGGAGAAATGAATAGGTTGAGTGAGACTTTGTTAGGCGGGGTTCCGACCTTCGATCAGGTAAGATGCGATAAAGTGTGTTGTGTTCGGCCGTACCTCATTACTGCCACGGCTTTGAAGGAGAGGAAACATTTATCCACGCCGCCGCTTTTTGCCTGGCTCGCCGCTGTTGTTCTATTTTGGGCGCAGCGCGTTTAATCGATGCGGCACGACCGGCCGGACAGCAGGTAGTCTGGGAGGCGCAGCCGTGTGTGACAGTCGTGTCTCGCCGCGCCGCCTGTGGGAACTCACCAAGGGCCCCGACACCGCGGGAAACAACTCTCCACTGACCGTCCACACGTAGAGAAGTAAGGCGCTCCCCGTGGTCACGTGCTTCTTAACCACCTGCTCACCAGTGGTCTTTAACGTCAAAACGCGAAATTGGTAGAGCTGCCCACTAATATGGGTATACTAACTCGTACCCGCGACTTCGTACGCGTGGATTAAGAATTTTTTTGCCAGAATTAAATATAGAAAGTTGTTTGTAACGAAGGATTGGTCCCAAACAATATCGAGTCGGAATAATATGACACGAAAGCTATCACTATATCATTGCACCGTCGAACCTGTCTCTCGAAGAGAATCAATTTCCTACATATTTCTGTCGCCATTCGGTAAGGTCTCAAAATTTCGTGACTACAACTGTTAATCATATTGGAAAAAATATCCGGTGCCCTTCATACAGATTTCCATCACAACGATATAGGCATTTAGTCGTCAAAACGTAACAAAAAGACAGAGACTTACTTCCGTATTTATAATAATATTACTGTGGTTCACACTCACACACTGACTGCGAACAACACCTGAGGGATCATTATAACGTAAAAAAGTGTACACCTACAACATTGCAAGACTACCTACGATTTGCCTCGCATTGCACCCCTAACTTTCTAATATGTACAGTTTAACATTTAATCCGAATAACCTGCGGCCCAGGCCTGACTCTTACGATGAAAAACAATTTTTAAAAATCTTAGCCTCCACGGAGATTTGAACCGGATACCACGACGTTCGTAAGCAAGCGCTTTAACCACTGAGCTGCCAGTCCACTACACGGAAACACGGTACGGAGACGACCATATCCAACATGTCTGTCTATCACCGTATTTCGAAGTTATGAGACAACGTGTGTTATTTATACAAATAATTTTTCAACCAAATGTAAACAGTATTTTTCTCCTTGTTTCAAAGGATAAGTGTGCAAAGTTTCATCGAGATTGGATGAAAACTGTGGATTTGTATGAAGAACAAACAAAGAAACAAACATACATTCATCTTTATATATAAAGATTTGTACCCAGAATCAGTATATGAAAAAAATACAACCCCAATAACCACAATTTGCGCGGCGGTTTGGCACAAGTAATTATCGCAGAACGCAATCAGTAATTGATATGATAAAAGAGCTGGAATGGGACTCATTCGAAGACAGGAGGAGGGTGAAGAGAGTCATGGGAGTGTACAAGGTGTATATTGGTGATCAGGCATGGAAAGATATAGGTGTAAGAATTGAAAGTAATGCATGGAAGGGAAAAGATGACCATGACCACAAGCTGGCACTCGATTTCAGGCACAGGGGTGTAGGAAGATTCTCTTTTCTAGGTAAGGGTGTGAGGGATTGCAATAAGTTACCAAGAGAAATGATGAATAATTAAAGTTAAAATTTGTAAAGGGTAAATGTAGATGGATGCAGAAAAGGGGGAAGATGGGTGTTTAGGGAAATTTCCACCGGAGCATGCGCTCCATTACAATTTAATTCAATTTAAGTATATAACACACAAAGATGAAATGAATGGTACGTGCACTGACGCAGCTACTCCAAAAAATTGGGAATCTCATTTTGAGCAATGTTCCAACAGAATTATTACATCCCGTTATTACGTGTGGCCCATCATATGTAAAATCGATTAGATTTGTATGTGGAATATCATTGATTCTAGAAAAAAATTGCACTGTTTTCAAATAAGGATTCTGCATTAGCAGCTTCTAATGGAATGACAACTTATATACCAATCTTTGATGCGATGCTTTTTCGCACATCTTGCGACTGAACACAAATATTTGGCTGTGCTGAGATCAGTATTCTCGTCAACAATAAACGAAAACTTAGTTATCTCCAGATCTTCACATAAATTATAAAAACGTTATTTACCTATAAACTGATGAATTAAGGCGTGAATTTTCGTGATCGCACAATTTATTTCTTTTACAATTTTTGAATCAGGACAAACGGGTTGTAAGTACTGGTAATTAGTAAAAAAATAATGAAATATGTTTACAGTGGTTTTAATTTGTATATCAGGTTTTTAAATTTTTCTCACAGTAAATGACGATATCTTTATGATTTTATGCTCTTTGATGATACCAAATGTTCTTGTGAAGAACGGTGTTTCTTGACATCATAATATTAATATCCTTACTACAACTCTTACAATAGACATAGTTTGTGCTTTCACAACTTTACTGCAGCCGACCTGAAAATTCTTCTTCCCACTCTTTTCTATGAAACTGTATTTTTTTTTTTATACTCCCGCTTGTACTCGGTTCTTCGTCTTACGACATTTTGACATAGTATCTCTGAGATTCTCATATAAACAATGAAAACTAATCAATAATTCTTTTCTGTATAAACAAGCCAATTAGCTCGGGACTCCCTTAAAAATTTAAAAAATGTAGGGCACAAGGGTATTCCTCAAAAGATATCGGGAACATTCTGCAATAGATAACTACTCACCATAGAATCGATAGAGGAATTCCCGTAAAACATAAAAGAAAATGGTTGCTGCCTTGAAAATGTAAAATTGGTTAAAAAAAAATTCCGAAAATTTCCTTGTATTCTTAGAAATCGTAGAAAAATAGTTATATTTCCGTATTTCGACGGGACAGGCCCCATATCGGTAGAAATACCAAAAAATCGGTAATTTCGAGACCACACAGCCTTGCGCTATTGTCGCTCCTTAAGCCTGGGTTCGTCTCAGCAACGCCACCTATTCACTAGTTTCACTGAAAATCTGAGGCGCCAGAGATGAGAGAAGTGATTTTCAGCAATTAGCATTACAATTTAAGGTTTCAGGAACCAGAGAAGAAATAAAGGGCAAATTCTTGTCCTTCAAAACAGGAAAAACACAATGAAAACTCTTTGAAGATGAAAATAAACTGTGAAATGTATTACCGAAATCTTTTTTTTTTAAAAACTGAATAAACTAAGTATATCTCCAATAATACGGTGATAAAGAGGTCCCTAATATTAAACCTTTAAAGAAATCAGTTGCTTTAGGGTTCCATTATACGAGGGAATCAAATTTAATAACTACATCGACGAGCTGGCGAAGGAAGCTATCAAGAGGGGACAGAGAGAGGACTTAAAAATCCCCTCCTCAGAATTTTACCAAACCATTAAGCAGCGAGCAAAGGAATTACGGCAACGGAATGGAGCAGTTCGTTACAGCAAAAAAGTTCGCACTACGGCTGTGTACAACCAATAATCCCCGCGAAGCCTTGGTACTATATCAGGCGCTACAGAACATGCAGTACCAGAAGACGCTTCCATCATGGCAATTTCAATCGAAGAGGGCTTAGAGAAAGTAAGAAATGCAATTGCTTATACACAGAAATGGGCTACTTAAATCCTGCCAAAAGTATAGACCCCCGCAAGAAAAATTTTGATAGAACTGAAAATCTTAGTACACCGCTTCAAACGAAATGTTTACAGTCGCTTGGTGACTATGTGTATTAGTGAACATACATTGTATGTTGTTATAGCCGTATTGCTTATGTGTAGGTCGTTTCATAAATGGCTATAACGTGTACCGTTATAATGATTATTGACAAGCTAATAATAAGATGAAAACGATATTGTAGGCACTGGCTAGCTGTGTAACCGTTAAGGCTAAAAGCCATTAAAATAAAATAAAAATTCCAACAGCTTGTAGTATTCAGGTCCTGATTAAGACAGCGTGGGGCTTGTAGCAGATGTGAACAAGAGGCCCTTGTTTTGCTTTTGGTATTAAAATATAGGATATAAAATAAAGCAGCATATTTAAAAACCATCTTTCCTGATTTAATTACGATAAATTTGGAGATAGCACTATCCAAATCAATATTTCTAAGTAAATGATTTTTACATATTAAAGCCCATAGCTTTTGCTAACTCTTAATTCTAAGTATCCAGTACTGGTAGTATTCGTCTGGATTTTACTGTACGACAATTATATTAAAATTTGTCTTTTTTTTCTGCGAGGTTCTTTACTTTCAAACATGAATCCTGGCAGGTCCTACCATTTCTGCGAGGTATCCTTATTAACTCGATAATTAAAGAAGTCCTGGTTGGTCTTACAAATCCATCCAGGTTCTTTTGCAATCTCTTCTATAATTGACAGCACGTTCTGGACGATAAATGCGTGGCCCCAGGATATCGTCTCACACGCTTTTTGACTATCACCTCGCAGATTAAATTTAATTGTATATTCTCTATAAAATCAAAGTATTTGTTGTTTTATAACAACTACTATTTATCAACACATCTTAATCAACTCAAATAATTACACTTCTCGTTGATACATACATTAATCTCACCACCATTGTTCATATATCAATATATCTTTTTGGCTAAAACAAAACAATACCATTACAGCCTGCCAACTTCAACATAACAAAACGTATTATGAAAACTTAAATTTAGCCCTTTTTATACAAACTACTACAATGTACGGCCTTGCATTAAAAAAAAATACGTTCATACATTGCATAAAAACGAAGTCGTATAATTATTACTAAAAAAAAAAAAAGTTCACATAATTGTGATAATTTCAAGTATTTCTAAATGGAGAATACATTTTGAAACAGCAACACCCTCAGAGAAAAAGGAGAAGATGAAGAGCATATTTTTGATACGCAAGGATCGCGCGAGTGCGGAGATGAGAAACAATGTGTTGATGGAGACAAAGCGGGACGTAGGCAAAAATAAGGGCGTTGAGGTGGGCGCGGCCTTTGTCGGTAATCGCCTTTGTTCCGTCGTCGCCTTGCGCGGGTCTGATGAATTGCGACGACGCTCGTCAAAGCCGGCGCAGTAAACTGTTTTAATATCTGGCGTCTCCGCGCGTCGCTCTCTTTGATGGCTCGCCGCGGGGTCCCGACTGTATCTATCAGCGAGCCGACGCTTCTTTGTGGCTATCGATCCCGCCACCGCGTCTTTGTATCGGCTCGTCTCGAACACACAGCAGGAAACAGCAGCCGATTGGACACACCAACAACAGCTGTCTCGACACACCCAACAATCAGCTCCTCGTCAACACTGTCAAGCATAACATTATTATTTGGGAATGGATTCCATCGACTCACGCAAATCCTTGATACTCATCACGCCTTGTAAATAACAATTTATCCAATCTTTACGCTAAGCAGTTTGTTTCTTTCTGTCATCAGTCTTTCGCCTGGTCTGAGGCAATCCTCCATCTCTTCCTATATTACGCTAACCTCTTCATCTCCACATACCCGCTACAAGATACGTCTACTGCCAGCCCAATCTACTAATCAATTCCGTGACGGTTTTGTAAGAACTGTATCAAACGGTCAAGAATCGAGCGGCTCTTCTCTATACTGTCAATCAACCCCTTACGAAACGGATCGCAAATGGCACAACAGTAGCCCGGTTATCTGATTCATATATTCTAATCTCTGTCTTTCTCTGTTCCCTCCACTAACAAATCAACCAATCCCACATGTGACCCATCATCCTGACTCTTCTTTCTGTAAGACTCTTTCACAATCTTCTTTCTTCATCCATCATTTACGAAACACGCTCGTTCCGTACTGTATGTGTCCCCTTAATTTTCAGCATCCTTGTATAGAACCACATTCCAAATGCTTCAATTTTTCTTCTTTCTGGTGTTCCTAAAGACCATGCTTCGCTACGAAAAGTGCTGTGCTCCACACATGCTGGGTAGTCTGGGATTGTCAGTTCATGGAGCAATGGCGTGAGCACAAGTGTTGCCACATGTCTGCCATTCGTATAACTTACAGGGTGTTCAGAAAAGGACTCCCTGATTTCAAAATTAAATATCTCGAAAACAAAGATCGATAGAGGAATGCAGTAAACGGTATGTTTATTGTGACAGCTGTAAGAAGTGTATACAGCAGTGTTAAATAATAGTTACAAAAGCTATTATTTTGGACGTTGGGTATCCTCGCAGCATTGACCTAAGTGTCTGCGGAAGATCGTCTAAAAACAGTAATCAGGATGCACGTTAGGTGGGGTCCAGACTTCCATTGTGGTGGTACGGTGTAAGATTTGGTGTAAGACATATTTTTATTTCTTTAAGTCAAAGACACAACTACATTTCGATTAGGAGGCTCCACTGACATTTGTCACATTATGATTATTATTATTAAAAATAATTAAGTTAGAGTCAGATAGGATGGGGAGTAGAAAACAGGAAGGAATTGAGACACCATCTTTAGAAGCAAACATCCAGGCTTTCTATTGCTGTGATTTGAAAAAAAATCAAGTAAAACTTAAAACTGGATTGACGAACGCCCATTCTGTTTGATAGCTTTCCACCAGCCGTTCCCATAATAATCCGCATTCTATTCTCAGCGGATACGTAGAAAAAAAAATCATTTCCGATGTAATATGCTTACAGCTGAGATTAAGCTAATGAGCTTCAGATCCTAGATGGAAAAAATATTTCGGCATTTTATTAGTTCGTGATATGGTGTATATTAATTCCACCAGGCATCATCTGATTCAGGGAGCACTATTGGCAACAATAACAAAAACTTACATATATGAACTACATTGTTACTACAGTTACAGACATTTTATAAATGACAGTAATACAAAGTACGTTACAGCGAAGATATACTTCACTAACTAAATTCTTGTGTTTCACTGCTCAGCGGGAAATCTGGAGAATAATTTGAAGAAAAGTTTTTCTCTATCCAGTTTATAAATAGTTAGTTAGACCGTTGGAGAGTTTCTTGAGTGATTCTGTGAGAAACTCGAAGCAAATAAACCTAGAGTCGTACTTTCAATAATCACTTTCACTATCTGCTTCCTTCTCTATCATGATCAAATGAAACACTCTTTGCATCTTATTTACATGAGTGGTGTAATAGTACAATACTGTTTAAATTTCTTCAAACATAGGTTTTAAACTCCCTCAAAAAAGAAGGCTAGCTACCGATGACACCCTCTCCTCACGGCTCTCCATCAGCCTAACAGACGACTGCAAATGACACCTGACGGAGCCACGGAGATGTATAACCATTAGGCTACAGGCGCAGCCACCATGACTGGCGTTGCCACGTTTTGAATGTAGCATACGGTATCAATAATTCGCTAACGGGTCTAAAGCTGCCTCCGCTTACTGTACCTGCTGGCAAAAACTATTTTTTGTCTGTTTTGTTTATAGCTTGACATCCTGCCGATGTTGAAGTCATAAGAGGTGGGGAAGGACAGGGAGCAAGGAACCGGAAGGAATTCGGTCATGCCCTTTTGACTGCATTCGCCTGAAGAGATTTGGGGAAACCATGCAAACACTAAACCCATTCTAGTGATGTAGATTGACTGCTACCCTTGAAACCTTTTACGCCTTTACATCTGTAGCTGAAGTAACCATTAATACTGTCGGATGAACTTTCATTAAAAATCGTTTCCTAACGCCGATCATTTCATACTAGCTCCGAACATCTGAAATACATTTTTTTCTGTTTTTCTCAGATTGACTTCATCCCGGTGATATAAATAAAATCTGGAGCATTTTAATTTAATTTCATTGAATAACAATGAAGAGCTTGCCCACTGGCTATTTCCCTACCCAACAATTATTCCACTTTACTGTACCCACCTACATTTGCCCACTGTAAATAATTTCAAATTCTTTCAGGGTTTTTGGCGAATTATTCATCACTTCACTTGGTAATTTATTCCAACACAAGATGATTCATGTATAAAAATATTTTCATACCCTTATACCTGAAATCGAGAGCCATCTTGTGGTCATGGTCATCTTTTCCCTTCCATGCAAGTCTCATAATTCTTCCACTAATATCCTTCCACCTCCCATCACCAATATACGCATTATACACTCCCAAGACTCTCTTCACCCTCATCCTTACTTCCAGTGAATCCCATTCCAGCTGTTTTGTCATATCAGATACTGATTGTCTTCTGCCGTAATTTCAGGAAACAAATCTGACAGTCTCTCTTTGCACCCCCTACAACCCCACTATTTGATGCGCAAAATATGGGTGTCATACTATATCACCACATTTAAGCAATTGCGTGAACGAAGTTTTATAATCCGATTCTCTCACTTCTCTGGTACATCCTCTCAACATCTCTGTCTCCAATGAAGAATTTTGAAACCTTTTCGTACCATCTGCCCAACATGTCCCGCCCAGTTGAGTTGATAATCAAATGTTATCCCGAGATACTTATATTTCAAGTCTTCAACAAGCAATTTCTTCCCAGCACTTTAATTGGAAATATCGATTAGTTTTTTTGTTTTTTTTTTGTTTTTGTTGTCGTTGTTTTTTTCTGTTTACCTAATGTGCGTGCACCATTCTATTGGTTACAAAGTTAGACGAGTGCGAAATCAGCCATTTAATTGATTTAAGTGATTTCGTAAACCATTTACCAACTGATTTCAAATGAAATTTATAGTCGCAATATTTTTCTGCCAAGAATCTTTCCGAAAAACGTAATGGATTGCATCGACATCGCAAACCAAGCTAGGATGCCAAGATAACGAGGGATCGCGATGACTACATACCAAATAGGCCCAAAATAATAGATACTCGTATAATGATATAAAAACAGTTTACTGCAATTTGATTATTCGCTTTATGACTGAACACTGAATGAATTTGACAGTGGGCCAAATGTGGTGTCCGAGGAAAAGATGACAAATAGACAAAAATGATTTTGCAGCGGAACACAAGGGACCGCAAGGACCCAGAGGAAGAATGCCAGACAGAGGGAACATGCGCTGGTTTAAAGTTAACCAAATCACTGTCTCGACCATGCTTGTTCAGTTCCGAAAATTGTCAGCTTGTATATGCAGTACAGAAATTTCCAGAAAATATTAAAAGCAACGTCTGTGCTTTCTTTCTGGAGCGCTGACAATAACTCCTATCACAGAAATAGTAAAAAAAAGACAATAGAAATACATACATAATTAATACGGAAACGATTTTAAATAAAAGAAACAAATATTTATATGTATTTAGACAGTAAAATGTCAAAATTAAGCCACAAAATCTCAATTAAAACCTTGTATCTTACACAATATTCCTAATTAAAGTCTTTTAATTAATATTTCTCGCACTGTATTGTTTTTTCAAAATAATTACAACAGTTATTCAGTTTATACAAGCAATTTTTATCCATCAAAACACCACACATTTAGAAAATAATTATACAAATTTAAAGTCAATCACTTCGCTTCTGTCACAGAAACAAATTTAGTTAATTGGGAGGATATAAATTAGTGGGTACATGGTATAAGGGCCCCGTAAAACCGCCCTGCCCATAGAAGAGTCCCATCTGAGCTCATTACTTCTAGAGGACATGCGCGATTGAATTAACTAATGATGATGATGCATACAGCTGTCAACTGAGGCACAAGCTACTTCCGGAGATTAACAGATAATTCGTTAATGGTTACTAAAAGCTGAGTGCTGGTAATAATGCCACTCTGTGAGGTTATAGTCCATCAAAATTGCTGGCTTCTGCTTGTTTAAGCATATCAATCTACCGCGAATGCCTAAATACTTTAAATATGTTCAAAATTATTCCGTAACGCAATTTAAAAATACGTGAGCGCGCATAGTTAAACACTTTGCCCCTCTGTCGCACGTTACATGTTGTGTGCGAGTAGAATTTTCAGTAGGTGAATTAGTAACAAGACCATATACCAGAACAGCAGATCGCAGGATCCAATGACCTTTTTTTTACTTAAGGCTTTACGCCTCGTCGACGTCAAGGTCATTAGAGGCAGGCTGGAACTGGGCAAAAGGAACGGGAAGGAATTCGGCCAGTGGCCTTTTGAAGGAAGCATCCCGGCATTCGCCTTGAGTGATTTGGGGAAACCATGTAAAACCAAAATCTGGATGCCCGGGCGGGGATTCGAACCGGTGTCTTTCCGAATGCGAGGCCAGAGCTATAACTGCTCACCCACTACATTCGTTGATCGAATGCTGCGTGGTAATCAACTTTTAACCTTCTACAGTGACAGCTCAGCAAAGATTTCCCGAAAGAAACGATTTGCCTATCTTTACTTTTACATGCAACTATCAAGTTTTTAATTTCGATGACCGTGTCTTACAATACTTGTTATGAATTTACTCTTTAATGTAATTTAATTGCGACAGAGCGCTTGATCTGGTGACAATTTCCCCATTCTTCCCGTTTCCTTTGTTCACCTACTTTTACCCTCCACTAATTTCAACTTTAAAATCTTTTAGAGTTTTTGGCAAATTATTCATCATTTCTCTCGGTAAATTATTCCAATTCATGTACCCCTTACCTAAGAAAGAAATCTCCTCCCTCCTTCCTTATTCCTGAAATCCAGTACAGTTTGTGGTCATGGTCATGTTCTTCGTTCCATGCATTTCTTTTAATTCTTACAGCAACATCTTTTCACGCCTCTTCACCAATATACGCCTTGTACACTCCAATGACTATTTTCTTCCTCCTCCTGACTGCCAATGAACATTAATCCAGCTCCTTTATGATATCAGTTACTAATTGTGTTTTTCGGCAATTTTCAGAGACAAATCTAGCAGCCCTTGTTTGCACTCTCTGTAACTCCTGCATTTGATACAGAAAATGTGGGTACCATACTACACCGCCATATTGAAGCAATGGTCTGACAAAAAATTGTGTAATCAAATTCCTTTTCTTCCCCTCATTATTCTCTCCTTATCTTGCTTTATTACCTTAGTATATCATCTTTCTCGTTTTTAGCTAAGACAAGAACATATTACATCTTCTTTTAAACATATGATATTAGCTCCATGGTTACTATTTCCAAAAACTCCTCATTTCTTCCTCTTATACTACCTGAAAAAAAATTGCTACTATCTTTTCTTGATTGCTACTCTTTTAGTTCCAAATCCTCGTCGATTACGTTTTCATCAATAACTTCGCAACTGAAAGCAAACACAACTTTGTGACTTAATCGTTCTACACCACAATAAACTTAATTGAATTAAATTGGGTTTTCCAATTTACAGTCCAACGAATTATTTTATAATTTCTGCAGCTGTAATCAGGTTTCTGCCGTAGTCTTACGCCGTACTCTGCTTTTTCTTAGCTTCTCCATTCTTCAATTCATAATTATTCCTTTTCCTCTACTCTAAATCCACCAACTACTCCTTGCCTTCAAAGATACTCTTTAAAATAGTATTAGCACTGCATATCTGCAATTCGTGATACAAAAAAATAATTGTAATATTTATAATTATAATACATGGGTCTGAAGTGTGACCGCTACAAACTCAAAGAACGGAAACCCTTTTGGAAATTAGCATCACAAGCATCTGTATAATAACGCCAAACCGAGAGTGGCGGTGTAACGGTTAGCGTTCTCGCCTCGCATTCGGGAGGGCGGCGGTTCGAATCCCCGTCCGGGCATCCAGATTTGCGTTTTCCATGGTTTCCCCAAATCACTCCAGGCAAATGCCGGGATGCTTCCTTCAAAAGGCCATGGCTGAATTCCTTCCCATTCCTTGCCCCATCCTTGCCCCCCATCCTTTCCCGTCTCTAAAGACCTCGATGTTAAAAAGAGACGTAAAGCAGTTACAAAAGAAAAAAAAAAAAAAAAAATAACGCCAAGAGAACCACAGTTGTAACTGCAGTATGACTACCAACCTTTCTGTTTACAATTAAGATGTTTTACTTTGAACTAGCGAGAGCACAAGCACAACAAATGTTGCAGAGTCTTGCCACTCACTTCACTAACAGACTGTGCCTTCAGGATTAACAGAAAATCATTTACTGGAAGAGTCGTGTTAATAAAATGGATCACACATGATAGTTTCTCTCTCCACCTCACGTCATTTAGTTCGTGCGTACTATAATATGCCCGACAAAGACATAACAAATTACCAGTCATGCATCAAATGTTCCAATTGCTAAAAAAAAAATATGTAGCCAGAGCCAGAGGAACATACATATTACTTGCTAAGTCGTTAATATTTTGATTTATTTAAAGAACTATTACAAAACAGTTCAGTTAAATAACAATACTAAACACTAACCCGCAGTGCAGCTGGCCGCGTTAAGGCGCTACAACACTCACATTTCACAAAAAAAGATACTCATATCGTAGGAAACATGAGTTACATGAATCGCAGACAGATGGCAACACTTAAGCTCCAGAAACTCACAATCTTTGGTTGGAAACACTGGAAAAATTCCTAATTACAAGCCATGACGAGAATCAAGGCTTTAAGTGATCCGATACGGTCCAGTCCCAAATAATAATGATAATACTATACTAGTTACAAAAGATGCAAATAATAATAACATCGCGCGGCCGTAATGATCTGGTAACAGGGTTTCTTATGACCTGCGCAGTACGTCCCCGTCATAGTCCCCTCACCTGATCCGGTAATCCTACCGGGTACAGGGGACCTACAGTTTAACGTGCAATCAGAACCACGGAAGCGTTGTGGAGGACTTCATATTGAGTCACACGTGAAAGTAGGGTTAAGGGTCTTTCAAAATCCCACCTGAAACCGGGATTCGAACCGGCGACCTTTCGATCTCCAAACAGACCCTTTAAACACTTTTTTCGGTTATAAAACAGTTTTATTTACAGATAGAATAGAATTACACACATTGCATACTGTAATCAGTAAGCCCCGGATTTTTAGGTTCTAAAAAACCAAATTTAGGTTTTACCAACTAACGTTTTAGGCTTTTATAGGTTTTTAAAATTCTGATTTAGGAACTTACACGTTTTTAAGGGAAATAAAATTTAAAATACGCTATATATACGGCCATAGTGTTAAAAACATTGTGACTTTATAATACAGCGCCAAGTACTCCTAAAAAACTTCTAACATGACATTGCTCGATTACATTAAAGCATGCGACATAAACCACTACTATGTTCAAAACATTTCGTCTTTATTGTGTATGGTGAACAACTCATTTAAAACTTCTAATATGACACTGAACAATAAAGCATTTTGACAGATTTTCAGGAGTAAACCCTTCTCTCTCTTCCGTTAAAATTCTCTTGAATGCGGAAAAACTACGCTCCACGCCACATGAGGTAAGAGGTGTGAACTTCATATCAGCGATTTCCTTAGGATTCCAAGTCAGTATTTCGTGTTCCTTTAGTCCAGAGAGAACACGGCCTATTTGTTCCATCCTCTTGAAATCTGAACTGCGGGCTAAAACAGATTCCCGCTTCTTACCTATAGACAACCCAACTGTTCCAGGAGCCACTTTGGTCCTCACTTCTTGGATAATCTGAAGTGCTTCCGTCGACGATAGAGTGCCTCCTTAAAACTTCTTGATTGAAAATTCTAGGTTGTAAAAATTTGCCTTCATATATGTCAACTCCTGTATAGCTGGTACAGAGTGCGACACTTTATTTGCATTTAATAATTTCATCTAATGATTCGATGATCTTCGTGATATTCTCATAGTTTTCTGCATAATATATTGCGGATGAGAGCCAGGTCCCCCATCGTGTCACTACTGGCTCGGGAGGGAGGGGTATTGATGGAAGCGTTTCCCTGAAAGTAATCACACGACTTGCCGCTTTCAGGAATATTTTCTTCCCTGAAGAAATTAATTATTTCGTTAACTACAAGGCGCTGTTCCCGAATTTTTTCAGCTACCCGGTGGAGCCCATATCAGGTAACATGCGCCATTCGGGGATGGAATGCCTTCAAACTCTCCCCTGCTTTTGTCATATAAGCTGCACTGTCACCAACAAACGCAACTTATCCTAGTGTTTTGGATCTGGCCCCAACACTTTTAATTCATCCCTTACAGCAATTGCCACATTAGAGTGGTTTGTCGTGGGAAGTTCTCTGCATATAATGACATGGGATATACTAGGTTCCTCACATGCGAGCTTTCCCATAACAACGCTGGCTATGTATCTGCCACAGGCATCTGTCGTCTCATCTACAATTAACCAGATAAAGTGGTCAGCAATGTCTACCCATTTTCTCATACATCTGTGGCAAGTAATTATTTCTTAAAGTGGATTCATCTGCTATTTTTCTGTTACAAAATTCTTTCGAAAAAGTTTTCGGGACTGAATTCTGGAGCGTTGAAACTGGTATATTAGCGGCAGTGAGAGCTTCACACAGACACAGATTAAACGAATCTTCTGCACCCAGCTTTGAATTTGTAATGGAACCAGGGGCTAGGCGGTGCAGTGCACCGGGCACAGGTCCCCTCACTAAGGGCCCTCGCTGCTCAGGGGGGGGGGGGGCAACCGCTGCACAGGGGCCCCTAAAGAACAATTCAAGGGAGCCCATCCTCAGTTCAGGGGGCCCCTACCAGCACACAAAGCAAAAAAAAGGTCGCCCGTCTGGCCTGAGGGCCCAAAATAAATTTTTTGCACCGGGGCCCTTGTTGAACTAGTTACGCCACTGAATGAACTCTGCTTCTGTTCGGAAGCGTTTCTCCTGGTAACATGAGTTGCTGAATTCTGATACTGTAGTACGTGGGATCGTTTGTCTGCAGGCAACTATATAGAAGGCAAAAATAAAAATAGTCCATCAGAATCATCCAGGATAATACTCAGTTAATATTATGAAATTTCATCCAGCAGTCTAGACTGTCACTTAATGTTACTATAGAAATGAAAACAAATAAAATCTAATTGATTTTTTTAAAATTATAAAAGAAAAACGTATATTAAACAAATTAAACTTACTGGTTTTACACATGCTTGACAATATATAATTTTCCCATCTCTAGAAAAGTTCTTATCCGTTCCAATGCACTCTCGCAGGAGACTAGTTGAGGATTTCTGTTTAAGCATGTTTGCTTTTAAAGAAGGAACTAAAAGTATGAGGCCTACACAATATTTTAATTTCCGTGTTACCACTGAACGATGACGGTATACATCTGTTAATTTCTCAGAAAGGGTTTGTGTTCCTGAGATTGTTGATGTTTAACATGCTATGTGTAAAACTTGCTTTGTCGGTTTGTTTCTACTGAATGTAAACCTTTGTAACAATATGAAGTTGCCACACCGCATTGTTACAACTTTTCTCAACAATGAGTTTAAAACACATCATTTCATATTGTGGTGAATAGTTATTCCAATTTTAAAATAAATCCCTTTGTTTTACATGTAAAAGTAGTCCGTTTACCCTCCAAGTTCGGCTTCACCCTCGGACTCTGCGAGAGATCATTCCTATACCGCTCACATTTGCAGTGTCTTGGATCTTAGGATTCACGTAGTAACAGATACAGCTGGCGATGATGACATTAACTTGGATCGATGTAAAAAAAGAAAACGAAATTTTTGAAAAGGAAGGTGGAAAAGGAAGCAGCCATAGCCTTCAATAAGGTACTATTCCGGTATTTGGCTGGAGCGGAAAAGGAAAACCATGGAATACCATTCCAGAACAGCCGACGATGGGGTTCGAACCCATGGCGTCTCCCTAGTCCAGATTACTCGCCCACGGCCCGTACCCCTGAGAATCCGGTCGGTAATTTTAAAAACTTTAATTAACAAAATTACAGTTGGACTCGATCAGTACATCGAATTAAGTCCTTTTAGCTTCTAAAAACCGAATTAGGTCATTTTGGGTCCTAACATAAAAATTAGGTTATTTTAGGTCCTATTAAATTTACGAATATTATTAGTTTATACAAAAGACGAAAGAGAAAGTTAAAATTTCGAGAATATTAGGTTGGGAACAAAATAGGTTCCAACCTAAGAATCCGGGGCCTAGTAATCAGTATTGACAACTGAAATAACAGAGTGTGAATTATTAAGATTCTTAGCTGAGTCACGCTGTGCAATAGATTGAACCTACATTCTATTCTTTGTGTCGTAGAATACGCCACAACTGGAGGAAGATAGGCACTGACTGCAATGTTTGTATACAAAGTCAAACGCTTTAACCATTTTTTTTTTTTTTTTTGGCTATCCTTACTTTATTTTATTTAAAATGTTATTATCGCATTCAGATAATTAGTAATGTTCTCTTTGTAATTTCGATATGACTTAATTCGTTTGTTTTCTGTTATACGTGTGCAAAGGGCCACTGAAATCGGATGAAATCTGTGGGTATGTGTACAGAACGTTTAGAAAAATAAGGGGATGGAAATGGTGGGAGTGGTAGGGTTTCTGAAAACCAAATGTAGACACTATTTTTCTGTTGGTTTTAAAGAACAAGTGTCCAACATTCCATCGATATTGGATAAAAACTGTAGGCATGTGTGAAGAATATTGACAAAAATTAAGGGGGTGGAAAGGCGGAGAAGGGTTGGGTTTTCGCATATCAAATACATACAGTATTTTTCTGTTTGTTATAAAGTAAAGGAGTGAAAAATTCCGTCTACAGTATATCGAATAAAAATTGAGGGTGTGTACAAAAAAAAAATATTGGCAAATATTATTCGGTGGAAAGGGGTTGGGCTTCGGAAAACCAAATGTTGGCAGTTTTTTGTTGTTGTTTATTGGAAAGTATAAGTGTGCAAAGTTTCATCGAAATCGGATAAAAAATGGGGGTTCCTATAAAATTAAATGTTGTAAAGGAGGAGAGGGGGTGATTTTTTTTATCTCAGAAATCTTCGCACCCGTGCACACATCAAGTCACCAAAAATTCATTTTAATCGGATGAATGATATAGGAACGCATAGAAGGCGAACATACAAACAAATATACATTCATTTTTATTAATAGGATTATGTTGTGGGTATAGTTGGCTAAAAGCCCGTATGTTGCGCTGTTCTTTTGCTTTGGGTAAGATCTAAATTCTATAGGTCTATATCTTTAATTGTAAATGCTGTCAGACGTTCTGTTAGGTATTCCTAGTTTCCATCTGAGACACCAGACCACTTTAGCAAACAAATACTTTCGCAACAAACACTACTGAAACGTTGATTAGTGAGGGAATGTCGCACTACAAATTAATTTTAAATTAATTACCAGTTACAGATTAAGCGTCTGCTTTATTTTCAGCTTGGGGCGTGACTCACGTTATGAGAGCAGCTCGCTATGATTCAGCTGGTTCCTACAGCCGTGTAATCAAGCGCAGAGGCGGTTGAGCTGCTCGCAATTTGCAGCCATAAAACGCAATAAAACACGGACGAACTGCCGCGTGCTGCAGCGTCGGCCGTCTGGGCTGCGTGACCATCGGCAGATCGCAGAGATCCTCTCAGAGGAACTGCGAGACGTGAATACGGCCACCACCACAGGAATCTCTTCCAACGATCTCTTTGACCACTAACGACAGAGGATATAACACTGTCGTCGAAACGTTACAACAAACACAGAAAGACTATACTGAGCAAAGAAAGGAAGCTGATAAGGAAGCTTACAGATCAACAGCAAGAAAATGAGAACTAGCAGACAAAAAGAATCTCTCGAGGAAAACTAAAATCATCACATTTATCAAACCAGAGAGTCCACGCCAAACAACATGCGTCCTCTATGAAAACTGGATAAATAGAGCAGAGGGAGAAAATGGGAAGAATCTTATTGGAACCGTTGAAAACGGAAAGATGAAAATTAAGACACCGGGGGAATAAGGATCTTCACAAGGAAGAAGAAAATGAAAGTATGTCACACGCGATCAGAAAGAGAAGAATCTGTTTTTTTTTCTTGTCAAATAATGAGGATGCAAAACAGTAGATTTACAAAAAGAATGTTCAATCACGTGTTATTATTTGATGTTTTTCCCTTTACGACTTTAAACTCCGTTAACGTCGAGTTCATTAGAGGCGGGAATGGAATTGGGTAAGAATGGGAAGGAATTCGATCATGGCCTTGCAAGGGAACCATGCCTGCATTTGCCTGGGGTGATTTGGGGAAACCGTAGGAAACCGAGATCTGGATGGCTTGGCGGGAATTCGAACCCGTGTCCTGCCGAATGCGAGGCCAGAGCGATACTGCTCACCCAGGGCGCTCCGAAATTGTGTTTTACAAGAGTAAAAATGGCAACCAGTGAATCCAAGAAGCAAATAAAGATGTGACAGAGGTCCGAATATGAGAAGATATAATACAAGACGGAGAAACTTTCAGAAGATTGATACAAATTTGCAGCGTTTCGAGAAGAAGGAGAAAGGGGAAGGTAATAACGTCTGAACCGAAGAAAGGAGGAAACAGCAAAGTGAAATCGTGAAGAACTACTGGAAGTCAAGAAAAGAAGCATCGAGATGAATGTACAGCATTACTTTCGTGGTCCATAGATGGCCAAAATCGAAGAGAAGAAGAAATGATAATGAATGCACAGGTGAAAATATTAACATTATGCTAAACGAATCTTGCTGGGTAGAAGAGTTAAATATCGGTTATTTACACAAACAAAAAAGTATCAGCTTACGGGTCCTACAGGAATTAAATTACACCATGAATGTTTTTTTTTTTTTCCTGATAAAAATCGAAAATAACAGCCCAGTACTAGTTTTAGAAAACAAATGAGCAAAATATGAGGTAATGCTTACTGAAAAGGTGGACAGAGTTTGAAGTCACTGTACATTTTACCTCTTCCACGGCTGCAACTACAGGTGAATGTCCGGTTAAAACCCTGAGAAAAATCTCTTTTGAATTGTATTAAACCGGACACAATCCCGCTAATTTTAAATTCCAGTTACATTAATCCGAAAATATGACCTCGAAGTAAGCTTTAACTATGCTTAATGGTTGAGGAAAGGTTTTTATTATTCACGGACTAGTATTCGCAATAGCCCACTTCTGCAAAAATAAAAATAAGTACCAAGTGAAAAATTTATGCAACAAACCAAACAAAAAATAATTTGGTTGCGAAATATATAATTTTTTCACACTGCCCAACATCGTTTATTTCTCAGCTGCAGTTACTATTTAAAAATATTAAAATTATTTAGAAAATTTTATGAGCGGAATTTTATGAACGGACCGAAGTGTCATACCTATTTGCAAATGTCTATTGCAACACAGGTGGTATTTTAGATTGAAAATTTGTTTTAGAATATTGTTAGTAGGAATTTAAAAAAATTAATTCATTTGAAATGAATGTAGAAACAACATGATGATTTTTTAAAATTAAATAGATATGGATTCACATACTTTTTTGCCAGGTCTTTTCTCATTGACAAACTCATTACAATGTGCATACTCAAACATCTACTTCAAAAACTCTCATCTTTATTTTCTTCTACAATTTTTTCCTTTCTATTGTTCATTCCTATTTTCGGCTAAGCTCTTTATTCCTAGATCGTAAGTTTCGTAACTAACCTGTCTACTTCTTCTCGGTATCCTTCTATATCACCGCATTTTGATTGTTTAACTTCTCACTCTTTCGAGATCTCCTAAAGTTATAACTTTAATTCCATAAAGTAATGTATTACAAACATGCGGTTTTAACAACTCCTAGCTCAGGGTTTCAGACTAAAAGTTATCTCTCACTGTGCGATAAGCGATACCGGAATTCATTGAAAATAATTAAAAACAGCAATTAAGCAAGTAGGTAGGAAGAAATGAGAGAAATTTTGCGACTCCGGCACATATAAAAATTCTTAGGTGAAGGAAGTTAAGAGGAAGATCCTGACTGGTGGTAGCAGCAGGTGGCGTCTACCCCGTGCAGCTCCAGAAGACCTCCTGGAGGGGAGATGCGCTCCAGTGGGCATCGTGGGAAAGTCTGGCAGCTGGCTGCAGACGATGCTCCTCTTTTCTTGTCCTGTGGCGTTGGGCTCGATCACGGTGTATTGGGGCCTCAATCACAAACTCAGTATAACCGAAACTGTGTCCGAACTAGACTCGTGCAAACGCTGTCTAGGCTCGCTCGGTTTGTCGCTGAGGACCGAGCCTGGACGTAAGCTCGAGCCTGACAGTAGGCTCGGTCTGTTATTCGCAATACAGGTTAAGGCGGCTAAGACAGGAGCGGAATACGTAGCCAATAGAAACCCTGTCACCACGTCGTTACGATCACACGGAATTCAATTATTATTATTATTATTATTATTATTTTTTTTTTACCGGGGCTAGTTGCTTGAAGTCTTCCACGAATTTTGGAGATACGACCTTATCTTTGTCTCGTGCCGTAAATGAAGACATTGGCGGATCTTTCTTGTTGGCGCTGGGTATTCGGTAGCAGGAAGCGCTGCTCTGCTAAGCGACGTTCCTCTGAGAGGAGTCGTGTGATCCGGCCGCCGGAGATCAGCTTACCAGCGGTGAATAACGCCCATCCGACGAGCAAATCTTATTTGCATAAGTTTACTGGGCCCCCGGCGGCGCGGACGAGAGCTCGGGAATCAACGGAATTCCAAAATCAATAGCCTTATCCTGCCTTGCCTTACCTCCCGCAGGAGACTCCAGACCCGCTTCAGGCTCACCAGCGGGCCAACAACTAAGTGTAGATTCCTTTTTCGATTTTCCTATATTTGCTGCAAACACTAGCAACTGATTTTTTACGATTCAGTTTCACTTTTTTTAGAGCTGT
The DNA here is from genome assembly GCA_031002005.1 of Vandiemenella viatica. NCBI lineage: Eukaryota > Metazoa > Arthropoda > Insecta > Orthoptera > Morabidae > Vandiemenella > Vandiemenella viatica. The sequence goes on from JARYHS010011408.1 coordinate 189,265,573, forward strand.
CTCGTAGCTCAGTGACTAAGGCGCTTGCTTTCAAAATTTTGGGGTCCAGTACCAGATTCAAACCACGGCGGGGCCATGAATTTTTAGAAAGTTTTTTTTAAAAAAAAATTATTATATTTTTTTTTGGGTCTGTCATTAGTCTCTCGACTGATTTGATGCAATCCTCCATCCCTTCCTTTCTTGCGCTAACCGTTTCATCTAAACATACCCCTTACAGCCCACGTCCTCAATTGTCTGCTTCATATATTCTAATCTCTGTCTTCCTCCACAGTTCTTACGTTGGACTGTTCCCTCCACAAACAACTTAACCAATTTTGCATGTCTAAAATTATGACCTACCATCATGTCTCTTCCACAAACTTCTTTTCTCGTCTATCATTTCAAAAACTCGGTTTTTTTTCGTGCTTTATCCGTCCACTTAATTTTCAGCGTTTTTCTATAGCGCCACATTTAAAATGTTTGGATTTTCCTTCTTCCTGGTATTTCTAAAGACCTTGTTTTGCTACCATAAAGTGCTGTGCTCCTCAACACATAGGATTTTAAAAAGTTCTTTCTGAATCCTAGATCAATATTTGAAACTAGAAGATTTCTCTTTTTCATATAAGCTGTTTTTGCTAGTGCTATTCTGCTTTTAACATCATTCCTTCTTCAGCTCGTAATTTAACTTCCTAAGCAAAAAAATTCACTATTGCATTCGATCCTATTTTTATATTTAGTCTACTGTTTTTGGACTAATAGCTGCTACATTTCATCACTTTTAATAGTTATGTTTGATAAAATAAGCTACGCCAGGAAGTTCCGTGGTTCAGATTCCACTTTAAACTGAGGTCCCAGAGGATAGGAACTGGCCGTTCTACCTCTGACATTGTGTATGTGTGTTTTCCGGGAGGATCCAACCAACCTTCTGGTTGTGTACTAACTGAGTTTTTTTAAACACTTTTTTGAGTCACAATTCTTCCGAGGACGATGGATGTGTGATTACGTTCGCGCCTGGCTTTCGGAATGACGTGGGTTCAAATCTCCTCCGGCCATCCCGATTAAGATTTTCCACGGTTTTCTGAAATCATTCCAGGTAATTGCCAGAATGGGTCCTTGAAACAGCTCATGATCTAATTCTTTCCCTTTCCTTGCTTCCATTCGTTTTCCACCTCTAATCACCTCGGCGTCGACGAAACATAAAGTCCAACTGATAAAAGTCACGATTCCCGCTATAAAAGTGGATTGTCTTTAGATTATTCTTTCTAAGCAACTTACACACTTATAAGTACTCCTAAAATGATGTGCTGAACATATTTCTTTCATTGTTAAAGGTTGTGTTCTGACATTGAAGATCATTTCAGTTATGCACAACCGCTATCATTTTTTTAATATAAATTAGTCTTTATTTTTTTGGGAGGGGGCTATAATTTAACGTGGAATTCGAACCACTGAACATTCTGGCATAACTCAGATCGTAAAACACAACTCTTAAGTTTTAGTTTGGTGACATAAATTCTACGATTAATCGCATGTCTGCCTCTCTAACACCTATATTCTCGACATATATTTCTTGTCTACTTGCCAACCCGAATTTACTGTATTTCTAGGAAAAAGAATTTTCTTCATGTTAGCACGATTGATAAATATTTTATGTTTTAATGTTCAGTTGATTTAAGAGTTTGCAAGCGGTTTTAATAAAGTGACTCTAGTGCCATATTTAGTGCACTGTAAAGTACAATCTCATTCATCACGAAACGCATACGCCGAATTATATTCATCTCGCTTACGATCATGAACGCAGTGAATATCAATATATATCTTTTTTGAAATACACCCTCTAGCAACCTAAAATGTGTAGTGTATAGAACACTGGTTCCCAATTGGTTTTCCCGAGTACCAATTAAAGAAAGAGCTCAACCTCGCGTACTCCTTATAGCTGAAACGATAAGAAGTGAAACCAGTTTTTCACGATTTATTAAATTTTAATCGAATAGAAAAAATGACAAAAAAATCAACTAATTTTAATTAGCTTAGTGATTACCCTAAGGAAGAGATTATCACGGGGTTCGCGTACCACTAATTCAGAACCTTTATTTTCTTAATGTTATGAAAGGTTGTGAGTTTTTACATCTACATCCATACTCTGCAATTCACAAATATAGTGATTGGCAGAGGGTCGAAACTAACTTTGGGCATTCCAGTCCCGAACATCACGAGGAAAGAAATGATGCATATAAGCTACAGTACGGCCTCATATTTCTCTTATTGTATCTCTCCCGTCATTACGACCTAAATGGGTTGATGGACGAAGTATTTCATTGCACTCGTAAATGAAAGAAGAATTTCGCGCATTCGCCAACAAATTCAGATGAAACCGACGTCGTCTGTCCGCCAGACAATCTCAGCCCAATCCATGTAACAATTCTGTGACGCTTTCATGAGGGCTGTAGCAAGCAGTCACAAATCTAGCGGTTGTCCTCTGTACTTTTTCTAACGCCTCAATCAATCCCTTGCGATACGGATCCCAAAAACCACAACAATAATCCAAAAGTGAACGCACTAAAGTTTTATAATCTATGTATTTCCTTAGTATGACCGTTGCAGTTCTTCAATATACGACCTATGAAGCTTAACCTATAATTAGCTTTACCCACAACGGAACTTATGTGCTGGTCCCGTTTCATGTTGTTTTGTACAATTAACCTCAAATTACTTCACAGCATGAATCGTTTCGTGATAATAAAGAGCTGTCTTTAGAAGCGACTCATTCTCCACGAAAATACATTTCTTGGTCGCGTGAAGATTAGCCTCACTAATAGCCCTGTCGACCACTGCCTTTGGTCTGACTGTGATATTCAGAGTTCAGTCGTTCCAGAAATACTCCGTACGCGCCAGACAGTCGTGGAAATAGAACGGGACGAAGGCGGAGTCGAGTCAGCCACCATCCACTGTGTTACAAGCGAAAACACTACACAACAATTCTTATAAAGATTCTTCTTTTTCCAAAGAACCCATTTGGAGGTTACGATAAATCAACTTTGGCTATGTTTCTTTTTATTTAATTTTCTGTGCTTCCCAAGAGTAATAACACACCAATGCAACTGAATTTTTTTTTATTATTATTTTTTCGCCGTATACCCTTCACTCCATTTTTAGAGAATCTTCAGAGGCATCTGCTGTGTGATTTATTTGTTTTTAAATTTAATGTTAATGGCAATGGAGCACACGCTTTGGTAGGAATTTCCGTACACACCCATCTTCGCCCTTTCCTACTCCCATGTATATTTGTCCTCTACAAATTTCAAGTTTAAATTCTTTTAACATTTTTGATAAATTATTCATCATTTCTCTCGGTAACGTATTACAATCCCTGACACACCTGAAAAAGAGAATCTTCCACACCTTTATGCCTCAAATCGAGAGCCAGCTTCTGGTCATGGTCATCTTTTTCCTGTCATGCATTACTCTTGATTCTTACACCAATATCTTTCCATGCCTCATCACCAATATACGCCTTGTACACTCCCATGACCCTCTTCACCCCTCCTGTCTTCCAATGAAATCAATTCCAGCTCTTTTATCTAATCGTTTACTGATTGTGCCCCTATCTACACCCCCTCCAACTTCTGTATTTGATACCCAAAATGTAGGTTCTACATCATATTTACACCGCCATATTTAAGCAGTGGTCTGACAAAAGTTTTGTAACCCAATTCCTGTACTTCCCTGGTACATCCTCTCATCACTCTTTCCAATAAGTGCAGAATTTTGAAATCTTTTCCTATTACTTGTGCAATGCGTGCTGCTCCATTGAGCATTCCTCAGTGTAGAAAGCAATAACGTATTTTGCAAAAATTAATGCATAAAATGAACGTAAACAACATGCCACTGAGATAAGCTAAAATTGCAATAACATTTGGATATTCGTGATCTTACCATCAAACTTTGTTTTGTAAGTTCACAATTAAATTTAGGAAACATTGAACTGGCCTAGTTGAATGGAAAACAAATATGCATACTTTTTATGTTTTAATATAATATTAATTTAAATAAACCCACTAGAGTCGGGATAAGGTACCACCACATTGTATCGGGGAGGTACAATGGGACCAGGATCGAGGCATCTACCCTGACTGCAACACTTCAACATTGCATTAGGAACTAACAATTCCTGGTAATAACTAGTAGATACACTGGACTAATTCTTAATTACAAGTCATGATGAAAAACTAGGCTTTGTATGATCCGATAGGGTCCATTCACGAATATTATATATATGTATGTGTGTGTGTGTGTGTGTGTGTGTGTGTGTGTGTGTGTGTGTATCCCTATTTTTCACTTTGCAGCCATCACTGCCTGGCGTAGACCCCTGGTGTTTGTGTGGTAGTAGCATGGAATCATCCATCGTGCACTATGGTGGTTGCATGTTGGTAGCTATCAACCAAAATTCTTTACAAACACGATCGATGTCGTGGGTACTAGCTAGTAGTATATAAATTTATATAACCAGAGTGACGTTAATGCAGGTATACTAAACAGTAGAGTATTTAAACTGTGGTCACCCATGATCCAAAGGAGTAATGAAACGTAGGCTGCAATGCAACTGGGCTTCTTACGCATGATTGCAAATACACAAAAATTGAGAGTTCTCTTATAAATTGAAATGCAATAGTGTTTGGTATTTTGTTTCGTCATAAATAGATATTATTTCGAATAGATCGCTGTGAACCAAAAGAGATCATTTTACAAAGCTACACATCTATGTTGCTGAGTGATATAATTTTGAGTACTTACTGTAAATTTATATATTCTTTCATTTTGTTAGTTTCTCCAAACTTCTTCTGAAGGCTTACCTGAAACGAGAAAAACACTTGTTAGAGAAATTGATATGTTTCCATATTTCTGAATACAGTACTGAGCATTCAGATTCTTAGCATGAAAAAATATCAAAACAAAACCATATTATTTTTACACCAAGTATTTAAAATTTTAATTTACAACTAACAAACAGAAAGTCTTCGGACACTGTGTATTTAAAACAATGATGCTAGACTGATACAAAAAAAAAAACGTTATATACAACTGCTTTGATTTGTGTACATTCTTAACGCGAAGTTGAATACTTTCATGTGTCCTGCATTTAATTTTTCGATGCACATTTTATTAAAAACTAATTAATACATCATCAGATACCAATTAAATTACACAGAGTGAATTAAAGACGGAAAATTAATAATGAATGGAAACACTGCAGAAAACCTCAAGGTAATTAGTATTCTAAATAACAAAACGAACTTGTTTTATAAAGCGTAGATAGATACGTATGATGCAGAATTTTAATTTCAGAGATACAGAAATGAATGTGGATTACAACACCATCAGCTAGAAACTGTCAACATGTAATTGTTTACGATGAAATAATTTAGAGAAATCAATAAATTTGTTGAATCATATATGTATTACTTCTAAAACGTGTGTCTGTTTTTTTTTTTTTTTTTTTTTTTTTTTAAACGAGCCATTTTTATACCTTTATACTTAACCAGAATCTATGACTAAGGTATCATTTTTAAGATTAAGTTTACCGCTTTTGAAACATAATTAATTAAGAAAGGAATTTTTCGAGATTCAACTCGTAAAAGGTAAATGTATGAAAAATCGAGGTCACGGGATTGCAAGATTTCAGAGCTAAGATGATAGGATTCGCTGTAGCCGATAAAGAGTGATCGCAAACCGCTAGATAGCAACTTCACGAATTACAGAGATATTGATGAACTGCGTGTGTTTTCTAGACTAATGAGCTTTCGGAATATTTTTGTTTCTGTCAAGGGAAACATTTCATAATGTCTATTTGTTTCTTAATACGTTGCAGGTGTTTTGCTAAGCATCTATTTCAACTGACAAATAATCAATTGTTACAAATGAGCCTGTTCTTCTTCCATCCTTCTATAAAACCCCATCCTCGCCATTCATCCCATATAATTCGCGATCTTTTCACACCGACTACCGAGTATCAAATTACTACCTGTAGTAAAATAGTTTTTTTTATTACCTCGATCTCACGGATAAAAGAAACACATATCATCTCGGAGCTAGTTATTCACATGTAAGCCGTTTGTTTTCATGTACAGTTATTTTTTAGCTCCTTTGCGATATCATCTCCATTTATCGTTACATAACGGTGTCAAGTGTAGCAGCGGGAGGTTTCTGCTTATATGTTTTGTCCGTGGGCCTGCTACCAAGTGTTGTATTAAGTCTTCCGATCACAACCAAGTGTTACTACTGTGCTCAACTGCTCACCAAAAACCGGACTAAACGTGCGATGTTAACGTGGCCATACGTTCCGCGTTGGGCGGGACAGTCCAGCTTTCAGGCTGCCTGCCCCGCTGTCCCCAGCGAAAGTAAAGATGTCCCGCTATCGCAAAACAAATGACTATTCTGTATATCTGCGAATCAAGGTCTTAAACAGACGATGATGTATTTGCCTCGTGGGGATCGAATCGACGCATGGACCATTGTTGATCATGCAAGGATTTATTAGCAGCAGCCAAGATATGGAAATGTTCGACGAGTTTCCGCTTATCTCCAACAAAGTCACAGATCAAAAAATCACTGGCTGGAACGCTGAGAATATTGCTGCTGAAGACCGTTGGACGGAATTATTTCAACACTTTAGTGTTAACACTCTCAACATTACGAAGTTTCGTATAGCTCTTTACGAACTTTCATATAACTATTGAATAAGTTAAATGTCTGCCTGGATGGAACGCACCTGTCGATAGAGTTTTTTCTCTGATAAACTGGTATGGACAAATGACAAAACACGAAAATGTTGCAGTACCGAAAAACATTTTGATTACCAAGACTGACATCAACAAATCATCAAATGAGCTCCAATCCTACTCGAAAACTAGACCCGACATTTTGAAACTGATGTGTTGCGCCGATAAATACAAAACAACTGGTTAGTTAGACGTTAGAAGTCAGACATTAAGGCTAAGTAATTCAACTAACATGTAATACCTTCTACATATTATTAATGTTCTTCGTTCTTGTATAAAAACTAATGACGTACGAAGAAAAACAAAATTCCTAAGGCGTTCCGCTCTGACGAAAAACATAAATGGTCACGTTAACCATGCCCGTTCACATCCCGCTGATGAAACCTGCTCGTTGGAGCTAACAAGTAACCTCTAATATAGTCAAACGACTTTCTGTTCTCACAACTAGCTAAATCAACAAACTGATAATAAAAAGTATCTTTCGAGCTTAACTCAAAATCAATTATTAAGTAAAACAGCAGCCGGGGCGATTATTATGAGGTGGTAGGTATACTTATTGTTTTTCATACGTCGATTCCAGAATTCTCAGTCAACTTTACTCAGTCGGTGTATAGTTTACGCCTCGTCGACGTCGAGGTCATTAGAAAGGGGGAGGGGGGGGGGAAAGGACTGGCGGAAAGGAATGGGAAGGAATTATAGCATGGCATCTATCCCGGCATTCACGTGGATAGATTTCGAGAAACTTTGGAAAACCAACATCTGTATGCTTGGATGAGTTTTCGAACCCACGTCCTCCCGAATGCGAGGCCAGAGCGGTACCGCTCACCCACCACACTCAATGAGTAACTATAAACAATGATATATTTGGAGTGATAGTGCAAAGATTCACTGGGTGGGTGAGCATTTAACCCATGGACCGAGTAACGGATAGCGTTCTGGCCTCACATTCGGGAGGACAGCTGTTCGAATCCCCGTCCGGGCATCCAGATTTGGGTTTTCCATGGTTTCCCAAATCACTCCAGGCAAATGCCGGGATGCTTCCTTAAAAAGGCCATGGCCGAATTCCTTCCCATTCCTTGCCCCCATCCTTTCCCGTCTCTAAAGACCTCGATGTTGAGAGACGTAAAGCAGTAAAAAAAAGAAAAAGAAAAAAAAGAGTATTCGGGAGGACGCGGGTTCGAATCCTCGTCGAGCCATCCAGATTTCGATTATGGATCGTTTCCCGAAAATTACTCCTAGCGATTTCTAGAAAAATACTTTTCTATTCTTTATCCAAAATATTATCCTGGCTACAGTAACCTCCACGTCGACGGGGCACTAAAAACAAAGCACTGAGATCAGTTTATACTCAAAAAACTTTGGGCTGATACCGAGGTATCAGGTACTGAAGGAACACGTTAGGTGGGGGAAGGAATTATTTAATTTCTTAAACACAATTGAAATACGAAAAAGGCGCTGCGGTCCTTTAATTCATTGGACAATAAAGCCCAAACTGTGTATGGATTTCTGTGAAACCAAATTGTCTCATTCTGATTATACAAAAGGCTGTTTTCGTCGCTGTCTCATCCAGCCCGTATCGCTGACGCAACGCGCCCGGCCTTCGTCAGCGGACTAAATTCGGTAGAGACGTTACTGCAAAATCGAGGTTACGGGTGTTATTCAACAAGTTCTATTTAGTTAAGGAGCCTCTAAGAAATGAATTTCCAGGACACTGGAAAAGTATTTATTCAGTTTAAATTAACACATTAATTATTAATTGCTTTATATTTATTAATATTCAATCGATGTAGATGTTGTCTTGTACTCTCTGTTCAAAAGATATCAGTTTTAAAGTCAACTAACAGTATAGTACCTACTACATTAGATAATTTAAAAGGTTACCAGCGTTATTTATAAACATTTTGTTTAGTTAAGCAACTGCGAGAAAATGTACTGCCAGGACACTGCGTTCCACCCGTTATTTTTGACGGGCTTACAAGGAATTTGCATTCGATGTACAGTAGATGTTTCCGCTATATCATATGCCATTGTTACAGTAAACTTTAAAAAATTAATTGACACAAATCTGCTTTTATCTCGTCATTTTTGACGGACTGGCAAGCCATTTGTTTAATATTCCATGTCCTTAGAAATTGAACAGGTCTTCATTCGGAACATCAAATCATCTTAGAAAAACCTTCTAACTCTTAGTAGAGCTGAAATAAATGGCTCCTACAAGCATAGCAGTACCGATCTCTCAAATGAAATGCACAACTTACGCGATACAGGCAGGTTCATTGAGTTTCAGAGTGTTTCTTAAGCGCGCAAGTTCGTCTTTTAAATTGCTCGTTCTCGTTGAGTAGCACAGTTAAAGGAACTCTTGGAGATGGTTGCCAATCCTCTTTCTCACTTCACAGTTACTCATGCTTCAGCAGCAGAAGAAAAAAGTTATCCTGGAAAACGTACTCCGAATCTTGGAACTAAATTCTAAGCGCCGCAAGTTTTGTGCAAGCGTCGTAACTTTGAGCGGAGAAGCAACAAAGTTGTTTTTCCGTCTGGAAAACGTTTCGTCCGGTTTCACAACAGCACAAAGTGCGAGATCGTAAGAGAGGGAAAGAGTGATCAAGATGAAAGAGAGGAGGAACTAAGCTCACGAATTTTCTGCAATTAAATCTCACCTGAAGCAGAATACGTTTCTTTGCGAACGACTCCAGTGTAGTTGTGTGAGTGAAGACAGACCGTTTCTTCGGGCTTTAATGTCATTGTCGTCTGTAGTAACATAAACCAAAGGGATATGATCTTACTAAACGGTGGGCATACCTCTTTAAGATACTCTGCTGGAAGTATCGTTGAAACAAAGCAGTTTGGCGTAGTGTGTGAGTGGTTAACGCTATGGCCTCACATTCGGGAGGACACGGATTCGAATCCCCATCCCGCCATCCAGATTTGGGTTTCCCATGGCTTCCCGAAATCACTCCAGAATGCCGGACTGGTTCATTCAAAAGACCATGGCTTAATTTCTTCCAGTTCCAATCCATCCCAAACTCCTTTAACGATCTCGACGTCGACGAGGTGTAAAGCCAAAATAGAAGCAACTTGGGTGGTTTCTTATGGCGTTGTATCGTTTGTTTTGGTTTTAACTTAGTTTTTCTGAAGGTTAAAGGTCACGAAAGAGCTTTAAATAAAGGGGTAAGTAAATAAATTGTCTATGATGTATTTCGCTAGGAACTTAAACAATCAAATGTAACAGCACCCTTTAAAAAAAGAAAGGAAGAATTTACTGTAGACATGGCTTTACAAGAAACTTTTAACCGTTTAGCTAATAGTATTACAAATCTTCTGAGAAACAATATCATCGGGAACCGTTCACAAAATAACCAAAGAAAGCTCCAGCCAATAAGTAGGGTAAACCAGGGATAGATGGCCATGATTTTTTAAAAAGCCAGATTCACAGCCTAATACACAAGAACAACCTGAAACTTTCCATAAATTGCCTTTTCAATTCATAAAAAGCAAAAGTTGACTTCGTTTATAAAGCTATACCAGATTTCATACGAGCTAAAAATTATTAAAAAATATGTAACACTTGGCCATCTCACCCGAGTATCAGGATTAGATGGCCATACATGTAAGGGAGAGATGGCCATAGGTCAAAATACTTTAAAATCAAAGATATAATTATTTTAAAACCTATTAACACTTTAAACATGTTTTATAGACTTTCTTGATGAAAAAATATTTTATAAAGATATTAATTGCTGTTAAATTATAACTTAACCAAAACCTCATTTGCTCGTTGCTTCGAACCGACAGACGGCGTTCCCTGGTGTTGCAGCTTTTCCCCAACAGTCTTGTAGTAGCTCGCCAAATTGTAATCTTCCGATCTGGGTGCCATTTTTCAACGACATTGTAAAAATTATGCTTTAAAAATTTGAAGACAGATCGGTCCAACGGTGGCAGATAATGGGTAATATGGCTGGGGAGGCACATAAAAATGATATTATTAATCTCAGCAAACTTCAACATCTGTTCCGAGCTAGAGAACTTCCTTGGAATATTAAACTCCTTGGAAGCTTTTATCACAGAATAACCATCATTGTTTTCTTAATTAATAGCATTTTTAAGTTCTTCTTCTTTCCATGATCCTCTGACAGTGCTGAATTTTCGAATGTATTTTTTGGCATCTCTAAAAAATAACGATACCGTCAAAATTTAATACATAACACGTTTATGGGATGGCCATCTATCCCGATACTGATGTGGCCGTCTCTCCCGATCGGCCGGGATAGACGAACATAGCGCGTCATCAAACATGGTGGACGCAAACTCAATCATAACCTATGTACCTTAATGCATTTAGACCAAAACAACTCTAAAACTAAAGTTTCCGTAGTTACTGACTTCCTAAGTTATGTTTAAATCAAAAGGTTGTGACATACTGTATAATTTCAAGGTATATTGAAAACTAAAATCATGAAAATTACTTACTTCCAGTTGAAATAAAGAGTCATGCGGAACAGCAACACACACTTACATTATTAACTAACTACCTACTGACCGGCAGGGCTGTACATCGGATAGTCAAAAAATTACAGTCGTTGGCCATCTCTCCCGTATGGCCATCTAACCCGGATTTACCCTAGGCTAAAAGTTTCATTTTTTCGTAGACGATTAGCGTTTTATATAGTTCAACTTAGAATTCAAAAATGCTTTTATCCTTTACGCTATGGTTTTAAGTTGAAAGGTACGTGTATGCATTCTACCTAACATAGCCGAGGGTACTATTATATTCGGTATGGCAATAATATTTGCTTTAACAACCATTTTGAATTTTTTACGTACTTTTCAAATTTTCTTATACTACAAATAAAAAAAACTGAAATAGTTGTTTTCAAATATTGTGCAAGCAATCATACAGCTATATGAACAACAAGGATAAACTGAAAAATGATGAACGCTCTGAATAACTTGTGTTTTCAAACATTCTACTGAAATATCAATGAATTTCGGTAATAAAATCACTTAATTTATCGATCGCAAAAATTTAAATATTCTGTGCTGCTTTCTGTGTTCGAGGAAACAATTTCAGCAGATTTCAGACAACATTTCTTACTTCAGCAGTGGAATTTAAAAAGTGGATCATCTGTTTCAAAGCTTTTTACTTGTTCTGTTATAAGAATTGATGGGAGCTGTTTGTTTTATTGCATACTCTATAAACTACGTATCCATTGTATTATATTTTGTGCTACGCGCATATTGAAGATAGTGATTATTTTATGTTTGAAAGTTAATTTTATCAGTAGTAGTTGAACACATTTCAAAGCCAATGATTTTTTCCATTGTTGTGATTGCCTCCTTGTTTTGAAACGACAATTTTGCTAACATTTTTTATTTTAACTGCTGATTGGATATTTATTGTTTAATGAACTCAAATGAATATATGTTTTCCTTCAATTAATTGTGTGATTTTTGTAATTTTATGGTATTGCGATAGCATCATGTTTAAATTTCAGTGAGCAGTCGTTTTATTTCCAAGCTGTTGGACTACGAGGTTGTCAGTAATTTTTTGTTTATGGATGTATTCATTATAGCCAGAAATATATGCCTTAGTAACTATTTTTATTATTGAATGAAATAAATAATTTCTTTTTGCGATGCAGATCTTGTTTTTACAACAATGATATTGGCCGCTAATTTCCTTCCTAATGGCAAACTTCCATTCAATGGCGATGGAATTAAGCATATACGACTCAACGTATAAAACTGCAACAAAGTACGTAGCCGATGCCTTCTTATCACTTTAATACTTAATGTTTGATATTTGTAGTGGAAGTTAAATACCTGTCTATGATTTATTGGACCTACACGTTCCTGAAGTACGGTCAGGAACAATGATTGATGAAAACTCCACAGAATGTTGTAGATTCTGATTTCTGTGGTTAGTAACTACAAAAATCAATCAAGAATTTGACTTGGATTCGGAAACCTAAACAACAATAAGACTCGCAAAAAATCATTTTAGTTACGGTAAAAATTGTAGCTGGCAGATATTTTCAAGATTCAGCAACTGTACACATCCTCTTCGGTTAAGACCCATGGCGTCACTATAGAGAATGACTGGAGACACTTTTAAGGAAACAGCGACTGTTTGACATAATATCGATTTTTAAATATTGTTTGCACCAAAGCAGAGGGGGAAAAAGATGGAGGAAATAATAGTACTTACCGGTTACAGATATATTGATCATTTCCTTCACAAAGTGTTGTTAACTGAAAGCATTTTGTATTAGATATAGCCGTAGCTGTCTATTGTGGACGCTTTGAGGGTTTCGATCAAATAGCATGAGAAACATAGTTTATTTTTAGTTCGAGTTTTACGCAGGTCGTCGTCTAGGTGGGCCGGAACCGGATGAGGGAAAGGAACAGGAAGGAATTCGATCATGGCATTATGAAGAGACCGTTCATATATTCGCCTGGACTATTTTTGGAGAAACGATGGAAAACAGAAATCTAGATGGTACGACTGGGATTCGAAACCACGTTCTGCGGAACGCCAGCCCGAACGTTAATACTCAAGACTCAGAAATCAAATCGTCCTATGGCATTGCTTACAAGTTAGGATTATTGGACCGTCAAGTGACAGAGGTTTCATTTCGTCGCGCAATGCGCCTCTTGTCATGATTAAACCGGTAATCCTACCGAACATAGGGGACCTACAGTTTATAGTGGAATCCCAACAATGGAAGCGCTCTGGCGTACTTCGCATTACATGGTAAGCTGTGCCAGAGAGCCTATGAAAATCCCAGCAGATAGTGGGATTTGAAGCAGAGACCTGGTAACATGTGCGTACTTAAAGAAAAATAAACACCCACGCATGAATTAAGCGTCTCTTGTGTCAACGGCCTTGAACATAAAAATAAGAACCATCTGCAAGCTTATATCATATTATTGTCAGTCGGACTATATAATTGACTATTTTTATTACAGCCTGGGAATGTGAGCCGGATAAAATCAAAGATCGTATTTCATTGGCGATAGCATTACGTCCAAAGCCCTTCCTACAGCCTCTCGACGATAAAGTTATTCCGTCGCATGCATGAGTCTCCTGTCACGAGTATGCGGCAGTCTGTTGCCTCGATAGCACCGGCGTAATTCAGAGCTAAGGAGCGGATGCCTGTCAGACGCAGGCGCCTTGATTTGTTTATAAAAAGCAGCCATCTTGTTTGCAGGCTGCCAGATAATCCGCCATAAATATTTAAAGCGCTTATTCGTCGAGTGTATAAGACGCGATAGCGAATAATCCCGGCGCTGCTTTATAGAGCACCAGGAGAGGCGCGCTGATTCACAGCAGGTGTTTGCTGTGACGCAAGCAGACAAATCGTCTTCGAGAACCAACGGCTGCTTCATAGACAAACTTGAACAGAGAAGTTTATATATACACTAATACTATAAATGCCAAAGTAACACTGCCACTCTGTCTGTTTGTTACGTTTTCACAACTAAACGGCTAAACTGATAATGATGTAATTTGACAAGGAAATACTATGTATTATTAGGAACAACATAGGTTACTTTTTTCGAGATAAATAACATATTTTATCACGAAATTTTGTAAACTAATGGCGACAGAAAGACGGGTAGCGTGTGCAAGTCTCTGTAATGTTATATCGGTTACTCAGGCTGTGTTTATCTTGCAATCAGATTGTGTATGATCTGTTGATAAATTTCTGACACAATTTATTTTACCGTAGATCTGTGGATCTAGTCTGCATCAGACTATTTTAACCTTAAAGTTTTTGGTATCAATATTTTTTTATTTTTTTTATTTGTTTGTAAATCTACGTGTATGAAGTCGCTGGTAACACCTAGTAACAAATAATGCAAAAAAAAATATATAGAGTGGTGGTATAGATAAACAATAAAGAATACCCACAGAAATGATTATTATTTCGAGCTAAAATTGTCACTTACACTGACTATGATTTAGAAAACATTCGACTGCAAAGGATTTTGTATGTTTTAATTGTTAGATTACTTAAACAAATGGAGGGATATACCATTTTTCCTAATTACGACATCTCATGGGTCGCAAAATATCAAGTAGGCCAGTGTGGCTACTGGTAGAGTTCTTGGCCTCAAATCTGGAAGGACATGTGAAACACCAACATAACGCTTGAGCATGTGATGGAGTTAGCCTGCCCCGAACGTAGTATTCGAAAGGGATAAATATGTCAAAGTTTATCTCTAGCCTCCGATAAAGCCAATCATCATTTAAGAAAATATATGTCACTCACTGTTACCTACGATTTCGTACGCGTGGACTTAGAATTGCTGGAATTGGATGTAGAAAGATGTAAATTATGGAAAAGTTGTTTCAAAAAGAACGGAGTCGGGATAACATGAGGGGAGGCTATCACCATACTCTTCTACCATTGTACCTGTCTCATGAGCAGAACCAATTTGCAACAAACCGGGTGAGGAGGTGGCGGGTTAACTGTGGGAGTGTACCTCCCTTAATTCCTGTACTATATAATAAGTTGTGTTCGCATATGAAATTTATGAACAGATAATACATAAAATGACTGCGAGAGAAACAAAGCCTCAGCGACCGAAATAACATTACGGAGACTTACACACATTATGCGGCTCTCTCTCACCGTTCAATTAGTTTTCAAAATTTAATGAGAAAATGTGTTGTTTATCTCGGAAAAAAATATGCATGTACTTTCTAATAATACATAGTGTTTCCTTGTCAAATTACATCATGATCAGTTTAGTCGTGAAAACATAGCCAACAGATAGAGAAACAGAGTTACCTTCGCATTTATAACGTTAGTGTACATTTTGCGTCATCGCAGTGGTATGTTGATTTTTGTATTTTGTCGTTTTGTTTGTTGGCGAAGTGGAGGCACAGATGGCAGTGCTTCACATTCTGTACAGAGCCGCGCGTGTGGATGAAATCCGTATGTATTATTTATAATGTGTTTGCGTGAGCGCGTGTGGAGGGATCAATACCAGTCAGATCTCACTCGACACATCTGCCGAGGCTTGTGCGCGACAGGTGACAAGAGAAATCGGCTAAGCACTGGAGTGAGGGTAAACGTAGACTCTAGGGTGCCTGTGGTGACGGAATACCCTCGAGTAACAACCCTTCCAACTAGTGTTGTGTTGTCTGTTAAGGTACAGTGCCCAGTGAATCAGCGATTAGAGTTTTAATTTTATAGCTGCCTTGTTACAAGTAATGTCTGCTCCGAATCTGTTTTCACATTCCCAAGTGTGTGTATGCATGGAAGAAGACACCAACCATATATATTTCTCACAGCTGTGAAGATACATACACCCTTCTTAAGGTGCGTTCCCACGACGTCTTGTAACGGAGGCCAGACGAAGTGTAGGGACGAGCGCGCGCCACAGGTTAGCCCTCGCTACCTCGCCGCCAACGCCCCACCATGTTGCCTAGTGTCGTTTGGCACAGAGCACTTTACAGCAACAGAAGGGGTGCGCATCTCTGCTTCAAACCGATGGAAACAGCGCTCCACAACACACGTCAGAGATGTTTACCGACAGTGAGTGGGTAGCTGCATGCTATCTCCGCCAGCAGAGGAGGCCCTGTTCCCACGGTGTGTTGTGGGGTATCCGTCTGGGGCGGCCTCCATTAAGGCGCGTTCCCACGATCCCTTTTAACGAAGGCGAGACGAGGCGGGACGGGACGAATACTCAACCACACACCAATGGGAACAGGGCTGCCTCTGCTAGCGGAGACGAGACGCAGCTATTCACTCTGAGTCGGTAAATATCACAGGCGTGCGTAGCGGTGCGCTGTTGCCATCGGTTTGCAGCAGCGATGCGCACCCCTTCTGTTGCTGTTAAGTGCTCTGTGCAAAACGACACTAGGCAACGTGGTGCGGAGGTGACGGCGAGGTAAGCTAGGACTAACCTGCGGCCCGCGGTCGTCCCTACACTTCGGCTAATGAGATCCCTTCCAGTCTCGCCTTCGTTACAAGGGATCGTGGGAACGCGCGTTTACAAGACGTCGTCGAAACAGACCTTTAGAACCCAATGGAGAAAATGCAGCAGCTACTAACTAACACTACTTTGGGGACAAATCATACACAGGTGTGTAACCAGCAAATAAACGCGTGAGGCTATTTTGGCCGCGATATCCGCGAAGAGTTTGATCCGAAAAACGGAGGCGTTCTGGAACACTTCATATATATAAAGCAGGCTTTGACAGAGGTGATGGTCACGTTAGGTCCTTTCAAAATCACAACCAAGCCTGGGATTCAAAACGAGAACCTTCCGAGATCCAATCAACCAGTGAACCATCAAAGCGCAGAACTTGTAACTAATGCTTGAGTTTATTGACAACAGGTAGAAAACTTAACTGTTGAGAGGGTCCCTTTAAATGATGTTACTGTGCCAAATCACCTTTTCAACTTTATAAAACCATTTAAAGACAATTTTTGGCACAGTGGTCAACGTCATTAAAAATAAACAATTTAATTGTTTAACTAATAAACCCCATTTTTTGTCGGAATTCCTCTGCTGCTAATGTTTTAGATTAAATTAGAATTATTAAAAATTACTGAATATTGTTTCCTTTTGCTAATGGATTTACTCCTCGTCGATGTCGAGGCTACTAGACGTGGGAAAGGACTTAGGGCAAGGAACGAGAAAGAGTTAAGTTCTAGCCTTGTGAAGGAATTATCCCGGTATTCGCCTGAGGTAATTCTGGTAAACCATGGAAATTTTAAATCTGCATGGCCGCACGTGGATTCGAACCTGCGTCCTCTCAAATACGAGGCCGCTGCGTTGCCGCTAATCCGTAAAATACGTTCAAACCAACTGTAGACATAAGGTTGCAAGTACTTAATCTGTTTTACCTTAGTTCAGAATCAAAAACCACGTTTTAAGACTAATATTTCAATAGAAACTTATAATATTTTGTGGTAATGTTTTTCATGTGACTGGTTCTACAGTTTGTATAACGAGATGCTCGGAAGGACCAAAACGTCAGTGATATATACCTACCACTCGTTTAAAAAAGACTTTTTTTTTTATTTAAGCAGGATAGTGGGAAAAATTGCTTAGAAATTATTCTCTGAATTAGCGAAAATTAATGCTTGGTCTAGATGGTTTGTTTTGATTTGCCACTAATTCCAAATCTTTCGTGGCTGGACCACATGTTTCATGTGGGATCTTAGCAACGGAACATCCTGCCATATAACATATGAACAAAGAAAATCCCGTAAAACAGAGATTTGAGTCAGCAACCCTGGATTTCCGAGGCAATCACAGTAACCACCGAGATAGCGAACTGGTTTCGTGTTTTGCATCTGTACCGCAATTCATTTGCACTTTACGGCGCTCTATGAAGCAGTTCTAGTTAACTAATGACAACAACACTTGCCCTTCATTAACACGCACGCTTCTTCTGTTTAAGGGAAGCGATGCAAGTGGAGGGAAGTTATTACTACAAAAAATGTGTTGCTTCTATTTCAGCGGGCTCCGCCTAGCCCAGAAGCGTAAAGATGCAAATTAGAGACCGAATGAGGTGCTATGTATTCCGCACCGCTAGTATCAAATGGGGCTACAATTTTTCGTCGCAATGGGAGCAATATCTCAAACCTCTCGCCTAAATTCTGGTCGCAGAAGTTGTTATTTAAGGAATGATAATGGAGCACTTTCCAGACAACGCTTTGGGAATAGAACGCCCGTTTCCTGACGTAATAGCCTTAGGTGTTCCTGAAAATTACGTCTAATAATGGTCGGAAGTGCTGGGCTATTTACTCTGCTACGTATGACACTGTTAGCTTTTTTTATGTTTGATAACAGCCCTGAAACTACTGTTCGGGAAATTAAAAATGCTGCTTTGTTGTATTAAATGTAAATTAACTACTTCACTACAAACATCACACAAGCCATACTTTATTGCTTCAAAAAAAGAATTGCCTCAAAACTTAACATGGAATAAGGAGCATCTACTTTTTAAAAAAGGTAGCTATATCATTATTACTTACTTTCAGTAGATTTTATTCTAATTATACAACCCATCTGAGCTAGTTGAAAATTATGAATTTCGTTCCATCATAAAATTTTACCGTGATAATTGGAGTGTATAATCTAAACATGCACCGTAATCTGTTTTGATTGAATGTCAGGACAGTAGAAACTATTTTCCTGTCGCAAAAAGATTTAGTCATACTTTACCAATAATGTATGTAGTACTTACCGTAGAGGCGTATTTGATTTTGTAAATTAGGATACAAGAAACATCAACAAGAGTATACCTGGAATTGGAGATTTCTTCATCGACCTACATTAAAGTATTCATTTTATCTGTCAAAATACTTTTAAAATTTAAGTGATAATTAATAATCCAAATACCACATTTTGTCCTTGATGTCATAAAAATGTATTGAAATAATATAAGAATGGAGACCGTTGAAATAATGTTTTGTAATATATTACCTACCGTTAAACTGTAAGTCTGACAGTAAACATTGGTTATATCTATGATCAAGAATGAGTCACTCCTTAGGCCAAAGAATAGGCGGATTTCAATGCAAATTAAAACTCTTTCACTTAGGCTAAACTCGTTTATTCCAATTTACTTAAGGAGCGTGCATGATCAGCGGTAACGCTCTGGCCCCGCATTCAAGAGGACGCGGGTTCGAATCCTCTTCTGGCCATCCTGATTTCGATTTTTCATGGTTTCGCGGAATGACTGTAGGCGTATGCTGGGTGACCCCTTCAAAAGGCCATCGCCCCGCTTCTTCCCGTTGCTTGCCCCTCGTCATTTCCTGCCTCTAATGACCACGACTTCGACGAGACTCAAAGCCATAAAAAAATAATGAACTGTGTACAACAGCAACAGTAAAACCGAGTGCGTTGGATGAGCCGTGACGCTCTTTCGTCACATTCGAGATGATGTTGGTTCGAATCTCCGTCCGGCCATCCAGGTTCGTTTTTCGATGATTTCGCGTAATCACTTCAAGGGGTGCCTTTCGTCTTATCCCGCCCCTAATGACCTCGACGTCGACGAGAAGTGGATTGAATAGAAAAAAAATACTTTTTATGGGTATTACTCGTCAAGAGAAGTTCACCCAAGTAGATCCATTTAGATGTCTGGGTGGAATAATAAGTGCAGAAGGTGGCTATCAACCAGAGGTGAAAGCCAGAGTAAAAGCTGGATGGAGCAAATGGAGAGATGTTGCTGGTGTGATATGAGATAAAAGGATGCCTAAAAACCTGAAAGTAAAAGTGTATACGACTATGGTAAGACCGGTTATCATTTATGGGTCAGAAACAAGGGCTTTAAGTAAAACAGAGAAAGCCCTCCGGGAGAGAACGGAAATGAGGATGATAAGGTGATTATTGGTTATTTCTTGAGGGACAGACTACGTAATGATGAGATAAGAAAGATAGCTGGAGTGGATTAGTGACGTCATCCCAGAGGGAAGATCAGGGTGGTGCGGTCATGTGATGAGAAGACGTGAGGAAGAGCCAATCAAGAAAATTAGGGGTGGGGGAGGGGGGTGCCTGTTGGAGGAAAAAGATCCAGAGTAAGATCAAGGATAAGTTAGAAGTATCTAGTTTGGAAAGACCTCATGAACTTAGGACAGAAAGAAAATGATGAGGAAAGATGGAGGAATCTCATCAAGTCAACCGACCACTAATGTTGGGATAAGGTGGCGGAGAAGAAGACTTGTCAAGGGTTATACAAGTCTGAATATGTTGGTTCTGGTTGCTAATATAAATTATTTTGTAATCTTTAAACTATGCTTTAATCTTTAACCGAGTTTAAAGCAAGCAAATTGAGAGGAGAAGACGCCGTATTGTATTGCTACGAGACGCGTTCTTCTCCCGTGAGCGGTGAACAATAGCTGGCCCGACCTCTTGTTCTGTCGCAGTTCCCATGATGCACTCGGCGCGTGGTCGCCTCCTGCACTTGCAGCACGTCACGGGACACTCGCTCCGGGCGAGGTCGATGTCTGGATTTCCCTGGGGACTCATCCCCGCGCTGTCACCGCCCGCGTTCTTCTTAAACAAACACCGGCTGTCCAGGGATGAAGAGTCTGCCGGCAAAAACTCGCAGCCGCGGGAAATAAGCCGACCTCGCCCGCCTGCCTCCCGACGGTCTTCTTCCTTTTATTCAATGTTCTCCAGCCGAGACAGCGGACGTTATTCCACAATATGCGAGGCGCGTCTTGGTTTGCAGACGAGACGGGATACCCTACGACAGTTTATGGGCTTTGCTAATCCTGGCAAAGGTCGCCGAATGTGGGCGCTCCTATCAATTAACAGACGACAACCATCAGATCAGCTTGATAAACACTTCGCTGGACAGTCCTTTCACATAATGCTGATTGCAACTCATTTAATTAGTTCTTCAATTAACAGGTTACTGTTATACGGTCGCCAGGTGATTACTAATACAGCTTCAGAATGGATTTATGAGTTCAATTAAATAACAAGACCAATGGCACACTTTTCATATAGCTGTTATTATTTCGCTGAACTCTTCATAACAAAACAACTCGGATAGTCTTCAACTATGTCTAGAGATACTAAAGCACATTTAAAAAAAAAAAAAAAAAAAAAAAAAAACTCCTGCGATTAACTACAGCGAACAGAACTACTTGAAAAACATTCCTGCTTGACGCCTGACAACGACTGTAAAACTATTAAGAAATACTGATTACGACTCTCAAAAACAACTACCAAAACTTAAACACAAATAAATTTACAGACATTAGTGCAATTACAAATAAACACTTAAAATTAATTAAATAAAAATAAAGTTGCACAAAGGCTTAGCGTGGTCCTAGCTGGCCTCAACTATATATATATATATATATATAATCCTTGGTGGGATATCGAGCTGTCACAAGTTGCGAAATGAAAGAACGCATTCTTATCTTACTTTAACTCACTCTCAAGAATTGGCTCAGTATCTCACACGAGTTCATTTTTACATTACTGGAAAATAATCCTTATAACCTTGTAATCAGTGGTTTGATATTCCAACACATCAGAACTGCACACTTCAAACACAAAACAGATTGAAATTAAGGAATTCAACACGGAAGTTTGATGAGGGGTTGATCCAAAATAATTTCAACATAAATTAAAAATGGCGCTCTGAGTGGACCAATTCCAATCCTGTCAAACTAACACTAATCCAAGACCCTGCAAGACAACCTGGACAGCACTGAATCGTATAAGAAGAGGCCAAAGTAAATGCAGCTACCGGATTCACACGTGGGGAATAATAAAGAATACTTCTTCTATTATCTGAAACCACCATGAAATTATGCAGCACATCACTGTGAAATGCCCTGGAGATTCAATGAAACGATCCATCAGCTTTGTCAAGCACTCACAGAGGCAACTGAATGGATGAAATCTCTGGACATCAATTCCTAGAAACTGTGTCTGATTTCATCTATCATAATTCAGTAAATTACTATGTTTGTATAATTACACTGTAAGAAACAATAAAAAGGGGTTTTATTAGTCAAATTAATTAGATGAAACTCATTATTTTATTTTTTTCTCCTTGTACAGACTATGGACTGCGCATACTAGTGAACCAAAAGAAGTCCCCACCATAATTTTATCCAGAGCGCTTATCCCAGGGTAGGATGACTGTGTTGCCATCTGCCAGCGAGTCGGGTAGTTATTATTATTTACACGCACTTTAACATGTTATCATCTCACTGCAAGAGATGACGCGTAGCGCATTAAATTTTCGATTATTGTTTTTAGTTTATTCTAAAAATTAAAAAACAAGTTATTGATACGTCTTTATCACGCAGTATCTATTCCTCATATTTAGTAGCCAGCAGCGTTCTTTCCACCACCCTAATTCTACTTGAGAAAAAAATCTTTCTGCCGTCGATTTTACTATTTATACGCCATCTTTGGAAGCTGTGCTCCAACTATAACGGTTACAGTTTCAATATGATCATATTTAGTATTTTTTCAGTGTGTTTTCGTGAATTTTATGAATAATTCTACGGGAGGACAAAGGGAATTTAATTATTTAGTACAACATGACTGAGTGAACAAAGATATAATAGAACAAAAGGAATTATTTCTTAACGAGTCTTCAGATTTTTTATTACATGTAATGTTATGTTGTATTTATACATTCAGGAATACTACTTATCTCTCTTCTTATGTTTCCGACGAGAGAGAAATGTTTATTTCTTTGAATGTGTAATTCTTTGAACCTCAGGATTAAACGTCGGTAGTTATTCAATTAATCTGAAAAACTTTATTATGAAGAATTTCTCGCCGTTTATGATAAGTGAATAAATACAAAAGTGGATTCTTTTGCAAAGAACTTAACAGTTGTATTAAGTTAACGTAAGGACAGTACGTGGATGATATCAAATGACTCGCATACTTATCTAATGGTGGGAAGCAATTTAGATACATTCAGGTATTACATATAAGTTAGCTTATTGCTATTTTTGAACTAGTTTGACTTTTCATGAACGTATGTAAGAGTAACGAATAGTAAATTCGCAACAGAATTCTTTCAGTTGGTTAAATAGTTTAGCAAACTAAAACAAAAAAACTGAAGTTACAGGAATAGTGGAGGTAGGTACGTAAAGTTTTTCCTCAAACAATTCGCCGCGCGTCCTTGGGTATTCAGCGTCTTTCCATATTTCCATTTAAAGTTCGGACTGCTGGGACAAACGGAATAACAAGAAGGGGCACTTCGCCCGCTTCATACCGGGCCACCCTCGGGCGTTCAAAATTTATACAACGACTGGCGCTCCTGCAGCCAAGGCGACGTAATAAACCCGCCCCCGCTTCACCCCATCCCCTCCCCCGTCACGAAAAATAAACAAGCATAGTCGGTAGCCCTTCCGGATTCATTGCACCGAAACGTAATTCCGTCGCGAAATGCGGGAAGGCCTTCCTCGGAAAAACGAGGCCTTCATAATCCAGGATACAAAGAGGCCGCCCTCAGAGGCGAAGAGGAAAACTCGACGTCAGGAGCAGAGGACCAGCTCGAGCCGAGAGAAAGAATAGGCTCTCGCGTCCGATCTTTGTTACGTTGCGTATATACCCTGATCAGCCAGAACATTATGACCACCTACTTAATAGCCGGTATGTCCGCCTTTGGCACGGATAACAACGCAACGCGTCACAGCATTGAAGTAATGAGGCCTTGATAGGTCGCTGGAGGGAGTTGGCACTACATCTGTACTCATAAGTCATTTAATTCCCGTAAATTCCGGTGAGGTGGGATATGAGCTCTGACATCACGTTCAATCACATCCGAGATGTGTTCGATCGAGTTCATATCTGGCGGGTTGAGGGGCCAGCACATCAATTGCAACTCGCCACTGTGTTCCTCGGATCACTCCATCACACTCCTGGCCTTGTGACATGGCGCATTATCTTGTTGAAAAATTCCACTGCTGTTCGGAAACATGTTCGTCATGAAGGGGTGTACGTGGTCTGCAACCAGTGTACGATACTTATTGATCGCCATGGTGCCTTGCAAGAGCTCCACTAGACCCATGGATGCCCACGTGTATGTTCGCCAGAACACAATTAAGCCGCTGCCAGCTTGTCTCGGTACCGCAGTACAGGTGTCAAGAAGCTGTTACCCTGGAAAACAACGGATTCGCATCTTCCCCCATCGGCATGATGCAGAAGGTATCGGGATTCATCCGACCATCTAACGCTCTGTCCCTGCGCCAACGTCCATTGACGATGGTCCCGTGGGCCATTTCAGTCGTAGTATATTAAAGTCGACTACTTAGTATTCGTATCTCTTATATAATTTGTCGTGACTGTTAAGTTAAAGGAGCTATACACCCATACCTGAATTATTTTTGTGTCCAACAAGAGGTCACGCGCACAGCTTAGACCTACGGATTAATTAATTAATCAATTGTTTAGAACTCAATTTATTTTAATTGGGATGAAGCACACACTCTAGTAGTAATTTCCTTACAAACCCATTTTTAACCTTTCTTCTACTGCTTTTGTCCTCTATAAACCTTCAATTCTGTATGCGTTTTTGATAAATTATTCACCACTTTCGTTGGTAATTTATTCCAATCCCTAACTCAATTACCTTATGGTTGAGAATTTTGAACAATGAGGTTCTTCCCATCCATGGATATTTTAGGGAATACAAAACACGACTGAAGTCACGTCGCCCTGCCTGGAAGACTGCTGTCAGTCTAACATCTAACACCTTCAGCGTTACAGATAGCTGGACAGCGGAATGGGCATCAACACCACAGGGCATAGTGCATATTACCAATCCCTGGTCAAAACTACCAGGTTTCAACTTACCCGGTCGATTTGGTGTAAACTAAATAGGATTAGATGTGGTACGGGAAGAACTGCTTCAACTCTCCACACCTGGGGCTGGGAAGATTGTCCGTACTGTGACTGCGGTGATGTCTTACGGTGGCCATACACGATCGCTCCATCCGTACAAATGGAGCGATGTCACTCCATTATCGCATCGTGTGTGGGGAAACTGATGGGGATGACGTGGAGTGACAGGATTATTTGGATATCCGGTCAGTCCAATATCCATCAGTTTCGTCCATCATGCCATCAAGCCAACTGACGGTGTGTGGGGAAAACCTCGTCGAGCGACACAAAGCTCACTCCAGTCGGCTCCTGTATGCCGAAAACGCGGTCCAAGCTCTTCTCATTCTGTCACCGACCACCGAGCAGACAACATCGGTGCCTTGAGTGGACTATGCAACATTGTACCATTTCTTTTTTTTATTTTGAATCTGCTATAGAAATATTTGTTTTGCTACAAGTTAAATATTATTTTGAATGTAGAATTGAAAATAATACAGTTTTAAATATTATTAAATAACAATTAGAACGATTATTTTCTTTTTTTTAAAAAAAAAATAATAATGTCGTCTCAATAAGACTTTGTGCTGGAGATTATTGAGAAGGACTTACTATGCTTGTAGGATCTCTAATCCTGACTACCATGACAAAATATAAATAAATGTGGCAATAGATCAATTGCTAATATTATTTAAAAATAAAGACATAAACACCAACAGAGAAACCTTGTTGGAAAAAAAAGATAATTCTTTGCAGTCTTCTTTTTAAAAAGATCATAGTATGATAACATTAATTTTATATGAGCCTACTTGTTTAAATATGTTGTTTTACTTCATTTGACATACCTGTCACTATTTTCAGCCCGCTAAATTATTTCAATTTAATAAATCTGTTTTATAATCATTCTGTAGTATTTTTAAAAGTTTTCGTAATATCACAGAGCTTATTTTTCATAATTTCGCACTTTTTTGGACGTTTATTTAATTCTCAGGATTTTTTTTCAGTATTCGATAGTTTTAAAATCCTTTAAAATTAATTCAGGCTCATTTTATTTAGTACTTGTCATAACTAGATTGTTGTATAGCAAATTGACAACCTATTGTTGCTTGCTTTGCTTCTTTTTTCATTGTCGTGGTTGACTGGAGTGATGGAATGATCGTGTATGTGCTACGCTTTTGGAGTGATCGTGTATGGCCACCTTTACAAACTGTGTCACACATTGTGAAGGACTGCTCACTTCATGCCTTTCCTGGTAGTCTGGAAGACCTAAATTTGGCTACGCCGGAGGCGGTGGCCTGGTTGGAGCGACTCGACGTCACGCTGTAGTGGTTGTGATTGGAGATCCTGTCTCAGTGGCCGGTTTCGTGCGTTGTCCGCTGTACTATGTGTAAATATGTGTGTTTAGATTGTTCATTGATTTGTTGTTGAATTGTATAAATGTCAAATAGCACCATACGCAAAATAAATAAATAATAAACTCCATTACCTCGGACAGAAAATTGTCATTTTTTTCCTTCAATGTAACACTCTTAATTCTTCCACTAATATTTGTCCACACTTCATCCCCAACGTAGTACATTCCCAACACTCTCATCGCCCTCCTCTTGTTTTCCCATAAATCCCAGTCCAGCTTCTTTATTATATCAGTTACTGATTGTATTCTGAACTAATTTCTAGAAACAAATCTAGAAGAGTTGTTTGCAGACCCTCTGACATCAATATTTGATATCCGAAATGAGGGTCCCACACTACACAACCATTTTCAACTAATGGTCTTACCAAAGTTTTTAACCCAATTCCTTCATTTCTCGGGTCCATCCCCTCATCACTCTCTCCAATAAATGAAGTTAGTTTTCCACTGTTGGAGCAGCCACAGGTTCGGAATGAACTCGATGATTAAGGTCAGTTACACTAGTCACAATGGCGCCCGTTTGTCACGCGAAGAGGTCGTAAAATTTCGATTCGAGAGCCGCGACCGAGAAGAACACGAATTCAGTCCAGATAATGACAGAGGGAACGAGACGAAACAGATTACTACCGGAAGCTGTTTACTGATTGTTGGCTGGCTGTCTGGGAAATTGGCCTTAAAGACATGCTAAGAAATAGATGCCACAATCGTATCGTTACGAACCTCTTTGATTTTTACATGCTCCAATAGAGTATCATTGTAATTACGTCACTGTTTAATAAGCTGTCAGGTAACTATTTTAAGGAGAGTAGAAATTGAATTTTCTTGGATACTCTTTGCAGGTAAACGTGAATTGCTGTTATTTCTCTCCAACTGAAAACACAGAACCCAGACGATAAATATTAAATGAAGTATTTAGTTTGATAATGAAGTTTACGATATTTGTAACTTTTTATCCGTTTGAATATATGAATTCATCGGAGGGATCAACATTTAGTATTAATTTTTTTTCTATGAAGTTCCCTTACCATTTATGAACGAGTTACTATTTAAGAAAAATGAGTTAAATAATTTCTTTCTTTAAATCAATTACTTAATAGTTATGTTGTGATCAAAAGATAGAGTTTTTTTTTAACTGTTGGTAACCAGTAATTTCAAGAATTTTGATCCATGTGCAAGCTTCTTTTAGTCGATTGTATTAGAAAATATCATACGCATCATGGTATAAATTTAAGAGGAGCTATCATTAAGGTGAGATTATTAGCTCCAACTTACTGAACTTTCTGGAAGTGATTAGATCAGGAAAATCTCCGATCTTTATGTTTATTTTTAAGCAGAAGCTAGTATATTTTATCAAACTTTACCGTTGAGAAATGTATTTTTTTTTCTTTGAAACAAAACCATATTTTATTTTTCATTAACAATTAAATTCGCATCAGAAGTGAGGATTATGGTATTCTCTTTGCAGACTGATAAAGCTGTATCTTCATGACAGTAGTTAAACATTAACTGTTCAATCCAAAATTTAATGAAAGAATTAGTGGCTTAAATTTCATGTGCTTTTCTTATGATTCCAGACAACTAAACAGATATCTTCTATCTGCCAAATTATTTGTTAACTATCTATATTTCATGATCTCGCAATTATTTTCTTTCCACAAAGTTGTGCAGTACATTATATATAACACTTATTAACTAAGGATACTGAATTTATTGACAAGGTGTTGAACAAATTTGGACAACAACCTAGGCGCCTTAAACTATTATTCAAACAGTGAATTTAATAACAACATTTTTGTTCCTTTATCTTTTCCTGTGTATTTTGTTTCATAGCAGGGGGGTGCATGGGCGCCCACGGATGTATATAAAACGTATTCTACAGAAGGGGACCGTAATTTGTAACTTGACACTCCTTCATAGCAATGAGGAAAAGGATTTACTTCATTACGGAGGATTTTCTCATATCGCTAGTGTTTATTTCACAAATTTTAGTGATTAGGTTCATTGTTTGCCTAGACCAGTGGTTCCCAAATAGTTTTTCCCGAGTACCACTTCAAGAAAGAGCTGAACCTCGCGTACCCCCTTATTGCTACACTTGTCTCTGAGTTCATTCCAGTCTGGTGCTTCGCACAACCACAGCGTTATAGACATCCAATTCACACACACACCGTTTAACTGTCTTGAAATATATTTTTACGGTAGTAATGTTTGCGTAGTTGGTTTTTTTTTTCAATTATCTTATTGAATACCTTAGTCAAGAGAGAACCTCGCGTACCCCCAGGAGTAACCTCACGTACCCCTGAGGGTACGCGTACCACTAATTGGGAACCACTGGCCTAGACCATTTAGTTCAACAATGTTCTTAAAGAATAACTTTTACTAGATGAAACGTTTCGTTATCGCTGTCGTCGTAGTTAACCTAGCTTTGCGTTGACTTATTCTACAAGTTATTCATTAATGTAATAATAATCTGTACTATTTTACGTTTTGATGATTCTTTGCTTCCTTATAGAACAAGGAGTACATTGTGCGTCCTCTTTTATGTCTTAAAACAACGTCAAATGCTGATCCTCCCTTTTACAACATAATATATTCCGAAATATTCAGTTTGGAAAGAAACGTACTTAACTTTGTCAACACATTACCTTACATAGCTCTTCTGCTTTCAATTAATATTATCCATTTTGATTTCCACTCTCGAGCACTTATTTAATTTACAATTATACATTTACTCAACTTGAAACACATTTATAAATTATATCTGGTAAAAAGGGGCCCTAAAAAGTATCCAATTATGATTTTTACTTGTTCTGAATATTTGGTTAATTATTTTTAATTTGTATGAAAATAAGTTCTAAAAAATAAAAAGGAATATCTATGGTGAGTGAAAGATGTTCTTTATGCACTGATCTTTGTTTTAACGCAACGAGTTTGACGATTATCTTCGCGAGAGAGAACGAAGGTTAAAAATCGAATTGTTATAATTTGACTTCGCACTATTTTTCTGCCTAATTCAAATTCCAAGAGCCTTGCGATGAACAAAATATAATTGTATATATCACATGAAATGAAAGATAACATCATGTGGATAAAAGACCTACATAAGTGTCTGTGTATTGAAGACAGTATTGTTCCGTTTAACAATCAAATAGCTGAAAGGAAATGTTAATGAATACAGTTAAGAAAATCGTCTTTTCCCTTCTTAGTGTGTGAAGAAGTTGAAAGTATCGTTCTATTAAAATTTAATTGTGTTCCATTTTCAGTTTTGGAGCAAGTAGAAAGGTGATTTTATATCAACTACGGATACATAATTTGAGGTATTCTATCTTGAAGAATATGAGAGAAATTTATCTTAAGTGAATCCCTGATACATCACAATTACACTTGAACGCAGCCGTTCATATTTCTTTGTAAACCATTTGCTTCTTCATCAACATCCTACCTTCAACCTGTCTCTTCATCAACAAAATTCTTCAACACGCCGACATCAACTGTTATTGCGCGTATCTCGAACGCCTCTCGTTTATTCCTTGCTATCGAGTCTCTCGTGCCCCGCTCTATTCTTTGCATAATGCAGTAATACCATTACAGCATTTTTTACGTTTGTAATAATACGATTAGTAGTTGGCATGTGCGAGAATTTCGCGAATGAAATATAATGAATAGGGATGGTGGTGGTTTTTAGTAGGATGAAATAAAAATAGTCTTTTATTTGTAGCAAATGTTTATTTGTCAGCTGAAACAGGTACTTATCAAAACACAACGCCTTAAAAAACAATTAGAAATGGTGAAACGTTTCCCTAACAGAAACCAAATGCCCGAAAAGCTCCTTACTATAGAAAACACACACAGTTAAATCAATATATCTGTGATGGGACTATGTGGTATTGGTATCTAGCGGCAATGCGATCACTCCTTATCAACACCAGGAAACACTAACAGATTTACTTTAAACTGTCGCGTACACGTGACTTTGATTGTTCATAATTTACACATTCACGGGTTGAATTTCGTAAAAAAAACTCTATCTCAATTGCTGACGTTACCAAAGTGGATAACCTAATCTCTAAAATTATGCTTAATGTTTCGATTAAGTATGAAGAGAGAAAAATGTCTCGTCACAAAAAAAAAACCTTTAGAAATAATATATATGATAAATGAATCGGTGTTTTTTGAATGGGTGTACGTGACCAAAAGTAAACTTTCGGAAAATTAAAAAAAAAAAAAAAAAAAAACATTCCAGAAGCCCTAATAGAAATTTTTGTTTAGCTTTATC
This sequence comes from Vandiemenella viatica, assembly GCA_031002005.1. Classification (NCBI taxonomy): domain Eukaryota; kingdom Metazoa; phylum Arthropoda; class Insecta; order Orthoptera; family Morabidae; genus Vandiemenella; species Vandiemenella viatica. The sequence continues at coordinate 189,296,348 of JARYHS010011408.1, forward strand.
TGGTATTTTCGATTGAAATGCGTTACCTTAACATGTCTAACTATTTGAAAAACAATTTTAAAATGTTTTCTCACAATGATGGCAGTTTAATAATTTGAAAAGTACACCCTTTCAAAAAAAAAAAAAAAAATTGAAGTCTAAGGGGGATGAAATGATCTTATTTCTTAGACATCTATCAAAGTAAATATTAAATTAATAGCTCTTAATTTAAGAGTTAACGTTTAACTGAGTACTTTGGTAGTCTACATTGTCTATGTTAGGCTAACCTTACGTTTATACAAAGATTTTTTAATTCTCTTGACTTTTGGCCTCCTCTGAAAAGCTGCTGTCTGGAGTTGCCCCAGTGGTTGCCCAGTGAAACAGCTTTTCACAATGCATGTAATAATCGTGTGGAATCTAGTTCTTTAGTTTGTTTAAGTCGTTTAATTAGGAAAGAACGCTCACAACTTTGTCTTTTCAAAAGAAACTGATAGCTCTATCCTCAAGGAACGAAAGACGCCAGCAAAACACAAAATGTGAAAAAATATCGATTACGCCCTTTCAAAAAAACGTCGATTGAATTATAATAGGATTTTTATGCCTGTCGTGATACACGACTCTTAAGATGTTTATTAATATACTCAAGGGATTAGTCTCGAGATGTAGTGAATATACGATGTACCGCAATGTGCGTCAGAGCTCTCTTGGAGCGCCGGAAGCCAAGTTGCCTCCGGAAGGCGGGGCACCGCAAGAAGTCTGCGGGCGAGGCGCCCCTAAATCTGCCACGCAAACGGGCGCGCAAACACAACAATAAGCGCGCGCTATTAATTGTAATGGAGGCCCAACGCGCCCCTACGTGCCCGCTGTCTGTATTTCAATGCACCCGCCCTTCTCACCCCCCTCATTTTTCCCTTTTTTTCCGTCTTCCTACGTCGCGCCTATCCCGCCGCTTGCAGTCATTCCCGTCACGTAGCGGCGATTTAAAATCGCAGCTAGCTGGCCCAGGGTCGCCGTCTCCCTAGCAACACATGGTAGAGCCGCAACGGGCAGTAACGTTCGCATTGTTGCCTCTGCAGGCTCGTATGGCGGTGAATGTTTCTGTGTAGCTTGTTCTGTGACGACTGTTCCCTACCGCGTTATTACACTGAGTTCTTATTACGTACTAGAGTCGAACAAACGCTGTGAACGCTCGCTCGGTTTGTCGCAGTGCAGAGGACCGAGCCTGGACGTAAGCTCGAGCCTGGCAGTAGGCTCGGTCTGTTATTCGCGTGCTGGCTTGGGACGAAACCACGCTGGTACTCGACCCGTACGATCGAAACAGCCACGAACTACATCGCAGTCTTAAAATCGGTAAATCGAAGAATGAAGTAATTGAAAAATTAAAGACCGGAGAGTATATGTCTTCTTCTTACTTTTTACTACGTGCTGTTGTACCATTTTACAAGACAGCATACGTTTACATTCGGAAAATTCAGATACTTAATAACCGGGCACAATGTTAAAAAAAAAAAAAAACGTAAATGTCGGTAGACTGCACCACAATTCATAAAAAGTGGAACGATCTTTCTTTGAACATTTGAATGATCTTTTGGTAATCAACAATTACTTATTACTGATATCAGTTATGCCAGTAAAATGAGTTGAATGTTATTCATTAATAGCTACAAATCCTAATAATTCATAACGCACTAACTATGGATTCAGGGTATACTTTATATATGTCAGTAATTATGGATAACTTATTTATGTTATAGTTTTCATTACAGTGTGTTCTGATCTCATAGTTTCTTATACTCGTACTTTTGTTACATATCTTTAATAAACACATGCACCTTATACTCCATGGCTACGACGATTCAGTTGACAGAACATACACAAAATGTTGGTAGTAATCATCGATATACTGTAGATTCGAGAATGACTGCGCAGTCTTGTCCAGTTTACTATGATGTCCCACCTTTGTTGGGCGGAAGACACTATGCGCTATTCCTGCACTGCCAAGTCTTCGTTGGTCCACCGTGCCTTCGTTTGTCCACCGAGCCTTCGTTCGTCCGCCGAGCCTTCGTTTGTCCACCGAGCCTTCGTTTGACCACCGAGCCTTCGTTTGACCACCGAGCATTCGTTTGTCCACCGAGCCTTCGTTTGTCCACCGAGCCTTCGTTTGTCCACCGAGCCTTCGTTTGTCCACCGAGCCTTCGTTTGTCCACCGAGCCTTCCTTTGTCCGCCGAGCCTTCGTTTGTCCACCGAGCCTTCGTTTGACCACCGAGCATTCGTTTGACCACCGAGCCTTCGTTTGTCCACCGAGCCTTCGTTTGACCACCGAGCCTTCGTTTGATCACCGAGCCTTCGTTTGTCCACCGAGCCTTCGTTTGACCACCGAGCATTCGTTTGACCACCGAGCCTTCGTTTGTCCACCGAGCCTTCGTTTGTCCGCCGAGCCTTCGTTTGTCCACCGAGCCTTCGTTTGTCCGCCGAGCCTTCGTTTGACCACCGAGCCTTCGTTTGACCACCGAGCCTTCGTTTGTCCACCGAGCCTTCGTTTGTCCGCCGAGCCTTCGTTTGACCACCGAGCCTTCGTTTGTCCACCGAGCCTTCGTTTGTCCGCCGAGCCTTCGTTTGACCACCGAGCCTTCGTTTGTCCACCGAGCCTTCGTTTGTCCGCCGAGCCTTCGTTTATCCACCGAGCCCGGGGAAGCTCCAGCGGTCACAGCTCGCCTGGATAGAGAGTACTGGTCACAGGAATAAACGATCGAGTTCCAGCGTGAGTAGACGGAAATTTGCACAACACTAATGCACGTAATTAAAAACAGTCAGTGATTATTTAAAAATGTTGTATAACTGCAGTTGCCTCTAAGCTCAGTGATAATTATCTGTAGTGTAATATTTACCATAGTACAGTGAATAAATACTTATTTAAAGTGATTTAATTAATTTAACATAATTTCGATAGAGCACACCCTCCCTACAAGCTCATCTTTCTCCTTTCCTCTTACCAACTACTTTAGCCCTCTACTAATTTGAACTTTAAATTCATCGCATTGTTTTTGGTAGATTATTCATCATTTCTCTTGGTAATTTATTCCAATCCCTTTCACCTTTCACTACAAAAGAAGATTTTCCCACACCCTTATGCCTGAAATCGAGTGCCAGTTTGTTGTTACGGTCATCTTTACCCTTCGACGCACCTATCTTAATTCTCCCACCAATATCTTTCCAGGCCTCATCACCAACATACGCCTTGTGTAATTTCATGACCCTCCTTCTAGTATCTTTCAACGAATCCCACTCCAGCTCCTTTATGATATTAGTTACCGATTGAGTTTTGCGGTAATTTCCAAAGACAAATCTATCAGCCCTTCTCTGCACCCCCTCCAACACCTGCATCTTATACGCAAAATGTGGGTCCCATACTACACCACCACATTCAAACAGTGATCTAATTGGTGAATATAGGATTGCGGGAGACAGGATAGTGTTTCTGTGTGTACTTGAGATACGCTGGGGTAAACCTGACTGACAGTAAGAAACGGATATGAAGTGCTCCTTAAGTAGCATACGAGGATACCGTGTCTCCAAACATTTTAGGGGAATTACACAAACTTTTGATAAATTGATGGGAAATAAGAGATTCGAAATCGAGTGACGTAGGTAAAATTAATTTTTTTGAAGGCTGAACGTCGCATGCAATCAAGGGCCCAATGGAATGTTTTGCACATGTGGGTGGAGCGAACGGGAAGACAGCAAGAAATGGTTAAAAATCGTTGTTAATTTTTTGTTATATTCTCTGCTTATCCACGAACGAAAACACCATCAAGACACCACATCTGAATGGAATGGCACACCTGGTAAAATGCAGCTTACCGAGCGTGGTGTGTGAGCGGTAACGCTATGGCCTCGTATTCGGGATCACGCGGGTTCGAATCCCCGTCCGGCCATCCAGATTTGGGTCTTCCAAGGTTTCCCCAAAGCACTCCAGACGAATGCCGGGTTGCTTCCTCGAAAAGACCATGACCGAATTCTTTCCTTATCCTTAGTCCTTTCCCGCGTCTAATGACCTCGATGTGATCAATTTTATCTAATCAGAAGAAGTTGAAATGAATTGGATATCACAGAACTAAAAGCCTGAAATAGTCATTCAGTTAGTTTAGTCTATTTTTTTTGGTTTAATTTCGATATTATAGTCTCTAAAGAATGTTATAAAAAATCACCCGCGTAAAATTTTATCTCGGAACATTCATCAAAGGTATGTGTCAGTGGTCTTCATATACGGGAAAGGTTACCAGGAGTCCATTACTATTAATTCGACAAATGGTGTTTGACATTGGTTCAAAATTTCTCATCTGGACTATGTCGAAATCAATGATTTCCGTGAGGAAACTATCAAGAGAATGAATGTTTCAACGCCATCGTACAAGTGAGAAAATTTTTTTCTGATTATCTCCCGACAACTGGAACACATTTGTTGGAATTTTAAGTTCTACCGTCAAATTGAGCATGCACCATTTTTTAATGGTGTATGCTAAAATGGTGTATGAAAATTTCATCTGTATGTGTGTGTGCGGTTTTTTTTTTTTATTTTTTACGTTAGTCATTTTAAATGGAGATTCTTACTGTCCCACATGATCTACTGTTTTGCTTTGTCACTATCTACGCTATAAACTAAAACAAAACACATCGCTTTTATTTTGTGGTTGAGAATAACTAACTGAATAAAATTGTGTATCGTTTATAAAATTCCATAATTTACTATTAAAAAAAAAAAACCTATCTCAGTATTCTGGAATAAACTTACCCCTTAATCTGCGATTATATTTATGTCTGTGCTATTATTATATGTTTGTATTGATTGATGCTAATCAATAAAAAATCACCGAGCGGCTTATATGATTTACAGTAATTTTTTACGCTATGCGTTCATCAGGGATGCAAGAAGTCCTAAAATAGAATCAGCCGAGACGGGTGAAGCCAGCCTTGTGCTCCCCGAAGCTGCTGTGTGCAATATTCGCTCCCGGTACCAAAACAACTAGCGACCAGCACGTTATGCGGCAGGGAGAGAAAATGAAGGAAGCAGGAACGCAGAATAGAAAATCCGCTACGTCGGCGCTGTTTCGGCGGATGATGAAGAAGGGGGGCAGAGGAGAGGGAACAGCGGCCATGTGCAGTGCTTATTGGTAGCGGTGATTCAATTTTTTTGGCTTCGCTGTACCTCGGCGCAGCGTGGGAGTACGAGAGGGTAATGGCGACTGCGCGAGGCATTACATTGTGCACTTTCCCCTGCGTGGGCGGAAAAAAGGAAGAAGGTTTTCATCCTGTATGGACTGTTTCATAAAGAGGTGTCCTTGTGTTGGTTAAAGGTCGTACTGAATGTGAAAAACGTCGCTTTTTCCTTAAACACAGTAGAACAAAATAAATTGGTGTGGCAGAGATAAATGACTTACAGCTAAGAACACAGAGTTGTAATTTATTAGTTTAAACCAGCTTCTAAGTCCGTCAGAGATGACACGGTGAATGCAAAGTTCTAGCAATTAATTTCTTCGGGCTTACTATAGCGGTGGCGTAGAATGTAACTGCAATATCTACATCGAATATAAATACCCTGAAGGTCCATCAAAGTTAACGGATTGAACGCATTCTCACAGCTAATTTCCTCGCAGATGCTTACTTTTTTTTTTACTTTTCGTTGACGTCGAGGTCATTAGAGGCGCGATAGGACTGGGAACAAGGAAGGGGAAGGAATACGGGAATAGGGCCATGGCCTTTTGAAGGAAGCATCCCGGCATTCGCCTGGAGTGACTTGGGTAAACCATGTAAAACACAAATCTGGATGCCCGGAAGGGGATTCGAACCGACGTCCCCCCGAATGTGAGGTCATAGCGTGAACGGCACACCCACCAAGCTTAGTAGTTGCTTAACTAGTACAATTCTTATTACTTAACGCCCATAACCTTAAAAATGATGTAATCTGGTACATATTTCTTAGTTCAATGTAACATCTATATGTCTGAAAAGAAAGTATTAGAAAACATCTATATCGACTGAATATAAATAAACAAAAAGTTACTAATAATTAATAATTTAATTTAAACGCAATGCATAGTTTTTTCAGTGTTTCGGCATTTAATTTCTTCACGGAGGCTGTTATTAAATACCGTGCATAGCCTCTAAAAACATCTGGGACGGTTGTAGCCCGCTAACGAAGGCCGACATCGATATGAACGCAACTACAAGAAGACCAAGCTTACCATTTTATTAGTATAGACAATCAACAGAAAATGAAATAACCTCAATAATTGAGATTTTGGATAATATCTTAAGTAGACTCATGAAAGAAAAGCTTAAGCAAATTCAATATTATATTTGCATTTATTTGTTTTTTATTTTCAGTTTTGCTTTTGTTTTATTAGATATGTTTTCTTGAATTAGTTTTTCTTTTTCCCTTGTTTTGTAACTGCTTTGCGGCACGTCAAAACCAATGAATATACTATTTTAAATAAGAATAGAGTAGGAAATATGCCACAGCCTTTACAACATAACAATCACCTGCAGCGATTTCGGAATAAAACACCTAAAATAGAAATTTCAATGAGACGCTCACTAATTTAGAATTTTCGTCTTGACGTCAAAGTTGTTTCAAGTCAGAAAGTTATCTCTCTTCTAATATGTTTACTATACTATATTATTCTCTATTGACCTGCATGTAATTGTTATAAGAAGTCCGGTACGGAGTTAGAACCACTGAACATTCCAAGAAATTCCCACTCATATTTAGTCGACGCTACGCTTTGTACAAATAGAACTTGACCCATGATATTTGAGCAGTGCGATCTCGCACTGCTACTTACCATTCGGGAGGACCGGGGTCAAACCCGGTTCGGCCATCCTGGCTGAGGTTTTCCCTGGTCAATCCATATATTGCTTTTCTTCGGTTTCCGCAAATCATTTCAGTCGAATGTCGGGATGATTGCCACAAAGGCCATGGCTTAATTCCGTCCCTTGTCTCCAGTTCTTTCCTGCCTCTATTGACCATGGGGAGGCGTAAAGTCAAATAAATAAATTTAAAAAAATAAATTCCACCATTTCACAATCTTTTTCATTAGTTTCATCTAGTCGTTATCAGAATGAAGTTAACATCTGGTTGTTGTGGGCCATTTCCTCAATTACGATGAATAATATTTATATGAATAATTACGCCTATGCAATTGAATATTTGTTTATTTCACCGAACGCGTTTCATTTCATGTCTGAAGCATGAAGCATGAAGTTAAGTTACAATCGAATGAAATATGAATGAACCGAATAATTACAAAGCATTTTTAAATTAAACGAACGTAAAACCATAATTACATGCTTTGGAATATCTTTATTTTCCCAGCAAGGAACTGACTGTCTTTACGAAATATACGTCTTTTTTTTAAATTAATTACTACGTTTTGAAAAGTTCATACATAAGCATCTCAGCAATTCACTGAGAGACAGGAGAGGGGGGAGGAGGTGGTGAAGAGACTGCTGGGAGCGTACAAGAAGTGTATTGATGATGGTCATTGGTGGACAAATTTGGAATAGTGCTTACAAAGGAAAAATAACCATGGCCACAAGCTGGCACTCAATTTCAGGCGGCAGGAATGAGAAATTTAAAAAAAAATTTTTTTTAGGTAAATGAATGTGGGATTGCAATAAATTACTATGGGCTGAAGTGAGTAATTTACCTTAGTAAACAAGAAAGATGAAAGTGGGTGTATGTTGAAATTATTACTCGAGCATGTGCTCCATCGCAATTACATTAAAAATAAGCGCAATGATACAAATTGTACTTCCACTTTACGTATGTGACTTATGAATTCAGAACTGCCAAATGCTGAAGAGTTGTTTGCTTGCGAGAAGCGTTAATATTAAGTTTGTTGCCCGTTTGTTCGACATATAGCCTCGGTCCAAAGATATTGACGACAGAAAAAAATTATGTTCTTTATAGATAACTCCAACAGCACTCAGAACTACAGCCATGACTAAAATATTATTCAATGATCATACTAGCAGACAACTAGCTATGAAAGAGATCGTTTTTCTCTGTCTGAGGTTAGAACTAGCTGTCCAAATGACACGTTCCACCTTCATAAAGTCGGTGAAGATGTCGCTTGAGTTCCTCTGAAGCTAATACCCAGCCTGTGTAGCGAACTCGCTAAGCTGCATAAAAACGGCGCCGGATTAAGCAGGTCGCAATAAGCAGATTTACGAATTCCCCAGATTCTACACGCTGCAGCCACGCGGACCGTAACTCTTCTTTGAAGTCCAAAGCCCATTCCATTTTCCCCGTTGACCAAGCTCGGGGGGAAAACATCTTCCAGCAAGAAGCGGACACAGAGTTACTGCGATAGCCGTAATCAGCTTACGGTTCTGGTCTCTATACCTGACCGATAAAACTTAAATATATGGCTTTTGGCTACAACCAGCCCGATTACAGCTTTTAACAAAAACCATCGTCGAAGTTGTGAGCTTCAACGAAGTTTCTTCGTGTCGGGCAAGTCTGATTAGGTTTTCAAATTCAGTTCATTATTTTCTCGTAAAATAACTTGTAATGACATATATTAATGAGTCAAAACTATATGACCGCCTGCCTAATAGCGTGCTGGTCTTCCTTCGGAACGCAATACAGCTACGATTCGGTATGGCAAGGATTCCAAAAGTCGTTGGTAGGAATTTGCCTACGCACAGGTCACGCAATTCCCTTAATTTACGAGCCTGTGGTTTTTAGGCAAGGAGCTAGTGCCTGATAGCGTTCCAGTTGTGTTATATCGATCTAAGACCAGGCGAGTTTCGTGTCCAAGAAAGTGTATTAAATGTCATGCTTCTCAAACTACTGTAGCACTGGCCTTGTGACACGGACAGATGCCATAGTTGTCGTGAAAGACATGAAGCATGAAGGGATGCAAGTGGTCCACAACAAATTTCACATAGTCCACTGCTGACATGGTGTCTTCGATCACTACCACACATCCCATGGAAGCTCAAGTGAATGGCCCGATAACATAATAACTGCCCACACCGGCTTAAGACTATGGCGTGGTGCATGTCTCGAGCATCCGTTCGCCTGGAACATGGAGTGTCCCAACACGACCATCGAACTTGCGTGATGAGTAAAGTGATTCATCCGACCAGACGACACGTTCTCATTGATCCACGGTCCAGTCTCGATGCCCTCGTGCTCACTGCAATCGTAATTGACGATGTCGTTTGGTCATCATGGGAACTCTGCTGCGGAGTCCCATGTTCAGCAATGTGAGGAGAACACATTGCTTCAAAATACTTGTGCCTGCACCGGCGTTGTACTCTGCCGTCAGATCTGCCACAGATCATCCCCCATCCTACTTTACAGAGCGGACTAGCCTCCAACTTCCACGTTCCGTGATGAGGCGTGGACGTCCAGCACCTTGTCGCCGACTCGTGGCTTCGACGTCCTTCAACCACTTTCCATAGATGCTCACTAGAGTAGCACGGATACAGCCGGCCAGCCTCGCCGTTTACGGTTCATTTTTAGATACAACATTGCTAAAAGATTTGTCCAAAACAAATAAAAATGCGAGGTTTAAAAAAAAAAAAAACTTTGTTTTGGTTTTATTCCTGTAACTAATGTAATATACCTGTTGAATAATCAAATAAAGAATCAAAAATATTTTTTTGAAACATTAATGGCAATACATAATTCACTCAATTACATACTTACTTCCTCTTCATGAACAGGCCCTAAAGTCTCTTCCGATCTGAGAGTTCTAACCAATCTCTTGTGGGTCTACCAAAAATCGCTTCTTCCTATAGAATGGTACTCCAGAGCAAACTTTCAGAATCTGTCATTACCGATCTTTAGAACGTGGTTCTTCCAATTTTCCTTGTTTCTTGCGAAATTCTATCACTCAGAGAGGAAATTTCAGTCGTTCGGTTATTCCTTCATTCCTCTTTCTATCGTTCAGGGAATATCCTTTTACTAATCTTAAAATTTCATATCGGATGACTGAATTTTATTTTTTATTGTATTTTGTTTACCCACGTTTCACTACCACAAAGTAGAGGTCTGGTGGCTGAGTGGTTAGTCCGGCTGTATGGAGATCAAAAGGTCCCCGGTTCGAATCCCTGACTGGGCGGGGATTCTGAAAAGCCCTTAACCGACCATCACATCTGGCACAGCTTGCTGTGTAATGTGAAGTATACCAGAACGCTTCTGCCGTTCGGATTCCACGTTAAACTGTAGGTCCTCTGCATCGTGTAGGATTACGAGGTTTGGTTAGGGGTAGCGATGGCAGAGCCACATGCGCGACAAGTAGGTACCCCGTCAAACCGGCCGCAGAACTACCCTTCTGGGTCTCCCGGACAACAATGCCTCACGCCCTTTCTTTCTGTACTGCCGTACATTAGAGTCAATACTACCACTGCTTTATAAAATTTGAGCCTTCTATTGGTCTTTATTATTCAGTCTTCGTCGAATTGTTGCGCACATGTATTGAAATCGGTGAAGAGTCTTCTTCACTCTGTTATCTTTACTAAAACAATTCAGTGGGAAAATATTTCACTTGTGATAAAAAATGTTGCCTTTAACGAAGACAAAAACTTTTGTAGTGTAATTGTTGGCACAAAGAAGAAATTCTCGATGTTAAAGTCTTTGATGTTGGCGTCAGTGGTATAAGGGCAAGAGTACTCCCGAGGGTCGCCGGTTGAGTCCGACCAAGGACAGGGCTGGGAATTAATGTCGTATCCATCCTGTGTTGACTATACTCATTGGAAACAATGTACTGTAGAAACATTGGAAAGGTATAATAATATCTCTGCATCTAGCTGTATGGCCTAAGTAGCCAAATGCCATTAAAAAAAGACGCTCTTCTAGTTGTTGAGATATGAGTTGCTCTAGTTTGCTTCACCATATTGCAACTGTCTGATGGTATAAAGGAGACAAGTTGTACACAGAGGTAAGAATCAAGTGATAATGCCAGATGTTAAAATTACCAGAGAGCCTATTCTTGAATTGTGATGTCAATCCTTTACGAGGACAAGTGGTAAGGTTTCTCGCTCATTAGTTAGCAGTTGCGAACTCGCAAGGTTTGCTCTGTGTATTGGAGGGGATTAATGAAACGTTTACGGCAAGTAGCAGAGGGGCTCGGCGACCGCAGCCGACTCCCAGAGGCTATCGCCGAGAACTTGGCGAGTGTGCTAACGGCTGCACCGGCCCGGTTGGCCTCTGGGGTAACCGCCGCCACCAGAATTAATTATACGCGAGCGAGCGAGCGGGCGGGCGGTGCCGCGCCGGGAACGCAATTTGCGCGAGTGGGCCTCTCGCTCGCCAGCTAGTTGTCTATCGATTGGCGACCGACGTGCAAACAGAACAGTGCGAGCAACAGCGGCAGACGACCTGCTCGCTACCAGAGGACTGCGCTGCGGAGGAGGGAGGCTGCTCGAACAAGTGTTCACTGCGACAAAGTAGGCTCAGTACAACACATTCGTTTCAGCACGTGTAGTGCAGCAACACTGTACTAAAAAAAAAAAAATTGTGAACTTGGAATCTAATCTCAAGTGTCTTACACTTACCCTCATCATGATGGTTTTTAGGCTGTGTTACGAAATCATCAAGGCGAATACTGGGAAGGGGCCCCAATATCCGCCTATTAACATATACATAAGTGTTCAAGGAGGAAAAAAAAAAACAAAAAAAAAAACAGTATGCTACGAGTTGCTAATGAAATATTCTTGATAGCAGAAAAGGCAGAGGATATATATTCAGAAGTAACAGAATGACATGAAATAAAATACTGAAGGAAGAGTTTTGACTAAATTTAAATCAAAGAAAGACAATAATGATGAAATGCAGTAGAAATGTTAATAATAGTACAATAAATATAAAAATAGGATCGGGTGTGCGATAGAAGAAGTAAGGCAATTCTGTTACTTGGGATGTAAAATTAAAACTGAATGAAGACTGCACGTAAGACAGCTATTTAAATAGATAGTTATATACATAAAAAAGGCAATTTGGTGCATTAATAATATTCCTTTTTATCTTTATTCTTTTCTGTATAAGGCATTCGTATTCCCTGATATACAATTTCAGCTACTTCCAATGCAATGCGAAAGCGTTAAAAAATAGTTATTATTTAAATGGCAAAGGTTTCTTAGAAATTGAAAAGCTGCTTTAATTTCGTCTTATGAAGAAAAAGTTTCAGACAACTATAAGAATTGAATCTTAAAAACAATGTAGGTTTGATGCCGACATGTCGTATAATTTGCTGCTGATCCCATTCCTAGTCAGTGTTGCCACCATAATGACTGAAGGATCACTGAACACGCAGAGCCGTCCAAGCCTGCTGGCTGTTGGCCGTTTCCCACAGGAAATTGGCGGCAATGAGTTTTACGAGAGGCGGCGCGGCGGTTGGACGTGACTGTCCTGGCAAACTCGGCGAGAGGCGGTAAATAAACAAACAGCCAACATGGCGCCGCCGCGCACCGTCGAGCAGCTAACGGAACGCGCGAGTCACAAGCTGGTCTGCCCTCGTCTTCAAGCTGTCTGTAGAAGCAAAATCATCGAACTGATAAGCAACCACGAAAATTAGTGACGGTATGGATGGAGCAGATGTGATGGCATTACCGATCATAGGTATTATTATACTATTATTTGCGGGTAAGCCCATCAGGACTATTCAAAGAACTTAGAAGCCTTTGTTTGCTTTGCTTCATACGTCTGCTGTGGGCCTCTTTCCTCCTGTCAGACCATGTTATTCCATCTCTTACCTTCGGTCTTACTTCCCGGTCAATTTGGTGAATTTTGGGTGTAAACGTATGCCTGTTGTCTTTTAGAGCGAGTCTTGCTAATGTCAGCTCTTTCTTGATTTCGCCAATCCATTTGATTGTATCTGATACTACTATATTCCAGTTTTTATAGAATTCAACAAGTCTGTCAGGATTAATTCTTTTTCATGTGACCAAAAATTTTCTTCTGCATTTTCTAATATAACTGGGAATGTCTGTATCTTGAAAAATTTTCCTTTTTACTCCTGAGTCTGTATTAGTCTCCTGTGGCTTTTGGGCCCCACTTCTTCTTTTTCTATTAAAAATTAGTTTTTGCGATCCACAGAGACATTCTAGTTTAATAACTGTAATGTCTGTTTAATTTGTTGTAGATGTTTTGTGTTCACCAATAAGTTGTTTCCATATTTTGACAACTAACTTCATTGGCTTTTGTTTCAGTTCCATTCTCTTGGAATGTCTCGCCTAGAGACTTAGTATGGGATTCGTTTGATTTTTTCGTTTTTTGCTAGTTTGTATTTTGGTGGTTTTTTTCTTTGTTGCAGGTTATAAATTTTGTTTACTTAAATGAAATCTGTAATCCAACTTTCTCCGCTGTTTTCTTCAAGAGTTAGATCTGTTTTAGTCTATTACGATGTCACGGGGTTTCCAAGTAGTACAATGAAACGTGCCAAAGATATTATTAATAACAACTGCATTTCCCTGGAATGTCGCATTTTATATTTATTTATTGTATTTCTAAGCTTTCGACTAGCATTTTCCCCATTGTCAGAGATATTAAATTTGTTTATTTAGCAACCAGCGCCAAGTGTCATAGAGTAATAGGCCGCTGTTTTGGTTTAAGTTGATCGTTTTATTCAAAATTTCTAGAGGCATCGTCATTGGTCTTCTCTCCACAGCCTCCGCCACAGTTCGGCCAGTTTTACTTTATAAACCTGCCACAACCGCAACTTGGTGTGGGTGTAAACGGTCTTTCATCCTGGTTAATGCTTGGCCAAGCTTGAAACGAGTATTCCGGGAAAATCCAGTTACAAAGACGACAGAGAATCCTAATAAATCAACTATATTATGGTTTTTCATATGATAAAAGAGCTGGGTCGGGAGACAGAAGGAGGGCGAAGAGAATCCTGAGAGTGTACAAGTCGTATATTGGTGATAAGACTTGGAAAGATATTGATTGAAGAATTAGGAGCAATGCATGTGAAGGAAATAATGACCACGACCACAAGCTGGCACTCCATTTCATGCATAAAGGGGTGGAAAAAATTTGTTTTGTAGGTAAGAGGATCAGGGGTTGAATAAATTACCAGAGAAAGAGATTATTAATGTACCAAAAACTCTAAAAGGATTTAAACTAAAAATTCCTAGAGGGAAAATGTAGGCGGGTGCGGGAAGCGGAAAATGGTTTGTAGGGAAATTGCCACCGTAGCGAGCGCTGCATCGCAATTAAATTAAATAAAATAATCTTTACTATGACATTTTAAGAATATACGGAACAACTCAATCTTCAACAAATAAACAAATATCCTTGTCTTATCTCCACAAGATATAATCGACGGTTTTTTTTTGTAGACAAATCATGTTTGTTTGTTCTATGTCTAACACTTGAATTTCAAATAATCCGTTTTTAAAGCACCGTCCTCTCTCGTCAGAGATCATATTTTCACTCTCTGCACTACAAAAAAGATCACTACACACAGCACTCCATTCACTCGCCACAGATATTTCCTACTAGTTTTTTACAACATTTCTTCTTAACAATCCAAATACAGGGCGTTCGCCGGGAAACGCAACCCACTGTTAGCGCTACAAGGAAGAAACTGCTCCCGGCGAGCGAGCGCTCAGTTTCCGGCATTGTTCGACCGTCGGCCGCGGACTATTTCATAATAATTACGCTTCATAAACTTCATTAACTTGTGTGCTAAGCATTTAAATGTGACGTAATTAATTAGCTTACCTTATAAAAGATGCTGGAAGTGTTGACCCTCTTGTGTAATGCACATTTCACATCTTCTGAACATATTTCGAGACACACGCTGCCCTAACTGACTTAATAATTTTTTGGGTGACTGTTCTAGTCGAAAAGCGATATCGTCAATTTTCTCCTCTGTGAGAATACGGTTGACCGACAGTCTCTTTTTGTTAAAAAATGAACCCGTTTCTCTTACTTTTTTAACCAGACGCAGAATTGTTGATTTAGCTGGCTTTACTGCCAGCTAAATCAACAATTCTGCGTCTGGAAATTCGCCAGGAAATTCGCGACGAAATTTACTGCGACACTTTTTAAACGACTTCTTCTTCACATATGTATCGTAGAGAAATATTCTTTGTTGCAAACTGTAACGTACCATAATTTTACTCACACTCAAACACGGTACAGATTAATAAGAGTATGAATCCCCAAACCAGCCAAACCGCAAAGAAACGTTTATTCACAACACTGATGAATAAGAGACTGAAGTCACAAACTATCTACAATCCAAAGAAACCGTTCTTAACAATGTAAGGGTCACTGCACTGCACTGTTGGGGCAGCGGAGGTGTTAAACAGTGCGGTGATTCACGGTGCCGTGTGGCGGAAACTGCTGGCTAGACTGACCGAGCAAGTTGCCGACGGCAACAGACTGGGAGGGTAGCGTTTTCCGGCGAACGACCTGTAGATAACCAAGTAACCTTATTTTTCCTGTCTATTTAGTATCGGAATAAGTAATAATTATATAATTGCATACATTTTAGATCCTTTCCCTTCCACCAAGTATCAGAAGTTGATGCCAAACGTTTTTCCCGGTATAAACACACATTTAATGAGGGTAGAGAAAGCTTATAAACTGTGGGAGCAAAACTTCCTCAACGGACCGGAGGAGATATGTCGGGCGTGTGCTATGATTACTGCTGGTTGAAGTGGACGAGCGTGTCCCCATTGTCTGTCTACCCATTAGAGTGATGGCCAGTGGAACTAGTTTTGTGTGTTTTGGCAGTGGCGCGCGATTTGCTCTGCGTGCTATCACGGCAAACAGCCGGCGAGCGCTGCCTTCGTGACTCGACGCGGTATCGCTGCGCCGTTTGGCTGTTGGTATTAACGGTGTTTTATGCGCCCTATCCATGAGCACGACACGGCTCCGCCCTATAAAAATTTACCTGTCTACGAAATTTCTGCAAGGTAGTCTCGTACGGCGCACGCTTAGACCACAGGAAGGCACCTTTGAAAATATTGTCTACACTGATTGCATATCATGTTCAAAAAACGGAGAAATTTTCTAGCAAAGGGTGCAAAATGAATCAAGTGTGCAATGGAGTCATTACTATCATCGGAAGAATATCTACCGTAAAACAGGGCTACTTTGCACATGTTTCGGAAGGTTTATTTTATTTTAAACAACCAAGATTAATGATGTTTTTGCCAACAGAACAACGTGTCCTTTGGCTATCAAATTCATACCAATATCAAGCCCTACAAGCCCACCACAATTATAAATATATATATTTTTTATGTGTCAAAGTTAAACCGAATGTGTGGTTTCTTTGACAAGGCATTAAAATGCAATTAATGTCAAAGATCTTAAGTGTAAGGGTTACTTTAACATCATTTTGATAAAAAAATATTAATATTTTATTCATATTATAGGGGAAATTTAATTAAAAACAACGAATTATGGAGACCAATCAGTCATTTTTATTATCACTTACGTAGGTCACAAAATTATAGGCACTTAATCAGTCTTGTAATTATTATCTTTGGAAGTCAACAAGTTTGTGGCCTGTCTCTGCGTGAGGTTGTTCCGAGCTGCAAATTCGTTGACGAAGTCATATCCCGGCAAGTTGTCTTTCCACTGCTTTACAACCCTACCTTCCTTTTGAACCATTTGAAAAATGGTTTGAATGTCGGCCTTTGTACAAGGGAAACCCCACTCTGCTAGAACTCATATTCTATCTAAGGGGTCTAACAGAGAGATTTCCAGGCTTTCCTTCGTGTCTGTCATGGATCTTGTCAAGTATAGTAGTCCTGTTAATTTTGTACTTCTTGGCAGCACCTGCCTGGGCAATTGTTCCGGCTCTCATTCCTGCAACGGCTTTTAGAAGGTCTTCATCAATATAATTTTTATAGTTTCAAGCACCCCGTTTTCTTTTATACGTTCTGACCATCGTGATTTATTTGTAATGCAAATAAAGATTAGGTTAACCTACAACAGATAGAAAAAAATATAAACCATCGGTTAAATCATAAATTCACACATTATATGTCTTTTATCTACCCAAATCTAAATATGTTTAGGTAAATCCTACTAAACCCTTACCGAAAACTTGGCATCCAAACAATACGAAGCCTCCTTTACGCACCACACTACAAACACCAACGATGAAAACGTTCGAACTAGTCCTTAAGTCAGGTGACCGCAATGTGCCATCGCACTCTTCCTTCCTCCACCACGCGCTAGTAAAGTAGCCCCATAAACTGTCAAAGTTACCCGTACTGTTAAAGTAACCCCATTTTACGGCACACATAATAGCTTCTTGAATTTCATACATTGCACTGGTTCTTTAAAGAATGTGAGAAGACACTAAATTTTATTTGGTCGCTTTAAACTTGATCCTTGTAAATACTCAAAGTCATATAACGTTTTTACTTTTCTACTGTCTTTAAACTGCAGAAATAGATGTGTTTCTTTGCTAAACATTATTTCTGTTTCAGAACGTCTTACGATGTTTCGCTAATGAATTATTTGGTAATCGAACGGTCCCTGGTTCGAATCCCCAACTCTGCTGGGATTTTGAAAGGCCCCTAATTAGACTTTTATCTCTGGCACAGATTGCTGTGTAATGTGAAGCACGCCAGAACACTTCCGTGGTTTGGATTCCACGTTAAACTGTCAATCGCCTGTATCTGGTAGCACTACCGGGATAGGTTAAGGCGGCTACAATAGGGTCGATTTGCGCAACCTATAGAAACTCTGTCACCAGGTCATTCCACCTTTACTAATGAATTTATTCTTCTTTCTTCTGTACCTATTATTCTATTGATAAAAAATTTAACGTGGCAGATCGAAGTACATTTCTGTGAAGCTTTCTCAAGGTGGAATACGCCTATTTGGATATTACTGAATCTGAGATAAAAGTGAATCAACAAATTAACAACTCATTTGATTATTTAAGACCAAAACGTTAGTCTAGGCAAAAACGTTGAGACAAACGGAAAAAAAATTCTCGTCCGGAAAGCACTAAATTTTGTTTGCGATGCGAACATAGAAGAGGAAAGTAATGTTTTCATCAACAGATTTCGTGATTTTCTTAATGGTTTTTATTTTTATCGCTTTATGCCTCGACGAAGTCGAGGTCACTAAATGCGGAAAAGGACTGGTGACAAGGGATGGGAAAGAAATAGGCCATGGTAATTTGAAGGAACCATACCGGCATTTGCTTGAATTTATTTCGGGAAATAATTCAAAGCCGAAATATTGATGGCTGGACGGGGATTCAAACCTGAGTCCTCCTGAAAGCGATGCTAGAGAGTTACTAATCCAATCCTGGTTTGGATAACTGGCGTCAAAAAGGAATAACTCTAGGACTGATAAAAGTGATGTCATACTTTGGCGCCAAATTTCGTTTACTAACAACCACAGATACTAATGTTTCTGTTAGAAAATGATGTAGCACGATATGGAAATACAGAACAAGTACGGATTCGATTGGAATTGGAAGGAAATGACGTCCAGCCGGCTGTATCGACGATGTGCACGTAGACTAGCCGTGAATTCCAGCCACCTCGGTGAATATATTAAGTCCGTGGCGTGCGGGCCCCAGTTTACGATGCCCGAGAACAATGTATCAATAAACCCGCCTCAGACAATTAGGTTCGGCAGCCTCCAGTATGCAAATCCGTCCTGGCCAACAACAAGTACAGCAACGGAATTACAATAACCACGCTGTACAGGGGCAACGGTCAGGAACAGGAGAGTCTCAACCCCCAAGCAACTGGCGAGAGGACGTCGATTGAAACGCCTGCTTCAGATACTTAACAGGGGTAGAACTGGTAACAGGAAGATGCCGGATAGCCCGACAAGATAGCTATTACCGAGCGGGGCGGTGTAACGGTTAGCCGTTCTCGCCTCGCATTCGGGAGGACGGCGGTTCGAATCCCCGTCCGGGCATCCAGATTTGGGTTTTCCATGGTTTCCACAAATCACTCCAGGCAAATGCCGGGATGCTTCCTTAAAAAAAAAGGCCATGGCCGAATTCCTTCCCATTCCTTGCCCCCATCCTTGCCCCCCATCCTTTCCCGTCTCTAAAAGACCTCGATGTTAAAAAGAGACGTAAAGCAGTTAAAAAAAAAAAGGTAGCTATTATCTGGTTCCCGCAGGCAAAGTGACCAAAAATAAAACTTTACACATCATTTGTAATGAAATTTTGTGTGGTAATATAATAATAATTTCGTGTAGTCTAAATCACCTGGTGACTGGTGACGATTTCCGCCCCTGTCGTAGCCGACTTAACCTAACGTGGAATCCGAACCACGGAAGCGTTGTGGTGTACTTTATATTACACAGCAAGCTGTGCCAGAGGCGAAGGTTGGGTTAGGGGCCTATGAAAATCCCCACCGAGACAGGGATTCCAAACGGGGACTTTTTGATCCCCAGTCAGACGCTTTAATCACTGAGTCACTAGACCACTCATTTTGTAGCGCGATATGTTATGATGATCGCAAAACAGACTAGAAAATTACTAAAGAAAATAGTGTAAATCGCAAAGCCTTTGGTATTCGCTGAATTTCTTTCCTTTCTTTGGTATACACGCTGGAACATACATTTTAAATGTAAAGTGATCTTAGAAATAGACCAAAAAATATTATAACTACGTTCTACAGTGATTGTTTTGAAAAAAGAAAAGAAATTTCTATTATGCGACAAATAAAAAGCTCTGACATCTTTCGAATGTCATTTTTTTACCTGAATGCATCACAGACAAATCTAATCAAGGAAGTCCATAGCTTTTCGTAGGTAATCCATCTAGTTATTCAATCAGATCATGAAACATTGAAATATTTTTTTCATTTTCTTTCTGCAGTTTAAAAGGGAAATTTAAATTAAATTAAATTGTAATGTAACGCATGCTGCGGCGGCAATTTCCCTAAACATCCATCTTCCTCCATTTCTGCATCCACCTACCTATAACCTTTACAAATTTTAACTTTAAATTCTTTCATCGTGTTTGGCAAATTATTAATCATTTCTCTTGGTAACTTATTCCAATCCCTGACACCCTTACCTCAAAAAAGAGAATTTTCCTACACCGTTGAGCCTGAAATCGAGTGCCATCTTGTGGTCATCGTCATCTTTTCCCTTCCATGCATTTCTTTCAATTCTTACACCAATATGTTTCCATGCCTCATCACAAATATACGCCTTGTACACTCCTATGACCCTCGCTCACGTGTAGCTGCAATTACCAAAGTTGATTATTCAAGAATCAAACCTGATGTATCGAACTGCTTTCTTTTTTATTGTGCTAGTGACAATTAATAACTTGAGCAAATATCATCTCCAAAGTTGTAATCAATCTGTACAGAAATAAAAACTTCCAAATCGTAAAGTGGCTAAGAAGACACGACTTGAATCTTTAAATGCTTAGATCTGAACTCTCAAGCCGTGGTTTCTGATCAGTCATTTGTGATCCGATATGCGGAAGCATAGCGGTTCACCCAGTCACATTGAGGCATTTCCTAGAACCAGTTAACGTTACTAGGCATTCATTCCCAATAACTCAACGTGTCGGTAAGTGTAATTACAATCCAATAATTAATAATTAATTCGTACTGAACAAAGCGATTTAACATTGAAATAAACCTGTAACTGCAATATGAACCTGGTACAATGTGAAAATATTGTTAAATACATCGAAAAAATTAGGTACACGGCTGGTGACCTATTATAACTGTTAGTTATAATTTTATAATTAATATTAACAATAACCGAAAGGCTACAGTAGCAATACATCAGTAGCCGCGGTTGTTTGACCACATAAATCAGCCGCCATCTTTACAATTGCAGAATTAATTTTACTAGTGTGTCCGAACGGACTAGATGTCGCAATGTTGCTTGTTGTAGCTTACAAGGAGATTGCAGTCTAAATAAGCTTGATTCTTGGTATCGGAGTAGATTCTTTTTATTTTTATTTTGCTGTAGGCTTGTGATTTCTCGATCCTTTCCGGCAAAGATGGTCGCCGCTGTAATACTTACAGACTCTATATAGGAATAAACTTAATATGTCCTGAAATTTAATTATTTGTATTTATCTTCTCACAACGGTTCCTCTGATACCAACAACATATTCCGGCCGTGTTAAAATATACTTGGACAACGTTCCGATCAGAGAGTCCACGTAGGATCGATCAGTTCACTTTCATCTCAGCGGTTGTTACTCCAAACATCTAAATCACACTGGTCAATTATATCAGTCCAATTACATACTTTTCTTCTTGTTTCGACTTTCAATTCAACTGTGACGTTATTTCGAACAAAACTACCTTTTTTCTATAATTTCATTAATAACGCTACTTACGCCATCTCTAACAACACCAGTTCTCATCCAAAGATACTATATTTCTGAATATATGAATCTAAGCGAATAATCGCTATTTCATCTGCTTTCAATTCAACCGTGACGTTATTTCGAACAAAACTACCTTTTTTCTATAATTTCATTAATAACGCTGCTTACGCCATCTCTAACAACACCAGTTCTCATCCATTTCTGAATATATGAAACTAAGCGAATAATCGCTATTTCATCTGCTTCTCTTTTCCCTGTTAATTCCATGCACATTTATTTTCTTAATTAACTTAAATTCATTACTATTATTAACACCCCAATATTACTGCTATTATTTATAAAGTTACATTTCCGTCTAAATCTGTGGTGTTCCCTCAACAAACTCTCGCCATTTCAATTTTGAGATCTTGCTATGTTACATAGACTATTAATAATTTATTTTCGGAATACTTTTTGAATACCAAATTGAGTAAGTCTACTGTACTTTATTTATTCACAATGGAAATATCAAGTTGAGTAAGCGATTTGTTATTTAACTTGCTACTTTCAGAGCTATTCAGTACTTCTCTTGTTCTTTAACTACCCAGCGTCGATTTTCCGCAATGCACTTCCTGGTCTGCAGTTTGATTAGTAATGCAACCTGCGGGGTTGTGGATTGTATTGGATGGAAGAAGCGCCCAGGTGGACTTATGTGGACTGGTGCACGAAGCGGTCGATCAATGGGCTTCACGGCCGTGTTGTTGACGCAGCGATCCGTGCAAAGTGCTAGCCTGAGTCCTCACGGGAGGATCAAAAAAGAAAAAGCCACAGGATTGGCACTGTGGAGAGAGAATGCGTGGGTGTAGGACTCAGCAACAGCGGACCAACAACAAGGTAGTCGGACGAGAAACAGGCAGAAAGCAACCCAACTGAAGCGCAACTCTTCATTTTGGAGCAGTGATACAATCGTGATGTCATCACAGTCTTTATTTTTAAATGACAAACGTCCAGAAATTTGAGATGACTATTAAAGGAAGAGTTTGAATAATTAGTATCTTCATTTCGTTATGGATGGATGAAGTTGGAAGTTATGTATGGATGAAGTTGGAAGTTATGTATGGATGAAGTTGGAAGTTATGTCTGGATGAAGTTGGAAGTTATGTCTGGATGAAGTTCGAAGTTATTTACAGATGAAGTTGGAAGTTATATCTAGATGAAGTTGGATGTTATGTCTGGATGAAGTTGGAAGTTAGTTGGAAGTTATATATGGATGAAATTGGAAGTTATGTCTGGATGAAGTTGGAAGTTATGTATGGATGAAGTTGGAAGTTATGTCTGGATGAAGTTGGAAGTTATGTCTGGATGAAGTTGAGTGTTATGAATGGCACTCTAAAAATTTCACGGACTAATAAGGTAAAAATGTCTTGTTACGAGAACTGAGTCTTTTCTGGTGTACAATTTCTTAAAATTCCTCTCTTGTGTTCTGCCGGATAAGTTCTGCCATTCAGGACTTTTCGACAGTTATCTGCGCTGTTTTAATCAGAAGAAATGGAAGGTAGAAGTGGTTACTGCTAGACGATACGTCATACTTCATAATCTCAAAATTAATTTTATTTTGTAACATAATGTGCGTCGAGAAAAATACATTATTTAATTGAAGCAAGGTTGTAACATCCTTGTTCGTTCCTGAATTAACTATTACCGCGTTATTAAAAAGCCTGTCTTGTTGTGTTCTTATGAGCTGAGTACTACTGAAGTTTAAACAGTTGCTATGATCCAAGAATCCCCATTTACATACAGCCTATCTACGGTTAAGACCAGGAACAACACAAGCTAGCTTTCCTTATTAATGACTATTACGTATTCATTTCTTTTACGCTTTACTAAAATATGAAGGATACACAACAAGCAGATATCCTTCTTAAGAACCAAAAATAAATGCATAATGAAACTATTTTCTTTTATTCTTCCTTAAAATAATTGAATCTGAATTAATTTTTCCTCTTCGCCGTTCTATTATTTCCACTTTCAATAATGGAAGTAATAATCCGTGAGTGTGGCTTCGTGCAATAAGAAGCCAACACACTGGTTCATCAGCGGACCTGATTGCGGTTTTAAGGCTGTTTCTTGGAATAATCTAGACGAATAAATTATACACTTCATAAACAAAAATACAGTTATCATACAGAATCCGAAGATTCAACGTTCTGGCCTCTCATTCGGGTGCCAACGATCTGAGTACGTATATTAAACCAACAACCATTAATAGATGCTGTTGTTGTGTTTTAATAACATGGGTTAAGTTTAATCTGTTGCTATGAATCAACAGCCCCGATTTACACACTGCTGAGGGAAATATGTTCCATGCATCATATGTTTGATAGCGCAATTGCATGTCATGTAGTTGCTTCTTCCGTTTTTTTCAGTCTAGAATGGAAATAATAATAATAATGTAAAAAAAAGAGAGAAGTGGATAAGAATTTTTAAAAGAAATCGAGGTAACTGAAAAATGTGGAAATTCGATGATATTACCGGACTACACACATTGTTCTCTAAAAGGATCAGCGTCATTTAAGAGAAATAAACTTGTTAGACACCTCTGGTCTGGAATAACAAATTTTATTTGATCCCTATTTGGATAATACCTATTTCGATTTTTTGTACGTTTAAAATTATTAACAGTTTATTTACACTGTGTGTGCTAATATTTTAATACTAGAAGCATAAAGTGATCTTGAAATCATCATCTGAAAGGTACAACTTTTATATATATAAACCTTCAAATTCAGAAAGAAATTCCTGCATTTGTTGGAACATAATATATTCAAACACGTTTTATGAGATTTTTAAGATGCATTTCCAAAATCTATTAAGCATGAAAACATTCTTGTATTCCTTCAACAAGAATGTCCTGAACTTATCAAAGATTACGAACCATAATAATAAACTCAAATCATAAAGCACAATCTTTCATGGCTGTATAAATATTAAAGATGGCATCCTCTTAATAAATATTTTTCTAATTTTTAAACTTAACATTTTTATACCAAATTCATAGCCGTCACAATACGTAATGTGACTGCGAAAATTTCCTTTGGTTTGCCATCGGAAGTTCATAAAATTGCAAAGTGTGTTAAGACTGTAACCTTTCCCTGTTGTTTCTGCTTTAGAGAACAACTGTCCTCTGAAAGTTAGTATTCAGAGCACGCGGAAATTCCCCATTTCATTTCTTTCTCTGTGTTTCCAGTTAATTATGCCGTGTGGTATTTAATTCACAAAAATCTCTATTTATGCAAATGAGTTAAATAAAACAAAAGCGTTCATAATGTGACCGAAATTATCATTTCACTGCTCATGTCAGCTGTTATTTGAGATACGCGGCCAGAATACTAAATCAGGTATTTGTTAAATAACTCAGTGCACCCGCATAATTCTGGATGTCGAAGATTCGCTACAGTGAATGATAAAGACTTAGTTACATGACGTAACTGACAACAAATGGGAAAAACTAATCTGAAAAGTCTGGGAGAACTTTTATTTAACCCGTCAGGTTAATCGTTCTTCAATAGTATGTGAAATTATTTATTTAGATAATATTTTCAGTATTACTTCGGCTGTTTGTTTTCTGATGGTAATCTCATGGAAAAAAATTCTAAAAAAATAGTTCTTTATTTACTAACTGTCTGAATAAATAATTTAAGTGATAAAAATGACGAAAAATCAGTTCACCAAAAATTCACCAAAGTTTCTTGATTATGGCTATTATTTAACACAAATTTTACACATGAACAAGCAATTTCATAGCAAACAACAAATAGCAGTGTAAATCACAGAGTAAAACATTCTAAGGTTAAATGAAAAAAGTCGAATGACGCCGGTAAATGTTTAAATACCGCTTATATTGTCCCACGCTTATTGAAAAACCTAAATGTTATACAAAAGATCAAGTTGTATTTATTGAACAAATGTTACACTCTTTAAAATTGATAACAGTATGGAAGATAATTAATCATTCCTACATTAATTCAAAGCTATTCAATTTCCTGCATAAAAAGGTCTGAAATTAAAAAAAAAAAAATTCATTCCGTTAGCAATTTAGAGAGTTGAAAATACTCGGCAGGCTTTGCTATATGTGTCTTTATTGCAATTACAATAAATATATCGAAATATTATTTGATTCTTGATCACCTAACTTCATTCCTATGGCATATATGTACCGAAATCTTATGGCACGACAGAGCATATCATAGTTGATTACCAAATATTTACTGTAACAGATAAACGGTAAAAAACGTTTTCAGACTTTTGTTTTTTTATATACCACCTTCGAAAATAGTGTTCCATTGAAGTCAAAGATCTTTAGTTGCAAAGATAGTAAGTAAACCTAATGGAAGCAACGGCTGAATTTTGTGAATTCCTTTCAAGAAACGGATATAGACAATTTGTTATAGCATTTTGGAGTCAGTGTGCATGAAAGAAAAAGCAGAGATCTTCGAGCTCAAGTGCTAACTGCTACAAACTCTGATTCGAGATAAGAATTCGGCTGACCTACTAATCATGCAACTATGTTTGTAAAAAAAAAACAAAGATGCGTTGAGTAAGTTAGTCCATGCTTCTTAAGCGATAGAAACGAGCCTTGAATCTTGTTCATGACCTTATATCGAGAGAAATTTGATATTAGATTCTTTCAACATTTTGAATGTTTTTGTAAGGGAGTTGGCATCTGTGATTAATTGCCAGTAACTGTAAGTAACGGTTTCTAAATAAGACCCTAGTAACGTGCTATTCCGGTATTCAAGTATATAATGAATTGGCTAGACTTCTAATTGTTTTAATACAGATTCAAACTGATATCAAGTTTTTTTAGATCTCTGGATCTTCTTTTTCAATGTCTCTAGACGTTTGGTGCTGAGATTCGATTAAAATTCACAGATAGAAACGCTTCAATTGCTTTTAATAACGTTTTTGAATAAGGGGAGGATTTTCAGTGAACACAAAATATTATAAGTCATTTTGTTTACTATAAATTCAATCAACACAGTGCTACATGATCAATCCCACCCCCCCTTTCTCCCCCTTCGAAAACTGCAGGTTCAGTTCGATAAGTTTGTGCAGTCAATGTTTTCCGTAAAGAAAATTATGTTAAAACAGTGTCCACACTTAACAATATACATTCGATGTGAACATAAATTCACCGATTGCGTAGGTTTCAACTGTATAAAGTTCTCGTCGAGGAACTGTCTTATATCAAACACGCACAAAAATAAGATTACTGGTTAAGAATGCAACGAGCACGTACCGCGCTTTTCTTAAAAATGACTTTTATTGTGTTCAGTACTAATGACAGATTTCGACGCATATTTAAAACGACCGCATCTTTAGTTTCCCATAACGCTTTTTGAATTACGATAAGACTCGATTCTTATTGGCTCAGGAAGTTCGTGCAACACATTTAGGGGAAGTAGTACAGTCGTTCCAGAGTTGCTTTATGAGATAGTTGGGTCATACCTTAATTTTATTATTTAGTATTGGCTATTTCTTATCTACCCGAACGATATTGACTTAATGATAACTATATTTCGGGATATGCCATGCTGCTTATTTGATAATCTAGGCTTCCGGCTGCCATTTTACAGCCTTCGTCAGAGATGCTATTTATGGTGACATAGCAATGAGCGCCAAACATGGCAACAAACTAAAAATTTTATAGAACGAATGAATGCAGTTCCTGGTGGGCGGTACTAGGAGCTGGGAAAAAAAAGGGTCAAACTATACTAAAAATACATCTTCCTCAAGACATTTATCTATCGAACAGTGACTTTCAAGAAGAAATGAACCAGTAAATCATATATTGTGAAACAAGATTATCCTCAGCGCTGAAAACTAAAAAACTATATGTATTCCATGAATAAAAGTGTAGTTATATTAAATCAATTTGGTTACAACTGTTTTTATTACTATTTTCAGACTGATAATTGTTCTATATATACATATTTAATACTAATAACTGTTCTTATTATTTTAATACTGTTGACACTTTTTTCACTATTGTCGCAAAATATTCACTGTATCACTGTTATGTAACTACTGAGGGGCCTAATAGGCTGACCTCAACCATGTAAATAAGAATGCTACGATTTGTAGAAGACAACTTTATCCTGTAAAGCTAAATTTGCTGATCGGATAATAAACATATATATATATAAAAGCATCGCAGAATAATAGGCCGCTATCTTCGTTGAAATTGTCGCTTTATTTTTTAATTCTGCTGCCTCTTTCCCTTCACTCAATCTAGAAACATCTGTTGGATCATTTGAAATTCTGAATATGTCCAACGTGGCTCAGAAGCATTAATTTATGTTCACGAAAAATGAGTACGTAAGTAAAGAAAGGATGTGTTGGACACGCTGAGTGGCGTGGTGTGTGGCTAGCGCGGCTTGTGGCGGTTGGTCCAGCCGTGGGCGGCTGGCTCGCTGCCTGGAATGCGGACCGTGCACTCCAGCCGCACCTGGCAACCTGCACCGTTACCAGAGGTGGCTGCCCTTTCCAGGCGCCATCCGTCAGCTGCGAGGCCTAGCAAGTGTCGGACCCCAACGATAAAACGACTTCACCCTCTGTACATCAATATTTTTTGATGATATATGTTTCAGTGTATATGCTTCCAGTAAAGAGATCGTCTGTTCTTTGTGAGGGAACTATTTGAAAACATTTAAATGTTTGTTTCTAAAATGGTTTCTTTGAGTAGGAGGCTGTTTTGTCTTTGGTCAAAGAATAACATTAATGATCGCTGGACATCAAGTCAGAGATGGTATGGGTTTGTTGAACTGAAATGAAATGGTCTGCGTGTTATAAGACCAGTATTATTCATAATAAAGTTAAGAAGAAGAACAATTAATGTGTACTGTTAATATATGAAGAGACCTTGAAAATTGTTGAAACTATGGAGAATGTGGATTGTGACAAATAAATTTTTTAATGCAGGAAGCAAATGTTTTTGAGTATTTATGGAAAGGGAAGTATGTACGAATTTAAATATTATTGTAATCTATTTGAGTTATTTTAAAGTTATTTAAAGATTTTGGTTGGTGGAATGGGATAATATCCACTGACCCTAAATTGGTACTGACCTGTTGAAATTTGTTATAACTGCTTTTTTATAATGTCCTCTTCACGTTTTGCACTTTCATTTCTCGGAAAAGTAGCCACGAATTAATTTAAAAATGTCGAAATGTGAGACGATCCGCAACCGCGAAATGTTAACAACACTGCAAAAATGACATAAAAATTATCGGTACAGGGGTCATATGAAGCTAAACAGGTTCTTTCTGTCATAGTGATCGTGGTTAGGTTGAAATTCAGCCTGAACCAAGAGTAAAAAGTTTACGGGAAATTCGTTCTGCGGCATCCATCTCAGAAACGGCGCATTTGTTTACAACGGAAACAATCGATTGTCTCTGGCCGCTTGTATCGATTCTAAGATGGCGAGTCTTGTTGTACTGTATCTCGTATAAATGTTTTATGTTTGTTAACTTCGTGCAACGTTTTACAACGAGGTGAAGTTAAAACAAAAAGAAAATATTACAACAAACGATTTATACCATCATTTCAAAAGATTGTCATTGTTTTTGCAACACCGGCGGGATTTAATAGGTACGCGTCACTCTTAACGCTATGGCAGTTGCTGACGTTCAGTCATCTAAATTATGAATTAACTGGTGTTCATTGCTTTATGTTTCTTCCAAGCTTCCTGTTGTGATCTGTTGTTGTTAATAATGTTGTTCCTATTCTATTGTTGTTAATAATGTTTTTCAGGTTCTATTATTGTTAATAATGTTGTTCCTGTTCTAACCTGTTATTGTTAATGATGTTGTAACTGCTCTGACCTGTTGTTGTTAATGACATTGTTCCTGTTTTGATCTGTTGTTGTTAATAATGTTGTTCCTGTTTTATCGTTGTTAATAATGTTTTTCACGTTCTGTTATTGTTAATAATGTTGTTCCTGTTATTGTTAATGATGTTGTAACTGCTCTGACCTGTTGTTGTTAGTGACATTGTTCCTGTTTTTATCTGTTGCTGTTAATAATGTTGTTCCTGTACTATTGCTGTTAATAATATTTTTCATGTTCTATTATTGTTAATAATGTTGTTCCTGTTCTAACCTGTTATTGTTAATGATGTTGTATCTGTTCTGACCTGTTATTGTTAATGACATCGTTCCTGTTTTGATCTGTTGTTGTTAATAATGTTGTTCCTGTTCTATTATTGTTAATAATGTTTTTCATGTTCTATTATTATTAATAATGATGTTCCTGTTCTAACCTGGTATTGTTAATGATGTTGCTCCTGTTCTAACCTGTTATTGTTAATGATGTTGTATCTGTTCTGACCTGTTGTTGTTAATAACATTGTTTCTGTTTTGATCTGTTGTTGTTAATAATGTTGTTGCTGTACTATTGTTGTTAATAATGTTTTTCATGTTCTATTATTGTTAATAATGTTGTTCCTGTTATTGTTAATGATTTTGTATCTGTTCTGACCTGTTGTTGTTAATAACATTGTTCTGTTTTGATCTGTTGTTGTTAATAATGTTGTTGCTGTACTATTGTTGTTAATAATGTTGTTGCTGTACTATTGTTGTTAATAATGTTTTTCATGTTCTGTTATTGTTAATAATGTTGTTCCTGTTCTAACCTGTTATTATTAATAATGTTGTATCTGTTCTGACCTGTTGCTGTTAATGATGTTGTTCCTCTATTGATCTGATGTTGTTAATAATGATGTTCCTGTTCTATTGTTGTTAATAATGTTGTTCCTGTTCTAACCTGTTATTATTAATGATGTTGTTCCTGTTCTGACTTGTTATTGTTAATGATGTTGTATCTGTTCTGACCTGTTGTTGTTAATGACGTTGTTCCTCTTTCGATCTGTTGTTGTTATTTATGTTGTTAGTGTTCCTAACTATTATAACAGAAATTCTTCTGATACGAAATAAATAACTAACTACAGTGATAATTTTCTGCATGACTGTTAGACTTTTTGACTTCTAATAATATTCAGTGCCCCTGGTGACGGATAAGCTCGTTGAGGGACCTGCGTTGGCGGCGTTGTGGCCGTTGGCACTGGCTGTGGCGTCCCCTCTCGTCCTTGGCGATGGTCAGCGACCGCTGGAGGACACTCCCAGCGTGGCACAGCCAGCCAGCCAGCATTTCACACACCAACTAACACGGGGAAACAGGAAACAAAATGTAATTGATACGGGTCGCCACGTATAATTAGCCGCATTCTTTGTGCGTGAAATTTTCATACACGTGTCCCCGGTGCGCATGCATTGTAATTGTCTGCACACGGCAGTGGGCAGGCTCGCAGCGCGGAAGAACTTTCATGAATTCGGAAACGGATGCAGCGCTGCGGCAACAGCGGTGAAATGTTTCAAATTAGAGCCGCGCTCTAGCCCGGGGCAGGTGAAGTGCGCGTCTACAATTAATACTGGCGGCTCGCACGCTGGAACGACGCTAAATTCTTTATTTAAGCCAAAAACTAACACAGGCAGAGAGTGCTTTGCACCGGAACTAACTCGGTGCGTTCCATCCCCGAACAGCACGAGGGAAGAAAGACTTCACGTATCAACAGTACAGCACCAAATTTCCATAATCTCATATCTCCTGGTGCTAAATAAGGTAAAAACTATTGGAGTTGATAAAAAGGTGATTTGCTGGGTAGAAGAATTCCTAAAAGGTAGAAAGCAAGCATGGAATGAAGATAAATTACAAGAAAAGTCAGCTTATTAGATATACAGATAAAAAATAAAAGGTTAATTATGATTATAGGGTGGGGTCAGAATTGCTTGTTGAAAACTTGGCGTAACGTTTGATAGCAAACTCAGTTGGGCAGTACACATTGGGCAGGTGGTAGGAAAAGGTTTCAAAATCATTCATTTACTGGAGAGGGTGATGAGAGGATGTACCTAAGAAGTTAAGGAGTTGGGTTACAAAATTGGTTGAATATGGTGGTGTAGTTTGGGACCCACATTTCGGTTATCAAATACAGGAGTTGGAAGGTGTGCAAAGAAGAGCAGCTAGATTTGTTTGTGCAAATTATCTTAGGACCCAGTAAGTAACTGATATGATAAGGGAGCTGGGTTGGGACTCATTGGAGGAAAGGAGGAGGGGGAAGAAAGTGCTGGGAATCTACAGGGCATATGTTGTTGATGGAGCTTGGAGGGATATTGGTCAAAGAATTAGGAATTTGGAAAGGTGATAATGACCATTACCATGACCACAAGATTGCGCTCGATTTCAAGCATAAGGAATTGGGAAAGTTTTCTTTTGTTGGTAAGGGTGTCAGGGATTGGAACAAATTACCAAGTGTAGTGATGAACAATTTTACAAATACGCTTATGGAATTTAGAATTAAAATTTGTAAATCATAATAGTAAATGAGGGAGGAATTTAATATTCCAATTATAAAATTAAATTTTAAAAGATATGTGTATAAAAAACGGGCAAATGGATGACTGGGGGAATTGCCACCGAAGTGTTAGCTCCATCGCAATTAAAATTAATAATGATAAAAAGTTAGGATAAGAAATGCAGTGTCAAAAGAAGTGGAAGTGAACATGAGCGTTCCACAGGGTGGTGTATTGGGACCATTGATATTCGTTATTCTATTGAATGATTGTGTTAATAGTTTACTGTCAGAAGTTAGATTGTTAGCAGATGACATAATATTATATAAAAGGATCAAAACAGTAGAAGCCTGTAAAATGCTGCAGGGTGTTGTAGATAGGATAACTAGCTGGGTGAGTTAACATGGGATGAAGATAAATGCAAAGAAGAGCCAGCTTATTAGGCACATAGGTATAAAGCTAAAGGTCGACAATGATTATAAAGTGGGTTAGGAGCTGATTGAAGACTCGAAATGTAATTACCTCTGCATAACATTTGATAGCAGACTTAACTGGGCAGAGCTCATTGGGCAGGTAGTAGGGAAAGTGTTCAAAATCCTCACCTGTTGGAAAGAGTGATGAGGGGACGTACTAGAGAAGTAAGGGAATTGGGTTACTAAACATTGGTCAGACCACTGCTTGAATATGGTGGTGTAGTTTGGGACCAACATTTTGGGTGTCAAATACAGGAGTTGAAGAGTGTGCACAGAAGGAGATTTTTCTTTGGAAATTACCGCAAAACTCAGTGAATAATCTGATTAAGGAACTGAAGTAGAATTCATTGGGAGATAGAAATAGGGTAAAGAGAGTCATGGAGTGTACAAGGCGTATATTGGTGACGAAGCATGGCAAGATATCGGTGGAAAAATTAAGGAAGGGGCGTGGAAAGGTTTAGATAACCATAACCTCACGACTGCACTTGATTTTGGACACAAGGGTGTGGGAAAATTTTCTTTCATAGGAAATGGAGTGAGGGACTGGAATAAATTAGCTAGAAAAATTATGAATAATTTAACAAAAACACTTAAAAGAAATTAAAGTAAAAACTAGTAGAGGGCAAAAGTCGGTTGGAAGAGGAAAGAAGAAAGACGGCTGTGTAGGGAGATTACCACCGGGGCGTGAGCTCCATTGCAATTTATCAATTATATATATATATATATATTGTGATTCAAAAAAGTTGGTGGAAGAACTATTTCGTTGTTCTCGTAAACGAAGGTGGAAGTTCCCATGTTTAAAAATAAAAATTCAAACGAAACCTATGTCGTACGTATACCTTAATCTTTAAAATGATAGCTTCATTTATCGATTTCAGTTAGGTATGAAGGGAGAAAATGGCGTGTGATAAAAAAAAAACACCTTATAGAAATAATATATATGATTTGGATAAAACCAAAGGACAGTACTATCTACTATGATATCTATGGACCAAAACCTTATGCTGCTATGTATTTTCTCAGTAGATTTCAATTCAGCTATCAGTTGATAACGGTAGTGGATTCTAAAACTGCTTCCCTCCCATATAATTGTGCCAGCTGGGTCGGAATATCAGGTCCAATTGAATCACAGACAAAAAAGCGAAGAAAAAAAAGAGGAAAATAAATTACTGCGCGAATCGAGTAAAGCGATTAAAATAACATCCAGATGAACATTCGGCCCTTTCCCGGCCCCCCTCTCCTCCCTCTAACACGCACTGCTTTAAATCGGAGTTCGGAAGGGCTGATTTAAGGGCCAGGCGATTGGAGTGTCTGCGGCAAATTGATACAAGGAGGGGCAGGGCCACAGCTGCGACACACGTGTGCTCCACGCGCTCCCACGCTCCCACACACACACACACACACACACACACACACACACAACACAACTACCAACACTAATCTGCGGTCTGTAGGTTTTCTTTTGTTGCAACGCAAGTTTGCGATGAAATATATCATAAAAGTCTGTAAGGAAAGTAAGTGGTTTTCAAGTCGACAATATGACTTTAGGCAAGGATACTAAGGCACTATCAATAAATTACGTAACAGTTTATGGAGGAAGGAGGGGATCAACAAAGTGTGACATCGTGGGGGCGGGGGGGGGGGGGAGGGAAATCATAAACATCGTGACGTCACTTGAATAATTTGTACCACTTTTTTGGCACGTGGTGACCGTGCGAGTTTACGCTCGCTGTACCTACGGTGCCACACTTCGACTGCCTTTGACATACGCTGAAAGGCCAATACTATCTTTGAGTCTTTGACAAAATATGACTTCCGCACGCTTATTTAAACGATCGTGTGGCATCTCTGGTCTATATCTTTCATCACACAAAGCCACTAACCAACACAAGCAATCACATAAGAGGCAACAAGAAGTTTTGCCCATCACCAAGATTCGTCCTCATAGAATTGCAGCTAGACGTGACAGAGAAGTTCTTTGTTTAAAAAAAGATTGCGGTGCTATATGGTTGGATGAAGAAGATGTTGACACATCGAATGTTCCTAACATTATCCAAATCGACAACAAAGTGACTGCTATGACAGTCATAAATAATGGAGCGGGATTCATTGGAAGTCCATAGTGGGAGTGTATAGGGCGTATATTGTTGATGAGGCTTGGAAAGATATTGGTGGAAGGGTTAGGAGGAGTGCATGGAAGGCACAAGCTGGCTCTCGATTTTAGCCACAAGGGTGTGGATTTTTTTTTTTTTTTTTTTTTTTTTTTTGTATGTAAGGTGTGAGGGATTGGAATACGATACCAAGGGAGATGATGAATAATTTGTCAAAAACGGTGAAAGAATTTAGACTTGAAATTTGTAGAGGGTAAAAGTAAGGGGTTACAGGAAAGGGGGGAAATGGGTGTGTAGGGAAATTGCCACCGGAGCTTGCGCAATGGGCATAAAAAAGTTGTGTAATTTAATTTTCGGTAAAGACTCAAAATAGAGTAAATTAAAATCATTTATGCTTTGCTACTAGAACGCAAACGAACGGAAAATGCATTACTATGCCTCTTAACGTCGGCTAGATATGTGTGTACAAGAAACACTTCGTCAAAAATTAATTTTTACTCAAAACACAACGGTTATTAGCACCAGGGTGGCATGCTGATTCTATGAAATATTGGGCGTAATAGTGCAAAGCAACATGAAACGGGACCTGCACATAACTTCTGTCATAGTTAGAGCTAATTGCAGATTACGATCTATATCTCTAATTGTGAAGAATTGCAACGCTGATGCAAAGTAGACAGCGTATAGAACTCTGGTGTGTCCACGTTTGGACTACTGTTTTGTCGTTTTGGATCCGTATCACACGGGATTGATTGACAATATAGAGAAAAACAGAGGAGAGCCGCTCGATTCGTGACTGCTCGCCACAGACCTTACGAAATCGTCACAGAATCAATGCATAAATTGGGCTAGGATTGTCTGCCAGACAGACGACGTACATCTCGTTTGAATATATAGCTAAACATTTGAACATGTTATTTGCGAGTGCGACGGAATAATACTTCTACCGAGCCATTTGGTTCTCAATAACAGGAGAGATAACAGTAGGTAAATTAGGTGTCGTACGTACGGATGCTTGTGCGAATTCTTTCCTCCCTCGTGACATACACGATCGGAATTAACAGAGCTAGTTTTGTTTGAAAGCATCCTTTGCCAGCAACAATTTTTTGAATTGCAGGGTATAGGATTTGATGTACCTTAAAAAAATGAAATCAGTCTACTAAATAACTGCCAGACCGCGTACAAAGCTAGCGTTTGTTTGGCCAGCTGGACAAATTTAATTGTTATGGTTTCGGTGTTCACATACAATGAAATATCAAAAAACAAAGTCGTGCGCGTTTTTGTATTTACTGTGCACTACAGTAATTGAAGATAAGTGGATGAGTGTTCAAATACTGGGGGTATATTTGTAAACAAGCTTTTTATTTAATTGACTCACGCCATGTTTTTGACGAATGGACACTGGAATCAAGTTACTCTCGGAAATTGTTTCAGTAGAATGATGCGCACACACAGAAAGCGCTGCGCCTCTCGGATCACTTTACAGTTTCTAGAGGCACAGGTTTCATATACAAAAACCTAATACTTATAAACTGACTTTTGACCACGTCAAAACTGATGGATTGAAAGGAGTGTTCAGGCGAATAATTTCTTCCCATTTGACTAACTGAATAAAATTGTTATTAAATAACGTTCATAATCCTGATTTCTTTTAATTTTTTGCATATTTTGATTATAGTTTATATCGCGATTCAGTTGGAACTCCTTTCGTGAGTTCAAAGTAATTACATCGACAAAGTAGGTCAGTGAAAGCAAAGCAAAATAAATCTCTACTAGATGACATTTGCGAAAATTTCGGCAATACGATGAATAGTAAAGATTGGTGACTTCTAATAGGACGAAAGAAGAACTGCCTCGTTTGTATCAATCGTTTATTTGTTTAGTGTAATACGTACTTATCAAAATTCGACGGCAGTGAGGCAATTTATTAATAAAATCTACATTTACATCTACATCTATACTCTTCAAATCACAAATACTGTGGGTGGCAGAGGGTGCTAAGCACCAATCCTAATTCTGCGCATTCCAATCCCGAAAATATCGAGGAAAGAAGGAATACATAAATGAATCAGTACGGCATCTTATTTCTCTAATCTTACCCCTCCTGTCATTGCAACCTAAATAGGTTGGCGGCAGAAGTATTTCGTTGCACTCGTAACTTAAAGATTATCGCATATTCTCCAGCAAACTCTGTGAAATGTGCTACTGCTATCTAGCGGCTTGGCACTGAGTTGTCTCATACGCGCGACTTTCACAGTTGTTACTTTTGTCTTTCAAGGGTCGAATTCCGAAAAAAAATCGTTCTTAATTTGTAGTGGTGCCTGAGTGGAGAACTTAATCTTTTAGACGATTCCGCATTTATCGATTTCGGTTATATATCAAGGTAGATAAACTGCTCGTAACAAAAAAAAAAAAAAAGTTATAGAAAAAATGATACTTTTGCCCTTTATTGGTCGAATTCCGGGTTCTCATCGTGTGACGTATAGAATGGGTATACGTCTTTAATTTCACTTTTTGGCAATGCTCGCAAGGAAATCTGAAAAATGTCAAGAAGATTGCGTGATTTGATTTCAGGTATAATTGTAGATGCGGGAAGGGAAAATCTCTCTGTCCTCCCTTTTTTTTCGCTTTGGGCTTTACACCTCGTCGATATAGAAATATTTAGTGGCTGGAGACGGTTGGTTACCAGGGAACTGGGAGCTATTGAGAGATGACGTTCTGAAAAAACCATCCCGGCATTCGCCTCAAAACCGAAATCTAAATGAAAAGATGGCCATTTGAATCGGCACAGTGGCCAATGCGTTACCGGTCACTCAATGAGCTTCGCAACCTCTAACAACCACTGGAGTAAGGTGCCAGCGATCATTAAAGAAAGTCAACCCACAAGTTGTGGACTGAAATAAGGACGCGAATAAGAGAAATCGTGAACTTATCTGCAAAATTGGTAAAAACAGGCCCTTGGTTTACAGAAAATAACCAAAATCGAATATTGTTTCGAGGACTTAGCTGTTACCGACAGCATAAAAATTCATGTTAACGGTATACTTAGATTGGGTGTCGATTTAGCATGTAACTAGTATTATTTTTGCCATTTTCGATTAGCACAGTTAATAGTGAGACGGGAATACAAAAACACGTTTCCCAAAGCATGGAAAAATCATCGTATTGGAGTCACACTGCCTTTTCCTTGTTTCCAAAGTTCTTTTACGGTTAGGTGTACATTATTTCCTTACTCATATCACTTCACATGTGTCGAATTTTTTTTTTTTACATTATTAGTCGTGGAATATTGATCTGCCATACATTATAGTTGTGATATTCTGGTATCATTAATTTTTTAAAGAATTATGTAACTCCACGAATTTTTATTTATACCTTCCACTTCATTAATTTTACTTAATAACTCTCCTGAATACTGGAAAACTAGCATAAAATTTAGCAACATGTATCCCTTTTATATTAGATTAATAGTAATAAGACTGATGGATTGGTTCTACCGACCATCCTTTTTTTAGCACTATTAAAAAAAAATGCCTCTCGCGCAATCATCAAGGCATTTCGTACTACATATTAGAAAGACACAAAAAACACACTTTTCACATACACAGCATAGTTACACACTTCGGAAGCTGATGGCGTTACTAAACCCATCATTACTCTAACGTTCAACCCAGAGGCAGAAGATTCGGACACTTGAAAATGCAATCGGCAGCCCCACTATCCCATAATACGATAAAAATAAATAAATAAAAAACTTCCTGGGAGAAACCTATAATAATCTCTGATTTTGGTGACGTTACAGTTTCTGGTCTTTAATAATACATGGTACTTAAAGCTATTGGTTTATTTCTGAATTTTCTACTGATTTCGACTTGTAAATGCAATTATCGTACTGTTAATCAAGCAAACATGTATACGATCGTTATCAACGGCAATCAGAAAACGAAATGGCATCATTTAGTTGCGAAAAACGTAGTTTTCAGGCATAAGGTTTGTAACAGCCCGCAAACCTAAAATTAAATGGAATTGTATTTTATGAATCATTTGTAGTAAGCTAGAGTTTCATTGAATATGATCTGGTAGGTTTGTTTTGCAATTTCCTGTAAATCAATGTATATAGACTTTGTTTTATGGAAAGAAATTATTTATAGACCATTTAATATGTTTAAGAACAGAGTTAATTAATTTAATTTTTAATTTAATTTAATTGCAATGGAGCACAGGCTCCGGTGGCAATTTCCCTACACAGCTATCTTCCCCCTATCCTGCACCCACCTACATTTGCCCTCTACAAATTTTTTCTTTAAATTCCTTCAAAGTTTTCGGTAAATTATTCATCGTTTCTCTTGGTAACTCATTCCAATCCCTGACACCCTTACCTAAAAAAGAGAATCTTCCTACACCCTTGTGCCTGAAATCGAGTGCCAGCTTGTGGTCATGGTCATCTTTTCCCTTCCATGCACTACTTTTCATACCTACTGCAATATCTTTCCATGCCTCATCACCAGTATATGCCCTGTACACTCCCATGACCCTCCTCATCCTCCTCCTGTCTTGCAATGAATCCCATTCCAGCTCCTTTATCATATCCGTCACTGATTGCATTCTGCGATAATTTCCAGAAACAAATCTAGCAGCCCTTCTTTGCACCCTCTCCAACTCCTGTATTTGATACGTAAAATGAGGGTCCCATACTACACTACCATATTCGAGCAATGGTCTGACCAAAGTTTTGTAACCCAATTCCTTGACTTCTCTCGTACATCCCCTCATAACTCTCTCCAACAAGTGCAGAACTCTGAAACCTTTTCCTACCACCTGTCCTATGTGTCCTGCCCAGTTAAGTTTGTTATCAAAAGTAATTCCAAGATATTTGCATTTCAAGTCTTCAGCAAGCAATTCTTTCCCCACCTTATATTCATAATTAACCTTTTGTTTTTTATTTGTGTATCTAATAAGCTGACTCTTCTTTGCATTTATCTTCATTCCATGTTTACTAACCCAATTAGATATCCTGTCCAGATCACCCTGCAACTGTTTACAATCCTCTATCGTTTTGATTCTTTTATACAGCATTATGTCATCTGCAAACAATCTAATTTCAGATAGTAAACAGGCAACACAATTATTCATTAGAATAATGAATAGCAATGGTCCCAATACGCTACCCTGTGGCACACCCATTTTTACTTCCACTTCTTTTGATACTACATTTCCTACCCTAACTTTCTGTTTTCTACCTTTTAAAAATTCTTCTACCCAGCAAATCACTTTCTTATCCACTCCAATGGTTTTTACCTTATTTACTACCATTTTATGGCTTACTCTGTCAAACGCCTTAGACAGATCTAGTGCTACACTATCAATTTGGCCTCCCTTGTCCATTTCATCTGAAATATCTTGCATATATCCCACCAACTGAGATTCGCATGAATATCCTTGCCTGAAACCATGTTGCCTGCTTGAAAACCAATTACGTTCCTCACATATATTTCTGATGTGGTTGCATATCAATCTTTCCATTAATTTACCTACCACTGATGTCAAACTGATTGGCCTGTAATTCTCAACTCTATTTCTCACCCCTCCCTTATGTACCGGTACTACTATTGCACTTTTCCAGTCCTGTGGTAAGCAGCAAGTGTCTAGACTCAATTTAAATAATATTTCAAGATAAGGTACAATGTCACATCCGGCTATCTTTAAGATATCTGTAGTAATATTATCTTCACCAGCCCCTTTATGTTTTTTTCAGCTTTCTTATTTCCTTCATGATTTCCTCAGGATGGATATCAAATTTTTTACTATCGTCATTTCTAATTGTGTTGTTAAGCTCGTTCTCCGAATTAGACCCTCCTGTTTCTGATTCATTTTCCCTAATGCTTTCTCTGAACCAGTTACTTAAAATCTCTGCCTTTTTCAAATCGTCAGTAACTTCTTCTCCATCCTTATCTATAAGTGTCTCTACATCCTCCCTTCCCCTCAGTTTCCTGATATAGCCATAGAAATTTCTAGATGCATCAGTCAATGGTCCCCCTGCACTGACAATACTCTTCATAAACCCATCTTTGGCCATTTTCTTTGCTGTTATTAAGTCCTTGTTTAGTTGTTTTAAATATTCCCTACTACCCTGCTGTCTCTTAACTCTGTTATGTTCTTTTCTTACCAACCTCTTTAACCTCCTCACTTCCCTATTATAGTACATAGGATCTCTACTTCTCTTTATTTTTTGCTTTGGAATAAATTTTTCTTCCCCCTTTCTTATTATCTCCTTGAACTCTTTCCACCTTGACTCTACTGTACCTGAGCCTTCCTTCCATTTGCTGAATTGTTCTCTGAAATATCTCCTCAAATTTGAAACCTGTGCCTTTTTATAATTGTACCTATTTCCCCCTTCAATTTTGGCTGCTGGTTTACTGAATCCTCTAATATCCATCAGAACTGCTTCATGATCACTTATTCCTTCAGTTAC
The DNA here is from genome assembly GCA_031002005.1 of Vandiemenella viatica. Taxonomy (NCBI): domain Eukaryota; kingdom Metazoa; phylum Arthropoda; class Insecta; order Orthoptera; family Morabidae; genus Vandiemenella; species Vandiemenella viatica. The sequence continues at coordinate 189,337,091 of JARYHS010011408.1, forward strand.
TTGATACCTCAAAAGGTTTTCATCGGGCTTAATTAGAAATATATCCAAAATATTTTGTCCCCTAGTGTTTTGCTCAACCACTTGTGTAAATCCTCCTTCCCTTATTAAGATATTTGCAAATCTTTGTTCCCTTGTGTTATTTATCTTATTCCCTTCCCAGTTTACACCTGGTAAATTTAAATCTCCGCCGATGATGATCATTCTATTCTCACCTCTGAAATCTGAGTATGAATTTAATTTCTCCCCAAGAGCCTCATCCTCTTCTGTCATTCTTCCACTGCGGTAAACAGCCAACACTCTGATTTTTTCTTTTTTACTACCCCAGAAATCTACCCCAAGTAACTCATGGTCTTGATCTATGAATGCCAGTGAACTATGGTAGTTTTTGCTAACTAGTATGAAGACTCCTCCACCAATTGCTCCTCGATCTCTGCGGTACACTCTGTAACCATCAGGAAAAACCTCACTGTCTAGTACTTCTTCTTTTAACCAACTCTCTACCCCAATTATTATTTGTGGTTCATGCATCTCTATTAAGTTTGCAAATTCGATTACTTTGTTCATTATACTTCTACAGTTTACCATTAACACCCTTACTATTGGCTTTACATTTTCAGAATTTATCTCCTCTTTCCCACTTTTAACGCAGTCAGTTATTGTTTCAGCCATTTCATCTATTTCTTTAATATCTGTGACTTTCCCCATCGCGAATCTGCAATCAGTATCACTTTGATAATCTATTTCCTGTCCCTTCACCAGCAGCCCCTAACCTAAAAAAGGCACAGTCCTGACCCCATCATCACTGGAAACGGGCTCCCTCACTGCTTTAGCTAACAACTCAGAAAGTACTCCCTTCCCCCTTCTATTTAGGTGTAGGCCGTGCCTAGTGAAACCCCACCTACCAATGGTGTTCACAGGCACAACCCCCAACACAGAACTAATGCCTTTCCCAAGTAGCACTTCCGTTTCCACATTAACCCGCCTCACAGCATAGTTCAATTGTGGACGGTCATGGCGACTCAGGACCTGCATGAGCTCCACCCTGGTATGCTGTGCCTCCTTCACCACCTTCCTCAGGTCACTCTCTATACTATAACTCGCGTTTCTATCAATACTATTTCCCGCACCTCCCACTATCACTACTCTATCATCCTTGGTGAAACTCCTACAAAGGGAACCTATATCCTCTATTACCTGGCCTAATGTTGCACTAGGTTTGAAAAAGCTTGTGACCTGATATCCTGTACCTAACTGATCCTGCAGAAGAGGGCCTACACCTCTCCCATGGCTACTACCTAGCAGCAGAACCCTTTTTTTCCTATTCTTGCCCTGCACGCCCTTATTCCTAAAGGTCTGCTGCATCTTACCTACTCCTACTCCTACATCTACATGAGGCTCTTCTCCTCCTGACTCTGGCAACAGGTCAAACCTATTTTTTCCCACAATTACTGAAGTGTCTGGCTTGTTCATCCTGTTAACTATGATTCTCCTACGACCTGTTACCAGCTCCCACCCATCCTTATCAACTTCCTCCAACCCACTATCTCCACTTTCTTCCACTTTCTGTTGTACAAGAGAATTTCTTAAATGTTCATAATTACAAGTATTAATGTAAGTTACGATGTCTAAAGGACAATTTGGTATAGTTTTAAATGATTTCTGTGGATAATTTTGTGTTTAAGTATTTTTAATTTCAATTTCTGACCATTTTGTATTGATTGTAAATGATTGTGTATTAATTCTGATTGTTTTTAATATGTTTCAATTGTTTAAGTATTGTTAATGTTCGAGAAATATCTGTCGAAATCTTTTGAAGTGTTCTAGAAATTTCGATGTTGTTTATATAAAGCGAAAACCCGAGACAGAGAAGTATTTTATGCAGACTCAATATATGACGGCAAAGTACTGTATTGTCTGTGGAAGGAGTGTTTTATGCGATCTCTGGATTATATGTAAGTATGTAACCAGTATCTTTGACGTCTAGTTTTCTTTGAGAATAAAAACAAGTTTAAAGTGATATTTATGGTGGACTGATTATTTATCATATTAATGAAACCACCATCAATCTTATAGGTTGTATACAAGTTTTCTTTCGTAATTAAGTAGCTCAGGGATTGCAATATGTTCCCAAGAGAAATGATGAATAATTTACCAAAAACGCTTTGAAACAAGGAGAGGGAAAAAGTGGATGAGAAAAGAAAAGTGGAGTGAGCAGAGATATTGCCGCCGGATTAGGTGCTCCATTGCAATTAAATTAAATGAAACAACCACATTTATCCACGGCTTATTCCTTTATGACAGTAATAAAATTTAAGCAGAAATTTTACTTGATTCGTAGTTGTTTCCGTATGTCTTCTAGAGTGTTGTAGAATTCCTTAAAACGTGTGCTTGGTGTTGGCTGGTGTTTGGTATTCTGGGCAGCTCGTTCCCATCGACAAGTACAGTGGTTTTTATAAGGAAGCAGAGCTCCCCTCCAGATATTCCCCGCATGCCAGCAGGACGCGAAGGCACGGCCGGTGTCCCCAGAATGCGGGACTGGGAACAACATCCCTCCCGACTCCCGACACCCCCACAATGGAGGTGCCACCACTCACACCTCCTGGTATATCTCGGAAACATTCCCACTGTCAGTTTGGTAGCAATTGCAACGTATTTTATTTCTTACGTGTTCTTAAAAATAATTCGCAAAAAATTTGAAGGGATCCAAGTCAACTGGTGTAGCTAGAAGTATTACATCCTAGCTGTCACCAAAAACCAGCTTATAACGGTTGCCCTCTGCTAAAAGATGTTTACAACGATCAGCTTTATTCACTTCCCCTAATCGATCACTGGTACTCGGTTAACGCTCTGGCCTCGCATTCGGGAGGATGGCGGTTCGAATCCCCGTCCGGGAATCCAGATTTGGGTTTTTCATGGTTTCCCCAAATCACTCCAGGAGAATGGTAGGATGCTTCCTTCAAAAGACCATGGCCGAATTCCTTCCCGTTCCTTGTCTCTAATGAGCTCGACGTCGACGAGGCGTAAAACAATAAGTAAAAAAAAAAATGAAAAAAAACTGGTACTTCAAAGCGATCATCACGACAGGTACTGTGTCGCGGGTATTTGCTTTTATAGTGAATTAAGAAAGGTAGTCTGGTTTCTGAGACGAGCCACGCGAGCATAATACCACGCCAGTATCTCTGACTTGATGATGTCCAAGTTTGGGTTTAGCACTGCATTTTACTATGAGAAACATGGACCCAGCCTTTGTTCACGAGAGAAGCGGGCACCCTGCAGGTGATGTACATGGGAAAGCTGCGTGATAGCTAGCCAATAGAAAGCGACTGTTCCCCACTTCTAGGTTCACTGAAGCCGGTTATTCCCCACCTCTAGGTTCAGTGACAATGGATTTGTGCCAGTGCGCGATGTAGAATTATGGTGGGCGACTCTATAATCAGTGAAGAATTACCATTTTAGGCCAATATTGAGAAATTATCTCCTTTGCTAACATTATAAATAACTCTGTCTACAAAGAACTGTTTTGATGAATTTTATTTTATTCCCCAGATGCGTTTCGCCCTTGTGGTGTAGGGCATCATCAGTGGTTGTAAATTAATATATATATATATAGTGTGTGTGTGTACACTGTACTAACATATATAGTGTTAATCCTCATATGCCTGTCTGGAACAGCATCTCATACACTTTTCCAGCACTGTTCATTGAAGTTCCAGTTGAGTACTATTTCACTAGTTATTTGCATCTCGCACTTGTTGTTATAGTGAACACACGGTTTTGACGGCCCTGGCAGTGTAGTGGCTAGCGCGCTGGCTTCGCATTGCAAGGGCCGCCGGTTCGAGTCCGGCCGCGGGCATGGGTGGTTTTAATTAAGTGTTGTGTTCGTTTTGTGCTGTCCTCACTGTAGTGTCCACAATATCATGATTAGAGCCTGATACAATACTCTGTACAAAAAAAAAAAGGCAAATTGGAGCTGGCTAAATGGTCGCAATGACCGAAGGCCATTATTTAAAAAAAAAAAAACACGGTTTGTTTTATTTACCTAGTAGTCGTGTGTGTACTTACAGTAGTGCCAACCTAGTTTTTGGTGTTATGGTATCTGTGTCACAGTTTCTATTAAATTATCTCTCTGTTTCTGTGTTTGACTTACTGTTTGCGATTATTATGTGAGTAACTGTATTAGTTTTCATTTTTTGAGGTTGTAATACACAGTAAAAACACAAAAAACAGTCTCAAGATATGAAAACTAATACAGTCACTCACATAATAATCACAAACAGTTTCATATACCTTTATCAAACTTTCTACAGTAAATCCATTCAACCATATCTCCTGAGATCACTCGAAGGATCTACCTTCGTCATTATAGTCAAGATATAGTTAAGTCTCTGTACTTTTTTCTAGCTAGATCCTTACGCATGCTGACTGGTATTATCTTCAAACCACAGCCGGCAGTAAGAGTGCTAGACGGACCCACCCACTTCGGGTAAGAGTCACAAAGCACGGTCAACCACACTACGACTGCAATCTACTTTTACATTTGACCTCTTCTTGTAGCAGGTGGAGTAAACTTTTCGTCGTCTGTTTAATTTCATATGACGTCTAATGTATAGCATTAATCACACAAGTATTCACTTGAAAATACAGTTATTCTGTAGCCGTATGCACATTATACTGCACTTATCATATATTTACACACTACTGTAACAATATTTCTCATATCCGTCCTTTTGGCAGCTTAAAGTTTCAAGTACAACCCGACATATTTTATCGACTCATTTCTCACCTTTTACATTTTTCTCTCGCTCTGTTTTCTAATTACTCCTTACTGTCCTGTCTCCTGCAGTCCGCTTTACTGATTGTCTGTCACAATTTTCCAACACAGTACTATTACAATTTACATTTTGACAATTATCATACAGAATATAATACATTTATACTTACGGTCATACATCCTAATAAGCTTGATATACGTCCCTTACAAGCTCTCGTGACTAGTCACAAGTGAATCATAGCTGCTTGATTACTAGACTTTTATGTGGAAGCCCAAAGTTATTTAAATAAGTTGACGGGTCTATAACAGTTTCCGGGTTAAGCTAAAGGTCAAAGCAGGTTTTTCTGATGTTTTTAATATACGAGCTTAAATTTTCACATTACATTCAGTGTAGTAAAGACATCAACCACGTTTTATTTCTTCTTTTTAATAGTATTAACCTCAAGTCTGATTTCCACTGTAAATACGTAAAGATGCTGACCATTGCGACAGTAGCAATGGGAAGGATTTCACTGAAACGTAAATTACAATCCCATTTCACGTTTGCTTTTCAGCCATAAAGATTTGCTATATTTTTTAATCTAAATTTAATTTAAAATGCTATGACAATTAAACTTAATGGAAGTATTCTGTCAATTCGTTTGCTCTTAACGTTGATTTTGTTGTAACGTTTCTGGCCGCTGTTAATCTTCCAACGAAGGACGGGCGCGTGACGTCAGTATATACAGTAATATCGATTTACAGAGGGTTAAAGATCTTTATCCTTTGATCATACACGGCTCATTTTCGAAACTTACCTGAATTTGGACACTTTGTTTTTGGTTTGAAGGGAGTTATCGTGCTTAGAGACAGACAGACAGCATCCTCATTATACACGAGATATTTAGGAGAACTGAACAATGGTAGATTAATTCAAACCGTTAGGGAGCAAGTCAGAAGCAGCCCCAGGAGCAGTCACTTATAAAGCAACGACTTCATTAAACGAGTTTCTCATTCGCCTATTGGTTTATGATTACCACGTGCGCTTGCTATTCGGTTACAACCTATTTGCATTTTACGAGCATTTCGGAAGAGTAGTAAAATTGCTACGCAGGCACGCTGATTCAACCTGTAGTTACTCCATCACGTTTGACTCGTCTGTCTTGTTCTATTGCTTCATTTCAAGTCTTAAATAACACCACTAATGTGCTACAAAGTTAACTATTCAAGCCAATTTGATTACTGGTTCACTGAACAGTATATTAATCTGAAATCTGAGTCCTCCACAGCTAAGTTTTGATGACGTATGAATCATCACTAAATGGCAATTAAATCTTAGTCACCAGAATCGCTGAACAGAATGAATGGCATCGCATTGTGTTCAGTGATGAATCTCGGTTCTCTCATACCTCGAACGACCATCGTAGGGGAGTGTAGCAGCAACATGGGAGAGAAAATTACTTCTAGCGTCACGGTGTGAGGAGCCATTAGGTATGATTTCAGGTCATGGCAGGAAGTGATTGAGGGAACTCTGACGTCACAACGGTACCTGTGTCCTCATGTGTTACCTCTCATGTGACAGCATCGTTGGTGCCATTTTTCAGAAGGGCAATACTCGTCCACACACGGCACTTGTCTCTATGAACTAACTGTGTAATGTTGAGGTACTCCCGTGACCAGCAAGATTCCCAGATATGTCCGCGATACAACATGTGTGGGACCAGCTCGGATGTCAACTCCGTCCCAGTGCCAGCATCCAGGATATCAAGGACCAGTTTTTTTTTTGTAGTAATTATATTAAGGCACATCTTCAAGTGGTTATTTCTTTATAAACAACAATTATGTTAAAAAAAACTTTGTGCACACCATAACGGCCCTCAGACACAAACCTATAATGAAATGTTATTTGGAGAATTATGTGTTGGGAGTTGATTAATTAGGAATTTCTATATATTGTGTGCTTAATTGTGTATATTTGTTATGTAAATGCTATGTAATGCAGGGCCGGATTAAGACAGCGCGAGGCCTGTAACCACTGTGAAGAAGAGGCCATTGATTTTTGTGATTTTTGCCGTCTGGGGGCTAGTCTAGGTGCGGGGCCCCCCTAGGAGGCGCGAGGCCCCCTAGAAGGTGCGAGGCCCGTAGCATTTGCTACCTCCTGCTACGTGGTTAATCCGGTACTGATGTAATGTTTTCAAGGACATTATTATGTATGAAACATTAACTAAAGTTTGTAATTATGTGTATTGTTGTGAGCTATGATGTTTGAAGGACTTTTTGTGACGGTTTGGACTGTTTTATGTTGATAATTTTGTGTGTAAATACATATGAACAGTATTTACTTTCATTTCAAGATGTTTTCTAATAGTTGTGAGTGATTTTGTACAATATGTAATTATTTTTGTACGCATTTAATTGTTAAAGTATTGTTAGAATAGTTGACAGTCAGTTGAAAGTTGAGTTGTCAGTCGTTAGTTTAATCGTCGACGCTTAGTATCTTTGGATCGCGACGAGGTGGCTTGCTGTTTAATGTTATTGTAGAGCAACACGGAGTAAAAACATAAGCGAAAATTGATTCGGCGAAGTTATTGTTTCAAGCAACCAAGTACCTACCAACAATTTTGCTTTCATATGTTTCAAGACTTATAAATTCTAAAATAAAATTATTTGACGTTCACTGTTGAGATTTACTTTAGTATCAAACATGTTCCCGGAATGATACATACAGTGCAGAAATAAGAGAACCTTACAGTAATTATTACCAAATTACTAAGAAAAGTTATACAGAAAAATCACGCAGTTTGAGAAAACAGAAAGCAATGGTTGAGGCCCCTTACGTGTCATCGCTTTTAATAACAGTCAGTCTTGTTGTCGGAAAATCAGCTTCGATGACGAGTTGGTTCAATAAATCATACATCACGCATTACGAAAAGTCATGCGAGCAAAGTGAAGCATATCGACACTCAACTATTTTGGATCCTGTGCGAAAACGCCATTACCCAGGCACGATTATCGCTTTGTAGAGGCTATCGAGGTACTGAGGGAGGCACCTAATTTCCGGGGATGACTTAGCGTTCACAGCGAACTGTTACGAGCAGTTAGAAGCCATAAGCGCTGCAGTCAAATCCAGATGAGGCGGCATCTTATAGAATGAAACTGTTGCAGACCTAATCAAGCAAATTGGCTTGGAGGTGAGAGCCTGCGTTGGTACATCCTTGCTGAAGGGGATGATGCAAGACGTGATTATTCTTCTTCTTGCATGATGAAAGTCACTACATGCACAGAACAAAATAACGCGAAACCAACTTTACGAAATCAAACGATATATGTAGGCTATAATTTATATACTATTATTATTATCTACAATTGGACCCTGTCGGATCACGCAAAGCCTTAACGATTCAGTTTTCTGAGTTTCCATATAGCTTTCATTTTTTCCCTGAGGATTCTCTTCCTTTCTTCAGTCCACTTCGTCCCCGGTCTGTTAATGACTTCATTCTCTGGCGGTGCTTCCCATTTGATAATTTTTTCTCTGTGTGTTTGTCTGTCTTTGATTTCTGATGAGTTTATGTGGGCTTTTTCCAGGTCTTTTTTGATCTGCTGGACTCAGGGCATAGTTTTTAGCTGTTCTATGTACGTCACAATTTTATGAATAAGTCTTGTTGCTTGGAGTCTGTGGATATGTCTATAAGATCTTAATCTACGTTTCCTGATGTCTGCCGCGAGGTTTGACAGTGTTTCTGTTGTTTTTCGAGATTTAAGTCTATATCCGTCATCTGTTTTTTCTGGCCCAAGGATCTTTCTTATAATTTTGCGTTCTTCTTTCAAAATGCATTCTAGGTAACCTTTCCTGTGTAGGGTTAATGTTTCGCTGGCGTACAAGGCTTCAGGTTTGATATATATATATATATATATGTGTGTGTGTGTGTGTGTGTGTGTATACAGGATAAGTCAAAAAGGACTTTTGGAATTATATAGAAATTTGTTGAGATAAATTACAGAATCGGTAGATGGGTTATTTGTAGCAAGAAACCTCAATTTTGATGCACTACGTGCATCAGTACACAATTGCGCCACCAGGAGCGCCAGTATAGTGCACAGTTAAAATGATTTCACTGGTGCGGAGCGTGCTCGCTGTGTATTTTGGTTTCATTAAACGAACTCTGCAACAACAGTTCGGGGTAAATTTTGCACCGAATACGCTAAAGAACCTGGTATACGTTTGTAACAGCCCCGAAGTTAATGTGCTTTGTGCCCTTAAAAAATTGAAAGTGTACGGACCATTTTTTCTTCATGAAGAAAATTGTCACTGCTATTGTGTATCTGGGTATGCTTGAAAACTATTTCATTACACAGATCGATGAAGATGACAGAGATGGGATTATTTACTACCAGCAAGACGGTGAACCACCTCATTTCTTCAAGAAGTTCGAGATTTCATCGATAATCGCTTCCCAGGTCGGTGGATTGTCCATGAAGGGCTAATGACATGGCCACTTCGCTCCCCTGACTTGACACGACTGGATTTCTTTCTCTGGGGTTTCATTAAATATCGTGTGTATGTTCCTCCACTGCGAAACAATTTGGCAGACCTGAAAAATAGAATCTTTGCTGCCGTTTCACAAGTTATGCCCGATTTGCTGCAACGAATGTGGGAAGAAATTAATTAACGGTATCACTGAACGTGGAGGTCGGAGGCTTGCCCGCTCTATAAAGCAGATCTGAGGGTGCTTCTGGTGCTTCCAGAAGTGTTCAAGAACTGCTATTCCGGCACTTAATTTTGGTAAATTTCGTAACCTGTGCATAGAAATCTGGTGTCAGATACCTCTGGAAGCTGCGAAGGACTTTTAGAATCCATGCTACGCCGAACCACTGCTGTATAGCGTTCTAATGGTTGACCAATATGCTAGTAAGTAGGTGGTCATAATGTTTAGGCTGATCGGTGTAGGCCTACATAACATTCGTGGTAGAAATTTGGTTATTGGAACATTAATTTGTGTTGTTTTTGCTCGTTGCAAGCTACTACACATGGAATTACCGCTTCGCTCGATTCAAGATAGGCACGGAGGAACGAGTATTATCTTGTCGCCAGACAAAGTAGGAAGAAAACTATAGCAGATTGTCTAAGACCAATTTGAAGCAGGCGTCGCAAATTGCTGTCTGAAGATCGCTGTCACTAGTTGGAGGTGTTTTTTGTTGTTAAGGTGTGTGATTGTCACGTGAATAGTCCCACGCTGAACTGTTGGGATTCTCGGAACTGGAGAGCCGGAAGAACGGTGTCATCCGAAGCGAATAACCTCTCCTCGAGTCCGTTCACAGCGCCGCAAAACAGCGGGGAGTTATTCGGCGGAACGAGTGGAAACGAACGCCGAATCCGTCATCGGCGCCTCAAGGCTGAGGCGGTAAAAACGAGCGGCCGAGCGGAGCGAAGGGCAGCCGGGAACGACAATTAGCCGTGTTAATGGTCGCAGGATTAAAAGACTGAACAGAGATTACGCGGAGACACAAAAGCGCGCTGCTAATTCTGAGGATTTGCCGTAGAACTGTGAATGGAAGAGAACGTCGGCGGATTCAATGGGCCAACTCACCCGAGACTCAGAGGGGAACAAAAAAAAACGGTGAGCTATTCCTCCAAGAGTATAGAGAGCATCAGAGACAATTCTTCTCGAGACTCAATACTAATAAAAGGATAAGCTTCTGTCACTGTGTCATCGTGAGCATAATTGGCTTTTTTTTTTTTAATAAAGTGTTCTCTGGTTTACTAGCCGAGCGAACAGGTGTTTTCACACGATATTTCGACTAAGGCTTCACCAGAAGATGGCGACAGAGTCACCGATCACCGAAATATCGTGTAAACATCCTGCTGATTCGGTTATTCACCCTAGAGGACTTTATTAATTCTCAAAGCCGAGAGAATTTTCGATCTTATGTGGATTTTTTGTATAAGTTGTTCTTTCCCTTCTTCTTTTGCATAAGACAATTGTGTGTGCACATTCTCAGAATGGTTTCACGCGGAAAAGGGGAGTCATACAATGAAGTGTCTTATATGATGTGATATTGGATAAAGTCCGCGGATACAGACATTAAGCAGAGCAAAAGGTGATGACGTAATTATATTAGAGGAGACAGAGCAGGATCTAGAAAAAGAATGTTGGACTGCAATGGTCTGGAGATTAGTGGAGAAAAAATTAACATAAAGAAGATAGCAAGAAACACAAAGGATGTGTTACGCGACGAAAAGAAATTGGAATAGGTAGAATCGTTTGAGTAATAGGGAAGCGAGGATACAACGAACGAAAAGATGGAGGAAGAAATAGTGCAGAAATAAGAAAGAGAGGGCAATTACATCATGAGATTATGGATGTAATCTAAAGGTGGAACATAGGGAAGGAAGCCAAAATTATGCTCTACAAAGTATGTTACCAGGCCATACTGACCTATGGCGCTGAAACCTGGACAATCTTTATATATAAAGATGAATGTATGTTTGTTTGTTTGTTGGTTTGTTTGTTTGTTTGTTTGTTCTTCATACAAATCCACAGTTTTCATCCGATCTCGATGAAACTTTGCACACTTATCCTTTGAAACAAGGAGAAAAATACTGTCTACATTTGGTTGAAAAATTATCTGTATAAATAACACATTTTGTCTCATAACTTCGAAATACGGCGATCGACAGAAACGTTGAATATGGACGTCTCCGTACAGTGTTTTCCGTGTAGTGGACTGCCAGCTGAGTGGCTAAAGCGCTGGATTACGAACGTCGTCAAATCTCCTTGGAGGCTAAGATTTTTAAAAATTGTTTTTCATCGTAAGAGTCAGACCTGGGCCGTAGGTTATTCGGATTGAATGTTAAACTGTAGATATTAGAAACTTACGGGTGCAATGCGAGGCAAATCGTAGGTAGTGTTGCAATGTTGTAGGTGAACACTTTTTTAGGTTATAATGATCCCTCAGGTGTTGTTCGCAGTCAGTGTGTGAGTGGGAACCACAGTAATATTATTTATAAATACGGAAGTAAGTCTCTGTCTTTTTGTTACGTTTTGACGACTATATGGCTATATCGTTGTGATGGAATTTTATAAGGAAAGCTGTATGAAGGGCACAGGATATTTTTTCCAGTATTATTAACAGTTGTAGTCACGAAATTTTAAGACCTAATCGAATGGTGACAGAAATATGTTGGAAATTGATTCTCTTCAAGAGACAGGTTCGACGTTACAATGATATAGTGTTAGCTTTCCTCTCATATTATTCCGACTCGATATTGTTTGGGACCAATCCTTCGTTACCAAAAACTTTCTATATTTAATTCTGGCAAAAAAATTCTTAATCCACGCGTACGAAGTCGCGGGTACGGGCTAGTAAGAGATATTAGCACATTGCAGGCGGCAGAGATGAACAGAGAACGTCACAAGAAAGGATAAAATCAGAAATGAAAACATTAGGGAGAGACTACAAGCTGAAGTATTGGAAAAGATATTAATAAGGAAAAGACTGCAGTAGCTTGGGCATGTTATAAGCATGGAGGAGGGGAGGATACTGAAGTTAGCACTCTGGAACAAAGGGAGGGAAGTCAGCCAGTTAGAAGACTACGAGCAAGATGGATGGACCTAGTGAACAGAGACGCACAGGCTAAGGGGGTTGCTTAGAGACAAGTGGGGAAGAAAAATCTTGTAGTGACCACCAGACACGGAAGACGATATACTTTACGACCCACAAAAGCGGAAACGGATAACGATGATAACATGTGTGACATGTGTGTTTTTGTTTTTGTTTTTTTGTTTGCTGTCAGAAGGGATTAGGAAAAGGAACGGAAAGGAGTTCGGCTACGATCATTTTGAAGGAACCGTCCCGGCATTCGGCTGGAGTGATTTCGGGAAACATTGGAAAAACGCAATGAGGATAGGTTACTAAACACAAAGGTCAACCAAAGCGGAGGGATGGCCAAGACGGAAATTGAAGAGCCTCATCTTGGACAAACTCAGCGGTCAGCTGAACCGAATGACGGAGTTTTATTACTCCCAGCTGAAGCCTGGCATCCTTTTCAGACTACACATCCTAATGGGATAGGATCTCGTTCATTGCCTTTAGAAGGAATCATTCTGGCATTCACCTGGAGGGACTGCGAAAAGCATGAAAAACCGTAGTCAGGATGGCTGGACGGCGATTTAAAACCCTATCCTCCCGAACGCCAGGCCAGGGGACGATACCACTCTTGGCCGGAATGAAGGTCGCTCGGTATTTTATGCCTTTCTGGAGTTGTTAGCCAGGTTATGGTGAAGGCTGTTGGCCAAAGATATTTCCTTAAAACTTCATTCACATTCGTCACTTTCCTTCCGGTATAGGTATCTTCTCCAGAGTTGCTCTTTTTTCTCTCCATTCTTGTTCAAAACTTGAGAGTGGCTCTAAGGCGGTCGAAGGAGGTGTCATACGTGCCCAGTGGCGTATCAGAGGGTTCTGTGAGCTTTAGGCTGTCCTCTAAAAGCAAGTGGCCAGCTGTCGTATTCTATCTCGGAGCTGTGGTATGAAGGAGGTTGTGAGTGTTTCGAGGACTTTTTTCAGCTTAACTAACCTAAGGGGATGGAATGGTAAGGAAGCCGGCCGTCGCATTCGCCTGGAGTGACTGCCTGACAGGGATTAGGCTTGGGTAAAATATATCGATGTATCGAAATATATAGATATTTCAATACAACGATATATCGATATTTTTCATATAATAATCGATATTTTTATTATCGATATATCAAAAATCGATATTTTTATTTAGAATTTCAATTTTAGGTAACTATTCGATATTTGTGTACAAACTCAAATCAGTATCCAATTTCATGTGTTGCACATACATAGATAAAATACGTACACATCTGATCTGAATGCATCTTTAACAATTTTTCATCAACGGTTAACTAGTTAAAAAAGATATAAAATTTTAATAGATTTATGTTAACATCAGCTTAATTTTTTCAGTATATTTGAATGTTAACTGTTAAATAGTTTTTACTGAAGTTGAAGGATGTTGACTAAGCATCCGCGTTGCGAAGTTGAGGGTTTCTATAATTTCCACATGTGTCTTTAATTTTCCGAATTTTCTTAAAAATTTATATATTTCAGGATTTTTTTTAGAAAATTACTAGTTGGAGGGAAAAATATCGATGTATCGACATATCGATCTTTTTCTCTCGATACATATCGATACTGTTTGTATATATCGATACAATATTTATCGATATATTTCTTCATTTGCCCATCGTTAACATGGATTTCTACTCCCAAATGCCAAGTGGGAGAGTGGGTTCACTATTTACTTGACTGAATGGATAAATGAGTGAAGAGTATGATTTCTATTTGTTGTAATCTAGTATCTAGCTGCGAGAGTGTTTTAACATTTACTGTATATGATTTACTGCAGAAACAAACGAAGAATTTAGGTTTGCCGGTTTAAGAAATTTGTGCCGTCTGCTAGGCGGAGCTGTGGCTTCGCTTTGTAACAAGTGCACGCGCGAGCCTCTGCCGAGTCTAGAGCCGGCGGCAGACGGATTTACGGGCGCACAAACTTGAGCCGAAACTCGCAGGGGCCAGGAAGCAAAACGCATTACACGGCACGCGAGTCCCGCCGAAAAACAAGCACAACAGCGCCACCAGGAGAAGAAGAAGGAGAAAACTCGGCCGCGCGCGACGGCGCTGCGATCTGGCGGCGGGGCGCGGCGGCAGTGTTGCCGCTACATTAAGAATAATTGAGGCGCCGGCTGCTGGGGCAGGGGAATCCCCGCCCCTCGTCAAACTACTTTGCACCCTCGCGCTGTGTGAGGACCTGCTTTATGGCCCACCGGGGATCGACGTAATTAAAATTGGTTAACTAACTCGCCCCTCGGATTGCGGTTCTCTCGTGTGAGTGCGTCAGGGGGAAGGATTAGACACATCCCAGCCCCTCCGTGTGAATACGAGCTGCTTCTGTTCTTCATTTGTGCTGTGCGGTATGTTTACATAATAACTTTGAAACTGCACCGAGATACACTTCGGAAAAAATTAACGTTTTTAATATTCTCATTACAGCTACAGTTAGGGTTGGCAACAATGCTTTATAATAACGTATTATACATTACTTGTGGTCGTTATATTTATAATAACGATAAATTATACGTAAATACTTTATTTCTGGTGAAATATTTATTTTCCAAACGACTTTTTAGTGCTTAGAGTTGATGTTTTTCTGATGTTGGCGGAAGTTAGTGATCAGCGATACACACACAGATATATATATATATATTTGAAGGATCGTAATAATTTTTTCAAATTACAGTGCGGTTTTTTTAATGGTTCTGACTGCATGATCGTTTAGTGTTTGACACATAGAGTGCTTAGATTTATAGAACATAGGGTCGCTGCAGCCTCCAAAGCCCTGAAAAACGTTGTTAAAGAAGCCCCCCGCTCTTGTAAGGTAAGCAGTATTCAGTGGTATCGCGGTGCTGAGGGGAGACGTAGTTAGTGGCGGAAACTGTAGCCGAAAGTAAACGTGTTGGGGAACATTCACCGTATCTACCTGTCCTTCGCGCATCTATCTTTGTAGCGTTCTCGGCTACGATTTCCTCCCCGAACAACTTCTGTAATCAGCGCTGGATGCTGCATACCTCACAGGTACAGAGGTCCTATATCAATCACGTTTTTCAAGCCTTTTTAGGTTGCTGCGACCGTATGTTCCCCAAATCTAAGCACGCTATGTACCAAACACTAAACTATCCTATAGTTCCAACCGTTTTCCCACCTGTTTCTGCTTTCACCGAAAAAGTAATTTCTACTGGTGACATAAACAGACAGTTTTTAAATTTAATTAAAAATGAGTTGTCCATACACTTAGAAATTTGTGTAACGATGTGGTACCAGTTATTACTCATAGAAAGAAAACAAACAAAAATAGTAGCTAGTTCCCTAGCACGAAAAAAAATATGTGTATAAGGCATCAAATATCTTAATTTTAAGAATACTTCTATTTTGTTCATATAATTTTTATTTTTTTGTTCTGAAGATAAATAAAATTTATCATTTTTTGTTTAAATAAGTTTGCAACGTAGCTACAGTACAAGTCTTTCCCGAATGGATCCAAAGTACCTCGATCTCAGAAGTGCAACTACTGATAAGCACTGAAAAGTGTTGCACCGTACTGTTACAAACTGCCCTCTGCTAGTTTGAACCTAGCGGTAATATGTGTTTCCCAGATACAATGATTTTGAGAAAGGGTGAGAGTAATTAAAGAATAAAGGAAACTATCAGATTCAGAGCTTTACCGGCGAAATCAAAGCCCTCAAATAGCAGAAGAAGAGAACAGAATTACAACTTGTGGAAGAATAGAAGCTAATTCCAGAATCAACTGCAGAGGGAACAATTATGCTCGAAGTCTGGCTTTCACAACACCGGATTGACGGAAGATATCCTTCGACAACGAACTACATCAATCTTCGGAGGAACTTCAGTGTGCTCCAGAGAGGCCGTCTTCTGAGCGACAGCTGGGGCCGTCTTGGTCAACTCTTGGTGGCCTGGGCGGCTGACTTCGCTGCCGGTTCCGGGAGACTCTACCGTCGGAGCGCACTCAACAACAACAACAAAAACTGACCGTTAGTGGAACCTTATTGCGACTGTGATAATTGGAGGTGGTGATAGCAGTATTAGTAGTAATAACAATGTTAGTAGTAATATTAGGAATATTAGTAGTAGTAGTAGATGTAATAGTGGTGGTGATACCCACTCTTTTTAACAACAGAAGAAGAGACTTTGGAACTTGAATCAAATTATCTTGCATTCATTGTTCATAAAGTGAATCCGTTAAATACATAAGATATAAATATATACGCATATGAAAATAATGGAAATAACGGCGCAGATTAGATTCTAGTTGTTGGTCTGTGTTGTGTCAGCGTAATGTCAATGGAGGTAGGAGAAGAGTGGCGGTACGAGACGGCAAGGAATTCGGCAATGACCTTTTGAAGTAACCAATCCGGATTTTGATAAATCATGGAAAATTGATATCTGCCTGCCTGAACTAGGAATCGAACCCGTGTCTTGAAGATCACAGGGTCAGAGGCTTGGTCCGCACTCGGCTAAATATCCTTGCTACTGATGGCCAATGGTAGTGTTAGTTATTACTAAAGTTATCCCAGGTAATGTTCATAGCTAAAACGATGTACTTCATCCGCTCCTGTAGCGACATATTCATTGTAAGGAGAAAATATTCAGATCACATCCAAAACTTATATGTTGTCCTACATTTGATACATATGTGTTGATATGCACTGAACCACTGCAAATTCCCAAATAACACATTATGTTTAAAAAATGAGCAAACGCTCAGCAGCCTACCTTTCGACTTTGGTTAACAGCTTGCTGCCAAACTCACCTGCAACAGAATAACAAATCTTAGACAACGCCAAGAGAGCATTTGGTACAAAAAGTCAGAACATCACACTTTATGCATTTTTTAAAACTCTATAATTGAGTCACTATTAATAGCTGTATAAGTGATTTAGTTCTATA
Organism: Vandiemenella viatica; assembly: GCA_031002005.1. Classification (NCBI taxonomy): domain Eukaryota; kingdom Metazoa; phylum Arthropoda; class Insecta; order Orthoptera; family Morabidae; genus Vandiemenella; species Vandiemenella viatica. The sequence continues at coordinate 189,354,369 of JARYHS010011408.1, forward strand.
ACTAACATAAACTGTTACCTAACATACAGTTCATATAGTTTATATATATAAAAACTCAAAGAGCAGTAGTATGTCTTATTAGTTTTACAAGTGACGCTTGTCATCAAAACTTAAAACAAAAAAAAAAAAAAAAAATTACTAATATATTTTGCCACAGTTGTTGAGAATTATGCAATAGATGATTTTTTTAAGCGTTAAATAAACAGCAGAAATGTACTTCTTGTATTGGATGACAACTACTCCTTTCATTTAGTGAAAATCCATTTTGTACTGAAGTATTTAACAAACCAGTTACATTCAATGATAAAAACTATTAGAATAAAACTTAATTGCAATTAGACGCCGGGAAAGTATCCGTTTTTACTAAAACAGCAGCATTTAATATTTACGCTTTTATCATATTTGTATCTATCTAATCCACTGGTTAGAGTATGGGTTCTGTATAACTATATATTCCCCGGTTTCTTAGCTGAATAACACTAATACTTCTAAATGTGGTAACAGTACCTTTCTTTCGCAGTCATGGAGAATATTTTAACGATTAATGCTGTTATCACTTATTTTTATCTCAAGACAAGGAGGTAACGGTCACGGGGTTCCGACGGATTCGCGGAGGTACAGCTCCACACTAATATTACAACCATTGGCCCTAGAAGGATGTGACGGGGTCAGCGCTACGCTCTGACCTCTCTTTACCTTCGCGCTGAGTTTCCTTCTCGGTACTCATTGGATGGCAGCCTGAGTGGGTCTGGAGAACCGTCCCGGATGATCAGCTTCGAATAAAAGTTTTCATTTCCACCGGGGATCGAATCCCGGTCATCTCATCCATAGTTAGACTCTCTGTCACACGAGCTACGCGGCCGCCTTGTAGCTATTAAAAAAAAAAAAATCCAAGTTGAGTTAAGAAACGCTATCGTTGGTGGTGACAACGACCAACAAGAGAGGGGAGACTTCTTACTCCAGCAGTAATAACGCCAATTTAACAGGATCATTACAGCCAGCGCTTCTTGTCATCGGCGCTGATGGTAATAGATGGGTTTGCAGACACATCAAAAATAAGGCGCCGCCAGTAGATTGAGCAGTTAAGCCAATGAGAAACACTCTCGGCTGTTGTAGCTGATACTGACAAGATAAGTGGGGGTCAATGTTTTGCTCCCACCACTAAATCATACGTTCACGGGCCGGTTACTTGATACGCATGTTCTCATCAAGCAGTCCGCAACAACACTGCCACTTCTCATGCACTTGTTATGTAAATTACTTAATATAGTTTGTTGTTCTATCCGGTGTATCACACTTCTCGTGCTAGAAAACACCCACTGTTATTCGTACACAGCTTTGAATTGTAGACAACACTAGATTTTTATTGATATTACTCAGGAAAAGCTGAAAATTTTAGAAATACAGTCGACGCTAAGAACAACCTTATTTTGATCGAGCGTGATAGATTCTTCTTCTTCTTCATCATCTTTTTCCAACATTTCAGGATAGCTGCCTTCGATAAGTTTTACTGATCAATAGCATGGTCAATTTTAGAGTTTCTGTTTCACGGCGCCAAGCATATGATACTTACTACCTGGTACACAATCAGTAACCGATACGATAAATAAACTGGAATGGGATTCATTGGAAGACAAGAGGAGGGTGAAGAGAGTCATGGGAGTGTAAAAGGCGCATATTGTTGATAAGGCGTGGAAAGATACGGAAGGGAAGAGATGACCATGATATCAAGCACAATCGTGTGGTAAGATTTTCTTTCGTAGGTAAGGGTGTCAAGGATTGGAATAAGTTACCGAGAGAAATGATGAATAATTTACCAAAAACGCTGAAACAATTTAATGTTGAAATGTGTAGAGGACATAAGTAGGTGGGTACAGGAAAAGGTGTGTAGGGAAATTGCCACCGTAGCGTGCGCTCCATCGCAGTTAAATTAAATTCAAATGGTGGAAGTGAAGTGTTGACATCTGTCTGTAAAACAGGTAACTATGTTCAGAGTGTGGTAAGTGTAGTTTATGAGCCGGAAATTGGGAGAGTCCTTTGATGTCAACGATAAACGACAAGCGAGATAGATTAATCTTTCTTAAATTCAATGCCTAAGTGCAGAACAGAGAAAATATTCAGCGAGACGTTTGCTGATGAAACTAACATGTTCACCTCTAACAATACATATTCCATTATTAGAGATTAAATTTTTTTAAACTGCTGTAAATGTTTTATATGTTTTTTCTTTTCTTCGGGCTTCACTAATAAAGGAAACTAATTCTGAAATTGGTAGCCCTGCTTGATTCAGTTCTAACCAATATCTGTAGTTTAGAAGCGAGTGTGATTTGTTCAAAAGTTATCAGTACCGTAATTAGAAGTTCATCCCAGCGTCCAACAACACGTTATTACAACTGTTTACAAAAGACAACCTTAAACCATCAAAAATGTGCCAAATACTTGAAAAACAGTTTAGTTATAAAATTTTGTTAGATGTTTTCCATTAAAAGAGGGTAGAAAGTTGTGGTAGCTCAGTGGTCATGACATTTGCTTTCAAAATTAGGGATCCTGGGTTTAAATTCCTGCTGAGGAGATGAATTTTTAAGAGCTTTAATGCAGTGTACCTGTCAAAGACGGCTGAGAGTGTACCTAAGAATAAAATAGAATCTCCAGGTGCTAAAACATGGTAAGATTTTTTTTTAAAGAAAATCTTATATTTCCTGAAAATGGCGAGACTTTAACAAAAAATAAAAATAGATAAAATTATTTGGTTTAATTTATCTCTTTAAGTATTCATAGTATGTAATATACATAGTATGAACAATTTCGAAATCAACTTGTAAGGCAGTGGTATTGTATACACCTGGAATAATGAAAGTTATATAAAAATGTTAACAGTTAAATAAAAATTTCACGTTTGGACCTATTAAGACTACAGTGATTTGTACGTCTTTGAAAGGTTGTCGAATAAAACTTTTGAAATACTTGACGTACCTGTAACTATTTATTTATTTTTACTCAGCAATAACTGATTTTTAAAATTTAAAAAAATTATCAAATTTCACACTCTGAATCTCAGTTCTCTTAATAGATTTTTTTTGAAATAACATCATACTTTCTTTACTAAAGTAAAATAAAATTCTTCTTCTTCTTTCCATCCAGTGTTTGGCCTGGTTGGCTCTCAATCCATCTTCCTGGTGGTCTTCCTACATTTCTCCTGCCTCTGGGATCGTAGTTGAGTATTTTTCGTGGAATCCGGTCCGTCTTCATCCTTAGTACATGGTTTGTATAAGATATTCTGTAGGTTTGCACTGTTTGGAGAAGTACGAAAAGAAAAAATAGCGAAAAAATAAAATTACGGAGGTGCAGAATGGAATACCGAAAACATACTACAAAAATAATATTGCCAAAACCTGTAAAAAAAATTGCCAAGACTGAAATAAGAAACATCAAAATAAAAAATAACAAAATGGTCGTATTTCTTAATGCGTAAGTAATCGTTGATCCTGGGTGGGGCTTATTTTAGTAGGTATTCAGTTCTTAATACCCATATCATCCAGTATAATTACAAGTAAACAGATCAGAGTATTCATTACATTTCCCCTAACTTTTTTGGTAGTCATTCCATATTTCTCAATTTCGAAAGTTTCTAATCTCTTTCTGTCGTTGATGAGCACTTGAGATAGATTAAAAAAGGTTGTAAGGCCTCCTGTGTATGAATTGTGGCGGTACGAAAAACGACAGTCGCGAAGAAATACTCTGGATTTGTGTCTGGCAGAGTTATCACGCACGCTCGGAACGGTCGTGGTGTACGTGTGTTGCGGGCGTGGCTGCTCGCAGGGGCCTCGGCTGTAAATCAATTTATTAGGCTGTTGTGGCGGCGGGCGGGACACTCGCCGCCAAGATAATTAATAAAGATTGGCTCCGCCTGCTACAGCCACATTAGCCGCATTAAAAGGGAAGAGGCAGCGCAGGCGAGAGCTGTTCACACCCCCAACTAACCTCCATGGAACATGACACAACTCGGGTGCTGCGCCACATTTTATACTTTCACTTTTTAATGGCATTATCTTAGAAGATGAGTGTTTAAGCAGTCCTGGCTGAGTCTTTACTGCCACTCCTATAGTGTGTGTCAGATAGCCTTTCACTACTTTTATTGTCCTGTCACGGTCGCCAGGTATGCCAAATATATATGTTTCGTTTAAATAATTCATTCGTTATAAAATATCAGTAATTTTATCATTTCAAGTCCTGCCCATGATTAAGCTACTTGTATAATTTGGATACTGTATAGGTTAATTTTTTCTCATCTTTTGAATGGATGTTGCTGCCCATCATTTACCGGTAATCAATTAGATGCCACAGTTGCCAGGATTGACCAAAACTTACGATTTACCAACCTGTAGATCACACGCTGCGCACTAATTATTAGAACTTGCATTGAAAAGTACGATTATTCTTGATATTGAACTGTTAATTGTTTCTATACATTCAGCAAAGCTGTTTATTTTCGTAACTTGATTCTCAGTACATTCATCGATCTCACAATAACAACAGACTTGTTTTCTTTCACTTAGCTTCTCTCTTCAATAACTCAAACAAAACTCTCTGGTCACGTGACTTATCCACGCCAACGTACACAGTTAGTACTGTGATTAGCTATCATCTACCAAAATAAAATAAAGATATGCCAGATAACACTGTTACCTGAAAGTTGTTACTGCCTTCCATTTCGACACCGACACAACATTAAAGTGTGACGTAAACTGATGTGCCAAAACGTTATTACCAGCTGCCTAAAAGTGTGTTGGTCCATCTTTGAAACTCAGTTCATCAGTGATTCGGCATGACATGGATTCGACAAGTCCTTGTTAGTTTTCCGGAATGGTATGGCACAAGATGTCTATGCACAGGTCACGAAATTCCCTTACATTACACCGAGAGGGGCGGTGTAACGGTTAGCGTTCTCGCCTCGCATTCGGGAGGACGGTGGTTCGAATTCCCGTCCGGGCATCCAGATTTGGGTTTTCCATGGTTTCCCCAAATACTCCAGGCAAATAATTCCCGTCCGGGCATCCAGATTTGGGTTTTCCATGGTTTCCCCAAATCACTCCAGGCAAATGCCGGGATGCTTCCTTCAAAAGGCCATTGCCGAATTCCTTCCCATTCCTTGCCCCCATCCTTGCCCCCCATCCTTTCCCGTCTCTAAAGACCTCGATGTTAAAAAGAGGCGTAAAGCAGTTACAAAAAATAAAAAAATAAACCCTTACATTACGGGCCGGTGGATTGTGGGTTCGGATCTGGCGTCAGATTGCGTCCCAGACGTGTTCTATCGGGTTGAGATAATACAAGTTTGGTGGTCAAGACATCAATGTGAGTTCACTATCATGCTTCCTCAAATCATTTTATCTCGATTCTGACCTTGTGTCACACCTGCAGTTAACCTGCTGAAAAATACTATCGCTATCGTGAAAGACGTGAATCATGAACAGATCATTTGCTTTAAATTGTTTGGAACAGCTAACAAGTGTAAACTATTTTCGCCCACCGAATGTCTTCCGTTTTGTGGTTGTGTACAAAACATATATTTAATTAGTTTACTTCATGTCGATAGAGAATATAATTAGTTTCTGATTGCCAAGATAGTTGATTTAAATGACGTTCTAATAGACTTAATGAAAGCGTTAGCAAAAAAGAGCTTACTAAAATTTCTTATTTTTACATTATCTGAAAAATGGTGTTACATATGTTTTCATATCTTAATTGGTTACGATGCTGTTTAATCGCATAACATGTCATTCAATTTTATTTTTTAAAAAAGAAATAAGGGCAGAACTGTTTTACGTTTTACCAAACACGCTAAAAAAAACTTGTTCTAAACAAGATTATTTTTAAAAAAGGTGTCCCATGGAATAGCTTTCCGGATAGAAAAGATAATATTATTCGAAAATACAGAAAAACACACACATACCCGACAGCAATTTTTCCTATTTATTTGTTATACGTCACATATTTCCACTCTCAGAAATAACTCAGGATTGTTTCTAATTTTTTGCGGCGCCAGAGATATTACTCCTGCTCTTTGTTTGGCTGGACGGCACGCACAATGACTATGGTCGATGTAAGCTACCGGTGTTCCATTGTTCTCCTGTAAGCTGGACAGTCATTGTTCCGTCTTGCGTCTGGTTTGCACCGCTTCTTAGTATACTCAATACCTCTAATTTTTAATTACTCAATACCTGTAACTTTTTTCAACCTCTCCAAAGCAAGAAAACGCAGTCTTAAGTTATAAGCGTTTCAGTAGAGGAATAATATTACTTAACTGAGGTTTATTTAATTTTATTCCTTCTATGTGTTTGTGGTAATTTCATATAAGTTCATAAACTATATCATTTCCTCCTTCATTATAAATATATTGCGAAAGTGTATGAACAAATAGAAGTATTTTTCGGTCTAGTCAAAAAGTACTTCCAAAACTAACTGAAAATAAAATGTAATTAATATATTAAGTTTTGTGAATAAAAGTCATAGGAACAAAGGCATTTAAACGTGAGGATAAAATATCAATATTTGTGTTCTGGAAATACGTACTGACCTTAACGCTTAATAAATGTTAAGAGACTATATTTTTTTTAAAGTTTAAACTTATATTTGAAGAATCTAGACTATTTAAAATATCTGAACTGATATCATGATGAAAATGGAATAGTATAGTTTTATTTTTTAGCTATTAACTTTATTCGTCCTTCCTAAAAGTGTCTGAATTAATTTCAGTTACATTATAATCTTTTTTTTGTCTTGTTCAGAATTTATCTAACCAGTTTTAAAGGAAATCAACGATATTGGTCTCTCTCCAAACTATTAAATAACCGTATTTTAACCATCGCGTCATTGTGTCCGTAACGCCGACGTTACACGCATGGCCTTCTTAACCGGACTTACTGCGGCCAAAGATATTACTGCAAAACCAAGTAATTTAGTATAATTAAACAGTCGCTAATGTGAAAATTGGAAAAACACTGAAAGAGAAGTATGTATTACGTTAAAATTGAGATACTCATTAATAATTGATTTTTATTTATTTATATTCGTTCTATGTAGATAGTTTGTTATATTATTCGTCCGCAGAAGTCAATATTGTGATCTATGTAGCTTGTACCAACATTAAAATTAATATCACGCGCCATAACACAAGTTTTTAAGATTTATTTAGCTTTGCTTTCACTGAGGCAATATTACTGATTGTATTATTTCAGACGAATGAAAGTAATTCCATTTCTATCACGATTTAAACAACAACAGAAATATGAACCACATAATAAAATCAGGATTGCAAAAATCGTTTAATCAGAATTGTATTAAGTTAAGAACATGGGAGGAAATGATTTGTCAGAACACTCCGTTTAACCCGCCATTATCGGAGGACTTAGAAGCTAGTAGTTTTAGCAAAAGACATAAGCAAAGATATTCTCTTACGCTGTAGCCGAACAATCATTTGGAGTTGTAGTGCAAATTTAGTTTCCGAGAAAGTAAAACAATTTTGATTTCGAAGTTAACCCTTGATGTTTAAAATGATACTTCAAACGAGATAAACTGTCTTCTGACGGAAATAGCCGGCGAGTTACTAAATGTAAGGACCTCTAGAAGTAACATGCAGCACTTTATTCTGTCGTAATGTAATGGCGTAATTTCTGAGAAACTCTTAGAGCAACATTGAGAACTCTTGAGCCGCCTGGTTGGTGCCTCCGGAGTGCTCCTTGATTTAACGACGCTTTTATGCGGTGAATGGACGCCGAGAGGCGGGTCTAAGCCCGGAGTAGGCGCTAAAGCACGCAGTGGAGTCGCCCCCAGCAACGACAAATCATGTACCAGCAGAATCGCTGGTATGCCTGCTTTCTGAATACTTACCTCCACTTAACACCCTAGTTTAGAATACAGTGTGTAAGATGACAGGCGTTATGTGCCCTGATATTATTAATTTCAGAACTATCTAGTAGTATCTTTGAAGCAAGGAAGTCTGTGGTGGAGGAGCATCTCTGACAAACAGGAGGAAGAGCGGCAAGAAGATCGTTCCATTACAATAATTAATACATAAGAAATTATGTCCTTTCTTGAAGCAAGAAGAGGAAGCAGATGTGGGTGGGGTAGCATATTATCCACCAGCGAAAAACTGTTACCGACCTGTTGAAATTTGGATTAACTGCTTCCTTATAATGTTCTCTTCACGTTTTTCACTCTCTTTTTCCGGAAAAGTCGCCACCAATTAAATTAAAAATGCCGAAATATGGGACGCTCCGCAACGGCAAAATGTTAGCAGCACTGCAAAAATGACACAAAAATTATCGGTACAGGGATCATATTAACCTAAACAGGTTCGTTTTGTCATAGTGACCGTGGTTAGGTTTAAATTCGGCCTGGACCAAGAGTAAAAAATTTACCGGAAATTCTTTCAGCGGCAACCATCTTGGAAACTGCATATTTGTTTACAACGGAAGCAATCGATTATCTCTGACTGCTTATATCGACTATAAGATAGCAAGCGTTGGTGTAGTGGATTTCGGATAAACATTTTGTACCTGTTGATTTCATGCGACGTTTTACAACGTAGTGAAGCTAAAACGGCAAGAAAACATTACAACATAGGATTAAACCAACATTTCAAGAGATTATCATTGATTTCACATCGCCGGCGGCATCTAAAAGCTGCGTTGTTATATTTCAGAATTTTTTAGTTTAATTGGTGGCGAGGAGAGAGCAAAACGTGAAGAGGACATTATAAGGAAACAGTTAATCCAAATTTCAACAGGTCAGTAACAGTTTTTCGTTGGTGGAGAATATCTTACCCCACCGCAGATGTTGTAATTACTTGTAGTAAATAAAAAACGGTACAGTTAAAGGCAAAAATCAAGCGAATCTATGAGTTTTATGTCACGTTTATGTATTCGCATCCTTCATGGAAACGACCTACATAAAAAGGTAAGCTTACACCTCTTCTTCAAATGGTTACAAGTGTCAATATCGCTACCAACTTTGATTGTTTTTAAATAGACTGAAATACGGTTTAGTAGTGAAGAGCAGGTGCAGGATATAGCTGCAAATGTAAATAAGCATAAAATTCAAGTGGCAACACAACTACGTCTATTTTGATCCCATACGCGGCTCGCTTATTTGGGCTGTCTCGTATACCTCTTCTCTTTTGTCGGTAGCTAAAAGTTATTTCTGCGTTTAGTTCAATTCTTTCTTAGTAAGCGTCCTGGAGGCTGAGTGGTTAAGGCCTTGACGAATTCGGGAAACTGCCTGAAAACAGCAATCTCGTGTTACCGGGACTCGAGCCTGGTCACGTTGTACCTCCCCGACCCCGCACACAGCCACACTGCCTGGTTACTTTTTTATTGTAAATATCACCATTGTCCAACCTTTGGCCTAAGACCCGGCTACATGATTTCTACGTCATTCCGTAATTTGATTGAAATACAATTTTTATGAATAATTATTACGAATCTGCCGGTTTGCCTATCCCAATATGGCCACAGGTATTTTTCATTTTCAAATAAAAGAAAAGGTGACTGTAAAATAAGAACGAGGTAAGAAGTACTTGTGCTATTCGCTTAAAATTTGTGACAAACGTTCCTGTGGTCATACTTTTTGAGAAAAATGTGTACATAAAAGCGAAATGAAAGATACCTTAGACAAGGTGCCTCACGAAAGTTACGAAATGATGTATTTCAATAGTAAAAAATACCACCATTTGCAGTAAAATTGTTCTTGCCAAAGATAGTTTCTGCAATCTACAGCAACGAATCTAAACTAATTCCTCGCATTTAATAATGTTTTTACAAAGTACGTGTTTTTTTCGCACTGGTACAGGCTGTATTGCAACCTAACCATCATGCCAGTATATTGCCGCCAAAAAAAGTCAGGCGACCATAATTTATTAATGAAAACTAAATTCTTCGCTACTTTGCTGTAACAATTTACACATTTCTACAAGTTAGTCTGTTATAACGAAATCATGACAGCGATTTACATTAATTACAATAGAGTGTAGATACTATCTTTGGGGTGAACAACTTGAATGTGAATGGGGGTCTCTACTGTTTAATTGCATCGTTTCGCAACTTTCGTGTGGCACCACGTCTATGGTATATTTCATTTCGCTTTCGTGTACACTTTTTCTCAAAAGGTATGACCTGAGGAACGTGTCTGATAAATTTCAAGCGAATATTACAATTCATTCTTACCTCGTCGTTATTTTACTAATGCAAAAAAAAAAAAAAAAAAAAAAAAAAAAAAAAACACATAAAATTCCGTTTTATTGTTTTTCAAACAAATTACAATTCGTTTCAAAGAGAGATATGTAAATAACATAAAATGTTTAGGCTGCCTATGTAAATGTGGCCACAAGTAAGGGTTTCCAGCTGTTAAAGATATGAAAGAGCGAGAAAAGAGCTAGCGCACCACAACCCTAACCTTCGCAGCGACAACCCCTACTTGCCGCCGCTTTTACATAGGCAAACCAAAGTTTTTGTGTTTTTTTACATGTCTCACTTTTAAAATGAATTATAACTTATTTAAAAATACAAGTTGACGTAATTTTTTTGAAAAATGTAAAAGATTTAATTAAGCGGCCATTTTGGATAGGCAGCCTGATAGAATCTTATTCTGCTACGAATAATTATAGACTACATGAAAATTGCATTTCAGTCAAATAACAGATTGACGTAGAAATCATGCAGCCTGATATTGGACTGTTTGTATGCGTAGTACTTTGACGGAGTTATGTTGTTAGTGCAGAGTAGGTCAGAGATTCTAGTGTATCGTGTTGGAGGCCACCGCAGGCGGCTGGTAATGGCGGTGTAAATGTCAGTCGTCGACCCAGCCATACCGGGCCGTCGTCTTTATTAGCAGCGGGGACAATCCCCGCCCGCGCCTCGCTAAGAATCTTTTACTGCTCCGAGGGCTTTGGCCAACTTTAAACATAAATTCCGGTTTTAATCTGTGTGCGCTATGAAGCGAGCGGTCGATACTGGGCGCTTCAAGTGACTTCGGACGAGCATTAACATCCGCATGGAAGGTACAACACCCACACGTAACTCTCTAGCGAAGACGAAATTAGTCTGGTCTAAAAGCTGTGATACTCATGGGCAGAACAGCACCCTTCGCAGTTAACTGCAATGCATTCTTTGTCTCCAGTTCAGAACTTGATGTGTTCATGTTCTAACAGCCCTCAGAAACAGCCCTTGCATGAAACGTTATTTGAAGAATTATGTTTAGCAAGATGGGTGTTGGTTAATTAGGGATTTTATGTATTTTTGTCATTAATTGTGAATTTGTGTGTGTTTGTTATGTAACTGAACATTGTTTTATGGAGAGAAACTATGTAAATGCCATGTAATATGTTCAAGGACAGTATTGCATATGAATCATTAATTAAAAGTTTGTAATTGTAAGTGGTAAAATTACAACTGATGGCCAAAGCAGGAATGACGTTAAAAGCAGAAAGGAGCTCTCATGAAAAAGATATATCTTTTAGTTTGAAATATTGACTTAGGAATTAGAAAGAAATTTTTAAAGTTTTATGCGTGGAACAGGCTTCTGTATGGTAGCGAAGCATGGACTTCAGGAATACCAGAAAGAAGGAAACTTGAAGCATTTGAAATGTGGTGCTATACAAGGACGCCGAAAATTAGATGGACAGACAAAGTACGAAACGAACAAGTTTTAGAAATGATGGGTGAGGAAAGAAGTTTATGGAAGAGCGTTACAGAAAGCATCGGCAGGATGGTGGGTCATTTTTTGAAACATGCTGGATTGATTAATTTGTTAGTGGAGGGAACAGTCGAAGGGAAGACAGAGATTGGAATAAATGAAGCAAATAATTGAGGACGTAGAGTATAAGCGGTATGTTGAGTTGAAGAGATCGAGGATTGCATCAAACCAGTTGAAAGACTGAAGACAACAAAAAAAAAAATGTAAGTGTTGATGTGAGTTATGATGTTTGCAGGGAAATTTGCGACGGTTTGGACTGTTGATAATTTTGTGTGTAATTGCATATAAACACTATTAACTTTCATCTCAAGAAGTTTTTTTTATGGATTGTGAATGATTTTTTACAATTTGTAATTATTTTTGTATGGATCTCTTTGAAAGTTAGTATTATTGGAATATTTGTATGATTGTGCTTAGTATCTTTGGTCCAATTGATGCCTGTTCTTTGTGTACTGTGTAATGTTACTATTGAGTTGGCGAAGAAAATAAAAAAATAAACATTAGTGAAAAGTAATTTCAGTTGACATAGTGGTATTGGCGAAATTTTTTTCTGGTCCAGATCGGATCTCATCCTAACCTCCTCACGTTTGAGATACCTAAGGGATATACAGGGTGGGGCATTTAATATGTTTTCTGGAAATATTTCGGAAAGAAAGCATTTTAACAAACAATAACCTATATAAAAAATAATCGTACAGTAGGGGGCTATAATTATGTGATATTGGTTTTTTCACAGGTGGCGCTGTTGTCGTTACAACAAGGTCAACTTAATTCTTTTAAATGGGAACCCCTATTTTTTTTGAAGATTCCGATTCCTCATGAAAAAATAAAAATAGTTTGCTTAACTCACTTTTCTGTTAGCCTCACAGATTGCGCTGTAATCGCGAAAAATGAATATTCGCGTTTTTTGTGTATAATTTTAATTATTGTTTAAATAATTACATGTTATTTTCATTCTGTAAACATGGAAGGTAATTTTAAAGGATAATGACAAAATTGATTTTTTAAATGCTTTTTCTTACTTATTTGCAGCCATGTTTACAGCAGGTGCTCAAAAAGGTGACCATTTACTTCCAGACATTTTATGACACACTTCCAGCTGTTCAGGCATTATTTCCGCATCTTTATTTTCAAGTCTTGTCGAATTAAAGAAGAATCTATCAGCGAACTCGGTTTTGGCGAAATTTTTTTCTGGCCCAGGCCGCATTTCGACCTAAACACCTCACTTTTGACACGGTATATCTCGAGAACCAAGCGAGATATTGAAAAATCTTACTCTTCACTTTCGATTTATTTCGTCAAGATACGCAAGAATCTATCATCGAATTGCGGCGCCAAGGTCATCGTAGAATCTTCCTATTCAGCACGAGAGGACATGTCTTCATTGTCGTATTAAACAACAAACAACAAAACTTTCCGAGTTCCAGCGAAGTTTGTTGACCTGACGGTAGTGACGCTTGCTGTAAATAGTCACCAAAAAGTGTAATAAGCAACCTGTCCAGCCGCAGCCGCCAGTACGGCTCAGCTATTATGGTCGGTCGGGGCAACAGATAGCAGCTGTTTGCGGACATGACGCAAACTCTCTCTCCGAAAACTCGTCTTTCCCACGGTTCAGGCGTCCGTGGGTGGACTCTGCATGGTCCACACATTCAGTCTACACGCGAGGCTTTCATACGACGCTTTGTGGATCTGTATAGACCCAACAGACTGTATTCACTCGTAACGATCCAAGGAGCAGTCCATATCCGGAAACGACTGAACCAGAATAGTCTTATGCTCTTATCTGTCATCTAATTTGTTAATAAATATACTCTTCTCGGGCTTCCAGCCGCGTAAAAAAGTCATGCTTGTGGGAGGTTTAGGAGGCGTCTATCTCAGCCATTATTTTCAACCATAGATGCCACTGAGTTTGTTTACGCGTTGCCACGGAAACGGTGGAAGACGAAAGTTGACCCAGCTCGATGACGTCATCCACTCTTCTGCTCATTAACGAGGCGAAGCTGTTCCTGCAGTTTGATAACCGGGTTCCCAGCCGCACTGAGTTGGTAATCAGTGTGCCTGTTAACTAAATAATCAGTTGCCCTGATTTCTACAGCTTCCGCAATAATGTTGTCCCAATAAACCCGGCTATAGGTATATATAGCTGGATGGAAAGCGTAATTGTGATATTGATGGAGTTAGGTTGGGAAGATCTGGAACATCGTAGGTGTTGCGATCGTCAGAAGCTAATTGATAGTCCGTGACAGATCTGTTTCAGAATCACAGTAAATACATTTTCCTACCAGCAGCATTCATGTTTACGAATTACCAACAAAATAAGATTTAAAAAAATTTCCACGGACAATTAGGGAATGGAATCGGAAGGATTTATCGAGCGAAAAAACTTAAAATTTGACAGGCGTAGGTATCTATAAATCTCTCCGGCGATCCTGATCTGGGTTTTCCATGGTTTTCCCAGATCACTTTATGCGAATACCAGGATGGTTCCTGAAAATAGTCCATGGTACCTCGTGCCATAACCCGTATGTCCCTTCCTATGCAAACGGTTACAAATTAGGATAGGTGCAATGCACCCACCGCCATTCGCTTATCAGTGAATCGCGGAGTAATAGTTATAGAAGGAATTGGGCCGTGGAATTTTATAGGAAGCATGACGGCGTTCAACTGGAATGGTTACGACAAACCATGTGTAAGGTACATAAACCTTACCGGAAATTACGGTTCGTGTTGTAAATATATTTGAAATGTAGTGAAGTTACATAGCATGGATTTTTAACTTTGATAATTTAGTTTAAACGTCAAAGGCGCAAATAAAGTGTTGTAAATATATTTGAAATGTAGTGAAGTTACATAGTATTGATTTTTAACTTTGATAATTTTGTTTAAACGTCGAAGACTCAAATAAAGTGTGCGGAGCATCTTTGAAAAACAAATGAAGAGAAGAGACGAAAAGGAAGTGGGTTTGAAAAAAGGACGAACGGAAAATGAATTAAACGATAGAGGTAGTTTCGAATAAGAAACTATCAATAAAGTTGTATTTGATAAGTATTGTGTAAATGTCAAATGTAATGTATACAGCCCGAGGGAGTAATGAAAGAGAATTAATGTACCGTTTGTAAAACATTGTGTGATAACAGAAAAAAAATGCGTGATGAAAATAACCGAAGATAGGTATTAATTGTATATTATCCTGTTAATATGAATTACAGAAATAAATTGTGTGTTTAATGATCTAAGGAAACTGAACTAATTATTTCAGAAAGTAAATAAATTAATGAAAACTTCAATGACATTAAAGATTTTTTAGATGTTAGGATGTCGGGTTGAACCAGATATTTAAAGCCAGCAAGAATCAATTCTAATAACGGTAACAGAGGCAAGGTACGGACATACTGTTACATACACTACTTCAAAAGGAAGGAAGTAAAAGAAATACTGCGACGGACGCGCAAGTACCAACGCCTCGCGTATGGAAAACCGGATGTCAGCATTGCCGACCAGGGATTTGAACCCGCTCCGCTTGGGAGCTGCCAGTGTTATTACCATATTCCTCAGTACTGGGCTGGGAGATTCTGTCCTGGAGATGTTCGCCTTAGCGCCAATGCGGGTGGCTTTACTATCTGCCTGCTGGAGGCTGCGGCCCATTAGCTGGTGGGACACAGTCTGCATTATTGAGGTCGGCGGCGGCCTGACTGGCTGCAGGTGATCAGCGCGAGCACATCAAAGGAGGCGCAGCGGCCACCATCGGCAATCACTTAATTGGAACAGCCCAGACTTCGCACCACTGGCAGCGGACCAGCCTCTAACCTGGATCCTAGCAGCGACCACTACAGTGTAGCTTCCGTGCACATATTACAGAGAATAGTTCACTATATTACCAGATTATAATTATCATTGTCAGCTCCGACTTTGTAACTCCTACCTCCTTCTGTCTTTCCTGTAATCCTCTGGAGGTTATTGCATCAATCACTTCTTGTTCATGATAAACTTGTTTGCAGATTGCATAATCAACTTTAATAAAATGCGTTGTGCCTGGAGACTGGTCTCACCTCAGTGGTCCGGCAATCTTCGGGAGTCTCGATAATACCCGAAGTGTTAGTAATACTCGCTGCCACCACAGCGCTACTAGAATTAAAACACAATGACTTTATTTGCGCTTATGTTGTTAAACAGAAGCGTAAATTTCAAATAAATAATGGAATATCATTTTATTTGCAGTTTTGGTGTTTAAATAAAATGTAATTGCGATTCCATCTAAAATGAAAATTGTTTGTTCAATAGCAGAGATAAAAAATAATAATGCGTGGTAGAGATATAAAAAAAAATATAATGCCACTTTCCTTTAAATTAATACGCGGCTTTTTGTTTATTTACGATAGATAGATGTAGAGATTCATCCTATGTTTATACTTAATTCTTTGAAGCAGTTATTGGAATCAAGTGACAGCATAATTTTTTTGGACAAACTACAACAATCAGGGAAGTTTCTTAGATTCAGAAAAAGTTTGCATGAAATATATCAGTCAAATAAATAATATCTATTCCTTTTTGAAATAATACTTTACTTAGAAATTTTCTTGTAACATTACAAATTTATTAATTTTTCCTTAGAAACTTCTCCAGAAACAAATTCCTACTACCACCATTGGTGGTACCCGTCATTTCTTACGAGCATTTAAACTAATGGTATACGATAGGTTCACAACGGGAGAAGACTGTACTATGAATGGCTGAAAGGTGGCCTCGGTTCAATATCTACGGGTGTATAGCACCATGGAATGAAGATAATGCCAATAAGAGTCAGCTTATTGGATAAACAAATAAAAAAAACCTAAAGGTTGTTTGTCATTATAGGGTGGAGTAAGAATTGCCTGTTGAAGGTTTTGATATTAACGTTTAATCTTAAATTCAACTGGGCAGGACATATTGAGCAGGTGACAGTAAAGCTCTACAGAATATTTCATTTACTGGAGATGGTGATGAGAGGATGTACTAGAGAAATAAGTCAATTCGCTCAGGCCATTGCTTGAATATGGATTTGTATTTCGGAGTCCACATTTTGTGTATGAAATACCTGTATGTGCAAAGAAGAGAAGCTAAATTTGTTTGTGGAAATTTTAATAGGACCCAGTCAGTAACTGATATGATAAATGATCTGGATTGGGAGTAATTGGAAAACAGGAGGAGGGTGAAGATGGTGCTTGGAATGTACGAGGCATCTGTTGGAGATGGGGTTGGTGGAATATTTGTCAAAGAATTAAGAATACTGCATAAAAGGGGAAAGATGACCATGACCACAAACTGGTTCTCTATGTCATGCATAAGTTAGTCGGAAAACAATATTTTGTGGGTGAGGGTCTGATACCACAAATTACCAAGTGAAACGATGAATAATTTACCAAAAACGCTACAGGAATTTATGGTTAAGCTTCGTAGATAGGTAGGAAAAATTTAACAGCCAATGTATGTAAGATAATTGAAAAAGAATAATGAGAAGGTGGAATTAGATCAGTAGGGGAATTGCCACCAGAGCTTGTACTCCACAGAAATTCAGTTATCAATGTTTCCTAGTTATGATGTCCGTTCATGATTTGACTTTGTTCATCTATCAACCTCTTGTTTCCTACTATTCCCATATATATTTACTTCCATAACCTAGTTAAGTGAGTGGTCTGGTGGCAATGTGGTTAAGGAGTTCGATTGGAAGAGCTTTACTACCGAGCGGGGCGGTGTAACGGTTAGCGTTCTCGCCTCGCATTCGGGAGGACGGCGGTTCGAATCCTCGTCCGGGCATCCAGATTTGGGTTTTCCATGGTTTCCCAAATCACTCCAGGCAAATGCCGGGATGCTTCCTTCAAAAGGCCATGGCCGAATTCCTTCCCATTCCTTGCCCCCATCCTTGCCCCCCATCCTTTCCCGTCTCTAAAGACCTCGATGTTGAAAAGAGACGTAAAGCAGTTAAAAAAAAAAGAGCCTTACTTCAAACTCCGGTCTGTGCAGAGACTATGAAAGGCGCTTAACCCGTCTTTCACCTCAAGAGTGATCCTACTGGTATTCCGCTTAGCCTCCTCAAACTTAGTCCAGATCAAATAGCACACCAACTGTTGCTGAATGAAAATAATAGAAGAAGATCTGAAAATAGGAAGCTCCAAAGCAAGACGAGCAAGACGAGCAAGACCACTTTAGGACTTCATTCACATTGATAGAATTGGAAGCCGTTTTGCAATCTTTGATTATTAACAAAGCTGCAGGAGTAGATGATCTGAGAACAGAGCAGCTGGATTTTGAATTTTATGAATGCCTGCACCTCAAATTTACACATCCCCAAGACATGGCAGAAAGCCAAAGTTGTAGCACTGTTAAAGCCTCCGGCCCAGCTGACTTTGCAATGTGAGGTAAACCAGAACTCTTCCGATTTTACGTTAAACTGAACGTCACCGTTAGAGCTAACAACTTTATTTAGAACACGGACGTGCCGTATCAGAAGCAATTTTAAGTCAAATGAAGACTTAACGTGGTCCTAGTTGGTCCATACGAAAATCTGCGCTAATATTATAAATGCGAAAGTAACTCCGTCTCTGTTTGTTTGTAACGTTTTCACGACTGACGGCTAAACCGATCTTGACCAAATGTAATAAGGAAATAGTATGTATCATTAAGAAGAACATAAGATATCTTTTTTCTGATAAATAACATGTTTTGACATCACATTTTAAAAACTAACCGAACAGTGACAGTCAGGGTTTGCTTTTCTCGCAGTCAATTTGTATGTACACTCTACACAACTTATTGTGTAGAAAGTTATGTACAGATGTATACAGTATAGATGCAAATTTACATTGAGCCAGACTTTTCTTTTGTGTTTATGGGTACCTAGCTCACCGGTTTCCAACTCCCAATTGACGTATTACCTATCAAAAACAGCAAAACCGAAAAGATAGTCTAAAAAACTGGTTTATTTATTAATTTTATTTCACGTGTCCAGGACATAACTTTAAAAGTTGAAACAAATAAAATTATGGAATTAATGTCAAGATTATAGACTACAGTACACAAATTAAATTGAATGTGTAGACAAGAATTATGAAATCCTGATGGCCCTCTCATTTGCCGTAGAAAGGTCGTCGAAAGTGCAGGTTTCAGGTAGGTTTCTGCATACCAGGAGACGTGGGTTCTGCAGCTCACCACATTCACATAATTCGTTTGCAGTAGGGTAACCCCATTTCTTTATGTTGGATCTGTATCGGGACACTTCAGTTGACAGGAGCCTCCTCAAAGATCATGCATAATAGTGGAATATGAAATCTCATACTATCGGGCGTACCCTGGGTAACGTTAGGAATAACCCTAACGGCAGCTCCTTTCTCCACCAGGACCAATTTGGAACTAAGAAACGGTATTAACATAAGATGTCTGCAGAAAGAGACGGAATTTTAAACTGCAAACAAATCTGCCAGAAAATGTGTGGTAAGTAGTCTGCTTTAGTTAACCCACTGTTCGTTGCTATTTTTAAAGATGTCACAAACTGGTTCTCTTCATGAGTCAGGATCAATGGTGGAATGGTATGGTGGATGGTTTCCACGTTATATTATCCCGATTCCGTGAACTTTGGTACACATTTCGCGTGAGTTACATGTTTCTATATCCAAATGTAGCAATAAAGTCCAAGAGTTCAAAGTCGGGCGTAGCAGCTAGTATGCAGGCCACCATATATCTTTATTACAGCGGTTCAATCCGCCGTGCTAAGATTTTTCTGCTGTGCGGTGTCTTCTTTGAGGAGCGAGGTGGTGCCGTAGAAATAGCCGTCCCGTTTTACAGATACGGGAGAGGAGTGGGGGGTTTTATCACGCAGTAGCCGGCTTCTTACGACGGAAAGAAAGGCCGGAGACAGTGTTGGCGTTTGCCGCGCCATTTCCCCAGACGTCGTCTGCCGCGACGCTCTCTTAATCAAACGGCGCGGCTCTCGCGTCCGCTATCGACGTCTGCTGCCACTGGGCCAGTCGAACAAGCACGTCCTGCAGCACGCGATCGAGTGCGACGGACGCCCTATACCTCAAACGCACCACACACGATTCATCTCCATGCGAAGATTTATTAGTATTATTATTTCGCTGATTAGTTCAAACACCGACAAAAATTACGGGTATCACCTATGGTGGTAGTTGGAATTTATTATGGAAATTACCTAAGAAAAAACAAATAACGATAACGATACTTTTCAGTGACTGAGCGTGGTTGGGGAGCGGTTAAATCTCTGGTCTCACATTCGGGAGGATACAGGTTCAGATCTCCAACCGGCCATCCAGATTTGGGTTTTTCATGGTTTCCCCAAATCACTCCAGGCCAATGCCGGGATGTTTCCTTCAAAAGCCCATGGACGAATTCATTCCCGTTCCGTGCCCCCAGTCCTTTCCTGCCACTAATGACCTCGATGTTGACAAGGCATAAAGCCACAAACAAATAATTATAATAAGCCTATTAATGATATTTTTCTTCATATGAATAAAGTTTCTACGATGCGATTCTCTGTCTGTTTGATTAGTATATTTTAAAACAACTCCATTTGATTTTATTTGACAGAAATTGTTATCGTTACGGAAAAGTTTCTAGGCTTAATTTTATTAAAAATGAACAATTATTTATTTTATTGATATATTTCGCTGTTACTTACGTTTCATTAAGCTTTCTTGTTCTGTAGTTTATCCTCTGTCCACAAAATTCTTAACTTATATCCGGCTAGTAATAACTGCGAGAGAGAAACAGGGTAAACATCGAAATCTCAGAATTTATGTATCTTGTCGTTGTAGGTAAGAAAAAATAAACTGTTAAATTTAAACGAATGTCGTACTGTAATACTTGCCTCGCATTATAATTTTGTATCTCTGTCCATCGTATTTGTGTGCAGTTTCTCCTACAGCAAAAATATCCTTTTCTTTGGTATCGCAGCTAAAATTCCTTTTAACAAAGTAAGTGCAAATAAAATCAAATTCAGTTTCAGGTTCAACACATTTTACTGAAGTGGTTGATGCAGTTATCTATAGGAAAGTAACGAATTTGGCCGGTTGC
Source organism: Vandiemenella viatica (assembly GCA_031002005.1). Classification (NCBI taxonomy): domain Eukaryota; kingdom Metazoa; phylum Arthropoda; class Insecta; order Orthoptera; family Morabidae; genus Vandiemenella; species Vandiemenella viatica. The sequence goes on from JARYHS010011408.1 coordinate 189,375,183, forward strand.
TTATAAATTCAGTGCGATCTGGATGTTATTTTAGCATGCTGCTATCAATTTCAACTTACACTAAACTGTAAAAAGAGCAAGGAAATACGTAATACCAACAAATATAATTGGTTTGTTGCTGTGTATAAAATAAACTGTTCAATTATTGACAGGCTTTGTGCCCTGAAGTATTTGGGCGTAACAGTACAAAGAAACATGAAATTGGATCAGCATAGAAATTCGGTCGTAGGTAGAGCTAATTCTAAGCTGCGATTGATGCGCCAAATTTTGAAGAATTGTAACAAAAAATGGGGAGAGAAATAGCGTACAATCCCTCTCGTGCGTCCAGATTTGAATTATTTTTGTGCCGCGTGGGCCTTTTTTTATTTTTGTTAATGGCTTTCCGCCTAGTCGACGTCGAGATCATTAGAGGCAGAAAAGGACTCGGGAAAGGGAATGGGAAGGAATTCGACCCTGGCCATTTTGAAGGAAGCATCCCGGCATTTGTATGGAGTGTTTAGGATTGACGGTATAGAAAAAGTACAGATTAGAAACGTTCGATTCGTGATTGCTTGGTACAGTCCTTACGAAAGCGTCACAGAATTTATACACAAACTATTCCAACGCACATCCTCGGCAATTCTGCAATAGTAATCCTGTAGAGTGTTTCTGCATCGACTGCTCCGACGTCATGTTCACACGTTAGGTGTTCACAGGACTGTAGGCTTCGTGTATGATGAAGGTGAACAGGCAGATGTTTTAGAGTTGATGCAACTGATCCGTGCTATCTGGGGGACAGTGCATTGTAAAACTGTATTTGCAATTGCGGAATAGTGAAACATTTTACTGAGTTACAACTATGAAGGAGTGCCGTAGCAGTACTTAACACAATTACCGCAACGACTGTGCGAATAATTTCTTTCGTGGCAGCTGAAATATGAAACCTACAAAATTCAGTTTCACAATAATATTAATACACCACCCTAGTACAGGTGTAGGGAAGAACCTAAACAGTTCCCTAGATAATCAAGTATATAAATGATTCTGCATGTGAAGCAATATATATGTACTACATATATATGAAGAACATCGTTTGACACAAAGATCTCTAGGCGACCGTGATCTAGTAAAAGGCTGCTGCAATACAGACCATTTGCGGAAACCTAAGCCGGCCTCCCGACAAAGGACAGCACGGAAACGCAATTTATTTCTCTGGCTAACTGAAAACTGACAAGGATGAGGACAGCCGAGATTGAAGTTTCGCCCACTCGAGTAATATAATAACGACTTCTGTCAATGTATATTGAGCAAGGTAGCTGCACTGAAATGTTTCGGTCTGACAGAGGTGGGTTCGAATCTACAACCGTTCATCAAGATATTTTTTTCTCTCTAATATCCATTAATCTTTATTACCTGCGGGTTTCATTTATAAACACCATCATCGCCTGCTCTTCCGGCTATAGTAATCTCACTGTAGACTTACCGCAAAACCCTAACAAATAAAAGACATTATTCATAACAAGTTGTATGGTTTTCAAACGCCCAATACAGTGATATTTTCTTGATCTAATAAAGTTTAATACGCTTAAAACTGACTAAACGTGCAAAATAGTAAATTAGTTATTTATATTCAAAGTAGACAAACCATATTACTGGGCATTAAGGTTTGTTTTCCAGGCTATCGCGTCGAACAATAGACGTACCAAGGATCTGAACAGCGTTTTACCACCGGTTTGCTTTACGAATATGCTTTGTTTCTGTATCCTAGCAGTGATTTGTATGTTGTTATTGTTTTTTGTTAGTCTCAAGGTAAGTTTGCCCATATTTTTCCATAATATGGTGTAAAAGTAAGCTACAATCACCGTTAACACAGAGTGAGTTTATTTTTTAATAAAACAACCATTGAGACACTTTCAGTTTGAGATTTAGTTCATTATACCAATCTCTTTTGATATTTATTTGAAAGAATGAGGATGTTAGCTCTTTCTCCACCCATCCAGAACTGGTACCAACCTTTCCAAATTTATCTTAACTGCTTCGTTATAATGTCCTCTTCACGTTTTGCGCTCTCCTTTTTCTGAAAAGTCGGCATAAATTAAATTACAATAAACGAAATATAAAAGTGACGCGCAGCCATTAGATGCCACCGGCGCTGCGAAATCAATGACAATCTCTTGATAAATTATTTTTTGTAATGCTTTGTTGCTGTTTGAGCTTCTCTCTGTTGTAAAATGTCGCACGATATTAACAAAGAGAAAATATTTGTCCAAAGTGTAATACAACAACAGTCGCCATATTTATATCAATACAAGCAATTGGAGACAGTCGATTGCTTCCGTTGTAAACAAATACGCCATTTCCGTGATGGATGCCGTATAACGAATTTTTCGTAAATTTTTTCCTCTTGATCCAGGCCGCATTGCAGTCTAACCATGACCTCTATGATAAAACAAAACTGTTTAGGTTGATGTAATTCCTGTACCAATAACTCACAAAGTCCATATATCATGGATAAAGTAAAAATTTTAGTGCCAAGCCAGGCAATGAAAGTAATCTATAAATATAAGTCACAAAGTCCACATATCATGGATAAAGTAAAAATAACTTTTGTGCCGTTTCTGCAGTGCCGGTAACATTTCGCGGTTGCACAGCGTCTGATATTTCGGCATTTTTAATTTAATTTGTGGCGAGTTTTCCGAAAAAGGAGAGTGCAAAACGTAAAGAGAAAATTATAACGAAGCAGTAAATCTAAATTTCAAAATTTAAGTAGCAGTTTCTGATGGGTGGAGAATGAAGCAGCGTCTCCAAAGGAATAACTTACCTATAGGAATTACCTTCACTTGTTTGTCCATGTCTGTACTTCTTCTTCTTCATAACTTTTTCCCAACATTTTGGGGTCGGCTGCCTTCGATTTATTTTACTCACCGTTGACATCGTCAAATACGGAACTATGGTTTTTACGGCTGTTATCCATTGCTGATGCTAAGCGTTTTGTATCTACTACCAGGTCGTACTACGTACTAAGGGGGCATCCATAAATTACGTGAGGTGTTTTTCCGGATTTCTGGACCCCCCTCCCACCTGGTGAGATTTCGTGAGATCTGGCCGGACCCCCCCCCCCCCCCGCCCCTCTGGTGCGATCTGGTACGTGAGAACCCCCCCTAGAAATCGCCCTGGAAACTTTTTTCTTTAGGTCACACCCTAAGAAATACCCTCCTAACATCGACTTTACCGCAAATTTGAGACTTTTTTTTTTTTTTTTTTTTGCTCTACTGTCCCCAAATTTTTCGCAAAATCTCACGTGAGATTTCTGTAGACCCCCCCTCCCCCTTGGTTTTTTTTTTTTTGGTAACTGCTTTACGTCTCTTTTTAACATCGAGGTCTTTAGAGACGGGAAAGGATGGGGGGTAAGGATGGGGGCAAGGAATGGGAAGGAATTCGGCCATGGCCTTTTGAAGGAAGCATCCCGGCATTTGCCTGAAGTGATTTGGGAAAACCATGGAAAACCCAAATCTGTCCCCCTTGGTGAGATCTGGTGAGATTTCACCAGACCCCCCCCCTCCCCTATTTCACCTCACGTAATTTATGGATGCCCCCTAAATGGAGAACTAAACATTGCCATCTATGGGGGCATCCACAAATTACGTGAGGTGTTTTTCCGGATTTCTGGACCCCCCTCCCCCTGGTGAGATTTCGTGAGATCTGGCGGGTCCCCCCCCCTCTGGTGAGATCTGGTCCGTGAGAACCCCCCCTAGAAATCGCCCTGGAAACTTTTGTAGACTTTTTTTAGGTCACACCCTAACTTTTTTGACGAAATACCCTCCTAAAATCGACTTTGGGGCAAATTGTAGACCTTTTTTCTGTAGACGCCCCCCTCCCCCCTGGTGAGATCTGGTGAGATTTCGCCGGACCCCCCCTATTTCACCTCACGTAATTAATGGATGTCCCCTATCTGAGAAACGTGTAACTATGTTCAGCGTGTTATTAGTGTATTTTTGTAGGTGAAATGTGTAGTTACTGAGAACATCCCGTCATTCATCTTGATGGCTGCGCAAAAACCGGCTAAAACAGCAGTCAGGACGGCTGGTACGTGGGTACCTGGGCTCGTGCCCGGTCCGTTGTACCTCCCCCATCCACTGTGCGGCGCCTCAGCGCACTGACCTACACTGGCGGGTGTGGCATGCTTGCGACACTTATTATTTAACAACTAACCTCAAAGTCTGTGTTCTGGCACTTAATTTCTTTGCAGTTGCTTAAATAAATAGAATTATAATATGATAAAGCTTAATGTAATTTCTGGTCCCTTTTGTTGTAGCAAAAAATTTCATTTGTCAGCTTGGTCCAGAATAACAATACTTCAATCACACGCATATTAATGCATTCACTGTATCGCATTTTAGTGGCAATAATGCACCGCGATATAAACTTGATCAAAAATCTTCACGGGTTCCTGCAACTTTCTTTTTTGTTATCCGTGATTCAGATCGATATTACAACGTTTGAATGGCTAATTCACTTACATACGACTGAAATATGTCATCAGTAAAAGTAATGGAAATTAAAAATAAACCTTCACAACTTATGTTGTACTAGGTACCATTAGTTTTAATTGAAGTCTAGACTGTATAGATCGCGATCAGTGTGGAACTAATTTGATTCAAATTAAGTAATAATTTCAGTAACAGGACGCTAATGAAATAAGTTTAAATTATTTAAAAAAATTAAATTACTCATGCCCTCTGCTGTAGCGTCAAGTTCCGGTTGAAATAATATTTTAATCAAAATTTACTCTAGTGGTAAATTAAAGGTTTTGTCTTACATATCTATGGTTAAACGAATACTTTTACTTCGAAAGAATATTAAATAAATATATCATCAGTTATCTACCCTCGGGCAGGTTTTCACTTGGCTGCTCTCCATGTTGTTCTATCTTCTGCCTCTCTCTTGAGGTCCAGCAACCAATAATAATATTATGTCGATTTAAACGGAGTACATACTTTCTTTCAGCGTTCTGACAGTTAATTTGTTCGCGGATGCTAAGTTAAATAGAAGTTATTAAGCTAAATAGAAGTTATTAAATAACGTGTATAACCTAGAACAACATGTCTATTCGTAAGTTGGCCTACGAAGACAAAACGCGTTACGTCATAGCGTGACATCACAGTGTGACGTCATCGCGTGACAGAAAATCGTGACCAAATAATCGTTTTATAAGAATAGATTATCTATTATTCTTATTGAACCGCATTAATCTAATATGCAATGCATAAAATGTGTATTTCTTACTGTACACGTTAAAACGATGACAGGGTTTTGAAATTTTATCTCGTACATGCTAGCTCGTATTTAACTTTTAGTGTTTATGCTCAACACTTTGGCGCTCCTAGATTTAGGAAATATCACACTATACGCTCATTCGTGTATTACGGCTGGTAGATTCCTGATAACCTACAAATCTTGTCCGACGTTCTCTCATTCTCTGACGTCAGCCCTTAGCTTCCTGTGAACTCATTGTGCAGTCCACTCACAGACAGACCTTCAAAGGCCAGATGGCTCATCAGAATCACCTTCGTCTTCTCCCGACAACTTCTGCCGCACATCTGACAACGAAGAGATTTTCCACGAAGTTAGAGGCCAGATGCTACTTGTGCGTTGCAGGAAGAGTAAAAGCTTCTTTAGTGAAGTGGACAAGTTGCCCTTTCATATTATTGTATTCCGCGAAGCTTCTTCAGCCAACTGGACAAGTTTCTGCCTTTATTACGTTTTACTCTGCGAAATTTTTCCACGAAATAAGCAGCGGGCTAGTAAGTCTGAAACGATCAAAACAAAGCACTGACTTATTAAGTCTTATAAAAATGATTCGCAAACAAATCTTTATTCTCCTCCTTCATATTTAACAGTATTTTGACTTTTATCTGGGAAAGCATAGCAAGTAAAAAAATTTTATTCGCAAGGAGGAAACATTTATCTCCGTAGTTCGTGAATAAGCGATCTTCAAACATAAGCGTAACGAAGACAAACTTTAGCATAATATCCCCCCCCCCCCCTCTATAGAATTTCAAAGGAAATAAAAGAAATCCAGAAATTGTAAATATTGATTAAAACTCTATTAAATTAACTCAGACATTAAAGGAAGTTGTTTAAAAACTATAACTACAATTTCCATTCATTTCGTTGTCTGCATATATGAAAAAGAAACCATCGAAAGTATAGTGATACTATTTAGAAGTCATAATTATTATTGCATATTCGTTCTGAAATAGAGCATGAAAAATATTACTGTACCATTATAATGGCTAGAATGAGTCCGGCGCAGGATCTGGACAGCCCCTATAATACCTTTTGTGATATAACCTCCCAACAATCATTTTTTTAAAATTAATTATATGTATAAATATATATTAGATTGCTGTAATGATGTATGTTGTAAGGTTACACCTTACTGAACTCTTTATGTTTTGAATTATGTGTAAATATTTGTTTTGACGAACGTTATCTTTGGAATGTGGAGCCAAGATCGTTGGGAATACCAAAGATAAAAAGTTCGTTGCGCCGCGCCGGTCCTTGAGAGTAGTATCTCTGGACGAGACAACAGAACACGACTATTACAAGAGATGAGACAGAAATAAAACAATTAACGAGCTCAGTTTTATAGACTACATAGAGTGTTCATGTTAAAAAATAAAATTGTGTGATCATCGAGATAACCTGTAATTCTGTTAAAAATAAAAGCAGACGTGTGTTAATTTCAGTAAGAGATTCTATATGCTGAGTTAGTACATAGAATATTACAAATTGCTTGTTAGAGACCATATGCTATAAAATATATTACATTAAATTTAAAAGTTTATTATAATGTTCCATACTCGAAGGTTTTTTTTGGATCTTCCTGAAGGAAGTATACTATAAACTTATTGGAGGAAGGGTGGCCAGTTCCTTTACTCAACACCTAACCTAACCCGGTAAACCAGGAAAAAGGGGACCAACAGCTTAACATGAAATCCGAACCACAAAAGTGTTCTTGCGTACTTCACATTACGCAGCAATCTTTGCCAGCGATGAAGGTCGGGTTAAGGGTCTATGAAAATCGCTGCCCAGACCAAGATTCCAACCGGAGAACTTTTGCTTTCCAGTCAGACGCCTTAAGGATGTGGTAAAAAGTAATCAATATTCCGGTACAAATGTGTTTTAATGATGTCATCCTTCAACATGTACAAGATGTGATCGAAAATTAATGAGAATTGTTAAATTGTGCACGCTGTAACCTGTTTAACAAGTTGATTCTTTTTTGTGTATTGGTAACACCGGCAGTGACTTAGCTGGGCGATATTAGTTTGTTTGAAGGTTTTTTTTTTGGTGTGGCAAAATATCCGATCCGAGAGTTTGAGTGAAATTTTGTATTAAAAACGGAATTAAGTGCCGTGAATCATTCAGTATGTTAAAGAAGACCTTTGACGACGATTTTATGTCACAGCCATGTGTTTATGAATAGTAAAAATACTTCAAGAAATGTCGCGAAGAAATCGAAGAGGACGCAAGGTCTGGGCGTCCTAACACGTCCTTCAGCGATGAAAACGTGGGAAAAAATTAAACAGATTGTGCTTAGTAATAGAAGAATTATTTTTAGTGACCTCTTGCAGTAACAAAGAATACGACCCACAAGTTCAGCGCAGTTTTCGTGAGGAAATCCGGGAAAAACGACCCAAACATTGAAGAAACAAGTGGATTTTGCACCGATACTGCACACCGGTGCAAAGTGCTTTGCTTATCCCAAAGTTCTTGGTGAATACAACATTGCTGTGATATCGCAAACACCCTATTTTTTGTATTTCTTGAATTCAAAAGGACAATGTTTTTCAAAATAAATGAGATATAGGCAAAATCATGGACCTAGCTCACAGCCTATATAAAGAGATGTTCCAACAGCGTTTCTCAAACTTGAAACTATGTTCGCATAATTGTTTAACATCAAAGAAGAACTATTTTGAAGAGGAAGGGATAAACATTTAAGATAACGTAAATACTTTCTGAAAATATTAAAAATTGTCGTTACTTTTTGATCACGTATCGAATTTCTCGGTCACTTGGTATACTGTTACATCTGTTTAGAAAAACAAATACTGTATTTCGATCGATACACTGAAAAGTGCTGTAGGTTTGTGTGAATGCTCGCCGAGTGGTCTGTGTCGTTGAAACTGGTGAGTGAGAGTGACAATGCCCTCGACTCAGGACGCCTGGTCTCTCCGCGAGGGGATCGATCCCCATCCCCTCGCATCCCCTCGTGATCGCCTGTCCCCCGAGTGAGGTGTCGGCTTCGTAGGGCTTCCGTCCCTCCTCCTCCGGGGCTTCTTCCACCGAATCACTTCGCCCAGCAGAACACTGAGTGAGCTAGGAGTCTACTTTAAAACTACAATCCAGAATGCTTCAGACTTGGTTCGTATTAGACTCACTCCATAACTTCTAATAACATTTAAAGGAAATGTAGTTTAAGCATGGTGTTCTACCAGCGAAATCCTTTTATTTTGGTCATGTTACCCGTGGTGCACAGTCATCATCTTAATCATCCTGAATATTTTGCAGACTCTGGAACACAGTCCTCTCCAGCGTCTCTAGTCCTTCCAGCATTTAATTTAATTCAATTGCGATGGAACGCCACTCCGGTGGCAATTTCACTGCACACCGATTTTTACCCTTTTTGTGTATCCACCTAATTTTACCCTCTACGAATAATAATTGTAAATTCTTTCAGTGACTTAGTAAATTACTCATCATTTCTCTTAGTAATTTATTCCAATTCCTGATCCTTTACCCACGAAAGAAAATTTCCTCTAACCCTTGTGCCTGAAAGCGAGTGCCAGTTTTTGGTCAAGTACATCTTTTCCTTCCATGCACGTCTTTTAATTCTTACACCAATATCTTCCTACGACCCATCACCAATATACGTCTTGTACACTCCCATGGTTCTCTTCACCCTCCTCATATTGTCTGATGGATCCCATTACATCTCCTTTATCGTATCGGTTACTGACTGCCTTCTGCGATAATCTCCACAGACAAATCTAGCAGCCGTTTATTGCATCCTATCAAAATCGTGCTTAAAAACTAAGGTTTTATTACTCCTTAAAATTGTAATTAAAACCACGTATGCTTCTTGTGAACGGACATGAGATCCGATGTGTTACTTTTACAAAACATATAACGTTACGTTGTTTAATGATGTAAAATAAAATCTTGAAAAAGAATCTCATTAATAAGCGTCTATATACTTTGACTTTAATTATACTGAAATTATTACTTTCCTTTTACTAGCAAGAAATCAACTACCTCCGCTATTTGTACTGAAGAATTTATTTAAACAATTGCCAACACAATTCTAAATTCCTGTAGTTTTCACAAACTGTGGTATGTACTGTATTACATACTGTAACATAAACAGGATAATGTCCTTATTTCACGTCTTTCTCACAGCAATATAAATTTAGTTAGTTTTTATATAAAAAAAATCTACAGTCCCTACGATTTCAGCGTTCTAACAATGCAATAAGGTATAATACAATGGTATAGATAAAAATATTCTTTACCTTTTAATTTTGTTTTATTTGTTTGTATGTGTGTTAGAAGAGTTTGGTACTCACTACTATCGGTACACAATTTAAATTTAATAATGTTTATATTAGTAGTACCAGTGGCGGATCCAGGGGGGGGGGGGCTAGGGGGCTGAAGCCCACCCCAAAAGCACCAAGGTCACCCCCAACGACATCGATTTTGAGACATCCTGGAAAAATGTGAGATTTCTCTCCTCGCCCGAGTCAAGCCCCCCCCCCCAAAAAAAACAAACAAGCCAAATCGTAGCCCCCCCCCCCCAAACCAAAATCCTGGATCCGCCACTGAGTAGTACCCTTTTCGTTACTGTCAGCTCAAATGCTTCTGAACCTTGCATTGAAACATTTATTAATACGATTTACAACACAGTTCACATTTCCTGTAGTTTTAATACTTTATATAAATGTTTCATATACTAACAATAGCAGATTCATGACTTTTTTGACGTATAACATTAGTCATATTAGTTTTCATAAGGTCGCAGTATATTTATTTTTGCTTTGTTTTTTTAACAATGCTATACAATCACCAGTAATTTTTTTCCTATACGTCAACCAAAGATAAAACAACGTACCTACTCAAAGAAAAATATTGACACAAATATATAGTTCACAATATATTTCCAATAAATCCTTTAAATTTACTCTGGACGAAGTAGGCTGAGAGACAAGACGTGTTGTTTTGTAAGAGTGGCCGTTGTTGGATGTGCCCGGCATTGCCCGCCAGTGGGTTACGGACAAACAGAAATCGTTCAACAAGCTATACAATCTCTGTCTTCACCTCCAGCGATTTTGCTCCTATCCGTTAATCAAAGATAATACAGCGGACCTGCTCAAAGAAAAATATCGACACAAATATGAAGTTCACACACTTTCCAATAATTCCTTTACAATTATGCTGGACGAAGTAGCCTTGGAGAAAAGACGTGTTGTGTTGTAAGAGTTGCCGTTGTTCGAGATGCCCGGCATTGCCCGCCAGTGGGAGACGGACAAACAGCGGCGGGCAAATCAGGCCGCATTGTGCCGCGTGCGGAAATGAGCCGCCAGCCAGCAGCCCCAATTGATCCACTTAAGCACTGACGGGACGTCCGCCATCTCGCAGGACAGCACAGCCCTGCTGCCTCCACACAATGAACAGCCACACTGCCAATCATAGCCCACACTCTCATCACCTCAATACGACATCATAATACCATAGAGACTGCTTTAACCGATCCAAAGATAAATATAGGTTTTATTTTTAAAAATTCTGTTGTGGTGTGTGTGATATATTTGTTTCACTATATCACACACACCACAATAAATTTTTGTTTGTGTGAATAAAACCGATATTTATATATATCATTATAGTATTACTGGCATACTAAACTCCACCACAGTCCCTGATTACATTTCATCAGCAATATACCACCTCCAGTGGTAAGACGCCAAGTCACAACAGCAAGTGAATGGATAAAACTGCATCATCCTGACCATCCACAGGATCTCCCAATCCAAGAGGTCCTAAAAGATTTAACCCCCACTCATCTTAACTCCAGAAATCCAGTATGGCATGACGTACTTGACTTCGACGTCAAGGAAAAATGGCGACAAAGCTGGCACTCTTCATCTGTGAAACATCAAGATATTAAAGATCCTACAGCTGGACTTCAGGGATTCCATTTGAAGAGTGTCCAGTGGGTTAAACTAAATCGCCTAAGAACATGCCACGCCAAATGTAACTCCGTGCTCTATAAGTGGGGTCTTCAGGATTCTCCAGCCTGTGACTGCGGAGCTCCTTCCCAGAGTGTGGAGCACATCATCAAGGAATGCCCTCTAAGAAAGTACGATGCACCATTTCAAGATGTTTTCAGTACAACAACTTCCTTCATAGAATGACTGCAACAACAGGATTTCAGTTCTTGTCGTTATATATATACATATTATGTACAGGGTGTTTCAAAATTGACCAGTATATTTGAAAAATCAATAAAAACTAAACGGGCAGCGATAGAAATACACCGTTTGTTGCAATATCTTGGGACAACAGTAAATTTTCAGGCAGACAAACTTTCGAAATTAGTTAAAATTTTCAACAACAGATGGCGCTGCAGTCTGGAAAAATCTAAAGTACGATTATTCTAAGGAATAAACCATTTTTTCACAGCAAACTTGCAATCTGTGTACAGCACACGCTTACAGCAAAAAGACGAATTACAGAATGGCGAACTCACAGACTGCGTTTACTTCTATATCTTTCAAATCGCCTGCAGCGCTATCTGTTTTTTGAAAATTGTAACTAATTTCGAAAGTTTGCCTGCTTGAAAGTTCACTGTTGTCCCAAGCATATTGCAACAAACGGTGTATTTCTATCGCTGCCCGTTTAGTTTTTACTGATTTTTCAAATATACCAGTCATTTTTGAAACACCCGGTATATTCGTATGTATTACATTAGTTGGTTAGCCATACGACAAATAAATAAATTACAGCCTCCATAGGGAAAATAGCGTGCTCAAATAAGGAAACAACAAAAAGACTGTCATATGCGATATACCGAAGAAATTACGAATTTTTTCCTTTAAATGGATCAGTTTACTGAAATTGGGTTTTATATAAATGAATCAATTTTCTCTGTAGCAGTCTGTTACGTTCCATTTTAATCATAAATTTCAAAATAAATGTGAGACGCAACATTTATTTTTGTTTCCGTTAGTTATATAGCTTTTTGACCTCCAGATATGTTACTTTGTAAAAGCGGTATCATCGCTCAGTGAATATATGTCTCACTGTGGTCCGACAGTTAAGCCTCTAGGATTATAGCTTACATCTGAATTTGTGTGATCCTTTGGATCTGCTTTACATCTGGAAAAGCGTGTTACGTTTACGTAAAGTAGGCGATGAACGCTTCGTGGCTCGTATTACACATTAAACAACATGTATCACGTTCGGTTAGCTGACGACAACAGACGTGGTTTGCGCGGCCAATTGAAATCCTGTCAGTCATTAGGTTAATTTGAGGATTAAAAGTAAATCGCGAAATCCGTCTATTCTGTTATTTTATAAGTAATGTTTGGACCTGATGTTTGAATGGTAACTTCTGGACGAGGTACTCGTAAAGACATGGATTCGATACCTGGTCGGGTTATATAGATTTCGATTTTAGATACTTCTACGGTATCGCTACATTCTAGTGTAGGTTGTTTCGCTAAATAAGGCCACGGCTATTTTGCTTTCCGTTAACCATTTATATCTTTTAATTTCATTGTCTTTAAGAGCAGTTTGGTATCGATGATAAGCCCCGGCAAAATTCGATCCGAGCCTAGGGCAATTAGTATTGTACTGCCATTACCTTCCAAATATGATTATTGTACTTCAGGGCACAACTGTTTGGCACTTTTGCCCTAAAGTAAGTTCTTGAAAATTTCAAGGTTCAGCTCGTACCGAACGTGGTGGGTGAGCGGTAACGCTCCGGACTCGCATTCGGCAGGCTGCAGGTTCGAATCCCCAACCGGCCAGCCAACTTTCGGTTTTTCGTGGTTTCTGGAAATTCCTTCAGGTGCATGCCGGCATGGCTCCTTCAGAAAAGTCGTGGCCAAATTCCTTACCGTTCCTTGCACACAGTCCTTTCCACTCTCTTATAACGAGGCGTAGAGCCATAAGCAAAAATCAAATGAAACTAGGCGGCCCATGTGAAAACTTCGAGAATGATATATGACGAATAGCAAGTTCGGTGGTTTGTGGTAGGATGAAATTGGAACCGGCTCATTCTGTAGCAGTTATTTACGAACTGAAGAGGTAAACAATTACTACATCTTAACGATACAATTAGAAATCGTGAGATGTATTCCTAAAGGAAGAAGAATATCCGAAAAGTTCCTTACTCTAGAAAATCCACGCAGCTTATCAATATCTCTATGACGTGTGGTGCCGCTATCTAGCGATATTCCGACGCTCCTTATCGACGCCAGCGAGCCTAGCGGTTTGACTCTGAACTGTCGCATACCAGCGTCCTTGTTTGTAGATAATTTTTCCATTTAAGAGTGGAATTTCCAAAAAATTCCTTTCTTAATTAATGATACTAACCTAGCGAAAAGCCTACTCTTTAAAGTGATACGTCCTTTAACGAATTTGGCTAAATATGATGGGAGAAAGATGGTTAGTCACATAAAAAAAAATACTTTCCGGAAACAATATATATAATAATGAATTATTGATTAAAAGACTTTTCGATACATTGATATCATGTTGTTGAAAAGTTACTTTAGTCTTAATTTCTTGAATATTAATATACTTGCAACATATTGTATTGGAAACGACCATAGCACCTTTTTTTTGCTTATGGTTTTACGCCTCGTTAACGCCGAGGTGATTAGAGGAGGAAAAGGACTGGGAACAAGGTACGGGAAGAAATTCAGCCATGGCCTTTTGAAGGAAGTATCCCTCATTCTCCTGGAGTGATTTGGGGAAAGCATGGAAAACCCAAATCTCGATTCCCGGACGGGGATTTGAACCCGAGTGCTCCGGAATGAGAGGTCAGACCTTTACCACTCACCCATCACTCTCGGTAACAATAGCGCTAACGCCGTGCGGTTGGTAGTCTGGAGTTAAGTCTGCTGCGTAACCTTAAAACATGTAAAACATTGATTTCAGTATCCGACTTAGCACATAGGGAGCGACCAGAATCAACGTAGCTCCATTTTGGCCTGCTGTGAACCTCCCCACCCCCTCCCTCCACGTAGCCATAGGTGGCTTTAGTCTCTACTCTCTCCCCCCCCCCCCCCAACACCCTTCACCACGTGGCACGTACCTTTTTCCTTATTGATTGCAGAAGATTTCTACTATTTTCTTTTGTCAGACTATCGTAAAGAACTTACGGAGATAATTAAATAACAGAAATAAATATTTACATGTTGCTGCGTGTTTTTTGCCGCTTATCTACATCTACATCTACATATATACTCTGTAATTCACAAAATTGTGGGTGGCAGAGGGTGCTCAGAACCACAGCTAATCTCTTTGCTGTGCATTCCAATCCCTAATGGTATGAGGGAAAAAAGAATTCATATAAGAATCATTACGGCACCTTATTTCTCTAATTTTATCTTTCCTGTCATTCCGACTCAAATAGGTTGGTGGAAGAAGCATTTCACTACACTCAAAAGTGAAAGTGGGAGTACGCATGTTTACCAATAAGTTTAAACGAAACGTGTGTAGTCTATCTACCAGAGACTCCCAACCTAGTCTACTAATCAATTCTGTGACGCTTTCATAAGGACTGTAGCAAGCGGTCACGAATCGAGGGGCTCTTCTCTGTACTTTCTCTATACTTTCGATCAACCCCTTACGAAACGGATCCCAAATGGCACAACAATAATCCAAATGTGGACGCACAAGAGATTTGTACGCTATCTCCTTTGTTTGTTCGTTACAATTTTTCAAGATTCGACCTATGAATCGCAGCCTAGAATTAGCTCTACCTACTAACGAATTAATGTGTATGTCCCATTTCATATTCCTTTGTACTGTTACTCCCAAATATTTCATAGAATCGACCATATCAATAACTTTATTGTTTAACTCGTATTTCTGAACAATTGGATTCTTTTTGTTAGTTATGCTCATTGTCTTGCACTTTTTACAATTTAGAGTAAGTTGCCACTCAGCGCACCAAGCCAAAATAACATCCAGATCACGCTGAATTTCTAAACAATCGGCCAAATTTCTTACTTCTCTATAAATAACCGCATCATCAGCAAACAATCTAAAAAGGCTTTTCAATTTGTCCCCGAGATCCTTTATAAAAATTAAGAAAAGAAGTGGTCCAATTACACTTCCTTGAGGTACACCCGATGTAACATCTAGATTAGAACTTTCTCCTTCAACGACAACATACTGCGACCGACCAGTTAGAAAATCCTTTATCCATTAACTGTGACATACAATATAAATTGAAAGCTACGTGGCTTATCTTGGCCACCCTCACGCAGCCCAGCGTAGCTTCCTACTCAACCCCTCCCCTCCTAAACCAAGCCACGTAGTTTATGGACGCTAGCATACGAGATATGTATTAAGCTCACCCCGATTGCAGTACGAACGACTCTTGTTTGGCTGGTTATTTTCCTTGTTGTATCTATTTCCTTCACTAGTCAGAGTAGTTGTGACTGTCCCGTGCAGTTGTATTCCGGGGGGGGGGGGGAGCCGAGTATCGACGGATCAGCCCAACTCGGACCAAGGAAGCTGCAAAGCTGTAACGTGGGCCGTGTCCAGTAATTGTCTGCCGGACAAAGGCCAGCTCGACAGAGGACATTCCGAACGCAATTCCAGGCTCCGGCGAGTCGCCCGCCCGTGAAATAGCCGCGATTTGCCGGCGATACCGTCGACCGCAGCCAGCGCAACACAGGGCCGGCCTGAGCGTCCGCCAGCAGTCACAGACACAGGTCTGCATTAGGCCCCCACCACTCATCCCAGCACGCAACACTCCCGGCCCATTACTAGTATCCAGCTGATTGTTTACTATCACAAATTAGATGGTTTGCAGACGCCATAATCCCCTTATATAAAAAGTTAACGTGGAGTCTGGATGCGTCGTCTATAGCTGCTCCTGCTATTGGCTAGAGAACGGCCAATCATCAACCACCATATTACATTCGTACCATCATCTTGCTTTTCGTATATTTACAGCTAGACGCAAAAATTCATGTAAGGAAAAGGAGATTCAAAATTTACGATATTTTATCTGTATCAGTTAGGCGCAGAAATTCATGTAACGAGAAGGGGAGTCAATATTTACGCTATTTTATCTGTATCAGTTATGAGGACTAGGTTAAACCATAACCTAAGAATTTTTTTGGCAGAAGGTAAGAAGCAATGAAGTTTATTAAAAACTAGGAGAAATGTACATAATGCGAAATGTATTAGTCACATAAATAACAGTTAACCGTTTTCGAAATTATAGTCGCCGTCATCTAAAGTGAAATGCATTTTTTTATTTTAAAATCCTAACAAAATACTCAGATAATCTAAGAGAGTAACGTATTCATATAACTAAAGATATCATTAAGGATGACTTATTCGTTTCTCCTTTTAAGCTTTTCCATAATAAATCCCTACTACCATTATATATGATAGCCCTACCCTTAGTTTTTGATACATGTGTTAGCAATTAAATGAGACTTAAGATAACTTTTTTATCAGATTTAAATCATCAAGGATATGACTATTTACTGTATAAACGATGTGACACTCGCAATTCAACAACGATATTATTGCCGCAAAATAGCAGTGAGCAGTGATATTAGAAATACTGAGAACAGGGAGAAAAAAAATAATGCCAGGCAATTATATGTCACAAAGTTACAATTAGTACGTTCGATTAAATTTACATATTGCTTTTTATTTATCTACGACAACCAGATGCAGAAATTAATGTATGGAGAAGGGTTTTCATTATTTACGCTATTTTATCTGCCTCAGTTGTAAGTACCAGGTGAAACCATAAACTAAGAATTTTTTGGCACACGATAAGAAACAATGAAGCTTATTAAAAATTCAGAGAATCGTACATACGTAATCGCGACATATATCAGTCAAATAAATAACAATTATTCATTTTCGAAATTATAGTCTCCGTCATCTAACGTAAAATGCATTTATTTATGTCAGATCCTAACCAAGTGCTCTGATAATCTAACCAGAGTATTCATATAACGAAAGATATAATTAAAAATGATTCTTTTTCTTACAAGCTTTTTCAGAATGAATTCCTACTACCACCATAGGTGATACACATTATTATTCATATGAGGGTAATAGAAGCTATGATTTTCGAACGCAATATTAGTGGAAGTTGTGGTTAAGTTTACCAGAATCGCAACTGACACATTTTGTTACAGCATAATTCACTCTGAAATTAGTTTTACAAACCAATTAAACTGCTTTCATAAGCGCCATGGTACTAAAGATATAAATTAATGCGGGTGGAAGTAGTTTCATATTTAACGTGCTGAATTGTGCCTGGACCAGGAATAAAACTGATATTACATGGATAGCAAAAGTTTTTGGGATTACTAATCTGATTTAATTTCATTGGTTCTTTACTTACGGCGTCATTAATTCATTAGAAGTTACTATATGGCTATGTAAACGGCAAATGAAATATGTAGAACATTGCAAAATCTAGGTCATTAGCATTATGTAATATCATTTCCGTATAATTAACCAACTGCAAAAAAAAATGACCTGCCGAATATTTCGTTCAAACCGTCATTTTTGACGGGCTCGAAGCTAGTCCTCTTTAATAAATTGCGTTGTCTGGTCGACAGCGAGGTCCTTAGCATCCTAGCGTTGTCTGGAGACTGCGCGCTCACCCCGATAGATCGGCTAGTCTCGATAATCGTAATCGTAATCGTAAAATGTATCAGTCAAATAAATAACAGTTATCCGTTTTTTAAATAAAGCTTTACGTCATTCAAAGTAAAAATTTATTTTAAAAAAATCGTAGCCAAATACTCCGATAATCTAACCAGATTAAGGCTCTGAAATCAAGAAAAATATCTTTAAAAAGATCGTTATTCGTTTTCCCTTAGAAGCTATTCCAGATTAAGTTCTTATTACCATCATAGATGATACCCGTCGTTGCGTTAAAACTAGTGCTATATAAAAGGAACAAAACGGCAGAGGCTTGCAAACAGCTTCAGGATGATCTGTGCAGGATATCTAGTTGATTTGGTAAACATGGGACAAAGGCAAGGTAGAGTCAGCCTAATAGATACACAGATAAAAAACTAAAGGTTGATAACGATTATAAGGTGGGGATAGTATTTCTTGTTGAAAACTTGAAATTGAAATATCTTGGCATTAAATTTGATAAAAAGCTTAACTGGACTGGACGTATTGGACAGGTAGTAGGAAAAGGTTTCAAAATTCTGTTATTGTTGGAGAGAATGATGAAAGGATGTTGGAGAGAAGTAAAGGAATTCGCTTACAAAACTTTGGTCAGACCATTGCTTGAAATATGGTAGTGGAGTATTTTGAGTATCAAATACAGGAGTTGGAGAGGTGTGCAACAAAGGGCTGCCGGATTTGATTCGGGAAATTAGTTCACAACGCGATCAGTAAAAGATATTATCAAAGAGCTGGAATGGGATTCATTGGAAGACTGAAGGAGGGTGATGAGGGTCGTGGACCTGTACAAAGGCGTGTATTGATGAGGCATGGGAAGATATTAGTGTGAAAATTAAAAACAATGCATGGAAGGGAAAAGATGATCATACCATAAGTTAGCACTCGATTTCAGGCACAAGAGTGAAGCAAGATTTTTTTTTTTTTTTTTTAGGTAAAGCGGTCAGGGATTGAAATAAGTTACCGAGAGAAAAGAAGAATAATTTACCAATAACATTGAAAGAATTTAAATTAGAAATCTGTAGAGGGTAAATGTAGGTGGGAGCAGGAAAGGGTGAAAATAGCTGTGTAGGTAAATTACCATTGCGCTCCTTTGCAATTAAAATTAAATTAAATTAAAATGTTCCATTTAGTTATGACTGTATATATGGTACCAAGGATATCCCTTATTAAATATCTGGACGTTGTGGATCATTTTTCTCAATTGCTGGTAATATTAATAAATAAATACAGGCTCGCACTTGAATATTTGTAGATTTATTTATTTTCCGAACTCGTTTCGCTTCTTAACTGAAACATCTTCAGTGGTTTTCCTGTTGATTGTGTATACATGTTACAATATGAATAGATTGTTAGCTCCTGAAAAGATATATCAGGATAATATACAAGTTGGATAGGAATACACCCTGTAAAGAAATATTTAGACAAAAAATTATTCTTACTATATTTTGTTACTGATTAGATGCAATCCAAAATTTAATAACACTAATAGTGAAATTCATAAATATGACACTCGAATCAAAACTAATTTACATATCAAAAGATATAACTCCAAGGCAGCAGAAAAAAGTTCATTTGAAATGGGAACGAGACAATATAATAAGCTACCAACACATTTAAAGTCATTGACTGGAATTGAATTTAAAATTGAAGTAAAACATTATCTTTGTAATAAGGCTTTATATAATCTTAATGAGTTGTGAACTGTATGTAATAGCATTTCTGTATTGAGTAATTGTAACTTAATATTAATTTACTTACTCGAAGTTCCTGGCCCTGCTATGGAATTCATTTATATTGGAATTCATTATACTATAAGACATTAATGTTGTGTAAGATATATTGGTCCTTGCTAGTAACTTGTGTACACAAGTATATTGGCAATAAACAATAAACATTATTGTTAAGTTTTAAATTTTGAATATTGAAGTTTTTATACAGATTATAATTTTCTTACATTTTTTTTGATGTATTGCTCTATTTTTCCACCATTCTCAGCAGCAGTGATTTCTGTTTGCTTTTTGGATTGCAGTTCATTTTATGCTTGTTATTGCACAAGTAAACTGACACTACACTGCACTGTGTATTATGTATGAATACCTGGTCTGTTTTGTTTACTTTAAGCTGTGTCACGCTATCAAAACAACATCACATAGCGTTACACAGTCAGGAGTAAACAAAACGGACCAGAAATTCATACAAAATACATAGTGCAGAGCAGTGTCAGCTTACTTGTGAAATAACAAGTAGAAAACGACCTGCAATCCAAAAAGCAAACAGTTATCACTGCTGCTGCGAATTATGGATAAATAGAGCAATATATAAAAATTGTAAATAGATTATAATTTGTATATAAACTTCAATATTCAAAATGTAAAGCATAACACTATTTTAACATGTATACACAATCAACAGGTAAACCGCTGAAGGTGCTTCAGTTAAGAAGCGAAACGCGTTCGGAAAGTAAATAAACGAATAAATATTCAATTGCTTAGGCTTTATTTATTTGTTAATGATGATATCCCTTATGTTCCCGCTGTCAGGTATTTTATTCCTAGCTAACATAATTATTATTAGGGTTGTACTGGAGGTCATCTTAGCACATGTGGATGTTCTGTGCTTGACATCCGCGTATGTTTTGCGGAAGAGGATGTATAATAATAAATTTTTAATTATTTAGATTTCAATATTTTATCAAAAATAAACTTAAAATACAAACAAGTAGGTATATTTTATCACAAATTCTACATTTTGCATAAGCAAAAATCTATTTCCATCTAATACTGTCATATTAATTTCTGCCCCATCTTTCAACAACAAAAAGCGTTGGATGATTTAACGAATGAATTAAATTATTTATATAACTACACACGCGTCACTAAAATATTCTTTATGACATAAATTTTGTGGCTCGAATAACTGAAGCGTCAAACACAAGATCACATCGCACATCTCCGTGCCCGCCGCCCGCTTTTCCACCGCTCTAGTGACCATTCACAGTTTAATTTGTAGGACCCACAGTGACCCAATTTCCCGATGTAGGACTCTTGTTGGGCCGTAAAACGTGCCGCAGTACTACACGCAGCAGGTGTTGGACTCGCAGACAACCAACACGGGACTCTGCCGCTCAAAAAGCTATAGGGTTGGTTCTTGATTGGAGGAAACACTCTACGAGTGTGCGAGAAGGACACTGGTGCACCGCTAGAAAGGACTATTTGAATCCTTTCTTGTAGCGCGGATGGGTAAGCGCATCCTGTTGTACTACTACACGGAGATCCTACAATTTGGACCGTGAATAGGCCGCTTTGTTTTATTTGCAAGTTCAAACTTTTAAATTCGTGTTTAGGTAGCAAAACCGTTCAGTTCCTTTCATTACAGTATCGTAAGAAAGTAAACAACCAAGTTTTTACTACCTAAGTGACGATAGGGTAATTCTCGTATGAAGAGAATAATATATACAGGGTGTTACAAAAAGGTACGGCCAAACTTTCAGGAAACATTCCTCACACACAAACAAAGAAAATATGTTATGTGGACATGTGTCCGGAAACGCTTACTTTCCATGTTAGAGCTCATTTTAGTTTCGTTAGTATGTACTGTACTTCCTCGATTCACCGTTCGTATTGTGATCGGCTGTGATACAATATGCCATTCTCCAGGGCTGCATCAGCGCATCAGGGATTCCATGCGACGGAGGGTGGATGCATGTATCCTCGCTAACGGAGGACATTTTGAACATTTCTTGTAACAAAGTGTTTGAAGTCACGCTGGTACGTTCTGTTGCTGTGTGTTTCCATTCCATGTTTAATGTGATTTGAAGAGAAGTAATAAAATGAGCTCTAACATGGAAAGTAAGCGTTTCCGGACACATGTCCACATAACATATTTTCTTTGTTTGTGTGTGAGGAATGTTTCCTGAAAGTTTGGCCGTACCTTTTTGTAACAACCTGTATATTAAGACAAAAGGTAGAATGAGAAACAGCCTCCAGTCACTAGAATACAACTTTTACTGTATTACACAATGCATTTCGGGCCCTGTGGATTCATCTTCAGGTGACTATGGTATTTACATTTGGTTTTAAATTTTCCTTAAGCGAGATTCGTGCCAAATAAAGTTTGTTCCTACGCAGAATTGACGAGATGCTGAATATGAAACTAACCTTTCCTGGTCAAGCCTGTATATAGCTCGTATGGTGTGATACCCAACGCTAATACTTTCTTTAATGTCTCACACCTTGACAAATTTCCATTTTCAAAGGCATTACAGCATCATAAAAACAAAAATTAAGAGCATTAATTGATACAAAAACAGTTTTTGAAATTCTGGATCAAATAACGCTGTTGATGCACTCATTTGGATTTTGGGTAGGACCATGTAAACACTTCTTTAGTAGCTATACATCAGATAGATCCCTGAATATAGGCTTAAGTTCCTCAATGACAGCATATGGTAACCATTATTGTGCACAAATGTTTGGCCTGCTGCTTGTGCTGTCTTGTACTTCCACCATGTATCAGTTCCGTTGGGGCAAAGTCCATGGTTGGGAGCAGAATCAGTTGAAGCAACATGAAATAAGACAGCCCAAACAGATCGTTTCATTTCTTCGACACTGCTGTTGCTATGTCTAATGGCCATTCCACAATACTTTTGTAATTTATTAATTATTCCTTAAGTCTATTCTTCCCCTGCAACCCTTTAGCGTCATCCATCTTTTTACCACTCCATCCTGATACCAAGCGTCGCAAGCGGGCACCCATTCATTTTTGCACATGTGCAATACATTCTAGCTTATTTATTGTCACATTTGGTCCATAAGGTATCAGCTCTTCAATTGCCTTTAGTGCCTTTGAATGCCCATCCCCCAGTTAATTTATTTACTGCAACCCATCAGCTGCTTATCTCTCAAAAATCCTTTTCTCCCCTTCCAGATTGACGCTGCGAAGACTGCCATGACCACGCAGCCCTTTTTAAAGCATTTCTAGGGTAGAAATATCCATATATTATACACCAAATTAAAGAGGACATTCCAAAGATCAATAATCGGCAAAAAAACGAAAATGACAAAATTCATCATTTTCCATCCTACCGGAGCCATCTGCCCGCGATTCCAGTAACTTATGTATCCCATGATATGTGTATTTTTGTTTGTGAAATGTGTAGTTTATGAGGCGGAAGTTTGGTACCGTCCCAGTATACGCCTAGGTAACAGTGCAAAATCCTCCTAAAAACAGCAGTAAGGCTCGAACCTGGTCCCTTTTTATCTCCCCGATCCAATGTGGCGTCGCTTTAACGCACTCAACCATACTGGCGGGTTATAAAGCCATTATAATAATGAAATTCGTTTTTACCTCCTCGATCTACATTACTGCCCTGTGATGGAATCGAACTCCTGTACAGTAAAGCCCCTTGGGTTTACGCAGGAATCCCTCCATATTTCTAAATTAATGCAGTCGTCGAATGGGGTTCCTTTTTCCCGTCCCTCCCGGAGTCTACCTCGGCTCTTTTCTCGGTGCGCGGTTCCGTTTGCTCTCCGTAAAGATGCACGTGGGGCGGCAGCCTTTTAACTCTGTGAAAAGAGCGGCGTGATCAAAGCGCCCGCCCACCTCTGCTCCGAGGAATCACATCGGCCGAGAGCGCCGGCATTGATAGGCAATTCCAGGCCAAAGGGAACGGGGCGCCCCGCCTGAAATATGGCCGATACTGCGCCCTCTAGTTCGCGTCGATCAACTCGCGCGATAGCAAGCATAACAGAGCGTGCCGAATGTGTCTTACGTCACCTGCAAGGAACAGACGGCACGAGCGGTAAGTGACGTCATTCACATCATATCAACACCACCCAGAGGAGATATAGTACACGATCCGGTTGCACGAATTTTCTACATCCATCTGTTATTTGACTGAAATACAAATTTGGCCGCAAGTATTTTTAATTAATTTTTCAAAGACAAAAAATTTCGTTCATTTTTTTTTTATATATACAAATTATAATTCCTTTCAAAGAGAGACGTGTAAAGAACATGAAAAGTTTGAGTTGCCTACATAAAAGTGGCCTTAAGTAGGGATTGCCAGCTGTTAAATATATAAATATAAATATTACAACACAGTTATCAAACCTGAAGCCCCGTATGCCAGCGAAACTTTGACACTACACAGGAAAGGTGACCTACAAAGCATTTTGAAAGAAGATCGCAAAATTATAAGAAAGATCCTTGGCCCAGAAAAAAACAGATGACGGATATAGACTTAACTCTCGAAAAACAACAGAAACACTGTCATACCTCGCGGCATACATCAGGAAACGAAGATTGAGATTTTATGGACATATCCACATACTTACAGTAACAAGACTGATTCATAAAATTGTGACATACATCGAACAGCTAAAAACTATGCCCTGGGTCCACCAGATCAAGACCTGGAAAAAGCTCACATACACGCATCAGAAATCATAGACAGACAAACATACAGAGAAAAAATTAACAAATGGGAAGAACCGCCAGAAAATGAAGTCATCAAGAGACCGGGGACGACGTGGACTGAAGAAAGGAAGAGAATCCGCGGAGAAAAAACGAAAGCTATATGGAAACGTATGAAACTGAATCGTTAAGGCTTTGCGTGATCCGACAGGTACCAATTACAGATAATAATAATAGATATAAATATGTAATAGCGAGAGAGAGTTAGCGCACTACACCGTCTGTCATACGGTAACACTTTATATCTCGTGAATATTTAAATTGAATATAAATAATTCTTGTGAAACTGATTTATTTTTTCTTTGTGTAGGGAAGCTGTTTTGTCTTTCGTTAACGAATAACATTAATGATCGTTGGATTTCAAGTCAGAGATGGTATGAGATTGTTGAACTCATTGAATTGAAATGGACTGCGTGTTATAAAGAAACTAATAAGACCAGTATTATGTTTGTGTAAACGGTTATGTTCGATATTTTCAATATTTTATTTTATATTTTTAAAATAATGTAATATTGTATGGTCTGGTTTAGTTCATAGAATATATTACATTAAAATATAAGAGACTGATAGGTAATTTTTATAAATGAATAGTAACACCATAAGTGGTTAAGGTGTCTGATTGGAGACAGAAAGGTGCTCGATTCTAAATCCTGTCTCGGCGGAGATCTTCATTGGCCCTTAACCCGAAGTTCACCTCCGGCACAACTTAAAGTAAAGTACGCCAGAACGCTTTCGTGGTTCGGGTTCCACGTTAAACTTTAGGTTCCCTGCACACAGTAGGGCTACCGGGTTAGGTTAAGGCAGCTACGATAGGAACGGAATACACAGCCAACAGAAACCCTGTCACCAGGTCATTACGACCTCAAGAAATTATACTTATAACAGTAAAAATAATTATAATCTGTTTACTTTTGCTAGCACTGCAAACATGTTTCAGTTTTATTTAAACTAGGAGGCCCGAGCCTATGATTTGCGATAAACATAGATGTTGATGATAAAAGAAGTACCGGCTTATCTGTACCAACTGTTTATGTGTTAACTAAAACATATAGTTAGAAAATAATTTAAAACGTGTTAAGAAGGAATTCGAAATGTGTGCAGAAGCTCCTTATTCCAGAAAACACACAAAGTTTATAAATAAATTTGATCTATGGTGGTGCTATATAGCGGTGATGAGATCACTCTTTATCGACATCAGCGAACCCTAGTAGCTTGACTCTGAACTACTGCGTCACTGCGACCTTGTTTTTACGTGATTTTCCCATTTACGGGTTGAGTTTCGAAAAATACCTTTCCTAATTTATGATTTTATTAATGCGAAGAACTTAATCTTTAAAATGATACTTCTTCTTTTATTGATTAAGGTTATGTAAGAAGGGTCTCGCCTTAAAATAAAAGAAATAAAAAAAAACTTTTAGAAAAAATATATACTCTACTTGATGATATACACTTCAGGCTTCTCTTATTTGATTAAAAAAATCATATAGTTCGGACTAGTCTTGAAAATTTTTGATGTTTCGATTTGATTCTAACTTTATGTAATTCGCAATGTTTTCAAGATTTGAAAACTCAGCCCTAATTCTGTTTTTCATAGATCAAATGTTTCACCAAAATTTGTAAAATGGATTGCGTATGTCAATTAAAACGGATTAGAGATCGGACTTTCTGTTATCTGATGTAAGGAACCATGGAAAGAAATCAGCGTGGAAGCTTTCACTGGATGACCTTTGCTTCTTTCTTCGCAGCGTCCACGTGTGGACTAAGACACGCTCTTTCAGGGGCATTCGTGGGACATGAAACTTCAAAGACGGATCTGCGGTGGAGCTCAATAGAGAGACTGGGACCAGCTCTTAGAGGTAACGTGGATGACTTAGAGGAGATTACTCCACGTGAAGGCAGCTCCGACCGACTTAGACCAGAATTAACGAAAGCGAACCAGAGATCGTCCTTAGCGCGAGATTAGTGGGTTGTGGTAGCTTAAGATAGGATATAAAAAATAAACGCTTAAATGAAGAGGTCCTGAATCAAATTGAAGAAGATGTCTGCACAACTAATATTATGCTGTAATCATAAATGCGCATTTCTATTAAACAGTAATATCAATAAACAACTTGAGTATAGAAGTGTAGAAACTGCATTCGAACAAATCAACAATCTGAAAGAAGTGACAAAAAATTCGAACTTGAGATATCTGTCGAGAAAACTAAATTCATGATCAATATTAAGGATCTACCCACAGTTTCAAACACAGAGTATGGAAAAATTAAGTGGTTCGGCTACTCAAAGACACTGTTATATTCGAAACAAGATTCGTGATCATTATTTCACGATTCCTGAAAGATCTCCAATTTACTTCTGATATTTTGATTCATGTGTTCAGAAGTTTATATTGTGTAGATTTTTCTGACGAACTATGTGTAAAGCAACTTGTTACTTTATGTATGCTTTTAATGAGAAATTTCAGGCAGGCCATTTTCAAAGATTATTATTGCTATAATTGAAATTAATCTCTTTAACAGGACGAGATTGTTTGTAATCATTTTGCTTGCGTATTGTTTGTTGTAGCCGGCGGTTGTAAATTATCTCCCCAATTACCTCGAATTTTTATCACCTCTAAAAGCTCATAGCCTAATATCAAGTTTTATTAAAGATCCTAATGATATAGACGTTACAAATTTTGATATTTATATAGTTTTATCGTAGGTTCAATGTTTTAAATTTCTAGTAGTTGTTTCTCGTTTCTGCTAAACAGACGAGGTTGTAAATTGTCGTATCAGTCAAATTTCAGCTGAGGTACCGTTTCTAAGAAAGAATTCTAGGAAAAAAAGAGATTAGATAAGAGTTTTAGAACAAAAATTTGAAAACAAATCTAAAGGAATAAAAGGCTTCTAAGAAACCCAATCTTCAACACCGGGCTTTTGTAACTACAAAAAATTTATAGAAAGGTTTAGCTTATTTCGAAAATAATTAATGCATGGGACCATGAAACCTAAATATAGGAATATAGATGGCAATACCAAAACGAGATATTCTATGAATAGAGTGATTTTCTGTTATTATCGTTTAAGACCTCAAATAAAATAGAGGAAAGGATACAAACACGAATCCCCATTTTATTTTTTACCTGTCTCATCTTTTATTTGAGTTAAATTTACTTTAGTTTTTTTGGAAAACGTTCTTTAATATCTTTTCAACTATCCAGAATGACACAAGTTACTAAATATCTGATGATAGTGTTCAAATTCATTTTTTAGTAAAAGTTGCAAAAACAGCTTCTGAGAAAAGGTGGCCTAAGTCGGTCCCTTGTTGATAATATACAGAAAAATACCAAAAACGTTCTTTAAAATTAAAAAATAACATGAAGATTTAGCCATGTGCTACAAACAATTTAGGTTATTTGACAGTCATAATATTTCATAATTTACTTACCAAGAAAAAATTTATATTTTTTATGCTAATATGTTTACATGCAACGACTTGGTGATGAAATTGTCTTGTTAGCAGAACAGGTTGAGAATATTGAGAAGTTACTGAATGGCATGAACAAAATACTGAAAGAAGTATTGGACTAAATATAAACCAAAGCAAGAAAAAAGTGATGAAATGCAACAGAAATGATACCAATGATAGTAGATTAAATATGAAAATAGGGTCGAATGCAATGAAGAAGTTAATGAATTTTTGCTACTTAAATAGCACTAGCGAAAAAAGCCTTCATGAAAAAAAAAATCTTTTAGTTTCAAATATTAATCTAGGACTCAGAAAGAACTTTTTAAAACTCTATGTGTGGAGCACAGCACTTTATGGCAGCGAAGTATAGATTTTAGGAATACCAGAAAAAGTGAAAATTTAATCATTTGAAATGAGTTACAATAGAAGGATGCTGAAAATTTAATGGGACGCATAAAGAACGAAACGAACGTGTTCTGGAAATGACTAGTGATGAAAGAAGTCTGTGGAAGAGACTTACAGAAAGAAGAGACACGATGGTGTGTCATATTTTGAGACGTACAGGATTGGTTAACTCGTCAGTGGAGGGAACAGTCGAAGACAGGAAATGCTTAGGGAGACAGTGATTAGAATATATGAAGCAGATAATTGAGGACGTGGGTTATAAGGGTTATGTTGAGATGGAAAGGTTAACGCAAGACAGGAAGGGATGGAGGATTGCAGGACAACGAAACATTGGTTAGACACATGTTGCTATCTAATGTAGTAACTATATCAAAGCTTCTGAAATAAAAATTACTTTACGTATTACAAATATAAAATTAACTGGAAATGGAGTGTCAGTTGTTCCTAATACGAATATTCCATTGTTCCATCTTCTGTACTTATCAAACTGTCGCAATCCGAGTTTAGTTGGAGTTTTAATGTCTCCACAGCTGTTTCCTGACGGTGGTTGGCTAGCAGGAGAATCGTCGCACACGTGGTATGTCAGACGGCGCTCGTAACAAAAACGAGGCCTGCGCTACCGCAGGGCTCCATTCCGGGACCGCAAAAACTGGAAGCGTCGGCGGTACCAGGCGTACTCCCACAGGAGGGGTGCCAGCAATTACCAGCGACCGGAAACCTTGGATAATAGTCGTTATAATAACAACTAGCGCAGGAAATTAACACAGAGGACAGCACGCGTCCAGCGTTGTCCACGCGATTGGGTTACGGGTGGGCCGGCCATGCAGTCACGACAAGTGTATCGCCCGAACTGATTACAGCTCACGGGGACCTGAATGGCCGTCACACACAAAAAAAGGCGAGACTTCTCGCACTTCCAAACGGCCCTAGTCGGCAATTAATAGAAATTATTGTTTTCTAATACACGCTATTCGTTTCGTAAAACAGCCATGATTATGCTGCAATAATCGAACGGGGTGCTAAGGGCTTCTTGTATCCAAAATTTACGGTCACACGCAAGACAGGATGAGGAACCTGTCATTAAGTGTTTTAGTGGGTTTTTTTTCGGATAGTATACGCGTGGTCCGTGGAGGAGGAGTCTACTATCTTTGGCATGTGAATCTGTGGAGAGAGAAAACAGAGCAACATTTTGTTTCCATCGTATAAAATACTAGCGTCTAAGTCATGTTAATTTCTCTCAAGCTTATGTAACATCATATAACTTAACTTAGTCCACAACCCGAAGGTTGGTTGGATCCTCCCGAAGGAGGCATACTAAGCCATTGTGTCAGAGGTAGGACGGCCAGTTCCTTTCCTCTGGGATCTACAGCTTAACGTGGAATCCGAAACACGGAGATTCCTGGCGTAGCTCATATGATCAAACACAACTCTCAAAATTCCTGCGCCTGCCGGGATTCGAACCCGGGACAGGAGTAGCGAAGGTTTTTAAAGCAAGCGATAACACTACTTAAACGAAGATTCAAGTGAGATGCACATAAGTTTTCTTCCTGGAAAGTTCAAAGATATTTATTAATAAATAGTATAAACAAATGTAGTCTTCACGGGTTTTCCGCCGGATGTTGTCGCATTTCAACAACATACGGCGGAAAACCCGTGAAGACTACATTTCATCGATACGCCGTGAAAGCCTTCAATCTCACATCAGTATAAACAAAATAAATTTCCGAGATAAGAATAGTACATCATATCTATTGATTTTACAGAGTGGTTAAACTTGGAAGATCAAATCTTCTCAAGCTGTTTTCCGTTATTTTGAAGCTCATTATTGAGTTGTCACTAAATTTCAGTGTAGCAACATATTGTTTATGTACATATGTAGTAAAAAGAATAGTACAGTGCTCCAATGTGTGAGAAAACTAGTTAAACAGTTGGCTTTCTAATATTTACCTGTTTTAATGAATTATTAAGGCAAGAGATCAAACAATTTATTTTTAAGATAAACGACCATAAACGATGACGTAATTCGGACGTTTTCCACCAAACGAAATCATAAACTAAACCAAAAATAACGTAATCTAAGGTTACTAAAAGTAGAGACTATTTTTAGACTAAGCATCTAAAGATCACGATATTTATTTTATTTTTACGATTTCAGTTTTCATCTATTTTTATAGATTTTCCTAGCTCCTTAGGCCGTCAGAAATAACTGGTTAGAAGCTGTGTTATGCAGTGTTATTCCTTTCCTTGCAGTTACTTAACCAAATACAATTGTTATTAAATAACGCTTATAATCATAAAATGGTGTAATCTGGTACTTAGTTGCTGTAACAGCGACATCTCTGGACATAGAGTATCAGAAAGCATCTACATCGACTGAACATAAATAAAAGCAACTATTACTAATTTTATTTTTTGAAACGCAATGTTCTGTAATTCATTGTTTTGTGGTTGCTTAACTAAATGGAATTGTCTATCTATATAATGGGCTAATCTACTCAATGCGTTGCTATGTCACGCTGACGTAACATGATGGTGTCCGGTGCCTGACACAAAGGGAACTGGTTCGAGTACTGATAGCAGAGGAAACTTTCACCATTCTGTGGGTGTGGCACGCGATTCCTAGTCACCAGATTTTTTAGCTAAATACTATTAGGTTAAATCTCGAACTCATCCTCTATATTTCGTCTGGAATGAGGGCATACGACTCTGCTTGTGGGGACTTTAAACTTGCGAAACTTCAGGTGTCTTTTTGCAGAGTAGGCGCAATGATCCGGCACCAGGTAATATTAGTTTTCATTGTAGTCTAGGCTGTAAAGATCGCGATCAATGTGGAACTACTTTCGTTCATACGAAGTAATGATTTCAGTAACGGGACACAATTAACAATTTACATTTAAAAAAAAAATTAAATTAGTCATGGCCTCTGCAGTAACGTCAAATGCCAGTTGTGATTCTGAACAAGGCTAAATGACAATCTAATCAAAACTGACGCTAACATTGCTAGTTGAAAATTAAAGTTATTATCTTAATTATTAAAGGGCAAAGAATTTAATAAATACTTCTACGTAGAACGAATATTAAATAAATACAAGCAACTAATATTTAATACAATACATACTTTTCTTCCCGTACTCTGACAATTAATTTATTCTCGGACGCTTAGGTAAATAAAACCGTTGTTAAATAACGCGCATAACCAGCAACATAATCTCTGGTCGTTGTAAGCAGAGGCGAGAAGCATGACGTCAAAGCGTGACGACACCACGTGACAAAACATCGTGACCAAGATTGGCATTTTACAGGTATAGCTCACAGCTTCCTTACAAAGAAGCAAAATCTCGCTTCGCGCGACATTATCTAAGCGGTGCAACAGCTCGTCTCACTCGCTCGGCCAGCGAACACTTATTAATGCGCCAAGCTGTTGCAGGCCAAAGATACTACAATACTGAATTCTTAAAGACCATAAACTAAAGCTACCCCGATCACAATACAAACTAATGGCTTGTGGAAATCCTGAAATTATACATAACAGGTTACAAATATTTAAGATACCTATAACTATTAAAAAAACAACAATTGTCCGTCATTGGGGACTGCAGGCAGTAGTGAAAACTTATAACCATTGATATCATGTGTGCAACACGTTATGCTTATAGCAACAGATATACTAAATAATAATAATTCCGAGCAACAGGGTTTCTACTGGCTGCGCTTTCCGCCCCTGTCTTAGCCACCTTAACCTAACCCGGTAGTGTTACCAGGTACAAGGGACCCACAGTTTAACGTGCAATCCGAACAACGGAACCGTTATGGAGTACTTCAAATTACAGGGCAAGCTACACCAGATGTGAAAGTCGCGTTAATGGTCTATGAAAACCTCCGGGGAGACAGAGATTCGAACCAGAGACCATTCGTTCGCCAGTCAGATACCTTAACCACTGAACCACGAGACCGGAATGGATATGTTGTTAACATTAGCATGTCGGTAATGCGAACTCATAAGAATTTACACATTCAAAAATGGTCCAAAACGTCTAAAGAAGTTTTAACTTAAAAAGCTTAGTTCACAACCGACGGTTCGTTGAATCTTCCCGAAGAAGATGTACCAAGCTATTGTGTTAGAGGCTAGAAGGCTGATTCCTTTCCTCAGGAGCCTGTAGTTTAACGTGGAATCAGAAACATGGAACGTCCCGACGTACCTAATGAAATCAAATGCAATTCCAGAAAATTCGTATTCACCGCGGGATTTGAACCCGTGACCTGGAAGGAGAGCTTTCAGTAGTAAGCGCGTTAACCGCTGAGCTACCAGACCGCCTTGTTTTGAAGTATACGTGTGCTAACTATTACCAAATCTGATAAAAACTGTGGGTTTGTATGAACAACGGTGACTGAAATTAAGGTGAGGGGTGAAAGGAGGAGAGGGTTTAGGCTTCTGCGAATCAAACGTAGACAGTATTTTTCTAGTTAATATGAGAGATAAGTCTTTCCCGGCGTATCTTTGATATAAATTCTTCGTGGGTTTGCTGCCGGCTTACATTTTCTGTTGACGAGCTTTCGGCGACTTGCACTGCCGCCATCATCAGGTCCGTTGTATCTAAAGGAACAACAAAAACTGAACTGAATAGCGGAACAGAAGGGAGCCAGGATCGTTGTTTTAAAGTACTCGTATGCAAAGATAAATCAAAATCAGATAACAACTGTGAGTTCCAAAAAGTGTTCAATGTGCATATTACACGCACAAGACTTTTTTTTTTTTTTTTTTTTTTTTTTTTTTTTTTAAATGGCATTTGGCAACGAATGTAATTTTTTTTTTTTTTTGCCTTCAGTGTATAAGTCTTCATCCAGTATGTATATTGTATTTTTCCAATGTATGGACGCCACAGGACGGACAGGACATTCACACAACACTTAAACATCCATGCCCGCGGCCGGATTCCAACCGGCGGCCTTCGGCACGCGGAGCTAGCACTCTAGCCCCTACGCTACCGAGGCCGGCCCGCACAAACTTTCATAGCATGTAAGTGACGCAAATTCATAGACTTACTCCCAGCCTTCAACCCACCTATAGAAGTTTGAATCTAGCGTCTTCCGTATCTCATACTCAGTGGTAATAGCACACTGCAACGAACATAAACGGATATGACACCATCCGGATGTAAACTATATTGTATAGACGTCGTAAGGAGGCAGCAATGTCTCCGAAGGACGTAGAGTGCAGAGCGTCCTCAGAGTGGCTGAGAAGGCTTTAATAACATCGCAGGCAGCCCGTAGCGTGTCTCTTATCACGCGGCCATTTGCATTTAGTTGCGAGGATACACGGTGTACCTGAGAGATATTACGCGGCCCCTAGCGGCTCATTCTGCCATATTCAAAATACAAATCGCTTTGCTATCTCGCAATTTACATAACAAACATGATCATCGGAACTGGCCCTAATGCCCCTTTTACCAGCGAAGAAGATCGTTTTACACGCCGTCGTATTCTGTGCTGGTGTGTATACCACCAGCCCGGTTAACTCACTCGGCTTCTTTTCAAATATTTTTCTTGAATCTCTCCGAGTTCTCTCTCCGGGAAACCTGAAACTCTCAACAGGCCTAACTCCATTCTGTCGCCACGAGCGAGTTGCAGAATAAGGAATATCTTAAGGCGGGCGCGTAGCCTCTAATGTTTCCCAACTTTTCGCGATTTCAACTCTTCTCTCCCCCATCTTACTGGAAATAAATAGAAATTCTTCGTCACCTCCTTCGGCGAAAACCAATCTCCTCAAGTTCTTTGTTTACTTTTCTCGCTCGCATTTCCAAGATTTCGTTCCAGCTTTCCAGCGCAACTTCAACGGTGGCCTATTTTGAAGAAACTTCCGGACTCATCTTGTTATACATATTTCACCCCATAAAAGTCATTGATATATATTCTTCATAAAAGATGTTTCCTTGTAACTAGTCATCTTTATTCCTTCATCCATAACTAATCGATAATTAGGTATTATTTTAAAGATTGAGTTCTTCGCTTTGGTAACATAATTAATTAAATTTTCGAGATTCAATACATAGGCCTATATGGCCAAATTATGAACAAACAACGTCACCGGGATTGAATAATTAGGAGACTAGCTGCTGCGCCTCACTGTTTCCGATAAGAGGTGAACGCAGTACCACTAGATAGCAGCACAACATACCGAAATTTTCGTACGGTCCGTTATCGTATTACTGCTACATATTTGGGGTGACAAATAAGCCAATTACAGCTGTCCCTGAAGACCTACATTTACAACAAGGCCTCAATAAAAGTTTTATTGACTAAAGCCTTAAAGGAACGCCATTATGTTTGAAGCCAATTGGAAACATTTTTTGTTGCAATAATAATGCAGTCATATCCTTATATCCCTGAAACATCATATTTTCACCTTTTCGCCGAAATATTAATGGCTTTCAGAAAGCTTTATATATAGGCTTATGGATTATACTTTGCATAGCCTGATAAAGTAAGAGAACTTCTTGTCCATCCACAATCTCTCTTCGACTGTCCACCTATTTTCTTATCTTACGCGATTTTTAAAATCTTTCACCCATCTGTCCGTCGGTGTACCTCTGGAACCTTTTCCTTTCAGCGTCTTCGTTATTATATTCGCCTTTACCATTCTCTTCACATCACCAAAATAAAAACAAAAAAACTAAATGTTGATTATGCTTAAAGGTGGTGAAAGAATAACTTCCTGAAGACTTGAAATGTAAATATCTTGGCATTACATCTGATAACAAACTAAACTGTACAGGACACGTTGGACATGTAGTACGAAAAGGTTTAAAAATTCTCACTTCTTAGAGAGAGTGATAAGGAGATGTACGATAGAAGTAAAGGAATTGGCTTACAAAACTTTGGTCAGACCACTGCTTGAATATGGTAGTGTAGTATGGGATCCACATTTTGGATCTCAAATACAGCAGTTGGAGAAGGTGCAAATAACGACTGCTAGATTTTGTTTCTTGAAATTACCGTAGAACTTAATCACTGACAGATGTGATAAAGGAGCTGGAATGGGATTCGTTGGAAGACAGGAGGAGGGTGAAGAAGGTCATGGAATTGTACAAGGTGTATATTGGTGATGCGGCGCGGAAAGATGTAAGAATTAAAAGTAATGTACAGAAGGGAAAAGATGACCATGACCACAAACTGGCACTCGATTTCTGGCACAAGGGTGTATGAAGATTCTCCTTTTTAGGAAAGGGGGTCAGGGATTAAAATAAGTTAATAAAAGAATTGATGAATAATTTAACAAAAATTATGAAAGAATTTAAACTTGAAATTTGTAGAGGGAAAATGTAGGGGGGTGCAAGAAAGGGGGAAGACGGGGTGTGTAGGGAAATTACCACCGGGGCGTGCACTCCATAACCTTGCTTTCTCTATACCTACTTGAGGCGGTGCTATTACCGCTTCCGCAATTTTTAATGCGGATGTATGTATAGCGGATATTTCAATATATATTATTGTTTTCTCTTTATACGGGATTCGACCCATATTCTCAAAGCTAACAACAACGTGGTTGTTTTTTTTTTTTTCTTACGATGTTGTAATGAAAGCAACAATGAACTGAACGGAGTTATTACCTAAGCTACGAATTTTAGGAGTTTGAAAGGAAAGCGGCCTATTCACGGTACGACTTATAAGATATCCGTATAGTTCTACCGTAGGATGCGCTCACCCATTCACGCCAATAAGGTCCAGATGTCCAACAAGATGTTCCGAGCAATCCTTGCCACTCATACTTTCTCGCCGCACACCAGTGTCCTTAGGGCACACTCGTAGGATGTTTCCTCCAATCTTAATCGAATGCCTTATCTTGTTTGACGGTAGGGACCAGTTTTGGTTTTCTGGGGGTCCAAAAACATCCAACACGTCGTACTCGTAGTCCTGTAACCCCTTTCACGGTCCAACAAGAGTCCTTTATCGGAAAATCTGATTATTGTAGGTCCTACAAGTTTGACTGAGAATGGTCCACTAGAGAGAGCTGAAGAAAGGCGGGTGGCGGACACGGAGGAGTGCGGTGACGCTTGAATTTGTCGAGCCGCGAACTCTGCGAAGTTCATATGACAAAGATTGTCTTTTAGACACGAGCGTAGTTATGTATGTAATTTAACTCACTTGTGAAATCATACCACTTTTTTTTGTTGAAAGATGAAGGGTAAAATAAGTCAATATGGCAAATGTAGAATTTGGCGTAAAAGAATATTTTTTTATTTTAAGTTTATTTTTGATTAAATATTAAAATCGTGATAGTTATAAATTTCTTTTTCTGCAAAACATCCGCATCCGCAAAACATCCGCATCCGCAAAACATCCGCATCCGCAAAACATCCACATACGCAAAACATCCGCATCCGCAAAACATCCGTATCCGCAAAACATCCGCATCCGCAAAACATCCGCATCCTCAAAACATCCGCATCCGCAAAACATCCGCATACGCAAAACATCCGTATCCGCAAAATATCCGCATCCAGATGTAAAGCACTGAACACCGCAATACGCGAAAATGGCCTCTATTACAACCGTAGTAAAGACGATTACGGATAATTGTAACCGCGATGGTGGGTTTTGAACTAGGATCATGCAAAGTCCAGAGCTCGGAGGTCACGTAGAGGGTAAAACTGCCCCACCTGTCGCATAACTCATCCCTCGTTTCCATCACGTGACAGCGTGACAGCGTCCTATCTTGCGGTGCAGATGGCTGATGCGCCCATGGCCATAATTTTGCAACGCGGCCGAAATATTCGTATAATTAGGTGCCCCGCTCGGCCGTATTTCAGCCGCCTCGTTCGTAAATCGCCCGGATTTGTCACAGGCTGTTGAAACAGGAATCAGGGTGAGCGCGCGCTATTAATTGCTGCGCAGGCTTCGCTAGCCTGCCGGACACGCCTCGCATCAGGCCACCAGCGTCGCGCCTCTCCGCGGGTCAGCCTAAGCTCTGAAACACAGTAGTACCTCGGTACGTCGAAATTCAAGGGAGACGCGAAAAAGTTCGAGTTATAGAGGATTAGAATCATAAAGGGCTCTGCCTTAGAGAGATACCTGCGGAGGTTTACATTCTACCCTACCCAATTTTGATTTATGGGGTGAAATAAATAGAAATTCCCGATCAGAGGTAATTTTTAATCTCAACTTAAGAATTTGTAGGTAAACGTAAACATAAAAAAAATCACAGGTAAGATAACATACACAGATTATTTTTTAAAAAAATAAAAAATTAAGCATTCTATATACCTCTGATACATTGGGTTACTATGCCCCCTACGAGAGGAAGCAACCAACCTTCGTGGACTAAGTTATTTTATTATTTTATCTATAGAATTATCTACAGTATAGAGAGCAAAAAATGTATTTTGTTCTGCACCGCTGGATTGCTCTGCAAAATTCCTAAACATTTTTTTTTTTTTTTTTTTTAACTGCTTAGCGTCTCTTAACAGCGAGGTCTTTAGAGACGGGAAAGGATGGTGGCAAGGAATGGGAAGGAATTCGGCCATGGCCTTTTTTGAAGGAAGCATCACGGCATTTGTCTGGAGTGATTTGGGAAACCATGGAAAACATAAATCTGGATGCCAGGACGGGGATTCCAACCGCCGTCCTCCCGAATGCGAGGCCAGAACGCTAACCGTTACACCACCACACTGCATGCCTTAACGAATTTAATGCCGCTTTTGCCTCTTTGGTGGAAACCGACGGTGCATTTGTTGAGTATTCTACGCCGTCTAAATAATTAATTAAGGATTTTTGAGCAATTTAATCCATAATTTCGTCATCAGATAACGATCCAGCAGTGATAACGATATCATCGGACGTAATGAAGTCCTCAAAAGATACTCCTTTGTCATATACCAGTGTCCTCCATTCCGAAGGAAGCTGAACAGAAATTTCTTCAACTTTGGCTTCTTCATTTGATGATAAACTGTAGGGTACAAAAAAGATTTTATGGTAGCCACAGATGCATTTCGTCACGCTTTTGTCAACCATCCTCATAGCTTGCAAAACGTCGATAGTAGAACTTGTGTTTTTTTTTTACATTATCCAACATTGCACACTCGTAAATATTACTTCTAAGAAAGTATTGCCGGCAAAATTTTTTAAGTCGGAGCTTTACTTATTTTTTCTTCGGATTATAGATATTATTATTTTGTGTTGTAGAGGTAGTGGAATCAAACATTGATGTGTTTGAGATACAGAGGTCAAGTATTATTTTTTCATGTTATAGAGTGGAGATATGCATTGAAATACCTTGTAGGGAAATACTCATTATTTCGACTTATCGAGGTCTCAGATTTCGAGTATTGGAGGCTTTGTGCCTTGAAGGGAAGGTAACAAGGGTTTCTTTCGAGTTGTAGAGGTTTTCGACTTGCCGAGGTTCGACTTACTGGGGTCCTACTGTACTATAGCTCTGCTGCAAAACGTGAAAGCATTTTTGTGTCAGCTGAGCTTGTAATATGTATCAACAGTTACGTAACAAGCCACTTGAGTACCCCACCCAAGAACACAGAAACAGTAGTCTTTATAGTGGAATACGCGGCTTGAGAGGTTTTGGAACCTAGTATAAAACTGCCTCCAGCTGGCCAATTAGAGCTCTATATCTACTCCACGTGGTGAGCCGTGGCCAATAGGGACCAGTCTCCCCCACCAGCGAGAGCCCAGCGGAGCTCAGTTACGGTAATTGTGGGTGTTTTCTTTCGGGAACTCAACAGGAAAGTTGCAATCTTTAGGCCTGTTACTTAGGAAGTGGTAGTCGAATAATTCACCACCAAATCCACCCCTTTGTTCGCTCAGGAATAACAAATTAACCAATTCCGCGAGTCTTAAAATGTGGCCCACCGTTATTTCTTATATTTCTGTAGCTCCCTACAAACGTCTTTCCTCACCAATCTTTTCCCAAAACACGTTCATTTCCAACTTTATCTGCGCTCTTAATTTTTATTATCCTTCGACAATACCACATTTCAAATGCATCAATTTTCATTCTTTTTCGTATTTATAAAGTACATGCATTGCTACCATAAAATGCAGTGCTTGTTTTTGAGTCCTAGATAAATATTTGAAACTAAGACATTGCTATTTTTCAAGAAGGTTATTTTAGCGTGTGCTATTGCTATTAGCGTCATTACTGCTTCCGCCGTCAGCTGTAATTTTATTTCCTAAGTGACATGTTTCAGTTACTTCTCCTGCCGCATCCGAAACTATATTTATATTTAATCTACTATTATCGCTATTATTTCATCACTTTATTGTTACGAAAACTTTTAAAGTATTGAAGAGAGTCTTAGTTTAAGTAAAAAAAAAGCACAAAAGAGACAGTGAAAAAAAATGGAATATAAAGAGAGTTACGACATTAATCTTGCAGGAAAAGCTTAAAAATTTTTTGAATCTGCAATGTTGCTGTAGCCCATTTTTCCGCAATTTGTCCGTAAAATAAACGGTAATAAGTAGCGCATGTATGCAACTTTTTTTTATGGTTTAGTGTCGCACCATTTCCGCTTCTCATTGAAGCAGCGACGAATCTATATTGAAATTTACATTTTGTTTAGAAACTTATCATATGATACATGACGTTTAATCCTAAAGTGAAACA
This sequence comes from Vandiemenella viatica, assembly GCA_031002005.1. NCBI lineage: Eukaryota > Metazoa > Arthropoda > Insecta > Orthoptera > Morabidae > Vandiemenella > Vandiemenella viatica. Next base: position 189,415,084 of record JARYHS010011408.1, read on the forward strand.
TTTACTGATTCTTTTTAACTACCTACTTGCATTAATGTTATGGTGGTTCGTAACTTTATTCTGCTAAGCATGTTCCGCTGAAGCCATTTGTGTTAAACGTTGCCAGCTGGATGTAAAAATTGCGCCATGTCGTTACTCTCTTGTTTTCGGAGGCCATCTTGTTTTAAAGATGTCCCTTTAGTATGTTGACAGCGCCAGTTTTCATAATGTGCGAATGTTTTGCTAGTCTGTTTACAAGGTTATGTTTGGTGCTTGAGTGTATGTGTTTAGTGGATTTGTTTATTTACTTTGCTTATTGTACTTTCCTTTTTGTGGGGTTAATGTATGTCTGTTAGTTTGAACAGCGTTTATTTTTTTAGAGTTGTGTGGTCATTCAGTACCTGCTTACCGCTGTTAATTGCTTTATGAACTTGATATTTTTCTGTGAAGGTGTTATGTCTAAGACTGTTGATTGTGAGGATTTTCATATCTGTGTTAATGTCTGTTGGTGAGTGATCGTTATTTCTTAGATGTTCGGCGAATGTGGAGTGGTTTCTGTACATTAGTGATCTTAAGTGTTCTTTGAATCTGGTTTTGAACTGCCTTCTTGTCTGTCCGATGCATATTGTTTCGAAAATTAGACAAGTAAGTTATTTTAATTTCGGTTATTAGAGGCGGGATGGGAATGGGGACAAGGAACGGAGAGTAATTAATCCATGGCCTTTTGAAGGAAGCATCCTGGCATTCGCCTGGAGTGATTTGGAGGAAAACATGGAAAACCCAAATCTGGATGCCTGGACGGGTATTCGAACCGGCGTCCTCCCGAATGCGAAGCCAGAACATTAACAGTTCACCCACAACGCTCGGTTTGACAAGTTTAAAGACATACACATTATCCTCTACTTGGTTTGACTCGTGTAAACTATATTTTTGGAGGAAAAAGCTAAAGACAACATTTACGTGGAATTTCATAACACACCTAATAAGTTTTTAGCCTCTTTTAAAAACAATGACACTTTTTGTTTGATGAAAAACGGCTGTGTCATGTTGGTGTTGAGCTCGTAGAGTGTATTTTAAGCCATGAGAGCTGAACAGCAAAAAAAAAAAAAAAAAAAAAAAAAAAAACAGCATTGTCGAAAATGCTTTCAAATATGAGGGCTTTCACTGTGATGGACAAATAATGCAGAAAAATTGCTACATCGCCGATTAAAAAACTTTTGCGTGTTGCATAAGAAATTTAAAATCCGATGATTGTGCGGCATTCGATTTAGGCGCACCTATCAGCTCGGTATGAATAATTTACGCGCGGCTCGTTGGCAAGGATCAAAGCGTCCATTATTTGGGCCTGCAATGAGCGGGCGGTTAGCATGCCCCTCTGTTGGATTAACAGATGGGACCGCGTTTAAAGTTAATGCCGCACGGCAGCTGCAGATACATGCGTCCATGAAACCGATATCCAGATCGTAACGGCCTCTCCATCATCCCGACCGATTTATCTATGGCTTGACCGTACCCTATAATTTCCCTGTTTTATTATCCTGGTGACGTAAGTCCGAAATGCAAATAATCCTTCAGGTAGACATCACTTCGCTCGTGTAGAATTATTGCTCGGAATATCCACATAGGCTCGTCAAGCTAACCAAAAGAGATGAACATAGTCCAAATAATCATATATATAGTATTCCCGAAAGATATTTTTTTTTTTCTGACGATACACTTATTAGCGTTTTTCTTCTTCTCTTCAATATCGGCCATCTAAGAACCACGAAAAGTAATCCCGTGAATTCATTTCGATGCTTCTTTTCTTGATTTCAAATAGTTCTTTATCTTTCACTTTGCTGTTTGCTCCTTTGTTCCGTCCATATGTTAACATTTCCTCTTCTACTTTTCCTGGAGACCCTTGAAAGTTTGGATCAATCTCCTGCAACTTGCCCTATCTTGTATTATATTCCGATCTCAATCACTTCTTTCTTTACTCCTTGTATCCACTGGTTGCCCTTCTTACTCTTGTAAACAGTGTTTAAAATTCTTTTGTAAGTCGGTTTTTATCCATTCTGATTATGTGACCAAAAACCCATTCCCTCTTTCTGATCGTGTCCGACATCCTTTCAATTTTTTCTTCTGTGTATAGATCTTTTATTCCTCCGGTGTCTAAACTCTCCTTTTTCTTCAAGGTTTTCCTTTCCCTTTTCTCTATCTGTTCTGTTTCTCCAGTTTTCATAGATAACAAACATTCTGGGGCGTACAGACCTTCTGGTTTTATTGCTTGTTGTAGTGTTTGATTTTAGTTTTCAACACATAATCAAAATCGGTAAATGAGGTATCATGTTGAATATTAATGTATCTGCTGTAGAAACATCATAAATTAAGAAAAGAATTTATCTGAGTTCAACCTGTAAAGGGGAAAAGTACTAACTATAAAGGTCACGTGTACGCGACAGTTCAGAGACAAGCCACCAGGCTTCGCTGCCGTCGATAAGGGCTGTTCTGGTTACCGCTACATAGCAGCACTGCATATAACAGAGATATCGGTAAATTGTTTGTGTTTTCTACAGTAAGGAGCTTTTCTGATATTTGTTTCTATTAAAGAAACATCCGTGTTTCGTTTGCTATACAATTCCTATCCAAAAATTTAATTGTGAAATTTTTACACTGGCTATGATCATGTACATCAACTCATATCACAGAGATCTCTGTATCTGTTTTGTTCAGCTTTATTTTTTTCCCGTTCGCTATTCAACGTATTTTATTTGTGAAATTTTTGCACACGTTCTGTAAGGGAAACGTTATTTTGGTCATTGTTCCATGCTGCAATGTCAAATATTTATGATTATTTGTCCAAAGCAACTGAAGTCTTACAGCTCTACCTGAATCAATGCATGAGATGAAGGAATCGTTTTGGAAAAAGCATACGATTAAAGTTATTCATATGCATAAATTTTGATAAGGTCATTAAATGCTTATGTTTGAAGTAATGACATGGTGTAATATGAAATAGAAATTTCAGTTAAAACATCATCATCAACTGTAAAATGTCTGGTACAAACAAAATGACTACCAGTAAAATCGGTAATGTTTGTTGAAAACATCCAGCATTGAATAAAGCCTTACATGATGAATGGTATTAAGCTGAAGTGGCATGGAGAACATGTTACGATGCCAATTTTGTTAGTCGTCTATACACCACTTCTATGCACCTTTCTGAAGAAACCAATCATGAGAAAACAACCTACACTACTACGTAGACAACTAATACACAAGGTTGTGGGTTTGTGCTGTGTCGTCGCAGTGGTAGCTTCGCTATGACATCTCACCTGATGAAGGCAGCGAAGGTTGCTGCCGAAACGTTGTGGACAGAAGAACTTATCCGGCAGAATACCAGAGAAGAATTTTTGACAATATACAAGCTTGTTCACCAAGCGAGGTGGGTTAGCGCTAACACTCTGGCCACGCATTCCCGGTTCGAATCCCCGTCCAGTCGTCCAGTTTTGAATTTTTCATGATTTGCCGAATGCCCGGATTAGTATCGTGCAGATTGCCGTCTTCTCTCTCTTGAGGTCACACGGTTATTCCTACGACCCGTCCTCTCTACCCGGGTGAGCTGTGCACCCTGGAACTTCCCCAGACTCGGTGGTCAGTCGAAGGCTCGACGGACAAACGAAGGCTCGGCGGACAAACGAAGTCAAGGTGGACAAACGAAGGCTCTGCGGGCAAACGGAAGATCGGCAATGCAGGATCAGCGCGTAATGTCTTCCTCACCCGAACTCTGTAACACGAATGGTAAATCATAGCAAAACTGGACAAGATTGTACAGCCGGATCGAATTTACAGTATATCAGTGACTACTACCAACACTTTTTGTAAGTTCTGTCAACTGAATCTTCGTAGACATGAAGTGCAACGTGTATGTGTTTGGTAAAAAGTATTAAAAACCATGAGATATTTACACAGTGCAACAAAAACTACTCTATAAATAAGTTATCTATAGTTACTGACATACATAAAGTATAGCACCAATCCACATTTAGTACATTATGATTTTTATGGAGGCTTCAAATACATGCGATGCCTTGTAAGGATTCGTACCTATTAATGCACCACATAGAACTCACTTTAATGACATAACTTATATCTGTAATGGAGAGGTCGCACTGGCAGCGACAAACGGAGCGAACATAGAAAGCGTTTGCACGATTCTAGCCGGGATGGTTCCTTCAAAATGCTATGGCTGAATTCCTTCCAGTTCCTTGCCTCTAGTCGTTTCTCGACTCTAACGACCTCGACGTTATAAACCTAAAGAGGTAGACGTCAACGAGGCGTAAAGACGTAAATAAAAGCAGCTGGACGCTCCCTGCTCAGTGGGTTCATCCATATATTAATTTTCGTACGTACTTTTCAAATAAATAAACGCTAAGGTCTCCACTCGCGGGAGCGCTAATATGTCTGGGAGCGCTCGCTGTCTGTATGCGAGGGAGAACTGGGTGGCGAGCCTCCTTTGCATAGGGCCGACATATTTCTAGCGTGCGACAGCTGCAGCTTTCCCCACCCCCGATTCTCTCAGCGCGGGGAAAGAAATGTACACTATAAAAGTCAGGGGCGCGTTTTAAAAATTCGGATTTATCGTCACGGAAGGAGGGATGATGCACGCCACGCTCGTCTACCGCCGCTTGTTTCGGACACGACCGACGGTAAAGACGTTACGCCGACATTAAGACGGACGAATGCTTCCGTCAGCCGTGATTTAAAAGATTAACGTAGAGTGTTGTAGCGCCGATACTGAATGTAGCTTAACCGCGACTGACTGCTTTGTCATTTACAGCACCATGAAATAAATGGGCGTAACAGTACAAAGGAACATCAAATGGGACTTCACATTAATTCGCTCGTATGTAGAGCTAATTCTAGGCTTCGAATTATAGGTCAAATTTTAATGTAATATACAAACAAAGAGATAGCATACAAATCTCTTGTGCATCCACATTTGGACTACTGTTGTGCCATTTGTGATCCGTTTCGTAGGAGGTTGATTGACAGTATTGAAAAATAACGGAGAAGAGCAGCTCAATTCGTGACCTTGTGAGGTACACAACCTCACATTTTGTGATTTTGACATTATTAAAGCTGTTTTTTATTGAATAATTGTAATTGTATATATGATACTAACTCTGAATTTTAAGTTCCAAGGTCAAAGCATGTCAAGATTGATATAATGAGATCTCTGGAAAATAAATGACAGTCGAGAGAGTTGAAGAAAAGAATTGGGAAGAAGAGGACGTGTTGGTTGTGGAAAGAATATGATTTAAGAGAAAAGATAAAACAGAATGGCTAGATGGAAGCCACGAAGAATCTTGGCGGGATTAATAACAAGAAAATAATAGCCTGAGGGCAAGGAAATTAGGGTTTAATAAAGATAATGTAATATGACTTTGGAAAAGATTGTCTGTTAAATGGAAAATATAAAAGTTCTGAGATAAGTAGAAAGTGTTTTATTTGAGATTGAAATATAAATATAAACAAAGGAGTTGATTTTAAGTTTGTATGATAAGAATTTGATTAATAATAATTTGATTTACAGCGTGAGTATGGGAATAAAACCAGCAACGGACAAAGAGGGATCAAGTAAATCCTTATGTACTAGTCTGTTAAAGGAAATATAAGTAAAAGTATTAATTTCAAAGTATGGTAAAGTAACACTCACATGTGTTCTCTACGAAATAAAAGGTAACGAACAAGGGTAAGTTACAACCTCTTGGTACAGTCCTTACGAAAGCGTCACAGAACAGATTAGTAGATTGGGCTGGGAGTCTCTGGCAGACAAACGACGCACGTTTCGTTTGAACTTATTGGTAAACATGCGTACTCCAACTTTCACTTAAGAGTGCGGTGTAATACTTCGTCCACCAACCTATTTGAGACGCAATGGCAGGGAAGATAAGATTAGAGAAATAAGGTGCCGCACTGAAGCTTATAATGATTCTTTCTTCCCTCGTACCATTCGCGATCGGAATACACAGAATAGGAAATAGGTCTGGTGCAAAGCACCGTCTGCTACCCACAATTTTGTGAATTGCATAGTACATATGTAGATGTAGGTATTGATGTACTTGAGAACCTTGTCTCTTATATATGACCATTCTATTCACTAAGTCACAGACATCAGATGCAGGTAATAATGCAAATACCATATACTTTTCCATACTTTAATTAGTTTCCTGTAAAGAAGGACAGTCCGTCCCGTTTGCCCAATTGGTTGCGGCACCGTGATGGTGTCCGGCGCTGACACGGGTTTAGCTGGTTCCAGTCCTGGTGGTGGACTTGGTCGGCAGCGTAGCAGAGGTGGTGGTGCACAGTTGCATGGCCTCCTTGGTATCTTTCGGAAGAGTAGGCCTGAATGGGCCAGCACCGGATTTCACCCTCTGCCTTCTCTCACCTCTTATTTCATACAACACAAACAACACTCTACACTGTACACACACATTATCACAGTCAGCCACACTAGCAACAACACATACGAACTCTATCACATTCGTGAAGGCAATGAAAAAAACTGCCACAGTTCAACTTACCAGACGTTGACACGGAGAGGTAAACAACACGGTTTGTAGAAACCTACGGGCGTACACCGGCAACACGATCGTAAAAGAAGAAGAAGAAAAGGACAATAATATTGTTTAAAGAAGTTTGTGGAAGTGTACCTTGTAGTAACTTCAGACTTGATTTAAATAATAAGTAAAGATATGTCCATGAGTGTTCGTCAAAGTTATTACTGCTTTTATTAATGAAAAGATACCGAGCGTGGTGGGTGAGTGATTAACGCTCTGACCTCCCAATCGGAAGAACGCCGTCCGGGCATCCAGGTTTGAGTTTTCCATGGTTTCCCGAAATCAGTCCAGGCGAATGCCTGGATGCTTCCTTCGTAAGCCCATCGCCGAATTCCTTCCCGTTCCTTGCCCACAGTCCTTTCCCTCCTCTAATGACTTCGACGTCGACGAGACGTAAAACCAGCGAAGAGATATTGTCAGACAGATCAGCTTTGCTACCATATCTGGACTTAATGTAAGTAATTATTTTTTTCTTTTTAACCGGGTCCAAAACCTCGAAATCGTATGTGCTGTTTATTAAGTTAATTAAATCTAAGTTAGAGCGAAATAATAACAATTACACTGTATAGTTTAGGAACAAGTGATACTATGCTCTGATTTTCAGTCTCTGCTAGGTTTGAGGAACAGTCGAAATCAGGCCGCGTACACTGCTTATCAAATACGCCCGGGTCTGGAATCTCGACGGTAACAACCATCAACATCGGACCTCAGACATCGCACGTGATAGCTGTACGGCGAGTGCTGAGTGCTGGCTCCTCGAAGACAGCCCCCTCGCTGGCGACCTGGGTAAATATTCATGAGGAGACGAGGAGAGCGGAGAGGGTGCTTGCAGCTGGCGTCTTGCGAGCCTGGCCGTGTTAATTTTCTAGCTGCAATCTCGCTGACTGCTTCATTAAGCCCGTTCTTAATACGCGAGCTACTCCCAAAAATACGAGCGGCCTGCCAGCACACGTTAAAACATTCTAATTAGGACGGCTAACGCTGTGGCACTCGATTAAACAAAGGGCGCAGTCACTGGCTTAATGTAAACACAGCAGTGAGACAGGTGTGGCGACCAAGCACAGGACACTGCCGCAGAGCGTTCCTGCATTGCTGTGTGGTGATCTCAAACGTCGCCACATGTTTTATTAGAAGGGACGATTAAAATGTAAATATTTGCATTGAGTGAATATGCCTACAGCGATCGAATTCGGTGACGGATGGACTGCTTGAGTTTGGCAAGCCGGAGAGAATGGTCTGGCCTTGAAATAGGTGGACTGCGCGGGGCGACACAGGGTAACTGACCAGGTGGAGAGAAGAAGATACGATAGCAGACATCTTGGAGTGGGACGTGGCAAGTGCCGGGCAGTGCTGTTTGCTGCGAATACAGTCTTTATTGTGGATGCTGCAGCACTAGAAATGACTTCAAATAGTAATGTACCATTCTTTCTGACTGGAAAGTTTTGACATTTCGCTGCCATGGTGATTAGGCCCAGTGCGACCCTGAGGGCATTGAAAATTGCTTCTTGAGTCTCACAGCATCAATTTAACTTCAGTGAGTTAGCCGTGGAACTATCTGAATTACTGATCGACGAATCTACGGCCTTCTGGTACAGAACTCTAGAATCCATTCATTCTTAAATATCATGTATGTCAATTTTGTGAAAATTTCTATTTAAATATGTTTGAATATTTATGCTTGAATAAAAATTCGATTGTTTTAAATAATTCCTTCATTCTAATATTCAAATGTAAGGCAGAACTCTGTTCCTTTAATCTTCCTCTTTTGGAATGGCGCCCTTGAAAATATTTATCTTAATACTGTAATTAATTAAAAAACTCAAAGTCATTAACATAATGAAGAGCTCATTTAGACACAAGAATAGACAGAGCATTTCAGCTGCTACTACGCGGCTAACCACATCCTGCTTGGTGGCAATTCCATTTCGCCAGCACATCACGCATTATTCTTTTTTCCAGTTATTTCAACTTTTATTGGAAGAGTTTTAATCCAGCGTCTATCACCTCCATTGGGAAAACTTGTACTTATGTTGGAGCGAATGTGTTGACATTGGTATGCGAAACGTATAACTTATCGTCTGAATGATATTTGATTTTTTTTTTTTTTTTGGTTTGTTTAGTTCATGAGGCAGAGTTTGAGGACCATCCAAGCGTTAGCCTAAGTGTCGGTGGGGAACGACCTAAACACCGCGAATCAGGACGGCCGGACCCAGGGACCAGGACTCAAACCTGGACCAGTGTACCTCACCGGGCTGGCGCCTTAAAGCAAGCGGTCACACTGGCAGGTCATACATATTTTATGTTCTTCATTTTTTTCACCACCTTTTCCCGGTTTTGGGATCAGCTGTCTTCGATGAGTCTTACTCGTTTAATTTAATTGTTATGGAATGCACGCTCCAGTGGCAATTTCCCTATACACCTTTTCCGTCTTTCCTGCACCCACCTACATTTGCCTTCCACAAATTTCAACTTCAAATTCTTTCAACGTTTTTTGGTAAATTATTCATCATTTCTATTGGTGACTTATTCTAATCCCTGAACCCCTTACCTAATAAAGAGAATCTTCCTACATCCTTGAGCCTGAAATCGATTTCAGCTTGGTCATCTTTTCCCTACCATGCATTACTTTTAATTCTTACGCCAGTATCTTTCCACGCCTCATCACCAATAAACACTCTGTACACTCCCATGACTCTCTTCACCCTCCTCCTATCTTCCAATGAATCGTATTCCAGCGCTTTTGTCATATTGATTACTGATTGTGTTCGACGTTAGTTTTGAGAGACAAAGCCCTTCATTGCACCCCTTCCAACTCCTGTATTTGATACTCAAGATGTGGGTCCGATACTACACTTTATTCGAGCAATGGTCTGACCAATGTTTTGTAACCCAGTTCCTTTGCTTCTCTCGTACATCCCCGCATCACTCTGTCCTACAAGTGAAGAGTTTTGAAACCTGTCGGGATGATTCCTTCAAAATCCATTGGCCGAATTCCTTCCCGCTCTTGACAACCAGTTCTTTTCAGCCTCTAGTTATCTCGATGTCTACCAGACGTAAATCCATAAGCAAAAACGAGCTTACACTATTATTATTTTTTTCCGTGAAACCTGGTTCACAACGAACAAGTGTGTGAGTCCGGAACAAACTGCCATTGTGACAGGATTTTATTAACGTGAGGTCCAGAGGTAATAGTGGTTTGAAACACTTTTTTTGCATTCTCTTGTGAGCTGACAACAAGAGGAATCAACAGACCTTGGTGAATAAAACCGAGGGGAATCCAAGCACGATCGTTTCCGGTGTTGTCGATTGTTTTCCAGAGCGCGCCACCAATTGCCTTCGGCCCGCCCTCCCCCACCCTGTTATTTTGTTACCGCTTCATCCTCTCCATTTTCCCTGCTTCTGTTTGTATGCGCTTTTTTTATTCTGGTGGAGGGTGGGAGATTGGGGCGGGGATAAAATTTAGGGGGGACCAAAAAATGTGTATATATACGTATGAGTGTGTGGGTGATACGCAGTTTGCCCTCATTGGCTACTGTGTCGTCGTTATCTGTTCGTTAGCGCCCACAGAACTGCGGGGGTGCGTTAATTTCAGACTCCATAACGGGCGACGGAAAAAAGGAGAGAGTTATGCCTCATACGAGGGGAAAATTTGCTAATTGGTGGCGTTTAGTGCGAAACCGAAATGGAGAACGCGGCAGAAGCTGTATAAGCGAGGAAACGGGAGGCTAATCAGAATTTGCGATCTGCCGAGAAGAGGGGTAGGAACCTCTGTACTGCACGCAATAGTTCGTGTGATAAGTTCACGGGCTATCCAGAATGTAACATACGTTAGTGCCTTTTGTACCTAACGTTGAAAAGAGAGTTTCTGCACTCAGTACGCATCAAGCTGCCTTAAGATGTCTTCTGTGATTTTGCCTTTGTTCGTTCTGAATAACTGAAATATGCGGCAAAAAAAAAAAAAAAAAAAAAAACCCACTTCTGAACGTATTCCACCGAGCGTGGTGGGTGAACGGTATCGCTCTGGCTTCGCATTCCGGAGAATGTGGGTTCGAATCTCACTCCGGCCATCCAGATTTAGGTTTTCAATGGTTTCCCCAAATCACTCCAGGTAAATGCCGGGATGCTTCCTTCAAAAGACCATGGCTGATTTCCTTCCCGTTCCTTTTCCTCCAGTACTTTCCCACCTTTAATAACCTCGACGTTGTAGTGGGTGCCTTAGTGGGCAAACTACGTTACAATTATCTTTCATACCTTTATGATTAATAAAAGGGGATTTTTAATTTCAATTTTTATGAAGGAGTGAAAATTTATTAATTTTGCAAGAATCTCGATGTTAGTTGGAATTTAGGAAAAATGTCACAATATGACATTTATTTTCTTATCATTGGCGATTACAAGTCTGAGCGAATTTACCGTTAACATTAACACAAATTGGTAAAATCATAAAAGCAACGCTTAGAGGTTCAATTAGCCGTCATGAGCAAGCAAACAATTGTATATTTACTTTTAAATTACTCAGAATTAAAATGCAAGAAATAATGACAATTGGAAACAATGAAAAATACAAGTTATGACGACCTCAGACAAAGGTATCATAATACTGTGACTTTACAGTTAAAAAGAAAATCATGGGTGCCACGAATGAACAGTATATCATTCGAAATTAACTATTTCTGGCAAATTATGCCGCTAGTTCAGGGGTTTTTCAGTTACAAAGATAGAACATGGATCTATCCTCTCAAAATCGCTTAAGGATTCAGTTTCACGGAATACACAATCAGATGGCTTGGTCATAATAAGTTACAATTATAGTTCTGCGTCTGATGTCTGCGGTGACCGGAGATGACCCACGGTATGTGAGACTGTCTCACAAGGTGGCTACAGACACGTCCTGTCTGTTAATGCGCATCATCGCATTACTGGCGGTGCCTGCTCCAGCAAGCCGGCAGCCAGGAGTCGTACAGCGGCAGATGGCGAGGGAAGCCAACTTTCCAAGTCCACCTCAGACTAGACTCGCCTAGAATCGAATGTAGAATCTCCAGCTCCTCGCTCTTCGGTCCACGAGGAAAACTTCTGGCTCCACCCCCTTGCAGTCTCGAAGATCACATTCAACAGAAAATTCCCAGGATTTTAAGTTATATGCTCATTTGGATTGGATCTTCAGGTTGGCATCTAATGTCACGTAATATCCCCGATATCTTATTTGCCTCGCGTAACTAACAGAGGTCGGACATATTCGGCTGCGTTCGGGGACGACTCTGTGTTCGGGTGGCAGGCATTTCCCGCCAGGTGAGTGACCTTGTTGACCGCCCACCCCCAGGGAGCAGAGTGTGTCGTCAGACAAAACCCTAAATCCGCGACTTCCTGTCGCCATGGTTCGGGAAGACCAGGATTAGTTTCAAGCCTACACAGCTCAATAATTCTTTAATATTCTTTGCAACAAGATACACTTAATGTTCACCATTGCATTACAGTCCTCACTTGGAATCTTGCGTTCTTTAGGAAATTACAACAAAAATCTATTTAGGTGGTCGCCCAATATTTATGCAAATTACTCTTATATTATTATTTATATAATAAAAATGCACATTGGAACGTGGCGACAGCGCGTCACGTTACAACGTCAACGATGTATAAAACAATAAGCAAAAAACAAACAAAAATGAGCGTATTCTGTCGAACGAAATGGTCGTATATAAAGTATTCAGCAGCATTAAACGAACTGATAAAGAAATAATGTGAATAGTCGGTCTGCATAAAAGGCTATTTTGGTCACTATGTCATCGAATCCGTAACGCTGAAGTAACTCGCCTGGCCTTCGTTACCGGACTAACAACGGACGGAGATGTTACTACAAAATGGTGATTACGGGCGTTATTTAATAACAATTCTAACTATTTAAGCAGCCGCAAAGAAATGATTTCGTAAACACCGAAAGAAAAGTATTCATTGCGTTTAAATTAACGGATTAATTATGAGTTGCTTTTCATTTATTTCTGTTCTTTTGATATAGATGTTTTCTTATAATCTCTGTCGAGAGATATCGGTATTACAGTAAACTAAGAAAATGCACGACATTATATCATTTTTAAGTTTATGAGAGTTATTTAGTTAACCAACTGCGAGGAAATGAACTACCACAACGAGGTATTCAATCAGTTATTTTGGTGGCCTCGCAAGATATTAATATTCGATATTAATATTCCACTATATTCTATGTAACGATTATAGTAAACACAAAGAAATTATGTCCCTCACTCGGCAGTGGTTATCTGGACCTTAAACACATATATTAGAATGTTCTGGGGAACATTAAATGGGTCTGCACACGGTTCTGGATCGCCAACAATAAGCTTCGCAATGCAAATCGTAAAAATTTTTTAAACTTATTCAAAATTGCTTGAAATGAAAAGAAAACGATTTTAAGTGTAAACAATTATTTACAAACATTTACCTGGATATTTACAAAATTAAACCATTCCAAATATTCGACTTTTTTTCCTTATGGCGTTACGCCTCGTCGACGTCGAGGTCATTAGGGGCGACAAATATTCTCGCCCAAAACATTTACTGGCACTCAAGACCCATTCTTTTAATTAATATTTCATACATTGTACTGCTTTCAATACAATTGCAACAGTCATTCAGCTCATTTAAACCATTTTCATCCACCAAAACATTTTGGTGCGTTTCCACAAATGTTAGTAACCGATACATTTGGCTCAGAAAGTCAGAAGTGAAAAATTTGCAGGTATGCTTTCTTGCAGGACCTGAAAAGGCATTTCCAACATATTACTTCAATAGAAGCTTCGAGCTTCAAGTCTGTTTGAAATCAATCACGCTAGATCCCGGAGATAGTGTAGGCTAATAACGGGTTGGAATTTGGCCATGGATTTTTGAAGAAACCATCCCTGCATTCGCCTGAAGTGATTTCTTGTAATTACCGAAATCGAAGGCAGGACGGGGATCTGAAGCCGCAATCTCCTGAATGTCAGGTCCAAGCGTTATCCACTATGCTTGGTAAGGTGCAGTCTTAGTTTCTGAAACGATATATTAAAAAAAAAAAAACTAGGAATATACCTTTAGAACTAACCTAATTATCCGTCTTCGTTGAAACACAATTTTTAACGCTTCACTGACAATGATGGGCCATAGTTAAAACTCTACAGATTTTTGTTTCGAGCAGTGATATTACATATCCGAATAAAAACCTAACGCACGTTCAGTTTGTTTCAGCTGATGGAGCAAGCTAATTGCAGCGCTAATTTAATTCTAACACATGAACGCTTTGTCTCAGCTGTTACACCAAAATGTTCATCCGTAAAATTTATCAAAACGTTGACGTAAAAATGTTAAAAATACAACCCCTACATTTTGCGATTTTTCGTTTTATTAGATGCCCTTCATTAAATAAAAAACGTGCATTTATTAATGGAAATATCAGAACCTAGTTTAAACCCTTTTCTATTGTCTCTCTCTCTCTCTATATATATATATATATTTATATATTAAAAATACTTTGGTACTCATTGAATAACGCCCCGCGTAAGTGTATGATGGGGCGGATGCAGCCATGGTGCGGCCCACTAAATATGAATTTCGATGATTAACGACAAATATGCAAGTAATTTACAGTAGTTAACAGCGAACTCACCGTTCGGCTGCTGTTGTAAATAAATAAATAGAAGCGCCAATGAGCCACCAATAAACTCGGCGATCGATCCTGTATTTCATCGCCACTAACTATAACTCGTCGGAATAGCCACCAAAATTTCACAAAATCGTATAACACTGATGAGAGATTAGTATAAAAATTTACACCGACTTTATTCGAATTTTATTAATTTACTGAAAACAGTATGTGACGTTCAGTTCTAACCCTTTTCCCTGTTAATAATTCATGTAGAAACATTTGTTATTCCTGTCTACTGCAAGTTATTATATAAAGCTTCATTCTCTCTAGATACGTCAGTATTTAAACTCTTGTTAATTGCAATTTATCTTCCGATTTTCTTGTTAGTTATTTATTTTGTTTATTAATTGGATGGCTAAGAAACTAAAGTGACATATACTGATCAGCCAAATCATTACGACCGCCCGTTTATTAGAGTGTTGGTCCATCTTTGGAGTGCAATACAGTAACTTTCCGGCGTGGCATTGAATCTAAAAGTCCTTGTTAGGTTTCCGGAGTTGTCTGGCACCGCATATCTACCCACAGGTCACTCAATTCCGTTCAATTGCGGGCCGGTGGTTTATGGGCGCAACGTCTGGGAACGAGCATCTTGGAAACGGCGAGGTTGGTCGGCTGTTCGCGTTCTGCTGTAGTGAGCATCTATGCAGAGTGGTTGAAGGACGGTGAAACAACAACTGGGCGACAAGGTGGGGGACGTCCACGCCTCATCACAAAACGTGGAGGTCGGAGGCTTGCTCGCTCTGTAAAGCGAGATAGGCTCTGATCTGTGACAGATCTGACAGCAGAGTACAATGCTAGCGCAGGCACAAGTGTTTCGGAGCACACTCTGCTGTCAGATCTGCCACAGATCACCGCATTTTTCGCTTTGGAGAGCAGGCAAAACTCCGACCTCCACATTCTGTGTTGAGGCATGGACGTCCACCACCTTGTCGCCCAGTCGTGGTTTCACTGTCCTTCAATCACTCTGCATAGATGCTCACTACAACAGAACGCGAAAAGCCGACCAGCCTCGCCGTTTCCGAGATGCTCGTTCCAAGACGCCGCGCCCACGGCTCGTAATTGAAGGGAACTGCGTGACCTGTGCGTAGACATCTGGTGCCAGACAACTGCGGAAACCTATCAAGGGCTTTTAGAATCAGTGCCACGCCGAATAGCTGCTGTATTGCGCTCCAAAAATGGACCAACACTCTAATAAGCAGATGGTCATAGTGTTTTTGCTGATTAGTGTACATAACATACAGGACAAGGAAGTTGGTAGGTTTCCCAAATCGTTGTTGCAGCTGGTTTAAAGTTAACTTCCGACGGCTCGTGACTTTGCGGGCCACCCGTGCCAGCTCGCACCACGGGCTGCCTAATTACAGCCGTCCCGTCCGTTACGGCCCGTGCAGACCTGTGGTCGCACGCATCGATCCGAACTTCAAAGGCGCTCGTAGTCGCGTCTGGATGCGAGCTGAGAAGTGATGCGTTATTTTTTTTTTTTTTTTTTGTCATAAAGATCCTTACTTATGACAATGCACATCTCATGCATACAACTGCGTCTTGTTCTAAAACATCGAACATATCAAAAAATGCGAATTACTTGAAAAAAAAAAAAAAAAGATGATAAGGGCCCAGTCCAGAGTTACTTAGCAATAAAATATAAAAATCGTGGAAAGTAAAATAGGACGTCCTTGGCTCTGTTTCCAGTAAATTTCGAACAGTAAAAGCGTGAGAAATAATACGAAGACTTGCTCATCTTGCAGATAGAATCGTATACTCAATAAATGTACAGTACAAGAGCCCACATCTAAACGAAATCAGACTCGCTGCGATTTTGTTTAGAAAATATTAACGTAAGAAATTTACTTACTAATTGAGTTGAAGTGAAGCTATCACAAGCACCGAACAATGAACGCATCTTGAAATGATTGATATTGTCTCACCTGAAACAAAAAACAAAAGTTTCACTTTAGTTATCGTAATTAGTTAAACAAAAATAAAAATAATTGAGGAGCACAGCGCTTTATCGTAGCGAAGTATGGGCTTTAGGAATACCGGAAAGAACGAAAAAATATTCATTTGAAATGTGGTGCTATAGAAGGATGATAAAAATTAAATATATAGATAAAGTAGAAAGTGAACGTGTTTTGGAAATGATGGGTGATGAAACAATTTTGTGGAATAGTCTTACAGAAAGAAGGGACAGGATGGGGGGTCATGTTTTGAGACATGCTGGATTGGTTAATTTGTTAGTGGAAGGAACAGTCGAATGGAAGAACTGTAGAGGAAGACAGAGATTAGAATATATGAAGCAGATAATTAAGGACGTGGGATGTAAGGGATACGTTGGGATGAAGAGGATGATAGGGAGGGATGGAGGATTGCATCAAACCAGTAGAGAGATTGATGACAGCAGAAAAGAGAGAATGTCGTCTGAAGAGGGTCCATTTTATTCGAACGCGTAGCACAAGAGTTATTCTACCTCTGTTCATTCATGCGGTCGACTTGAAGCGAGAGGTCCATAACTGTACGAAATTTGGCGAACTGGTATTCTTTCCGAAGACCATGAGGGTCGAGTTTTTGTCCGCACGTCACGCCCACAAAAGATTTAATTAGAAATTCGCCAGATAATACAGGAATTAGTTCTCCTCAGCGAATCGAATCAGCGGTGCAGAGTGGGGGCGGGGAGGGGTTGTGACGTCATGAGAGAGCTGGAGAGCGCGAATGAAACAAGAGGCGGCCCGAGTGGCCCGGGGCGGGTGTGTTGAGGGTAGCGGTGAAGTGGACGGTAGGCGCTGTGTTAATGAGCACTACAGCGATCACTGTTAATACCCTCCCGCGAGCTACTCCAGTCTCCCAAACTCACAACACGGTATTAATTTATACGCCGAATGATAGAAGAAATATCGACAGGTCTCTACCATTTTAATGTATTCTTTTTTGCGATTTACATCACTGCTTCTTATAATTATAAATCCCTACTTTTCAGACACAGCCTGGCTTCATTTTCGGGTATACTGTTCTCTGACCCTACAGCCGGCTAATCCGCTCGCACAGACTACTTCAATGTTTGCAACTCACCGAATGATATTAATTTATACACAGAATGATTCTTAGATTAGCAGCTAGGCGGAAATGTCGTCATATTTCTGTCAGATTAAAAAGAAAATTTGCGATTTACATTGCTGTTTCGTCTAGTTATAAATCTTAACGTTTCTGACACAGCCTGGCTTCATCTTCAGGGGTACTGCTCTCTGACACTACAGCTGATTAATACCCTCCTACGAGCAACTCAACTCTTACGAATAGACCGAATGGTATTATATTTGTACATCGAATGATTGTTAGATTAGACGCTATGTAGAAAATTATCTGTCTTATTCAAAAATTTGCTAGTTATATCGCTACTTCGTCTGTTTATAAATCCCTACGTTTCAAGCTTAGCCAGGGTTCATCTTCAGGCGTATACATTCTGGGTAACAGCAAGCGGCTCTTGGCTGGATTCCAGGAATTTATAACCCTTTTAACTTATAAATTTTTAACTGCGTATTACAGTACTTTAGTTTTTTTTAACACTATTACAAGCATAAAAAGAAATTTCCAAAAGCCATGGAAGATGAAAAAATATTAGGAATTTAGTCGGTGGATGAGGAAAATATTATCTTTAGATAATTTTTGTCTGTTTTAAACGTAAGCTGGCAATTTTCTTAGTGTAAAGACTTTTGTATTTTCCTTTTTTACTATTTTGAGGTTTTACGAAAAACCATAAAAGAAATCATACTCATTCCTTCACTCTGAAAATTTATGTCAAAATTTACAGTGACATATAGCGAGCTAAAGTTTACGATGTTCTGGAATTTTTCGGCTTACGCTAAGTAACTAAATCAATTATTTTGACACAGTTAATATTTTAACAAACAATTTTTATCGATAAAAATGATATGTGTCATTCGATGGACGAGTTCATGGTTTTTGAAACGTTTCTATATTTTCCAGAGACCCACAATAACTTTTTTCTACTCTTTTCTTTTGTGTGTGTTTGATTTATGTATACAATTCGAAATATAATTTCGCAAAATACTGAATTATTCAGAAAGTTGGAGCAGATTTTTCATTTTTATTTCTCACAAACTAATGTTTGTCACACGTTACTGGATTGAGGAATGTGTTTATTAGTTCCGTCCACTGTCGCCAATTGTCGCTGTTGTCTATTTATATTGACGACCTGTCCCTTTACATTTACACATGCAACCGTATTCTACGAATCTCTTATGCCAGTTGCAAATCTGTTTACGACTATGTGGCACTGAGATAATTGTCGCTGCCTGCGACACTGTTCAAACGAAACTGGGAATATCAAAACGGATACGACAGAACTTTATGCGACGGTACCATGCCTGCATTGATGCTGAGGGATGCCAACTGTTATAAATTTAGCAGCTTGTAAAAATTGTGCTGGTGAATGGAATTCATTATTACTGTACCGTAGACATAGCACTTTCGGTCTTTCTGGCATCACATTACGTACCCCGTGACTGCTCCATCAACAGGGAAAATTACAGGGTGTCCAGAAAAGGACTCCCTGATTTCAAAATTAAATATCTCGAAAACAAAGATCGATAGAGGAATGCAGTAAACGGTATGTTTATCGTGACAGCTGTAAGAAGTGTATACAGCAGTTTGAAATAATAGTTACAAAAGCTGCTAACAGATGGCGCTGTAATCGCCATACGTAATGCCTAAATAGTGATCCAAAGCTCAGGGCGATCAGTTCCACCATTGAAACGTGCCAATGGTGAACATTTTGAAAACATTGTGATGTGATTGTTTGCAAAGATTGTTTTCATACGATTATTTCACTTATGTATGCTGATATGAGCGTACAGCGCCATCTGTTAGCAGCTTTTGTAACTATTATTTCACACTGCTGTATACACTTCTTACAGCTGTCACAATAAACATACCGTTTACTGCATTCCTCTACCGATCTTTGTTTTCGAGATATTTAATTTTGAAATCAGGGAGTCCTTTTCTGGACATCCTGTATCTGAGGGTATTGGGGAGTACTCAGTGGGAATTCTGTACCTCACGATCTCGGTTTGGAAGTTGGGGTCCTTAGTTTGAGTGCTGCGCGAGGAAAAGGCAGAATATAAGTAGATTTTCGCTTTTAACTTTCGACTCGGTTGTTAATGAACCAGGGTCCCTTATCTAAAATTAATACCTTTACCCTTATCTACCATCCCTGGAAGTATGTAACATCATCATGAAATCACCCTGCATAAGGAACTCAATTTAAAAGTAACTTTTGTAAAAAAAAAATAAAAATGTTAAACACAATCGGTGTGTGGCGCCATAAGTATCTTGCCCGTGACAATGCGTATCTTCGGTTTTGTTGCTGAAGTCAGCATTCCACTCAGTTGGATGGAGTGATGTGGGTTTGTCGTGTTACCGGTTTTGCTGGAGCGAAAATCTGTGCTGCGCGTTATGCCTCAATCGGAGCGGCCGTCGTAACACTTGTCTGCGGCGCTCTCGTAACCTTTTCAGACGTATCAATCAGCCGGAAATTGAGTTAAGATAGCGGAGGCGCGCAGCGGAACAGGCTGCACGGCCGCAGATACGGCTTAGCGAGTCTGCACCCCCGCAGCGCACCCTCCTCTTCTTACACCGAGCGTAGTGGGTGAGCGGTGACACTCTCACCTCGCATTCGGAAGGATGGTGGTTCGAATCCCCGTCCGGACAGTCAGATTTGGGTTTTACATGGTTTCCCCAAATCTCTCCAGGTGAATGAGGGGATGCTTCCTTCAAAAGGCCATGGCAGAATTCCTTCCCACTCTTCGTCCCCAGCCCCATCCCACCCCTAATGACCTCGACGTCGACGAGTCGTAAAACCGTAAGCAAAAAATAGTTTCTCACTTCTATTCGTCGTTGGATTTCGTATGTCCAAGACCCGAAGGGAAAGTTAAAAAAATGTTTGATATCGATAGCTTTGTTTACGTTAACCATCGAGTCGTTGACAACCTCCCCTCCCCCCCCCCCCCCTCCACTCATCTTAAATCTAGTACGGCATGACGTATTTGACTTTGTTATCAAGGAAAAATGGTGAGAAAGGTGGAACTCTGCATCTGTGAAACATCCCGATAAAACATAATGAATTGCGTTGTCAGGATATCAGCGAGTTGACCGCTGTACGCCCTTATGGGACACCCTGTCTGGTGGATCGTTTATAGCTCTACACCACAGTCACATTGCGAAGTGCCATCTGAGGTGTAAAGCTAGTTCGCCACCTCCTGTTGTACCATGGGTAACTCTGAACGGACTACCATGACTGAATGTCAAATAATTGCGAAGAGCTTCTTAAAGATCTCCTGTACGTTACAAATCACGGTAAACCTAGTCAACTTGAAGGTTTTCTGTGACGCTTTACACATGTATTCCTGTTTATTCAGTCATTATATTTATGATATCAGGAATTCATGACCATATCACCCAAATGGGAAGATCAGTAATAAAGGATCCAGATTACGATGATTTACTTACTACACAACGCATAGTAAAAAGTAATTTTCAAAATACCTATAATACACCTGACCCGTTTCCATTCTCTCTCTTTCACACACAACTATAACAGACGATGTCTGAATGTAATTCCGGTATGCTTCCTTTAAAATTTATACTCAAAATCCTTCCCATTTCTTGTCCCATTCAGCTCCTCTCTCCTCGGCAGAAACGGGTAGTGAAACGTTAAAAAATAATAGTAGTATAACATTTTTAAGATCAAACTTGTGTGGCGAAAATGCTACATAAGCTGAACAACTTTTTTTTAGTTTGTGCTGGAATAATAATGGGCATTTAAGTAGGAAAATAAGAAAGAAGGGAAATTGGAGCATTTGAAATGTGGGGATGTAGAAGGACGCTGAAAATTAAGTACACAGATAAAGTACGAAATGAACGAGTTTTTAAAATGATGGGTGAGGGAAAAAAGCATTTTAAAGAGTCTAACAGAAAGAATGGTGTATTTTGAGATATGCGAGATTGGTTGATTTGTTAGTGGAGGGAACAGTCGAAGGTAAGAACTGTAGAGGAAGACACAGATTAGAATATATGAAGCAGATAATTGAGGTTGTGTGTTGTAAGGGGTATGTTGTCATGAAGAGGTTAGAGCAAGATAAAAAAAGATGAAGGATTGTATCAAACCGGTCGAGAGACTGATAACAGCAACAAAAAATAATAATTGTAATAATAATAATCCTTTTTCTCTCCAAAAAACGTACAAACATAACAATCGGTATTAAAGACAGTTTAAATGCATGAAGTAACGGGATTCCTTGTTTAAAACGCCATCTTGAATTCATTTGAATTTCTTGTCCCAATTCCTCCACTCTTGGCTAAAAAAGACAAATGCTATATATTTTTCAAGGTAAAACGTTTGTGTGGAAGTGCACAAAAGCTGTATAATATTTTTTTAACTGAAGTAATAGTGGATATTAAAGTCGATGGTTAGAAAGTTCTAGAGAATAATTTTACAGCATATCAGGTTGTTGTACGAAGAAACACGTCGAAGTATTTGTGTCGGAGATTAAAAACTCACAATATCGAAAAGTCGAGTCCTCTTTTCACTTTCTATTTCCCCACTGCCTCTCTTTACAGACAGTGAGTGTAAAAACAAAAAATATAGGGGAAGCAAATCATCTCGTGCATTTTAACGAGTACCAAAAATAACTGTGAGAATTAATTTATTTGTAGATGCGAGTATTTAATTCAGAAGACTGCAAACCCATAGACAGACTCCAGCATATCCGAAACTGAATCTAAATAGTGTAGCTTAAACATCTCAGATCAATACTGCAAAAACGATACTGTATTAACAGGACGATGGTGTCCCAACGCGAATAATATTTAGATATCATTCCATTTGCTTATGTAGACGAAACATCACTTACTTTGCCCAACAGGAGTGTCTCGGTTACCGCATTGAGACACACGCACAGTCTAATGTAGCGTTACCAACATTGGTTAGGGGAGTGGATAAAAAATTCTTATACTCAAAAGTGTTAATGATCAAGCTGTTGAAGCGCATCAACAACAACAACAACGTGCACTCAACGAAATCGCCATACCCTTCGGTTCATCCCGTAAGCAACTTTCAAGATTCAAATATGGTTCCGTTTGTTAGATTTATTTTACGAGTAAAAACTATCATTTCATATCGATCAAACCACCTTACGGTAACAGCCAACCGAAGACTGTAATTGGAAATATTAAACAGCGAAGGAAGTATCATATTAAAAGCTCCATTCTTAATTACTTATGAAGAAAGTACAGAGAAATACGCAAATTACAAATATAAATTAATATACCTTCCGTTTAATTTGTCAGTGTTCAAAGAATCTCCAAATGATTTCAAAGTATGACTTCTCATTCCTTTTTGTATTATTACTAAAGCACGACATTAAGGGAATAAAACTGTGATGACATTTGAAATTTTTATTAATATTTACTCTACTGTGGGCTAAAGATCGTATCATTATCCTTTGAACAACAGTCATTGGAAGTCATTAGTTTTGAAAATGAACTACAAATTGTTGAAGGAAAAAGCTAATGAGGTTAAAACGGACGTTATTTGCTTCAGGACTGTTACCAAGCACACCTCTGAAACCGTTTTCTCAGCAGTTCTGTTGTTCATATTTCATATAGTGCGGGGCATACCAGTTCCTCAAATTATATCGGCAGAAGACCAGGTTAAAATTTAATATTTGTTGTATATCCCGAACAAAATAAAGAAAGATCTACCCACATTCAAGAGTCGTTGATTGTAAATTATTTAAAATGCAATTCTCGTTTTATTTCTTGACATGCTTAAAAGCCCGTCAGGAATGACAGTTTGAACGAATCGACACTTCTTCGCAATTGCTTAGCTAAATTCAACTGTGATAACTAACGCTCAACGCAATTCCTCGAACTTGACGTTGTAACAAAATGTATTAGTTGCCAATTTGTCCAGGCTACATATTAACCTTACCACAACATCCACTAATATTGCAGCCAGAAAATCGATGCTTCAATCACACGAGCAAACTTACGATATGCGGTGTAACATTAGTTTTAATCTCATTCAAATGAAATAATGATTTCATGTTATAGCGATCATGAAAGCAACTTAAATTATCATTTTAAAAACTTCAGTACCTCTTCCCTCTGCTGTAAAGACGAATGGTAATATTTCGGCTTGAAAACCAAAACTTCATCGCACGCGCATTAATGCATTCACGTGATCCCACATTTCTTAGCTTACTATAACAGCGATCAGAGGATATTACGAAAACATCGAACGAATGTAAATAAACACAAGGTAACTAATATGCTGGAAGATAGCAATACCTTAAAAATAAAATTACCTACACATTTAGACAGAAATACAATTGGGAAAATAAAGGTTCATGGAATTAACAAAAAGAAAAAGAATAGCAGCTGTAATAGAGATTAATTGCTTTGATTAATGTATTGGAAAATATTGTATCTCTGGAAAAACAGAAGAAAAGTGATTGTTGGTATAGATGGCGAGCGAGTGAAACTTATAATAATCAAGCAGAGAATTTAGGGCTTTTGGAATAATAGGTGCAACGTGAGATAGTTGCGGAGAGAAAATTTAATTGATGGATCTTGCGTAGAAAGGAAACTTGCTAATCTTTTGAATCGAACTTTGTTCAATTATATTCCACACACGGTCAATAGTTGTTATTGGTATAAGAGGAACTTTGAGAAGAACAAACAAAAAGGAAATAAATGGAAAAACGTATAGGGTTAATTCTTGTATAAAATCTTACATTATAACACCCAACATTGTAACAAAGTTTTATGTTGATTTAAACGAAATAAATACTTTTCTGTCGGTGATCTTTCAATTAATTTTTTAGCACGTAATTATAATAGTCATTAAATAAAGTTCAGGACCTAACCTTTGCAGAAACATCTCTGTTCGTTGTTGGTTCGGCAACGAAGGCCTGAAACGTGACGTCAGCGTTACGGACATAATGAACAAGCTTAGCCTTTTATTAGTATTGGTAGTCAAAGATTAGTTTTAACATCGCAACCACCACTAGATTTGCCAGAGCATTGAAGTACTTTTTACGGGCACCACAGATAATACGCGAGGATTACGTAAAGCATTTCCGGTGCAGACGGCTAACGCAACGTTGGAGGGTCGTACGATGAATTCTGCTCTCCCTTATTGCTTTCAGAAACGTGATCAAAGGGCAGATATCAAGGAGGGCGGAATTAATACGATTGTGTCGGGAAGCCTGCCTGCTATACCGTCACTATATCGATACTTCAGCTGAAAATTAAATTCCGAGTGTCCGAGAAAAGAGACGGCGACGAAGAAGGCTGTCGGTGAATATTTCGTCATCAAACGAATAACTTTTTCGCTGCTTCTGTCGGCGCGCTTAATGGAAACTGGTGTTTATCTTTCATTTGTAACTATTTAACACGTTTCCTATTCGCGCTGCTTAATGTATTCTCCTTTGTGTAGCCTCATGGACTGTATAATCAGTAAGATAATAAAAATTCTATTAAAAAATTTTTCATAAGAATTACTGCAATTAAAAATGGAAAGAGTCTGAAAATTCTATTTCATTTTAGCTTCATTCTTTGTGCCGTTCATATACAATACTCAACATTTTATTCTCCACAATATTTGCATCAGTACGCTGAAAATATTGAAATCTTGTAAAATTTTTATTTGAGAACTGCAAGTTTTGATAATTCCTCAGAGGTCGTTTGTTATATTTTATATGCAATGAAATTTTTTTGGTTGTGTAGTACAAACTTTCTTGGACTTAATTACTAGAGAATTAATAAATGAACTTGAACAAAATATTGTATTTAATTGGGCCTACACTGTTTAATTCTTATTTTTCTCCTTTACGATCATTTAATAGCTTTTCTTTTTGTGATCAGCTTACTGAGAAACTCTTAAAACTTCAAATATTTTCAAGAACTATTTTTGCTAGCTTATAAGCAATTATTTTAGTAATATGTGCTTGCGAAAATAAATGCACTATCAAGATTTATATTACTAAGTCAAGTGGAAAAAGTACATAGCTAGGAAAAGAAATAATAATTTTAACTAAAAAGCTCCCTCCGTGCTATATATATATATATATATATATATTATGGTGATAAGTAATAGAAGCTGTAACAAAGAGAAAACTCCATGGTGGTATGTAATTCTGTAAATATTATTTTCAGTCCGAAACTTTTTCTAATCCCGAAAGTCTCGATTGATTGATGGAATCCTCAAAATAATAACAAAAACAAGAAAATTGTGATGATATCGAAACAGTTGAAATAACGGAACTGTCATTCTCAAATTAAATTTTTTTCAAGTAACATTCTATGTAACACATAGCTAGTATTAGTTGGATACGTTCATATTTTTGCTGAATTATGAATGACGGTTTGTTTTTCATGACTAAACCTCTTTTTTTTTTTTGTAGAAATTTGCGTTTTTCCGCTTCCTATGAAGCCGCCGTTTCCTATATTGTTATCTTCCAAATTCATCCATTTATAATTAAAGACTATCTTATTTTTCTTTCTGTATTCATGAAAATTCGTATCAAGTAATAGTTAATTAATTTCATTCACGAGGATAACAAGAATTTTGATCTATTATTTTCCACTGGGTTATGATTTTTCCACTTCTGCTACTACTTGAAAACCGACGTATTTATCATGGTGAACTATGCCTGCCCAGGACGAGGTCAGGGGTTACCCTGATGGACGTCCGTAGCGATTCTGACGTGTAAATCGGTCGTCCAAGCTGGGTATAGGGACGTAAGACTTGTAGTAGGTTCAAACAAGAACAAGCTCATTTTGTAAAAATAAATCTTTCTGATTTTACCAAACGCATGCTGGCTTGCAGTCATCTGCTTTGACGTAAACTCCCGAAGCTATTCCTTCCCGAAGCTGAAGTGTCACTGACCTCACCACAATACAACTAAGTTGAAAAAAAACCACTCTGTATATCCATATCTCTGTGATATGTGGTGCTGCTATCTAGCGGGAACGAATATCGACGCCAGTAGAACGCAGTAGCTTGGCTCTGAACTGTCTCATACGTGTGATGTTGATAGTTAATACTTTTGCCCTTTAAGGGTCCAAATCCGAAAAATTCTGTTCATAAAATATGATTTTACCAAAGCGGAGACCTTAATCATTAAAAGGATACCTCATTTATTGATTTCCTTTAGGTATCAAGAGAATTAAATGGCTTGTGATTTTTTTTAAAAAAAGAACATACATTCGACAAATATTAACACTTCTTGCCCTTTTAGGTTCAAATTCTGAAAAATCCTGGCTTGAAATTTTATCTTAGGAAAGAAGTGACCTAATAGTACCTCATTTATCGATTTCGGTTAGATATGAAGAGAGATAAACTGCTCCTGGCAAGAATCCCGTTTGAGAAATAATGAAAATTTTCCCTTTTAAGGATCGAATTCTGAAAAATTCCTTTCTTAAAACATGATTTTTACCAAAGAGAAGACCTTAATCATAAAAACGATACCACATTCATCAATTTTGCTTAGGTATCGAGAGAGGTAAATAGCGTGTTTGGCATGAAGGGAGATAAATTGCTCGCGACAAAAATAAAACTTTTAGAAATTATATTTATGATGCTCCACTCATACATATATTTATGATAATAAAATATGGCTGTAAAGCTGCCAAAGAACCTAAAATCTTTCAAAGAGACAGTGTCTGGCTGGATGCAATTTGGCCAACCAGATGTTAAAGAAAATCGTAACAAAAAATACAAAAAAACACAGTACTTGTATTGGTGGTTGTAAAACGACCTTCAACGCAAGTCAGTACGTAGAGACTAGAGAAATAGTGTTAAACGCAGGTAGAAACGGGATCCAGTAGGGAATTCAAGTGACGATCAATGCAACAAGTGCCTGGGACTTCGCAGCTTCCGTAATGAGTGCTCTGCCCGTCGCCTCCACTTTGCGTCGGAGCAGTGAGGAGTGAGGTGTGTGGATGTGCTACCTGTGACGGCGCCGAGCGACTAGACTCACGTCCCCTTCAAAAGGTCAAAGAACGTCCTCTGCGCGAACGGTGCATTAGCGAAATCACTGCGCGCTACAGCCAGGTCGCCACGCGCGCTGCCGAGCCACAAAGTAGTCCGTTACTTCAATTCATGCTTCACCGACACGTGTTTCGTTTTATCGCTGACTTTCTGTTAATATTTCCACTCCTACAACAAAAATTTCAATTCAGTCCCTCTGTGGACGCGTGGTATGAGACGATAAAAAACGTTTATGTCAACTTGTGCTTGGCTGATGGGTAACTCGTTTTTGCTCTAACTCATTTATTTATTTATTACTATTATTATAATTTTTTGCTTTTGGCGCTACGCCTTGTCGACGTCGAGGTTATTAGAGGCGGGAAAGGATGGTGGGCAAGGACCGGGAAGGAATTGGGCCATGTAATTTAAAGGAAGCATCCCGCCATTCGCCTGGTGTGATCTGAGGAAATCATGGAAAACCAAAATGTGGTTGCCCGAACGGGGATTCGAACCAGCGTCCTCCCGAATGCGACGCCAAAGCATTACGCTTTGTTCGTAAAAATTACGAAGAATTAATCTGAAATTTTATGCAACATGATTGTATCAAATCAAGCCACCTTCTTATTCACTAAAGATCTGATGTGCTCTTGATCAGTAAAATTATTGTCCATATCCGTCTTCAAAGAAGTTACACGCCGACCTCGGTAGCGTAGGGGCTAGAGTGCTAGCTCCGCGTGCCGAAGGCCGCCGGTTCGAATCCGGCCGCGGGCATGGATGTTTAAGTCTTGTGTGTCTGTGTGAATGTCCTGTCCGTCCTGTGGCGTTCATACATTGGAAACATGGAATATATATACTGGATGACTACTTATACACTGAAAACTATAATAATTACATAGAGCTGGCTGTATGGCCTCCGTTTCCAAATGCCATTAAAAAAAATAAAAAATTACACAACAACAAGTCTGCAGAATAAATAATGAATTAAAAGAAACATCGATGGAAATCAAGAAAATAAGCCAATTGCAGTTACAAGCATCTTACCACTAGAAATGATACAATTAAAAACTTAATATAATAACATGGAAGTAGCCAACATTTTTCCGAACGTTTTCCTAAAAGACATGTTGATATCTGAAAATTTACAATAATTTCCTTCTATTGTTCTGGAGTTATGGAATTTTATTTGTCTGATGTCTTGTAACTGCGGTACTCTCTGGCCAAGCTTTCAGGAGGACGCGAGTTTGATTCGCTGTGCGGCCATCCACATTATATTGCGAGTTTAGCTGTTGCAAACGTAACCAGTGCAAAACAATAGTGAGCTTACAAAAAATTAAAAATATTTTGCATTACAACACATAAACTAGGGGAAAATATGGTTGAAATGGAAAGTTTCACGACTGAAATGAACTAAGAAAATATATAAACAAATAAAAACTGTGAGTGAAATGACATATTTATAGCTAACATTAGAAAACAGATTATTATTACTATTTGAAGAAATATTCGGTAGTTCTATCAAAACATTATCTCTTTTACCGCAGCAATAACGCTGTAATAAAATCAAAACGCGTAAGCCGTAACTGAGTTTTTTATTTCAGCTGCAGTAGACGTTAGAAACAACCACTAGAAACCCATTATTCTATAACGTTTTCATACGATAAAAATTATAGATTTTAAAACTTGTCACAAAATAGAATCATCCACGGCCAAGGTGAATGGTAAGGTCTGTGTACATTTCCACATTTCTTTCCGTTGCTAACAATGTAACCATGGCAATGCGAGAATCTTTGAAATTTGTAAAACCAGTATTGATCAGTCGTTGATTTAACTATTGAGAAACACTGTACTCATTCAGACCTCAACGCGAGAACTGGTACTGAGCAGCGGAGACAACTTTTTAACAAGCTTCCAACTTTCGAGCAAGGAGTGAGAAACAGAGGAAAAGCGCAATTCTTTGTTTATTACGGAGCAGAATTTCAGAAAACTTTATAAATGTAAGAAACAGAACAGCGTTTTCTTGAGCAGAGAAATGTTTTTTGTCATTAATTTGAAAGAGCTAAATAAAAGCGTGATTGTAGAAAGTAACGGGATCAAGAAAATTTACACCATAGAACAAGTCGGAGACAACTTCTGAGCATATAATCTGTCTCTTGATAATACCATTCGTTGTGGTAAAGCCTTCGTTTACGGGAGACAAAAGCTTACAAGAAGTAAATTAAAAATTGCATTTTCTGTGAAAGTAATGCACCGCTTTCGGATAGCTGCACAGATTGATACATCACGTCTTATTTCTGTGCTAAAAATCTCAAGTTTGATCCCTACCTAGAGCGAATTATTTTAGTACCTTTTAGAATTACCAATTTATTTTTACAAAATTCACATAAATCCTTATTTAGTTTATACTCCAGGAAATTTGATGAAGCCTCTGCTTAGTATTGTTTCTATTGAGAAACTACTAAATGGCATTAACAAAATACTAAACGAAGATTTTGGAGTAAATATAAACCAAGGCAAGACAAGTGATGAAATGTAGCAGAAATCATAAAAATAATAGTAGATTAAATATTAAAATCGGATCGGATGTGATATTGGAAGTAAGTGACTTCTGCTACTTAGGAAGGAAAATTACAACTGATGTCAGGAATGATGTCAAAAGCAGAATAGCAATAGCAAAAAGAGCCTTCATGACAAAGCGAAATGTTTTAGTTTGAAATATTGATCAGAAAGAACTTTTAAAACTCAATAAGTGCAGCGCAGCACTTTGTGGTGCAAAATATTAGGAATACAAGAAAGAAGTAAAATTGAAGCATTTGAGATGTGTTGTAGAAGCATGCTGAAAATTAAGTAGACAGATGCAATATGAAATGAGTGTGTTTTGGAAACGGTGAATGGGTAAAGTAGTTTGAGGAAGAGTCTAACAGAAAGAAGAGACAGGATGGGAGGTCATATTTTGAGACATGTGCGATCGGTTAACTTGTTAGTGGATGAAACAGTGAAGGTAAGAACTACAGAGGAGGACAGAGATTAGAATACATGAACCAGACAATTGAGGATGTGGGTTGTAAGGGGTATGTTGAGATGAAGAGGTTAGCAGAAGATAGGAATGGATGGAGGATTGCATCAAACCAGGTGAAAGACTGATGATAGTTAAAAAAAAAGGTTAGGGTATATGCTAGTACAATGATGCTGGTAAACATTGTATATACAATGTGGAACACAAGAACGATACTGCCATTGTTACAGCTCCTGGAAATTGCCGTGTACGGACTCTGGTCATAGGATTCAGGTTTCCTCTGATGGTCATTTCAGGACAATACTAAGCAGTAGTCTGAATGAAATGTCGAGAACAGTAGGTTGGTCAACAAGCGTTCATACCTACTTTAGTACATACAATACACACATTATTAATTATTACATCATCTAACAGCTGGAGACAGCTCCAGCAAAAAATTCCAACAGGATATCAAACGATTTCAGAAATACGTCTCGTACTTTGAAAACTAGACAAATATTTTTATTTTTTATACCCGCCTACTTTTGCCCTCTACGAATTCTAATTTTAAATTCTTTTAGTGGTTTTGGTAAATTATGCATCATTTCACTTGGTAACTTATTCAATCCCTGGCCCCAATGCCTACGAAAGAAAATTTCCCACACCCTTATGACTGAAATCGAGTGCCAGCTTGTGGTCATGGTCACCTTTTCCATACCATGCACCATTCTTAATTCTTCCACCAATATCTTTCCACGCCTCATCTCCAAGATACGCCTTGTACACCCCCATGATTCCATTAACCCTCCTCCTGTCTTCCAATGAATCGTATTCCAGTTGCTTTATCATATAAGCAATCTGGCAGTAATTTCCAGAAACAAATTTAGCAGCCCCCTTCTATGCATCCCTTCCAACTCCTGTATTTGATACTCAAAATTTTGGTCCCATACTACACCACCATATTCAAGCAGTGGTCTGACCCAAGTTTTGTAACCCAAATCCTTTACTTCTCTCGTACATCCCCTCAACACTCATCAGTGTCGCCAGTAAATGAACGATTTTAAAACCTTTCCCTACTACGTGCCCAAAGTTATTAAAAGTCTTAAAGAGAAACGGATATTCATTTTCCGAGATGATGTTTCGCTTTAGACGCCGCCAGAACAGGTTGCTGGTTATGAAGGCTTTATACCGCCACGCGGCTGTAAAAGTGCACCGAAGCGTTACCGCATCTGAGTCGTTGGAGACTGTTATTAGGGCAGCGGCGATTGGCCTACGGTAGTGCTACAAGAGACGAACCCAATTTGGGAGAACTTCCATCGTTATAACGAGCAACCTAAGCCTCGAATTACAGCCCCTCTACACTGCCCCAGGCTAAGCTCTGGCTGATTACTGTCTCTCGTTTTTAGCTCCAGTTCTTGCTACTAGCCTTGAATGACCTCTAATGTTCTATGGACGGAATACACTCTATAAGCGACATCATGCCAACTTGCAAGTTAGTGTACAGATGTACAAGGTATTATTTCATATACCAATAATAATTCAAGGTGAGTCGAAAAAGACTTTACAAATTTGGAATAATATAGAAACAATTGAGATAAGGTACAGAATCGGTGGATGTGTCATTTTGTATCAAACGACCTCAAGTTTCACATAAAAGTGTCATTTTGGCTCAATGTTACCACCATTTGTCACGCGGAAAATATTCCACCGGTAATCAATTTCTTCCCACACTCTTTGCAGCAAATCGGGCGTAAGTTGTACAACGGCAGCGTAGATTCGATTTTTCAGGTCGGCCAAATTGTTTGGTTGGGGAGGAACATACACACGATCTTTAATGAAACCCCAGAGAAAGATATCCAGTGATATCAAGTCTGGGGAGCAAGGTGGCCGTGTGATTGGCCCTTTACGACCAATCCACCGGCCTCAGATACGATTATCGAGGAAATCTCAAACTTCCTTGAGGAAATGAGGTGGTGCACCTTCTCCCATCTCAGTCATCTTCATCGATCTGTGGAATTAAAAAGTTTTCAAGCATATCCAGATACACAATACCAGTGACAGATTTCTCCGTGAAGAATAAAGGACCATACACTCAATTTGCCAAGGGCACAAAACACATTAAGGCGATATTGTAGGCCTGGTTGGAGGTTCTTTAGCGTATTCGGTTCGAAACTTACGCCGATCAGTTGTTGCAGAGTTCTTTTTATGAAACGAAAACACGCAGCGACTACGTACCGCACCAGTGTAAGTAGCCATTTTAACTGTGCGCTCCTGGTGGTGGAATGGTTTACTGAGGCACTACGTGCATCAAACTTGAGGTTGCCAGTTTAGCTTCAGCTACGAGCGCATGCGGAACTAGTGTACAGCCGAGAGTGAGCCTTTCCTGTTTACGTGTGTGGTTGTCAGTGAAGCGGGACTACAACAGTGTGCGGCATTTGCGCCGAGTGTGTATATTAGTGAAAACCAGACGTAGTGGACATAGCATTAGAATATAAAGTATCTGCTAAATTAACTCGAAGGAAGCGAGTATACCTCGGATACACATCAATCTATCCGAAACTTTAAAGATCGTGAAGGAGGCAGGATGGCGGAAGCGAGTGGCGGTGCTACTGCCAAAGCTGCAGAGGAGAGGAATGAACCATTCATTTATCAAGCAGAACAAGACATGTCAGAGACAACAAAAAAGAAAATAGAAGAACACAATGAGGACAGTGAAGAAGAAGTTAAATACAATCTTAGAAAGAAAAGAAGAGCTACCGGGAAAAGAAGTATACCTATAAGCAACAAAGAAGATTTCGATACAACAGAAATAGTGCCTAAGTTAAACAAGGATCAAACTACAGTATAAAGCAGACAACACCTTCGCAGCAGCTGACATATCACGTCACAGAGACTGCGAGCAGATCAACAAATGACCAACTGAACCCAACACGATCAAGTCAAGAAGGACAAAAGGAAAATAACACAGCACCACTGAAACGTTTCAGACTGTATAACCGGCACTCACAGGGACCATATCTAGTATCAATCGAACCAGAGATGAACAGCCAACTGCCTCACCCTATACAACTAGGTAAAATACTCTATAACAAGATTAATGGTCTTCAGCGGATCAACCAGCAGGGAAAAAATCGGATGATGCTGGAATTTACTAAAGCTGAGGCGGCAAACAACTTCGTTGGAAATGATGTCTTCTTACAGTCACTAAGACTAAAGGCTTATATCCCCGCAAGCAGGGTAGAGTGCAAAGGTGTAATCAAGTACGTCCCTACAGACTTGAATGAGGAAGAGCTGATAAGAAATGTTAAAGCTTCCGCTCCCATAGTAGGCGTAAGAAGATTCATGAAAAGTATACATTTGGACGGAAAAATAGAAAGAAAACCATTACAAACGGTTCTACTCACGTTTGAAAGCCAGTTTCTTCCGGAAGAAGTAGAAATCTACTATCTCAGATTCAAGGTTACTCCATACGTGTATCCAGTGACGCAGTGCTTTAAATGCCAAAGATTTGGTCACATCTCCTCCAACTGTAGAGGGAAAGAAAGGTGCACTAAATGCGGAGAGGAGCACAATGCAACCTGCTGTAACAAGGAAGAAGTTAAGTGCGCGAATTGTGGTGGAGACCACAAAGCAAACGACAGAGCATGTCCAATAAGGAAACGAGAAGAGGAGCGAAAGCAGACACAGGCACTTGGCAGTAAAACACCAGCCAGGGCAGGATATGAACACAACCCAAAAGAATTTCCCCCCATACAGTCCAAAACCTTTAGTGCAGCTGCAACGGGAGAAAAGACCAACCAATATAAGGAGATACATGAAAGAAGATTACCTGCGGTAAGAAGAGAAACAAGTACAGATCAGATGGCGGAGCATGATAACAAGGAAACGAATGTCGAAAGTATTAGCATCATTGTGAAAATTGTGACCAAAGTCATTATGCAACAATTAAATGGAAACATCCCCAAGGAAGTGATAGAAAAAATTCAGGAAGAATCCACTAAGATGGTCATGCAAGAAATAAAGCAAATGGGAGACAGAGAAAACACAATGGAGATAGGCGATGATGCAGATAATAATGGATAAAAGGGCTAAACTTACAATTCTACAATGGAATGCCAGAAGCCTGGTACCCAAATGGAATGAATTACAGAGAGTTATTGAGGAACATGCTCCCCACGCCCTATTGATCACCGAAACTTGGCTATATGATAATATTAACATAAAGCATAAAAACTACAACATCCATAGGAAAGATAGGGGTGACGGATTTGGAGGAGTAGCCATACTTGTCAGAAATGATGTGAAGAGCAACATCAGAGACATAGTAGAGCCGTCTGCTAATTTAGAAGTGCTATACGTCGACCTGAAACACAAAGATCCGATAGAAAATGTTACTGTTGTTTACAAACCTCCTCAAGTTAACATGAAGGAAGAGGACTGGGAAGCTCTATTTGATCAGATACCACCCAAAAGCTTCGTGGGAGGGGATTTTAATGCG
The DNA here is from genome assembly GCA_031002005.1 of Vandiemenella viatica. NCBI lineage: Eukaryota > Metazoa > Arthropoda > Insecta > Orthoptera > Morabidae > Vandiemenella > Vandiemenella viatica. Next base: position 189,449,890 of record JARYHS010011408.1, read on the forward strand.
CACCACCCGATGTGGCAGGAAAGACAGCGGGATCAACAAGGTGAAGAACTGGCGTCGGCGATAACCTCGTCATCACTTACCGTGCTGAACAACAAGCACGGAACGCGACTAGGGACGCCATTCCAAAGGAACTCGTCACCCGACATCTCACTAATTGCGGCATGCCTGAGCACCAGGACTAAATGGGAGATGCTACAGGACTCATTAGGTAGCGATCATCTGATACTGAAAATCACGTTGGATTCCGTGGCGAAAACGAAGTTAAGCACATCAAAGAGGCGCTGGATCTGCAGTAGAGCTAACTGGAACTTATACCAAGAAAGAATCAGTACAAGAATAGAGCACTTAAGCTCAAACACAGGCAACCTTCAACAACGATACAATGAATTGGAAGAGATAATAACTAAAACGGCAGAAGAATGCATCCCGGAATATAAAGTAAACGAGGAAAGCAAGATTAATAGAAAACCCTGGTGGACCAGTGAATGCGCTAGAGCAGTAGCGAGACGACGCCTTGCAACCAAAATGTATAGAAAAGACTCGACATTCCAGAATTTTAGGATACTTAGACAAACAACAGCAGAGGCCAGAAACACTATCAGAAAAACCAAAAGAGAAGGATGGAAAACCTTCTGCTCCAGCATCAAATATGGCACTTCGACGCAAGAAATGTGGAAGAAGCTACGATGGTTCAACGGCAAGAGATCTTCCCAAAACATCATCTACACAGACGACAAGCTGGCGGAACAATTTTTAGAATTAACGGCACCTGCATTTGTTCCCGGGAATACGGTATGGAATGATCAGCAGCACCCTAAAGAAAACTACAACATCTCAAATAACGAATTCTTCAGCATGTCTGAGCTTGAAAGTTCCATTAAAAAGAGGGATACAGCTCCAGGAATGGATAGTATCACGTATTCAATGATAGACAACATGCCACAAAATGCTAAACATAAAATTCTGAACCTATTCAACGAAATGATAAACAGATCTTACGTGCCGGAACAATGGAGAAATGTAGTAATTGTCCCAGTGCCGAAACCCAATAGGGACAAGAATGATGCATCGGCATATCGGCCTATATCACTAATCCCGTGCATGGCTAAATTAATGAGCACAATGATAAAGAACAGGATGGAATGGCATGTAGAACACCATCGAAACCTCGATCACCGCACCATGGGATTTCGGAAGGGGTGCAGCACAATGGATGTCATTAGCACACTTGTTACGGACATCCAATTAAATTTTGTCAGAAACAACTATCTCCTAGCTGCGTTCCTGGACATAAAAGACGCATACGATAACATACAGATCAATATATTACAGGAAGCCATGGAAGAGATGAAGCTACATAATAAACTCATATCTTGGTGTTGCAATTACCTGGGTCACAGAGTGAATATAATACACACAGCAGAAGGAAAGAGATTTGAACGACACGTCTACCAGGGAATTCCACAGGGCGACCCAATGAGTCCGACCCTCTTCAATATATACTCGGCTAAGCTGTTCACCGAGCTACCAGGAATGGTGACCTTCCTTCAGTATGCGGATGATTTTGTGATATATGTCTCCCATCCCGACAAAGAAAAGGCAAGAGTAATACTACAAGCCGCAGTTACAGCAATCCTTGAAAAGCTGAGAGAGAAAGGATTAGACATGACAATACAAAAAAGTAAAATATGTATATTTACCCATAGACATTATCAAGAAAATGAGCTTAAAATAACTCTAAACGGTATTGGGATGGAGTTGGTGAAGGAAATCAAATTTCTTGGAATATGGCTAGACTCAAAGCTTACGTGGAGAAAACACATAATGGATCTGAGAGCGTCATCTCTAATGCGGATCAATACAATGAAAGTAGTTGCTTCAATGAACTGGGGAGCGGATCCTCGCCCATTGCGCAATGTGTACTACAGCGTAGTTAGAAGCAGACTGGACTATGGAAGCTTTCTGTACGATAATGCTTGCAAAACCCTACAGGCGAAACTTGATTCACTGCAGGCAGCGGTACTGAGGATAATAGGAGGCTTCATTAAGACCACTCCAATAGCGGCAATGGAAGCAGAGACAATAACCCCGCCGCTACATATACGCAGAAAGAAAATAGGGTTGAACTTCTGGTTAAGGGTAAGCTCCAAAAAAGAACACCCACTGTTGAGGAAAGTACAGATATTAGCCCATGAGATTCGAAGCAAACCTCCAGACCCTCACAGAATGCCAAGACTAGTAACATACAGACAGCTAACTAGTAAGTGGAATATCCATACGGCAGAAAACAACGACCTTTACTCGGAAAAGCAACCTTGGCAAAAAGTGGATTTAGCTTCACATGTGTACCTGTACATCACATCAGAGCAGCTCGAAAGAAAATTCTGGAATCAGGAAGAAGAGAAACAAAGGACGATTGAAACAATCAATACAAAGTGGAAAGACTGGTGTCAAATCTTCACGAACGGATCCAAGGCGGGGGAAGAGGCATGTGCAGCTGCATATGTGGAACCTAGAAGCGACGTCGTAGAAGCGTTTCGATTGCCGAACCAATTCTCGACCTTTTCTGCAGAACTTTTCGCCATCCTCAAAGGAATACAATATGTTCAAAGTACAGAGAAAAAGAAAGCAGTAATATGTTCAGACTCGAGAAGCGCCTTGCAGGCAATCTTAGCAATCCCTAAAGGCAAGGGAAAAAACTACATAGCCTATCAAGACAATAGATAAAGGGATAGACCTACAATTACAATGGGTACCAAGCCACGTGGGTATACAGGGAAATGAAAGAGCCGATAAGGCAGCCAAAGAACAATTAGTTGCAGCACAAAAGGAGGACGTCGCAATACCGTTCACTGACCTTAGACACACTGCGCGGACCATAACACTGAAAGAATGGGAAATGAAATGGCAAATCAACAAGGATTCCAAGGGATTGTGGCATCGGGCCATTTGCAACAGAATCGAAAGAACGCCATGGTACGAGACCAAAGAACTGAGCAGAAGGAAGATTACATTATTCAACAGGTTACGTACAGGACACTCCCTTTTAAAGGATAAGAAGCATATCATGAACATTGTAGAGTCACCAAATTGTGATAGATGTGGTGAACTGGAAGACATATATCACGTCTTACTTAGATGCAAAACTTACAGAGACATGAGATAGGAGCTGATTGAAAAACAGCTAAAAATTACTGATATAATATCTCTAATGATCAACTTAGCAACTCCCTGCACCAAAGTTGTCAATACCATATGCAAATATGTAGATAATACCAAAATTTGTATATAAGTCAAATAAACATAAACCCTAACAATAACAACCCTATGTTTATGGCGTAATTAGCCCAAGGCTAACAGCCAAGCAAAAAAAAAAAAAAAAAAAAAAAAAAAAAAAAAAAAAAAAAAAAACTTGAGGTTGTTTGCTACAAAATGTCAGATCTACCGATTCTGTAGCTCAATAAATTTCTATAGCATTCCAAAATTGTAAATTCCTTTTTGAATTAACCTGTACTATTGCTTTGAAGCATCCTTGACAGCAAGGAATAAAGGATAAGTTTTATATAACAACAGAAGACATCAACAAGAGTGAGAGATGTAATGGGAGCGTCAAAAGATGATCTGCAAAGATTGTTATGTTGCATAGTAGGACTTTGAGTTGTCAGAAGGAAGAAATGTATAAATATTGTTACACCTGCGGCCATGAAGAGTTATATAGTTGTATAAAATGACAAGTCGAGTACAGTATAATGAGGCTGCAGGATAGATGTGCATCCAAGCGAACCTCCAAGTGGTTAAAGACGGTCAAAAACATGATAAAGCTGTCTACGTAGAAGAGAGAAAGAAAAGAGGAGTATAATTTTCCCTTTCTGTTAAAAGGAAGTACTGTACTATTGACATGAGATATGACGGGAGAGTCCAAATTAGTCGTCATCTAATATATAACACAGAACGCAGTATATCCTCTCTTTGCTAGAACGATCCAGAGACAACAATAAGTGGTAAAGTATATTATTATATTTGTAACGAGAGCCTGTTAGGAGCAGTAATTTATTTCTGTTGAAGTAAATAAAAGCTGAGAAAGGTAAAAAGGTTTCTAACAGAGATTGAGCGGTGTAACGCGTTAGGCAAGCAGGCATCTAAGATTAAGGTTGAGTTTTATGCGTATTCCTTGTTTGTAATCTATTATTTTCCTAGACGAAAATAACTAACAATTATAGTTTTTAAATAAATAAGAAACTAATGTCAGCTTTCAGAATGACTGATACTCTTAAACGAGTCCATTAGTTTGGCCTTAGATGGTTTCTAATTGCAAATGAACAGTGGTTTCGCATGAAGATAAAGTGGCAAGAAATGAACCGGTTACTGTTTCCAAAAGAGGCTATACTGATTAAAATTGCGATCACGCTTATGGTAGTCCGGAGTAGGACCGATGAAAAGTAATTTCACCCAGAGGGTACGAGAAGTATTACCTTCATTATAACGATTAGAAATAGCACTCAAGAAGATACGACTTTAATGTTCTTTCTCGTAATCAGCAATACTTTAAATTCTTTTCTACCAACATTCTCAAAATTATTTCATGTAGAAAGATTTCAAATTAAAGAATAAACAAAACATGAACTAGCATCTTTTTTGCTTATGTCTTTACGTCTGGTCGATGTCGAGGTCATTAGAGGCGGCAAAGGACTGGAAACAAGGAACGGGAAGGAATTCGTCCATGGCCTTTTGAATCAACCATCCCGGCATTCTCCTGGAGTGATTTATTAAAATATTTAATTTAAAATCAATCGACTATAAAACTAAACATCCCGGTCAGTTTGTGCCAGAGTTCTGATTCCAATCAGTTCAAACCAGCCGATGATAGAACTAGGAGCGACGATTGATGTGTGGCTTTACGATTCTCTCTCTCTGCAGCTCTAGCTTTTTGTGGGGCATATAGCCACTGTGTTAAATAAAATGATATCAGAAATCAAACAGTACTGAAATTAACAATGGTTCTCTAAAACAATAATACCAGCATGGACAGCAGAACCGTGAGAATACTATCAAAAATACAAGTAGCTCGTAACACTTAAAATGTTAGTTTACACTAAAACGAATATCAGGAAAACTGGTTTTACTACATACGCGCACACACACACACACACACACACACACACACACACACACACACACACACACACTTCCTGTTGTTATAATGCCACAGATACGCCGTGTAAATGTGAACCCGAAACAGTTCACACATCAAATTTTGTGTGATACATCTCGATGAAGTTTTTGTTTTATTATTCATTTTCTTCCAGAAAGGTGTAACAGTAATACGCATGTATAATATGTTTTCGTGCCTCCCACTGTGGGAGTGCGTCAGTTTGACGAGACGTTTTGAAGTCGCTATCTCACCTCATGTTTCGGATACCGAAGTGGCCGTGTCTGTCAATGGCTGCCGATTACGTCATTGTCCCGTGCGCCGAGGGAATCTCCGTGCAGAGGTCATGGCGTCAAGAGAGAAGCAAGGCGCACGTAAACATGACGTCACCGGAAACCGCTGAATTGCACGGGCTATATAAGGGAGGCCACTTCTGGAGCCCGAAGATGAGGTCGGTTAGCGACTTCGAATAGTCGCCTCAAATTGACGAGCCCACCGGTGGTTAAGGTCCTTTATTACAAAACGTTTCCTGCTTCGGTTCAGGGATCGAATCCCGGTAGGCACATGAATTTTGAGAGTTCTGTTTGATCATATAGCCTACGCCAGGACGTTCCGTTGTTCGTATTCCACATTAAAAACTATAGGTCTCTTTTAGGACTAACAACCCTGGTTGTAAGACATTCACTGAAAAATTTAAGCTGAAAAACAAAAGGTTTTAGGTGGTCCTAGTTGGCCGAAACGAACATACATACAATAAACAGTTTTGCTTTTATGTTTCAATATAAGTGGATATTGAATCTCCAATAAGGCTATGCACCAGTACGTTACGTCTCACATATTTATTACAGGCGAATTCATTTCGTTCTAACGAGAGATAGGAATAGTGAAGGTTTGTTAGTTATAGATATTGCGTCTAGTCACTACGCCCCGTGCGTGCTCGGGAATATCTGGGTGGCCGGGAGCCTCGTAACAGCAGAGGAGGTGCGGACAATTTATTTCTTCTCCCTGGCTGCCGCCCAGTCGGTCTTTTATACATACGAGAGGGAGGGGGCTGCTCCACCATCATTGTCTGCGCCGGCGGCCGTATTAAAAAATTTCGGCAGCGTCAGCAGGAGGCAAGGCAAACAGACAGCCGTCAGGAGCGGAGGACATCACGGCGGGGCGGCCGTTAATAATGTCACGGCCATACGACGACTCGGCGCTAACAAACCTGTACGCTTCTCACACGCACATCCTCCCACGACTGAAATCAGAAACATCCTACTGGATCTCCCCTCAGTGAGGCTTGTGCGTTAAAGCATCCACATATTAAACTACGGGAAATACACTGTGCATTGTTTTAAACCTCTGAATTGCTGAGCCCTGTGTTTTTTTTATGGTGCCACTGTTTCATTTCTGTAGGAATGACGCCTCCATTTTGTGCCTCTTTTGATCAAGGTGTACCCATGGTTTTCTGAAATCACTCTAGGCGAATACCGTGGCGGTTCCTCTAACGGGTCATGTCGGAACCCCTTTCCGGTCCTTTCGCCAGCAGTGGCGTAGCTAGGTCAACAAGGGCCTCGTGCAAAAAATTTATTTTGGGCCCTCAGGCCAGATGGGCGACCTGTTTTTTGCTTTGTGTTGCTGGTAAGGGCCCCCTGAGATGAGGATGGGGCCCTTGAGTTGTGCTTAGGGTCCCCCTGAGCAGTGGCTGAGGGCCCCCTGTGCAGTGGCTGGGCCCCCCTGTGAAGTGAGGGGACCCTTAGCTAGGGGCTTCCTGTGTCTCAGGGGCCTCCTTAGACGACTGTAGAGCAAAAAAAAAAAGAGAAGGGGCCCCCTAAGCGTAGGGGCCCCGGTGCACTGCACCACCTAGCCCCATAGTAGCTACGCCCCTGCTCGCCAGTCCTCTAGCTTTAGGTCGGAGAGGAACTCTGATGACAATAACACCCAGTGATGCCTTGAGCTATCCTGGTTTATCACACAACTTGAGCGATCTAGTGGCTCAATAGTTAAGGCATCTGACTGGAGATTGAAAGGTCCCAGGTTCAAATACCTCTCTCGGCGGGTATTTTCAAAATGCCCTTAACACGGCCTTCACCTCTGACACGGCTTGCTGTGTCAGAGGTGAAGTACAACAGAATGGTTCAGTCATTCGGATTCCACTGTAGGTCCCCTGTACCTGGTAGGACTACCGGGTTAGATTAAGGCGGCTACGACCGGGGTGGAATGCTCAGCCAATAGAAACCCTATCATCAGTTCATTACGACCACACGGAATTTTTTTTTAATTTTATTGCACACCTTCTGATTTTTTTATTTCGTTTCCGTTTTGGCTTCTACGGACCAAGTGGTTCTCAACTCGACCGAGTTTTCTTCTTAGCGCAGTATTCCTTCATCCGTGAACTGTGGTTGTCTTTTCTTTCTGGGTTTCATTTCACCCCAGATCCAGATCACAGTGTTTTGGCTGTTACTGACAGGAGAGTATCGGATGCTTCAATCAACGTTCTGCACTTGTCGCTAGGTTCAATTTCCAGGACTTCGAGATGTTTTCTGACTAGTCTCATCCACTTTGCGTTTGTCGCTATCCCTCTAGAGACGGTGTTGAAGGTTAAAAAGCTGTGTTTTAACTGTCCATCAGCACTACATAAGCACAGAAAATTAATCTACTTTTTCTGATAGTTGTTGCAATTCTTCGTCTTTTATTAAAAAAATAAATAAATGAAAGGTTATTCACCAAGCTAAGTGGAATAGCGATATCGCTCTGGCCTCTTATCAAGGAGGACGTGGTGTCAAAATCCTTCCGAACCTTGCAGATTTCAGTTTTCCATGTTTTTTTGCGAAATCACTCCATACGAATGCCGGGATAGTTACTTTAAAAGGCCATGGATTATTTACTTTCCATTTCCTGTTCCTATTCCTCGACGTCTGGCTGAAACTGTCCCTGTCACTCTAAAGCAGCCTGCTGCCTGGGTTTAATCTGAGAGGGGGGTGAAACTGAAAAAAAGAAGATTTATTCACGTGGAACGTGAAACTATAGATGACTCCTGGGTGGGAAAGCGGTAATGCTCTGGTCTCGCATTAAGGAGGTGGCGGGTTTGAATCCCCTTCTGTCCATCCGGTTTCCATGATTTCCACAAATCATTCCAGACGAATGCTTCCTTGATAAGGCAATGATCGAATTCCTTTCAGTTCATTGCCTTCAGTCCTTTCCCGCCTCTAATAACCCCACGTCGATGAGACGTAAAGCCAAAACAATATATATATATTGGTAAGAGTTGTATTATAAGTACAAATGGCTTCTTTCCACATCCTACGCAGTACGTAAGACGCACTAAATATACAAAAACCGGCTGTATATTACGAATAAGGAAATTTCGAAGTGACTGTTTTAATTAAGAATGCTTCAACTTACGGTGTGTAACACTTCTCATGCTCTTAGCATCTCAAGCGACATCCTAAATAATTACGCGTGGCGAGAATAGAGCTGCATGAAAGAGAAATGCAGAGCTGGCAGAAACTGCGAGCAGAGCTGTCCGTACAACTGGCAGAAACTACTGTGCATGCGCTGGCGCTCATTTGTAGCACGTCACTGGCGCCGTTTCATATGTCTGCCGCGTGTCTTGTTGCCCGCCACTCTGACCTGTGAGGTTAGTTTAGCGCACTACCTGCCGCATACAAAATAGGTAACGCTTCGGCGGGTACTAATTGCCTGCAATATATGACCAAAAATAATTGAAAAATACTGCACAAGTATACAGCCGATTTGGAATTTCATATTCCTGTAATTTATAAAATGCAGCGTTAGTCATCATTTTTACAGCATTTATCTTACATTTATAATAATCTGCAATAATATTATCAGTGCAAAAGTAACTGTCTTACTGTCGCTTTGATACGTTTTCGTGACTAAGTGACTGACACGATTTTCATGAAATCTGACAAGGAAATTTTATATATCATTAGGTAGGACACAGGATACTCTTTTCGGAACAAATAACATATTTTATTATGAAATTACGAAAACTCTTCGAAGAGTGACAGACAGGTGGATAGCGTGTGTAAGTCTCTGTCATGTTACATCGGTCGCTAAGACTTTGTTTCCCTCACTGTCAGTTTGTGTATGATCTGTTCATAAATTTTATCTACACAACTTATTATATATTATAGATGTAATTTTACGCTGCACCAGTCTATTGTTTTATGTTTTGCAAAATAGTTCTCTTCATGTGGCAGGTTCGATGATGGTTTTTCCGTCCTATAATCTCTACAGTGTGCTTTCTGACGCACTTAACTTATAGCTTTGTATATCCAATTCCACCAATAAAAATCTAAAGCCGCGCGTATGAAGACGCCGGTAACAGCTAGTTGGAAATAATACTCCACACAGTCCTTACATTGATAGACAATTTGGTGATTCATATTTTTTGTATTTTATAAAATATAACATCAATAATTATTTTAGCAGCATTTTTTTCATTTATAATAATACAATTACAACTATATATTCTTTTCGAGCTGCAATGATTTATGACCCTTATGATGTCCACTTGTATAATACGTACTTCATAATATATAACTAATGCTATAAATATTACGCTGAATTGTTCGTTTAGTTGCAGAACAAACTTTTGATGATGTTCATTTCTTTGTAAGATGATATCTGCCCGGTGGGTCCACAGGTTCCAAAGTTGGTAGAAATCTTTTATCGAATCTCACCTTTGTTGCTCGTTTGGTGTGTTTTGTCACGCGAGAATAACAATCTTTGATCAGAAAAGTTTACCCTCCTTGTTTCTATCGTCATAAAAGTCGGAGACGTTTCAGTGGGTTTTTTGTTTTGCCCGGAGGTATATGTGGAAGAAGATACAACAACGATGGCTCTTCTTCTTCTGGGAATCCTTTCAGGGGCCGGTTGGAATTTCTCAAACGTCGTGCATCAATTTATCGCAGTCTCGATACGTTTCTTTTCTCTCTAAATCCTCTACTCACACTCTTTTAACCTCCATATGCTTCTTTATTTGGTACATGCATATCCTTCTAAGGCGTCCAGTTGGCCAACTTTCATGCCCCTTCCTAACCATTTACCGGCTTCGTACTCCAGTCATCACAGGGCCAAACCATTTTACTTACTCTTTCCTTCATTATCAGGCCAACCTTTATGTATTTGCTTACACCTTCATCTCTGACTTAATGTTTTCTCAAAAAAAAAAAAAAAATTGGCAGGCTCGCAATTTACTTTCTTAGCTCTGTAAACTGTATCTCATGATTGTCTGGATATGGGTCTCTCAAATTGTCTGTTTAGCACTTCAAGAAACTCCGTTATACTAAATTAGTTTACGCACTTGTTGGAGAAAATTCTTTCATTAACCTATTATGCATTTCTAGCTTCACTCTTTCACCCACTGATACACTACTACCAAGACACGTGAAGCTTGCCGCAGATTTAATTCTCTCTCCCTCTCTGATACGCGGTTGTATTTGGTACATGTACTTCTCATCATTTTTATTTGCAATGTCCTTCTGTTTGTTACAGTCAAACTGTGCTCTTTAAACGTGTATCAGCAATCGAAATTTTTCTTTGCCACTTCCTCTGTCTCCCTGCAAACGGCTCATGAAGACAAATTTGGGGAATAAGGATGCTAGTAATAGTAGGGAAGAGTCTGAAATAACGAATAAAGGAGTCAAAGGTCATAAACTTTTACGGTATCATGAGGAGCTCACTATGGGAGATAAAGGATCCCAAAGAACCAAAAACACCATGTACAAATCATATCTCATTCCTATTTTCACATATGTTGTGGAAATATGGACACTAACATTATTCACATTAGCAAGATCCAAGCCTGTCAAATGAGGTGACATAAATAATGAAGAGATTAGATCAAATCTAGAATCAAATGAATCCATGCAAAAGAGCATGTTAAAAGAATGATTAGCACAAGGTTGCAGAAATCTGATTTGGAAAAAGGGATAGAGGACAAAAGACGATATGGAAGACCAAGAAGGAGATGAACAGACCAACTGAAGGAGCATACAGAGAGAAGAGGATGGAATTCGGATTTTGTTATGGACAATGAAACTCGTGATCTATTATAGTCCACACTGAGACAGCATGGGTTATCAGAAGTATATGTTAAATGGGTCCAGCTCCTATATCGGAACGTCTCCAGATATTTTCGATGTGCTGCAGGAAATGCAGCAACTTTTCCTTCAGAGTTGGTGTTCATCAGGGATCGGCTTTGTTTCCGCTCCTGTATATCATCTTTCTTGACACAATTGCTGAAGAACTACTCACTCCACACCCATGGACATTGCTCTATGTTGATGATATGATGGTCACTTGCAAGTATTGACAAGAATTGGAACAACAAATCCAGCGATGGGAATCTTCCTTCGATAAACACTGCATGCGACTTAATGTACTGAAGACCACGTACAGGGAGTGTGGAGTTCCAAGTGATGGGTCTGTTAATATAGACGTCATTAAACTCCGTAAGTTATCTGAGTTCAAATACCTGGGAACTGTACTCTGTTCGGATGGTCAGACACTCCCAGACATCCGAAAGAGAGTCAACGCAGCCTGGATGGAGTGGCTTCAGGTCACAGGAGTCCTTTTCGACCGGAAGGTGCCACTGTACCTTAAATCAAAGGTTTCCTGAACCATCATTCGGCCAGAGGCACTGTATGGAGCCGAATGTTGGCTAGTCACGAAAGACATGAACAACAGCTGCATGTCATGGAAATGAAGATAATTCGCTGGCCACAGGTACTCACTAGAATGGACCGCATTAGAAATGAGAACCCTCTGGTGGTATTTGGTGTGGCACCAGTCTGAAAAAATGTGGGGGGGGGGGTCATATGCAATGGCATGGCCTTGTACTGCGTTGCAGCAATTCAATTGCGAGAACTGCATTTGATGTAAGTCCGGAGGGCAGAATACAACGAGGGAGACCCAGGAAGCGCAGGCTGGATACCTTGTGGCAGGATGTGGATCTAGTCAATGCCTCACCTGAAGATGCACAAGGTCGATGTTGTTGTTGTTTTTGCCGTTTTTGTCGTCGTCGTCGTCATTGTTGTTTATGTCGTCGTCGTTGTTGTTTTTGTCGTCGTCGTCGTCGATGTTGTTGTTTTTGTCGTCGTCGTCGTCGTCGTTGATGCTGCTGCTATCGTTGTTGTCGTCGTCGTCGTCGTCGTCGTCATCGTCGTCTTCGTCGTCGTCGTCATCGTCATCGTTGTGTTGTTGTTGATGATGATGATTATGATGATGATGATGATGATGATGACGATGATGACGATAATGACAACGACGATGATGACGACGACAATAATGACGGCGATGATGAATGATGGTTTAGAATCGCCAAATTCTACGCAGCATGTATCGTAGGAGATGTTGGAATTGCTAAAGAGGGACAACGCGGTCGCATGGTTGCCTTGTTAGTGTAATGTACCTTGTTGTCCAACAACAATGAGTACTGTAGCTGGAAGCAGTTGTCGGTTCTGATCAGCGGGGACAATGGAGCGGGCAGAGTGGTGTGCGCTATCGACCGACCACGCTGACCCATCAGGTGAGGCGACACGCCGTCCTTTAATTTAATTTAATTTAATTTAATTGCAATGGAGCACAGGCTCCGGTGGCAATTTCCCTACACAGCTATCTTCCCCCTATCCTGCACCCACCTACATTTGCCCTCTACAAATTTTTTCTTTAAATTCCTTCAAAGTTTTTGGTAAATTATTCATCGTTTCTCTTGGTAACTCATTCCAATCCCTGACACCCTTACCTAAAAAAGAGAATCTTCCTACACCCTTGTGCCTGAAATCGAGTGCCAGCTTGTGGTCATGGTCATCTTTTCCCTTCCATGCACTACTTTTCATACCTACTGCAATATCTTTCCATGCCTCATCACCAGTATATGCCCTGTACACTCCCATGACCCTCCTCATCCTCCTCCTGTCTTGCAATGAATCCCATTCCAGCTCCTTTATCATATCCGTCACTGATTGCATTCTGCGATAATTTCCAGAAACAAATCTAGCAGCCCTTCTTTGCACCCTCTCCAACTCCTGTATTTGATACGTAAAATGAGGGTCCCATACTACACTACCATATTCGAGCAATGGTCTGACCAAAGTTTTGTAACCCAATTCCTTGACTTCTCTCGTACATCCCCTCATAACTCTCTCCAACAAGTGCAGAACTCTGAAACCTTTTCCTACCACCTGTCCTATGTGTCCTGCCCAGTTAAGTTTGTTATCAAAAGTAATTCCAAGATATTTGCATTTCAAGTCTTCAGCAAGCAATTCTTTCCCCACCTTATATTCATAATTAACCTTTTGTTTTTTATTTGTGTATCTAATAAGCTGACTCTTCTTTGCATTTATCTTCATTCCATGTTTACTAACCCAATTAGATATCCTGTCCAGATCACCCTGCAACTGTTTACAATCCTCTATCGTTTTGATTCTTTTATACAGCATTATGTCATCTGCAAACAATCTAATTTCAGATAGTAAACAGGCAACACAATTATTCATTAGAATAATGAATAGCAATGGTCCCAATACGCTACCCTGTGGCACACCCATTTTTACTTCCACTTCTTTTGATACTACATTTCCTACCCTAACTTTCTGTTTTCTACCTTTTAAAAATTCTTCTACCCAGCAAATGACTTTCTTATCCACTCCAATGGTTTTTACCTTATTTACTACCATTTTATGGCTTACTCTGTCAAACGCCTTAGACAGATCTAGTGCTACACTATCAATTTGGCCTCCCTTGTCCATTTCATCTGAAATATCTTGCATATATCCCACCAACTGAGATTCGCATGAATATCCTTGCCTGAAACCATGTTGCCTGCTTGAAAACCAATTACGTTCCTCACATATATTTCTGATGTGGTTGCATATCAATCTTTCCATTAATTTACCTACCACTGATGTCAAACTGATTGGCCTGTAATTCTCAACTCTATTTCTCACCCCTCCCTTATGTACCGGTACTACTATTGCACTTTTCCAGTCCTGTGGTAAGCAGCAAGTGTCTAGACTCAATTTAAATAATATTTCAAGATAAGGTACAATGTCACATCCGGCTATCTTTAAGATATCTGTAGTAATATTATCTTCACCAGCCCCTTTATGTTTTTTCAGCTTTCTTATTTCCTTCATGATTTCCTCAGGATGGATATCAAATTTTTTACTATCGTCATTTCTAATTGTGTTGTTAAGCTCGTTCTCCGAATTAGACCCTCCTGTTTCTGATTCATTGTCCCTAATGCTTTCTCTGAACCAGTTACTTAAAATCTCTGCCTTTTTCAAATCGTCAGTAACTTCTTCTCCATCCTTATCTATAAGTGTCTCTACATCCTCCCTTCCCCTCAGTTTCCTGATATAGCCATAGAAATTTCTAGATGCATCAGTCAATCGTCCCCCTGTACTGACAATACTCTTCATAAACCCATCTTTGGCCATTTTCTTTGCTGTTATTAAGTCCTTGTTTAGTTGTTTTAAATATTCCCTACTACCCTGCTGTCTCTTAACTCTGTTATGTTCTTTTCTTACCAACCTCTTTAACCTCCTCACTTCCCTATTGTAGTACATAGGATCTCTACTTCTCTTTATTTTTTGCTTTGGAATAAATTTTTCTTCCCCCTTTCTTATTATCTCCTTGAACTCTTTCCACCTTGACTCTACTGTACCTGAGCCTTCCTTCCATTTGCTGAATTGTTCTCTGAAATATCTCCTCAAATTTGAAACCTGTGCCTTTTTATAATTGTACCTATTTCCCCCTTCAATTTTGGCTGCTGGTTTACTGAATCCTCTAATATCCATCAGAACTGCTTCATGATCACTTATTCCTTCAGTTACTTGATACCTCAAAAGGTTTTCATCGG
The DNA here is from genome assembly GCA_031002005.1 of Vandiemenella viatica. NCBI lineage: Eukaryota > Metazoa > Arthropoda > Insecta > Orthoptera > Morabidae > Vandiemenella > Vandiemenella viatica. Next base: position 189,464,916 of record JARYHS010011408.1, read on the forward strand.
GCTTAATTAGAAATATATCCAAAATATTTTGTCCCCTAGTGTTTTGCTCAACCACTTGTGTAAATCCTCCTTCCCTTATTAAGATATTTGCAAATCTTTGTTCCCTTGTGTTATTTATCTTATTCCCTTCCCAGTTTACACCTGGTAAATTTAAATCTCCGCCGATGATGATCATTCTATTCTCACCTCTGAAATCTGAGTATGAATTTAATTTCTCCCCAAGAGCCTCATCCTCTTCTGTCATTCTTCCACTGCGGTAAACAGCCAACACTCTGATTTTTTCTTTTTTACTACCCCAGAAATCTACCCCAAGTAACGTCCTGTCGGCTAGAGCGACAGAGTTGAGTTGGTTTACGGCCTTGAGCAGACGAGAGAATTACAAACCAGAGAGGTTTCTCAACGGCTACAGACAGATCAGTTCAGCATACCTAGTTTGGTAGGTCAACGTGCACTGAGGATAACTCTATATCTATAAATCGAAACCTGTCTATATCTGTTATAGAAAAACTAAAAAATTACTGAGCAGAGTTCGATGGGGTTTTCACCATTTTAAAGTTTATGATCACACTCCAAATTATGGTATGTATTGTGTAGAGCTGTAAAAGTAAGGAGAAATCGTGTACCTGTGTATACTAAACCAATCAGCAGTCGTTCTATCGTATCGTCTGGTTACTCGTTACTTTCGATACAGTTGAGCGCTAGCATCAACGTATCGAATGCGTCGCGTATGGGAAGACTTCGTTCGTACTTTGTAAAGTTGAAGTAAATTGTTGTTCATTACTAAAGTAAATTCAGGTAAATTGTTCGTTTGAATAAAAGTTAAAGTAAAATAATTAGCACATGGATCTCACGGGAATCTACTTTTTTTTTTTTTCGGGGATTCGACCATGGTCTTTCGGAGGAAGCATCCCGACAATCATCTGGAGTGATTTGGGGAAATCATGGAAAACTCAAATCTGGATTCCCGGACGGGTATTCGAACCCGCGTCCTTTAGAATGCGAGGCATGAGCGTTACCGCTCACCCACCACGCCCAGTGGAAGCTTAACGAACTTACACTTCATTTACTGTACTGAATATTATTTATGTAAGAATAATACCTAATGTCACAATCACACCGTACTTAAATCAATTAATTTCAAAACAAACGCCAGTTCATTCAATCGCTGGGCGAATGATCCCAGCTCGGTGCGTCGATTTCATTCGTTTATCGAATCAACTTGGCCTGACCGAAACGTTACTCACAAATTAATTTCGTTACTTGCATTTATCGTACAGTAACGAATGCATACGGTTTTCTACAGCTCTGGTATCATGGTTTAACGTTACCTAATTCAGGATCAGTAAATGAAATTGTGATCGTATCGCAATAAACATAAAGGATGTAATACCAACTAGATGTTTCATGCGTCATACTTCGCAAAAATAATTCGACATCCTTAAATTTCGATTATTCAGTCCTGATGAGATAAAGAATGATGACATTAGATCAATCCTAGTGTTCAATGAATCCATGGAAGAAAGACTGAAGTCATCTATACTTGAATGGTTTGGGTATATTAAAAGAATAAAATGCACAAAATTGGTGAAACAATATTTCGAAAAAAAGGGTAACGGGCAAGAGACCAGATGGAAGAAGAAGAAGATGGGCTTCACCAACCGAAGGAGGATATAAGGAGAGGAGGACGGCCGTACTGAACGCAAAGAGGAAACTACTTAAAGGGAAAAATACGTTAATTAATAATTGTGAAAAAAATACGGGTACCGACTTGTGTATGTGTTATGTATTAATGAGCGTCCTGTACATGTGCAGATTTTCGAGCAGCAACATTATAATATTTTGACAAAAATTCTCCTCGGGTGTTCTGCCGTACCAGTTCTTCCATGTGTGACGTTTCGACAACAGAGGCTGTTATCTTCGTCAGATGAAAGGATCGAAGTTAACAGCAAGTCACCGATTGTGCATGCCTCGCCATTTCGACTCATATACCCCGCGACTGGCGGAAATCGCGAGGCATGCACATTCAGTGACTTACTGTCGTGGCTTCAACTTCAACTTTTTCGCCTGATGAAGACAACAGACGCTGTTGTCGGAACTCGCACATGGAAGAACTGATCCGGCAGAACACCCGAGAAGAATTTTTGTAACATGCACGCAGGGAAAGACTCAATTCTCACATTAGAAGATGTGATTAGGTTGAAATGCAGCCGTGAAAGAAATCAGAACTCCGTATTACAGCATGTAACCTACCTCTTCTGGAAACTACGCGAAGAAATCGATGTTTTGTTTCGTTCTGCAAATGACTGGTGACAAATTAATCAACCTAGGTAGGCATGATTCACATAAAACGAATAAAAATAATGTAGGTGCGGGTAAATCAACGCCATCTAGACCGTGCAATGCCGAGTGTTCTGATAGCACCGAATAATTTCAGTTACACAGACAGGAAGGTAAAGTTTTGTATTGTTATGTGGGGTAACTCGCAGTCGGAAGGACGCTGGTTCGAATCCCCGTTCGGGCTTCCGGATTTGGGTTTACCGTGGTTTCTCAAAGTCACACCAGGAGAGATGTTTTTTTGAAATGTCCTGTCCCTCCCAGTCCTTTACCGACTCTATGGGCCTCGACTACAACGAGGCTTAAAGCCATAAGCAATAAAAGATGATTGATATGTTAGACACACTATGTTTTTACACACAGCTGCTGTTTAGAAACTACATAACAATAAACAACAAACATATACCTAACGTTTAACAAGACGCGAAAAAAAACCTTGCTCTAGTTTTTCAGCAACTTTACCAAAAGGATGAGCTGACTTGTTAAGTACGCGACAAAATAAGGTATTTGATTTTGACTGATTTGAACCTTGGAATGGAGGATAACATTCAAGGAATGATAAACAGTAATATAACTTGTGCCGTTATTATATAACATTTAATTGTTTTAGCAGCTGTAGATTCATACTTTATTCCTGGTGTTGCATAATTCCGCCAACGTTTCGCCCGAAACCTTCGGGTATTTTCTAGGGCAACACTTGAACACATATTTTGGTTGTGCCATTATTAATTTCCTTTTTCTCCCTTTGATTAACGCAAGGAATTGTCAACGGAATTTCTGTGGCTATTTCTAACGCATTGCTGAGGTGATAAATACGTTCAGATCTGTAAATTACACAATGGATGATGACGCTTTTGTCGTTTGTCCAAACAGGTGGTAGCACTTAAGCGATTACTCAAATCTTTGACTATTAAGTGCCAGGGTGAAGATCATTAGGGAGGTATAAAGTCGTCCCCTTCGTTATTTTCTTAATGGATTTGAGTCAAGTTCGCTTTTACTTAGAATGCGTCCAGGTCCAAAGCGGATGAAGACGCTCGAGTGATTCGTTTCCATTATAGCGTCGGATTAGGAACTTAACAGCTCAGCCCAACTTTCCATTACCTGCTCTGGGATAGAGATGCACAGAGGGTGTTTTTCATCTCAGCAGTGAAAGTTTACTGCTCATCACACCGCGTTCTCATCAAATCGAACGTTAATAGAGCTCTGTAACTTCAATATGATACACTCAACTTCCTGTTGGACCCTAGCACTGTGTTTACATGTACTATCGTCGCTACAAGGCTTATTAAAAAGGCAATTACGGTGGTTAATAGTTGCGTCTACGGATGTTCAAACCCAGCGTGGTGGTTGAACGGTAACGCTCTGGCTACGCATCTGGGGGAAGGCGATTCGAATCATCGTCTTGGCAACTAGACTTGAGTTTTCCACGGTTTCACAAAATCACTCCTGGCGAATGCCGAGATACTTCCTTCAAAAGGCCATGGTCGAATTCCTTCCCTTTCCTTGTTCCCGATCATTTCCCGCCTCTAATGACCTCAACGTCGACGAGCCATAACAAAAAAAAAAAAAAAGGATTTTCGAAGATTTCGATGAAAATGAAGGGCCTTAGTTAACAGGTGTTTCCTAAACATAAAGACGAGCGAACGCGGTGAATTGGACAACTGCAGCGTGGAAAAAACGCCCTCGAAGTGGACCCGAATGTGTAGTCGTCATTTTGCTGTTTAATTCACAGCTTGACAGCTGTGGTAAGTGGTTGCTTTGATTTTCACGCTTTGAATCAAGAGTATGAGTGATCGTATCAACCTCTTATGCGCCTCTGCTAGAAATCAATTTTATATATATATATGTTGTTGTAGTGCTTACATTACGGCAGCATAGCCTTGATTTGTTGTGGATTTTTTACTTTTTCCTGCTACATTCTGTGGCAGAATTAACCTTTAAAAATACTTTGTATCGACTTAAAATCTTTTTAACTGACAAAAAAGTATTAAATAAGTTGCTCAAAGTAATCGTTTTAAAGGTTTTAAAAAACACAAAAAAATACCAAAAACAAAAAAATTTGGTGATAGCAAAAGTATGTTGCATTTAAAATTTTCGAGGATGTTGAACAATCCCTGATATGAACAACATTTTAAAGGAAGGTAAACAAACCAGCAGCTAAAACCACAAGCGGTTCCAAATGTAATTGTGCCGTTAATCGACCAACCTTTAGCATACGACGAGCAACAAGGACCGATCTTTTAAACTCAACGAAAGGATTAAAAAACTAATGGCTAATATCATCTTCGTGCATGATCGGAAATTTATTTTTAGGATCGACACGCAAACTCGTTAAATTAGCAGACAAAAGAACAATCTCAACTTCAAACGATGTTTGATTGATATTCAAGAGTTCTTCTCTCCTTCATAATTTGTAAATACAACCCAGAAAATCTTTTAAAAACAGTGATATAAGCACTTTCGCATAAAATCAGACATTTATTGTTTTAAAATAATTTAAAGCGGTTCAAAACGAGGAGGCTTGTTTAAACGGTACCTTCAGGGTTTAATTCGCTTTGATGTTGTGAATTTTTACGGTTAATAAATTCGTGCTTAGTGCCCTTCGACAGATTACGTGCTCCATCATCAAAAACTGGCTGCTACAGCTTTTTCACTGTTAAATTCTTGCATCGCAAACGAAAACAAAAGCACAGTGCTTACCCGGAAGTTAACAATACCACGTTTTACATGGTAGTGACTGCAGTTGGCGAAAAGATAAACTAATAACTTGCAGAGCTCTATTGCGATACTACCGTGCACCGGTGGGAAAGGTTACAATAATTCTGAAGATAATCTTCCATCCAACAGTACCACCATGACCGTGGTGCCGTAATTGATGATAAATCGGAAGTAAAGAATATATATATATATTTTTAATATCTCACTTTGTTCTCGAGATATTGAGTGTCGAAAATCAGTTACAGGTATAGTTCCTTGTGTTTTTGGTGATGTTTTCCTTCTGGTCCAGGCAGTATTTCAACCAAACCACAACTGCTACGAAGAAAACAAAGTACCTATTGTGCATGCCCAGCTTGTAGTTCTTTGTGGCTTTGGAGAACTTTTTTTCTGGTCGAGGACGTATCGCAACCTAACCACCTCAGTTTTGAGATGCGATATCTCGAAAACTAAGCGAGCTATCAATAAACAGTATTTTTTACTTTCGATTTGTCTCGTGGAGTTGCATAGGAATCAGCCAACAATTATTATTTTGTTCCATTAAATGGAGGTTTTAAGAAAATTAATTAGTGCTGGTAATCTAATTTATTGACTGTACAGATAAACTTTATTTATTTTACATATTCAACAAAAATAAGATTTGATTTCAGAGAGTTCCTTTATTTTAATTAAACAGTCCAATTCCAGCGATAACAGATAATTAAACTTCCCTTCACCTCCAACTCTTAATCTTCTTTATACATATTTTAAATCAATATAACAATAGTCTCTGATTTCTTTGTTTTATTTTGGACTCCAGAGATATTCTTCGCCCGCGATTCTTTCGCTCCAGAGATTTTCTTCACCAGCGAATCTTTATTCCAGAGACAGCTTTTAAGACGGGTCAAATATACCAAGACAAAAAATTTATTTATCTCACATGTTTCACTGTAAAATCCCAAATATGATAATGGGAAGTAATTTATTCAACTCGGTTTTAAATGGAATTGTACATTGAGTTGAAATCGGGTCGAGATGATGAAGAATTTTTTTCTTACTAATTTATTAATAAAGAGTCCATCCAGTTTTAGATTTATAACTTAATTAAAATAGCGGTTGTAACGTGATTTCATGATACTTATCATTCTTTCTCACTCGCTTGTAACGATATGTCACCCCCCTGCTCTCTCTCTTTGTTAACGTGTGTCTTGATTTATGCACAGCCCCAAACCACTAAAAAGCATAACGCTCAAAATGCCGTTTTCCAAGACGAATTGATGTAGGCTTCAGTTCACAATATAGATGGGAACACCTTAATTCTTCATCTGGACGTGAAGTATCTAAAGACAAGTACAGAACTGACAGCACTTTTTGCTGGGAAAGAGTACTTTTAGCGTCATTGTTCGTAGCTACTCACCGAAAATAGCCGCTGTAATTCCGGCCTTAAGCAAAGATAATACTGTTTTCCAGTTTTGTTGTGGTGTCAGTACTTTTATATCTATCAACACAAGTAACTATTTTACTGTCTCAGTTATCCGTGTGGAACTGCGTCAGTTTTTTTAAGTCTAACATTTCAGCCATCTTTCTGTTGATTTTTTCATACGACTGATAGATGGATAAAATGTTAGGTTTCAAAAATTTGACCCGGTTCCACTCAGATAACCAAAAAAATATTGGCCATGACCGCGGAAGTCTACGCTCTCGGGAAGTGAGAAAATACATAACCCAGTTTTTCTTAGAAGTAAATTTTTACTACGTGTCCAAAAATGGCGGTACTTACATGTTGGTAGCTAAATCGTAGGAGGCATCAGGATATTGAAAATTAAATTTAAAAAAATACTAACGTGCTGAGTGAGCGGTAACCCTCTGACTAGAATTTGGGTAATCATCATTTCGAATTCCCGTTCGGCCATCCAGATTTTTGTTTTCCATGGTTTCCCCAAATTACTCGAGGAGAATGCCGGGATAGTTCCTTAGGAAGGACATGGCCTTTTTCATTCCAGTTCCTTGCTTCTAGTCCTCCCCACATCTAATAACGTCACAAAGCATAAAGCCATCACAAAAAGAAAACTAATTTAATATCTGCATGTCGTTTTATCTCTGGAATACTTCGACTGCAGGCTGTAAATATTTGACCTATTCAGCTTTTCTAACGTATAATTTTATTGCTAGTAAACAGCTATCAATTAATGTAAAACTTCGAAGCAATAATCGATATTAACGATACAGGAATACGAGAAAACGAAGATAAAACTCTAAACCGGGACTTCATTCATCTGCGCACGTAACCACATCCTTTGAGTAAGGCTGTCTTTTTGCCTCCACGAGGACGAACGCTGCTTATCACAAAACGTGCCGGAGCGATTTTAAAAAAGGAAAAGGTCCACCGGATGCGTGGAGAGGCGGTGAGACACGCAAACGAGCCACGCGAACAGGGCTGTAATCTCCGGAACACACAGATTGACTCTGTTTTGACGTGGAAGTAGTAACGTTTTGAGTCTATACTGTAAGCTTTTGTTTGATCCACTTACTGAATACGTCTTCCTCAGTACACTTCTAATTAATTTACGGCGAGCACTCAGATTTAATTTATTATTTTTCAAAAATTAAAATAAAAACGGTTTGATTATTTATTCTTGCTTCTACGTCGAAAATGACGGGTTTAACGTGGAGTTCTGGTAATTCATTTCTTCAACCTTACTACATCAGTTACAGAAAATACAGAAAAAACATCTGCACCGAATATAAACATATTTCATAACTAAAAATATTACGGGTTGACTGTAGTGCCCTGGCTTTTCATTTACTCGCAGTTGTTTAACTAAACACAGTTATTTTAAAATAATGCTGATAACCTTAAAAAATTAAAATAATAAATAAAAAAACGTTAAAAATGATATGAGGATTTACGCGTTTCTTAGTTTTCTGTAACCGCCTGTTTTCGTCTTTCCCTTTCCATGCACTATTCCTAATTCTTTGACCAATATCCCTCCACCGTTCATCACACATATGCCTTTTACACTCCCAGGACTCTCTTCCCCTTCTCCTGTCCATGTCCGGCATACGTCTTCTGGGCAGTGGCCGAGCGCGTTAAGGGCTGCTGAGTTATATAATTACAAATCGCCCCATATTCTGCGCCCCGCATACGGTTCAAGGATTTAATTAAAGTGAAGAGTATACAATGACATTCGTTCGTTACATAAACTGCGCGGATGTTCGTTTCACCCGCACCTTCGTCCAAGCTATTACGTCACCTTCTGAAATACCACATTTAATTAGCTAAGCGATCGTTATGGAGGAACCGAGCTACTATTTACAAATAGAGTAATGAAGAATACATTCGTATGAACCTTTTATGTTGGAAGTGGAGAAATTCAGACCTTTTTATTTTTACTTGTGGATTTACGCCTCGTCGACATCGAGGTCATTACAGGCAAGAAAGGACTATTGACAAGGAACGGGAAGGAATTCGGCCAGAGCATTTTTTATATTTTTTTATTTATTTCTTTAAGGAAGCCTCCTGGCGTTCGCCTGGAAACCAGGAAACTAAAATCTGGATGCTCGAATGAGGATTTGAACAGGAGTCCTCCCGAATGCGAGGTATACTTTTTTTATGGCATTGCTAATCTGCGCTATGCTAAACTGTAGAACAATACTGATTTTTGTTTATGATTTTACACCTCATCGATGTCGGAGTCATACTAGAGGTGGGAAGGATTTTGGGTCAAGGAACGGGAAGGAATTCTGCCGAGCCCTTTTTTGGAGAAAACATGGAAAAACTATATCTGGATGGCCGGATGGGGATTCGAACCTGCATCCTCCCTAATTCGAGTACGTTATCCCTTCACCTAACACGCTCACTGGAACATTATTAATTCACGTGAATGCCTACACCCGTATTATTTATAGCTTTTAAAAAAGTGGTTTTATACATTTATCATTATTTTTCTATATAAGAAATTCTACAATTCATCCAAGAAGGGCACCATGGAATCACTATTTAAAAAAGTTAATTTCGAGCCAAAAAGGTTGGTTACATTATTAATCACGAGATGGGGAATCGGTGTATTTTCATTTTTGTAAATCGGACGGGGAGTAATTTTTTGTTCGGAAATTGACATTTTTATTTCGAAAACGGGACGGTAGAACGAAGAACGTTTGAGACCATCAGGGAATACCAGACTCTGCTGTTCTCATCACTGCTTACAAGCGTTATGTGGACAGGAGGGAAGATTTGTTCTGCGTGTGAGCTACCCAACCTCACTAATTCTGAGATTTATTATTATATGATTAATTTAATATTAAGTAACTACGATTATATACAATAAATTTGGACATTTAAGTTTCAAGGGCAGAGAACGTCGAGCCTGAGAAAAGAATATTTCTGGTTACTAAAAAAAGTTGATAAAATGATGTCTTGAAAAGCATGAATAAAAAAAAAGGACTGGCGGGAGGAACGCAAAATTGTAATTTAATATTGAAAAATATAAGCAAATAACCTTTAACTATTTTGTTCAAATAGAATACTGTTTTTAAACAGGATTTCAAAGGATAAGTGGATAGTAATTGCGATTGCGATTGTGTAATAAGCTGTTTGAGTGAATATTTGAAAGTAACTGATTTCATTTACAAGATAATTTACTCTCACCCGCGGTATTAATTCCAGTAATGGATATAGAGGATAAATAAAATGCCTGTAGTACTGATCCGATACTGGAAAATGTAAAATGTAATTGTTTATTAATAAATAAGGAGGAAACCTTACATACGATAAGATGGTGTGGTGTAAGAAACATTATTTGGTTCTGTTGCATAGCTTCTCTGCAGCAGTATTGCCACTTTTAAATTTCCAAACCTTGTATTTATTCCGGCCTTTGGTGGAAACTCGACTAATGTTTACTTCTGGCGATATTTTTTCTCTTTCCCCACGTTATTCATGGCACTGGAAAGACACGAAAAAGTACATCGCGAGTATGGTAACATGTTACGGCGAGCGGAAACCCAGATGGTCATAAAATGTAGCGGTGCGTTCGCCGAACGTATTTTTTAGCCAACAAAAAAACCGCCTGCTTCTCTCATATCCGCGCCATCCATCTTCTATTCCTGGAAAAATAAGCCGGCTGTCACGGGCCAGATCAACAACAGGACGGGCCGGCCGACTCACGTGTCTCGATATGTGATCGACCACACGAGTCGCCTCCGCAACTCGAAGTGTCCACACCAAACACCTACTACAATTCATGACGCAATGAGTGTACAATATCAAGTGGTTAGTTAGTCTTTACACGGACACAAAACAAAAAGGTGACTATGACAATAGGGTGGGGAAGGAATTACTTTTTTTGAGCGTTTACGCCTTGTCGTCGTTGAGGTCATTAGACGCGGGAAAGGTCTTGGGACAAGGAAGGAGAAGGAATTCGGCCATGGCCTTTTGAAGGAAACATCCGGAATCCGGCATTCACTTGCAGTGATTTGGTGAAACCATACAAAACCCAAATCAATTACTTGTTGAAGACTTGAAGTGTAAAAATCTTCCCATAACTTTTCAATATTAACTCAACTATGCAGGACACATTGGGCAGGTGGTTCAAAAATGTTTCAAAACCCTTCATTCTTTGGAGATGGTGATGAGGAGGTGTACCAGAGGAGTGAGATAATTTGGTTACAAAACTGTGGTCAGACTTTTGTTTGAACATGGTGGTGTAGTATGGGACCCACATCTTGGGTATCAAATAGAGGAATTGGAAGTAGTGAAAAGAAGGGCTGCTAGATTTGTCTCTGGAAATTATTACAGAACACAATCAGTAACTAAAATGATAAAGGAGCTAAAATCCCGCTCATTGCCTCAATCACTCCTTTAATTGTTTAACATATTTAAATGAAATTTGGCGCGGAATTAATATAGTGTCTGGTTAGTGACATAGAATCGTTTTTGTCCCGAAAAAAAAAGAACAAAAAACCAAATAGTTAGTTTGGAAGTCATCATCATTAATTCGCATTTCGCAAAAACTAAAGAGTTAGTCAGACGGTACTGCCACTATTACTTTTTGCTTACATAAATCGCAAGCTCTATTTTCTGTGATAAAAGTAACAACGTTATGTCATATTCAATGCCTTGTTCAGGTTAAAAGTACGAAAATTGATGTTCTTGATAAACTAACATATTTTGTACGGGAAATATAAATCAGTTTTTAACCACAACATTTTTTGAAACTGTATGTACTTACTTTCTGGTCATTTGCTCGTAATAAAAGATTGTATTTACGTTTCCTCAACATTACTAATCGCCGGGATGGGTGTGGTATTAGCCAATGTGTAGCAGCCATCACTATCGTGAATTTACTCCACCGCATGCGGTACACGTGCTAACATTCAAGGCACTTTGTTAGTGCAGGTAGTGGTTACGTTGAAATGCTACTAATATTCTATGGTGTTTTTTTTCTAGTTAAGAAGGTGGCATCCATGCTGAATTCTGACTATAATGATGTGAAACGTGTCTCGAGACGTCTATTGCCGCCAGAGTGGTAGCGCTCTGACCTCGCATTCGGGAGGACGCGGGATCGAATGCGCGTCCGGCGATCCAGACTTGAGTTTTCCATGGTTTCCCCAAATCACTCCAGACGAATTCCGGGATGGTTCCTTCAAAAGGATCACTAAATTACTTCCCCACTCCGCGTCCCCAGTCCTTTTCCACCTGTAACGACCTAGACGTCGATGAGGCGTAAAGCAATAAGCAAAAAAGAAAAAGATAAAAAGAAAATATTCTCGTTAAGTGAGTTATCTTTTTGCATTAAATATTTCCTGGTTTTGTGGAATATTTTTTCTTGAAGAGTAATAGCCAAAGAAACAATTAACCTCATTTTCAACCCATAAGGAGAAATTTTTCTGCTGAGCGTACTTTGAACACTAACTAATACTCTTATCTCATAACACACTTTCAAGCGTACGAAGTAAGTCATAATTATGATGGCTCTAATACCAGGCTCCTGAGGTCAAACCTTCCCGCGTCCACTGTGATTGAATAATAAACAGCTGTCGAATCTCCTAGCTACTTGTGGCATATGGTGTGTTTAATAATTTATTTTATCTGTAGAACAGAGGTTTCAGAACAATAGCTATTTTCATTCAGTGTCACAAGGAATATACAAGATGATTCTGGAGGAATGGTAAATACGGAATGAGTTGGTAGTATGAACGATATTAAGTAAAAAAGTCACATAAACACGTGTCCGATTTCCATTCGTTTGGAATGTTATGAATACAATAAGCCTCAAAATATGACCAAGAGCACACAGATAACTTATTGAAGAACCTTATCATACAAAATCAGTTTAAATTAAATGTTAGAAAACCCCACCATCGGCTTGAAGTCGACACGTACAGTCCCGATGCTCGTGAATCTCAGAAAAAAAGAGACTGTAGCTGCTACGTTGCGAGGTCGAGACAGCAGTCTACTTGTAGTAGTCTACATATCCTAATCTAACGAAAACGATGCCACGTATCTTTAAGCGTGAGGTTTTTCGTGAATAATGTACTTTATAATGAGTCGCGTTTCCAAGGCGAGGCAGTGTGCAACGATAGATGGAGGGCTGTTTTGGGCGAGCTGCAGCCACGAGCCCGTTCGTCAAGCCACCCGCTGCGCTGTCGTCCACAACAGGGACACAGCCAGCCTATGAGCAATAGTGACACGACACTCGCATATTCTTTTATTTTGTTCCATGGAATGCTGCCCCGAGGCTGGAAGGGAGAAGAGCCACTTCTCGACTGTGTGTCGATGTGAGAAGACGGACTGGGAGACTACCGGCCGACACGGTAATGTGACACTAACTGTGCCTCTGGTTGTAATACATCAGGGCCCGGAAAATACCCCTGAATAGCTACCCTGGTCATCTAGAGACTTGTTCGAAAGAACCAACTGAGCTAAGCATCTGCAAAACTATTCACATGTCAGAATTGTGTCATTTAGTTTGATAAATAAATTCATGTCTTTTTCTGAACCCATTTTTTTATGTTCTTGTAACCCCTGAGACGTGTCATATGCGAGGCTTAATATCAATATGTTGATAGAGAAAAAAATCAAGTAGTTTTAATTGCTTACGCCATACAGTGCGCCTAAAAAGTTTTGAAGTAAAGCCACCACGAAAGGGATTATTACAACTTCAATGTCTTGGTCATTTTTTAAAGTTTATTTTATGCCTAACATTCCAGCACATCTCCAAAACGAGTGGAAACTGGATACATGTTTATATGAACTGTTTTACTGGATATTTTTCATACTACAGGTTCGTTCAAACAAACAATTTCCTGTAAATTTTTTAAGATTGTAATCTCCTTTTAGTTGAATACACTTTTCCAAATACTTCTTTAAATTCTCTATGCCCTCCAAAAGGTAGGACTTTTTAAGTTCTGCAAAATGGGCAACTGTTTTGGCGATGGCATACTTCTTCGACATGAACCTCTGTCCACCGAGCTATTTTTTAAGTTTGGAAATAGAAAAAGGTCCTGGAGACCATATCTGGTAAATACGGTGGATTCTGTAACAATTCGAACTTTAATTCCATAATTTTGGTCATCGAAAGTGTGCGGCCATGCAGCAGTGTATTGCTCTGATGGAAGAGGCTCTTTATCTGTTCCCAATAAGGATATTGTTTTATTACTTTCTTCGCCTAACTGGTGCAATAATGACAAATAGTGAGTTCCAGTCATTCTTTGTCTTTTTTCAAGTAATCGATGGAGATGATTCCGTGTGCATCCCTATAAGCTGTGGCTATCACCTTGCCTGCTAATTTCAACATTATCTGAGCCTGTTCGCCTTCTAAAACGTTCCTTAATTTCTGGAGTCTAGTAGTGTAACCATATTTCATTCACATCTACGAATGCATGCAGAAACTGGTTACCATTGCGACAGAAAAGCTCCAAAAAAGCCTTAGTGTCGATTACACGTTTGCGCTTATTCTTCAATGAGAGCAAATATGGCAGCCGTCTTGCCGAAATTTTTTTCTCGCCCAATATTTGTGCAAGATTTAATATATCGTACCCTGCAATACTCCTGTGGCCTCTACTATTATGCGCACTTTTTTTCGATCGCTTAAAACCATATCGTGGATTCTGACAATGATTTACGTAGCAGTCACTTCCACAGGTCACTCCAATCATCGTTTATTTTGTGTGGATTTTCGGCCATGTTTATACACATCTACCCAATTGTAAACAGGAGCAGACGTACCATGAAATTCATCCAGCTAAGCTTTGATCACTTTTGGTTTTAAGAGATTTAAATTAAATTGTTTATTCACCGCGCGAAACTCTGATTTTTCCATTTTTCTCAATGAATAACAGCTGTCTGTTTCAATCGACAACAACAATGAAACCATGTGACAGAGGTAGCTGATATTTTATCTGCCATCTAGTGAGTAATGATTTATACTAATAAAAAACAGTTTTGGGCACTGCATGCGCCATCTCTGCGATTTTCTATGGACTCATTGAACCACCCTCGTACCACCTCCTTCAATATTTACCATTCCTGTTTACAGGAATAATGGCAGGAGATGTAAAAAAGAAAATCTCTCAATCACATTGTTTTCTATTAGCTTGTCGAGTGCTTCCTTGAGGTCCTGCGGTGCCTATAACTTTGGAGGGAGCGCAAGTTTTTGTTCCGTGAGGGTGAACGAAGTGTTAGCGTGAGCCTGCCCGGCCTCGCCGTTGGAAATTGTCTCAGCGACGGCGGCGGTGGAGCAGGCAATATGGGCCGCATTTAATAACGGCTGCTGGCTGAGATTAGCGCTGGTTTCATTAGCCGCAGACCCGGCGCCTGATGACCTGCACAGCCTTTCATGTCGCCTCAGAGAGCGCAAACACGTCTTGACGGCCCCGCCATACAATATCGCTGGGTTCGAGTGGAGCGCAAACACTGGGACAGGTAGCGTCCGAAGCAGTTGAGAGCACTGGTCAACAAGGGTAACGCTCATCATGAGCATGCAGTGGTATTGTAATGAATAATTGTGTTTATTGTTTACTATCAGAAATTGGATTGTTTCCAGATCACATAATGCTATATAAAAGGATCAAATTGTAGAGGACTGTAAACGGCTGCGGGTGATATGGACAGGATATCTACGAGGCGTATTTTTTAAGTTAAGTACCGTTTTGTCACAGCGTGGCTGCAGCGCTACGGTCGGCGTTCCGCGCATGCGCACTGGGTACCCGTATCTCTTGCCTACGTACTGACGCCATTACAGTCTAATTCTTCCTTGTTTACGTAGTTCACTGAGTGTTTAAGATGCCTCCGATAATCGTGAGTCCCGTTGACTGTGAAGTACGGGCTGTTATAAGATTTCTTTTTGCTAAAGGCCTAAAACCGATCGATATTCATCGTGAGATCTGTGCAGTTTACGGACAAAACATTGTGAGTGATGGAATGGTGAGAAAGTGGGTGAGAGCATTTAAAGATGGCCGCACAAATGTGCATGATGAACAACGGAGTGGGCATCCTTCGGTCGTTAATGAAAGTTTGGTGTAGAAAGTGGACAATAAGGTGAGAGAAAACAGACGCTTTACGATATCCTCCTTGTGTGATGACTTTCGTAATGTTTCTCGTAGTGTTTTGTATGGCATTGTGGCCGAGCACTTGAATTACCAAAAATTGTGCTCACGTTGGGTACCGAAAATGTTAACGGATGTGCACAAAACAAAACGTTTAGGCAGTGCATTGACTTTCCTTGAGCGGTACCACAACGATGGTGATGATTTCTTAAGACAAATTGTTACGGGCGATGAGACATGGGTGGCCTACCTCACACCTGAATCAAAGCAATAGTCCATGGTATGGCGGCATTCAGATTCACCCAAAAAAGTGAAGTTCAAGCAAACGATTTCTGCCTCGAAAATCATGTGCACAGTTTTTTGGGACAGAAAAGGAGCATTGCTTGTGGAATTTCTGCCTCGTAATTAGACAATCAATG
Source organism: Vandiemenella viatica (assembly GCA_031002005.1). Taxonomy (NCBI): domain Eukaryota; kingdom Metazoa; phylum Arthropoda; class Insecta; order Orthoptera; family Morabidae; genus Vandiemenella; species Vandiemenella viatica. The sequence continues at coordinate 189,480,908 of JARYHS010011408.1, forward strand.
CAGCAGCTTATTGTGAGACACTGAACAATCTGCGCCGTTCAATCCAGAACAAAAGACGTGGCAAATTGAGCATGGGCATCGTTTTGCTGCATGACAATGCCCGTCCACATGTGGTTAATCAGACCAAAGATCTTATCACATCTTTTCGATGGGAAACTCTAGATCATCCTCCATACAGCCCTGATCTGGCACCCAGTGACTACCATCTGTTCCTGCACTTGAAGAAACACCTGGGTGGTCAGCGTCTTGAAGACGATAACGAAGTCAAAACAGTTGTGATACAGTGGATAACAAGTCAGTCGGCAGACTTCTATGAGGAGGGTTTTCAAAAACTGGTACTACGTTATGACAAGTGTCTCAATATTGAAGGGAACTATGTAGAAAAGTAGAGTAAGGTACAGGCTTTCATGTAAAAATAAAATTATTGTTATAAATTTCCACGTCTTTTTTAAATTTTAAAACGGTACTTACTTAAAAAACATGCCTCGTAGTTGGTTTGGTAAATATGGGATAAAGATATATGCAAAGAAGAGTGACACAAATAAAATACTAAATGTTGATTATGATTATAAGGCGAGGAAAGAATTGCTTGTTGAAGACTTGAAATGTAAATATCTTGGCACTACATTTGATAACAAGCTTAACTGGTCAGGACACATTGGACAGGTAGTAGGATTCAAAATTCTGCACTTGTTGGAGAGAGTGATGGGGGTGACCGAGATAAGTAAAGGAATTGGGCTACAAAACTTTGGTCAGACCATTGCTTGAATAAGGTAGTGTAGTATAGGACCCACATTTTGAGTATCAAATACACGAGTTGGAGAGGGCGCAAAAAAGGGCTGCTAGATTAGTTTCTGCAAATTATCGCAGAACGCAATCAGTAACAGATATGATAAAAGAGCTGGATTGGGATTCATTGGAAGACAGGAGGAGGGTGAAGAGGGTGATGGGAGTGTACAAGGCGTATATTGGTGATGAGGCATCGAAAGATATTGGTGTAAGAATTAAAAGTAATGCATGGAAGAGAAAAAATAACCATGAATACAGGCTGGCACTCGATTTCAGACACAAAGGTGTAGGAAGATTTTTCTTTCTTAGATCAGGGGATCAGGAATAGGAATAAATTTCTAAGAGAAATGATGAATAATTTACCAAAAACGTTGAAAGAATTTAAAGCTGAAATTAATAGAAGTCAAAAGTAAATGGGAAAATGGGTGTGTAGGGAAATTGCGAATGGAGTTAGAGCTCCATCACAGCTAAATTATATTAATTAATTAGTAAGTTAAAACCAATATTTAGCTTAAACTTTGTTTTAAAATACTTCATAACCGTGGAACCTCTTATATGAATCTTCGATGAATTCCAGAGTTTGATTTTCAGTGTGTTCATGTTGATGTTAATGATATATTTAATGTAATGACATGACAATAATAGTAACGATAATTAAGAATGGATTACATTCAAGCAAAGATACCCTGTCAAGGAAATATAAGTGCAGAATGCTGGCCCACATCAAGCGTTGTGGGTGAGCGGTAACACTCTGGTCTCGCATACGGGAAGACGCTGGTGCGAATACCTGTCCGCCCATCCAAATTTCGGTTTTACGTGGTTTACCGAAACCACTCATAGAGAATGCCTTGAAGGATCCTTCAAAATGGCCATGACCGAATACCTTCCCGTTCATTGCACCCCGTTGGTTTGCGCTCCCAATAGCTTCGATCTCGACGAGGTGTAAAACCAAAAGAACAAAATAATATAAATATTCAGCCATCTACATTCTTACGTTATAGATGTTAGGATCGTTCTATTGCGGTATGGAATGGCTATATTAGTTCGACGTGTTGTGGTAATAACGGTGAAGCAGAACAGTAAGCATTCCGCCAATGTTCTAATTATCAGAAGGAGCAGCATACCTGTTTTCAAGTGACGCGTGGGCTGTATCAGCAAACTCTCGTGTGTTAGACAGTCAGGTCGCCTACTCGTTAGTAATCACAGAAGCGTAGATTGAGTATACTCCCACGTAAACAATTAGCAGCAGGTGGGTGTAGGTTAATTGTTTAAGTTCCGAGAGCTTCTTCCCAAGCAGCTACCTTAAGAGGCGGGCCTGATACAGCTCCTTGTCCTAACTACATGACTGAAGCCAATTAGTCACTATCACCAATTTCTGCAACTCACAGTTCATACATACTGTAACATCGCACCTGAATGAAGAGCACTTTGATGACTACACTATTAGATACTGCTGTTTAATTACTTGTCTAGAATCTGTTGCCGAGCGTGGTGGGCGAACGGTTAACGTTCTGGTCTCGCATTCGGGAGGACGCGGGTTTGAATCTCCGTCCGGGAGTCCATGTTTGGATTTTCCATAGTGTCCCCAAATCACTCCAGGCGAATTCCGGGATGCTTCCTTCAAAAGGCCATGGCCGAATTCCTTCCGATTCCCTATCCCCAATCCCATCCCGCCTCTCATGACCTCGACGTCGACAAGGCGTAAGCAAAAAAAGTAGAATCTAGTATTTCTACTACTCATGCAGTCAATACTACAATACAGTACTTACTTTATACTGTCCGGATTTGATTCTAAAAATATATACCTTCAGATTGAATTTTACCTGTTCTCAAGATAAACCTGTTATTCGAGTGTGTGATTAATTTACTGCTGGATAACACATACGCATCCACTTCTGAAGCGTGTGGTACAAAGGCTGAGTATACTAACACAAGCTTGAATAGTTTCGTATACCTGAAAGCGACTTTTTGTTTCTCAGTTAATTCTGGTGTTTGAAATTAGGGCTCAAGGTGACATAGGAAGGGGGGGTCCAACTGTTGATAACAACCGCAGAAATGAAAAATATATAAATTAGGCCAATTGAGAACTCAACATAGCGTAATTCAGTCATAACCACTCAATTTTAAGCATAAGGGTGTCAGTAAATTCTCTCGTATGAAAGGGATTGGAATAAATTCACAAGAGAAGTGATGAATAATTTACCACAAACGCTGAAATAATTTAAGATTAAAATTCGTTCGGGGCAAAAGTAGGTGGATACAAGAAAGGGAGAAAATGCGTATTAGGGAAATTATTACCGGATCGTGCGCTCTATCCCAATTAAATTCTCGTAATTACAGGATATCGTCAACGTTCGAGAAGTATTTTCAGTTCCTATGAAAGTTCATTGGCCTCTCTCATCCTCCTTTTCCACTGAAGAAACGTGAAGGAACTTCTAACCGTTGATGATAGGAAGCAGATCCTTTTCATCTCCAATTACCTATATGAGACGTCACCAGAGTATAATTTAGCAAAAGTTTAAATACGATAATATGTTATGGGTTAAAGCAGAAAAAAAAAAAAAAAACACGTGTGAATGTCAAGAGTGTGATTTTTTCATTATTTTGTTTTCTAGTTCATATTTTACAAAGTGATAAATTAATGCAGATGTGATATTATCCAATCAAATTTTTTCCCGGAAAATGGGAAATTTTCCTAAGGAATAGCGTAAAGATCATCAGGAAATCTACTACTGCTCTGTCTTCGGAATTAAAAACGAATTAACGATATCGGAACACTTTTAAACAGTGCGTACTTCGGTCATCTCTATGGAAGAACATTATTAAATGAAGTTAGCGAAACGAAATAGGTGAAATCGGGTATACAACGTTAGTAACATATCTAATAGTAATGTCCTTGTCTCACTTCGCCCGTTGGCGTGGTCACCTACATTGGCTGGATAAAATTCTGACGTCACGCGCCAGTGCACTAACAGTGGCCAGAGATGCTACTAGAAAATCCAGGCTATGAGCAGTACAATTTTACAAAGGTGTAAATGTTACATTAGGTTTCGTGTCAAAGCAGAAATAAAAACACGTGCAAATTTCCAGTCTGTAACTTACCCAGTTATCGAACTAGAGATCTGTAACAAACATTGTGACGGAAAGAGTAATACACGGCGTAGCAACAACAGGTGATGATCTGGACGCGTTACCTATACCTATAAGGTTGGTTCAAAAAATAACGAGCCAGAGGTCTAGGAACAGAAACCAGTACCTGTATTTCAGAACTATTGGCCCTGGCTGTTGAGGCACTTGTCCCATGCGACACAAGGCGGTGAATGGCTGTCTCGTAAAATCCCTGGGGCTGCGATGTGAAACAGTTCCGCGCGTACTGCTTAACGTCGTCGTCCAAGGTGAATCGTTTGCCCCTCAGAGCAGAGGGCAGTAACTGTTGTCCCGTTCTGCTATCAGAAGGAGGCCGTCTTGGTCAAAGAAGAATGTCAGCATAACCTCCCTCGGATTTTGTTTGTGGTGGTGACCCTCGCCACTGGAGACTTTGTCGTTTCTATTCCGGTTCGAAGTGATGACACCAAGACCCATCTCCAGCCAGGAACTCATTCTCTTCCCTGGCATTGCGATGATTAAGACAGTGGGCAATTCGACATGCTTCCTGTTGTGGTTGAAGACTGTGGAGCACCCATTGGGCGCACACTTTGCGCCAGTTCAGTCTTTCCGTCATGATGGAGTGAACACTTCCGACGCTCAATCCGACCTCGGAGGCAACGGTTTTCACTGTAACTAGGCGGTCCTGGGTAACGAGTCCATCAACCAGCTGGACGATGTCATCGGTAATGCGGGGTGGTGTTCGGCTAACGACACCCGTCCTTCCCCGAAGCGCTCGTGCCACGTCTAGACCCTTGCAAGGGACAAGCAGTCTTCACCATACACATGTGACATTCTTCGATGAATGTCCGTTCCCCTTACTCCCCCTTACGAATGAGTGTTGGACTACTGGTGCATGCTTCTTCTAGCTTTGTAGTCACGTGACTTGCACTCGTGACCCTCTAGCGGCGGACAAGTGGACTACCGCGCTCTTGTCGGAAACCCTCTTTGTTACTGACGCAACTATATTACCATTCTGTCACCGGTTTGCACAGTTCAGACTCCAGCTCGTTTCTTTATGAACAGTCCTTGTATACAACCATGAGTGTGAGTGCTGTATCTTCGAGGTGTTCCTGGATGACTGTATGGCTTGAGTCTTTGTGATCTGGCTATGAGCGCCCTGTTTGCCGGCGCGGCGTCTGACCTGTTTCTGGACGGCCGCCGCTGCTCGGTAAAGAGGTTAGCAGTGTTTGCGGCCGAGGTCAGTGCGAGAATCAATATGCGCTGTTTGCCGAGTGGCGGCGCCTCCGGGCTTGTTTGCCGTCACAGAGGAGGCGACAGCCAAAAAACAAACACCGGAAGGATTACTCCGCCGCATTACCTCGCTCGCAAAGTCGCTGTTTGCCGACGGAGGCGAGATTCTCCTTCCATCCGTGTGTATCCCAAATTTGTGTCCTCGTGTCTGAGTCCGATAAGCAAACAAACATCTGTGAGTAAACCAGCGAGCGGCACCGAGATTAAGGACAAGTGATTTGAAAATAAAAACATCTCTCTAAGCCACTGACCTCTTAGGGAAGATCTAACCAAACAATCTCTCCGTCAGCAAGCATTTAAGCAAAACCGTCCAAGCATTTTTTTTTAATAAATCGTTAACGGATGTTATTCAAATGTAAACTTCTTTAAGCGGACTGCAAGCTGGGCGTAGATCTATGAATTCGCATCACTGATATGCTGAGTGGTCTCGTGGCTCAGTGGTTGCCGGCCCTGGTAGCGTAGTGGCTAGCTAGCCTGCCTCGCGTTGCCAGGGTCACCAGTTCGAATCCGGCCGAGGGCATGGGTGTTGTGTCCGTCCTGTGTTGTCCGCACTGAGAAAACGATAATATAGTACAGACAAATTCGAATAAACAAAGATAAACTTACAAATGGCTGAGATGGCAAAAAAAAAGAAAGCCATCTTTTAAAAATTAAAAAATAATGGTTAAGACGTCTGACATGAGATCGGAAGGTTCCCGGTTCGAATCCCTGTCTCGGCGGGGATTTTCATAGACAGTTAACCCGACATTCATCTCTGGCACAGCTTGCTGTGTAATGTGAAGTACACCAGAACGCTTCCATGGTTCGGAATCCACGTTAAACTGTAGGTCTCCTGTACCGTTAAGATTGCCGGGTTAGGTTAAGGCGGCTACGATAGGGGCGGAATGCGCAGCCAGTACAAACCCTGTCACCAGGTCATTACGACCACACGGAATTGTTATTATACTGATATGCTATGACGTGTTGCGCGTATGATTTGCACGTTGGGCGCTTTTTGGAACACGCAGTTTTTATCCAATTATGATGCAACTTTGCACAAGTATACTTTAAAACAAATATAAAGAGAGTGATTACATTTGATTTACAAAAACCTAAGCTCTCTCTCCTCCTTTCCCCATGACCTTAATTTCTTACAGCGTTTTTCATGCAAACTCACAGTTTTTAACCAGATTTTGATAGTACTTAGCACACGTATAATAAAAAAACAAGGCGGTTTGGTAGCTCAGCTGTTAAGTTTCTTTCTCTCCGGTCATGGGTTCAAATCCCGTGGTGAGCAGTAATTTTTAGGAGTTGTATTTGATTATATGAGCTACGCTGGGAGGTTCCGTGGTTCTGATTCCACCTTAAACTGTAGGCCCTTGAGGAAAGGAAATGACATTCCTGCCTCTGACACATTAGCTAGGTGCATCTCCTTCCGGAAGATTCGATCAACCTCTTGGTTGTGAACTAAGTTAGATTTTTAGTTTTTGAATTGAAAAATTATTTAGGCACGTTGGGCGATTTTTGGATGGGTAAAATCTTATGAGTTCTTTTCTCTTTTCTCGAAGAAAGTCGGCGCAAGTCATAGGGCATCGTAGGTTAACCCCTTAGAACCCACGTGTTAGTCATCCTGGCACACCCAATTAATAGGCATAGCACGATCCTATAAATATAGGGTCAGCGACACTGATGTCAGAAGTCTTATGTCTGGAGTATTGCCCTGTATAGATGTGAAACCTGGACAGCTGGTAAAGAAGAGAAAGATTAATTTCATTTGAGCAATGGGGCTACAGAAGGATGTTAAAGATTAGCTGGAAGGACAAGATTTCTAATTACGAAATTTTTGAGAAGGCTGGAGAGTATAACTCTATATGGAAGAGTATAAAAACGCGGAGGACAATATTAATTGGAGATATTTTAAGACATGAGAGCTTAGTAAAAACGATAATGGAGGGAATGTTAGAAGGAAAGAGATATCGAGGAAGACCACGATTAAAATTCATCCAGCTGATAACGGAAGATGTTGGCTGCAGGAGATATGTAGATATGAAGAGGAGGGCAGAGACTAGAGCCGAATGGATGACCGCCGCAGACCAATCCCAGGATTCACTACCGTAGAAGAAGAAGAACGTTAATAACTTCTATTTGGTACTAACATCTATGGCCGTTGTTAGTCCTCCAACGAACGGCACCCGCTTGACGTCACAGCGTGACAAACATCGTGACCATACTGTTGGATAGTGAAATGAATCTTTCGGTTTTTTAAAATCTAATATCTTCTTCTTTGCTTCGAACCTTACGTCCTGTCGATATCGAGGTCATAATAGCAAGGAGTTATTACGGGGCAAGGACTAGCAAAGATTTCAGGCTCATTATATTGAAAGAATTATCCTAGCATCGGCCTGAAATTATTTGGGAAAAACATGGAAAAACAAAATTTGAATGGCAAGACGTGGATTCGAAACCACGTCCTCCCGAATAACAGAACCGAGTGTTACCGCTATCCCGCCACGCTCGGTTTGTATGTTCTGCCTATAATTTTAGTCCTGGTTATGGTAAGTGCTGTACGCTACAAAACAGGTAGATTAGTAGCTTCAGAGTAAAACTTTAAACTATGAAGGAGTATCTCTGATATAGTGAAAGACCTTCCGAACTATGTATGGCTGACCACTGTCGGTTCCATTCGGAGCAACTGCAGATGCAAATTCACAGAACTTCGACTCAACTCTGTAATGATGGCACCGATACATAGATGAAACGTTCTGGAAAAAAAATTATAATGCCATTGTTATAATTAGATCGTGGCTGCAACGAACGTGATTTATAAACCCGGTGTTTACTGTCATTTTTCGCAGTATTTATTTGGACAGGTCATTTCAGTGACAGGAATTATTTGTAAACTGTTAAAAGCCGCAGATGATTGCGGATTAATTAATTATGTTCACTACTGCGCTGCACTGGCGGCCTCAGTGCTTCTGACAGCCCACACATCATCCATATGGCCGACGGTCAATATGAGGATAATTACCAAAACGCAGCCACCATCCGCACTCACACACGCAGAATCACCCACGAGTGTTACACGTGCTCAGGTGATGATCAGTCGGATGAAAAACCTCTACAATATACCTCTTTCCATTTTTATGCAGCAGTTGCCAACACCAAAGAAGATTTACCTCTAAAGCTTAAGTCAAAAACCCCTAAACATTTCTATCTAGGTTTGGTATATAAAATAAAAATAGCTCATATGAATTTCATCGGAGAACAGATAGTCACAATTCAATAGCGTTGAAAATCCTGTCCAAGACCGGAAAATCACATATTTTATTTCTAAAAGTTTTTTTTTTTTTTTTTTTGTCACAAGCCATTATCTCCCTTCATACCTACCCTAAATAGATATTTGAGGTGTAATTTGAAGGATTAAGATCTCCGTTTCGGTCGCATTATATTTTAAGAAAGGAATTTTCTTGAATTCATACCCTTAAAGAGCAAAAGAATCAAACTTTTTAAACATTTTTTTAACGCGCCATTTATCTCCCAGGAAACCTAACTTAAAACGGTAAATGAGGTATCATTTTAATGATTAAGGTCTCCACTTAAGTAATATCGTAAATGAAATATTTTTTTTTCGGAATTTTAACCTTGAAGAACACCATTAATAACTATGAAGGCTGCGCGTTTCAGATAGTAGCATCACATAACACAAAGATATTAATATATTAATAAACTGCTTCACAAGGATTGAGTGGCTTACCGATGGATAGTAGCACCTCCATTCTAAGATATATCAATAAACTGTGTTTTTTGTACAATAAATATCTTTTATGATATTTTTTCTGTTACAGAAACATTTCTGTTTTGTTATATTTTTTTTAAGCTCTCGTGCTTCCAAGCGTGGTTACACCTCCTCTCCCCCCCCCCTAATTTCAGTTTCCGTGTTGTTTCTAGACCATATGAACCTCCTCCCCCCCCCCCCCCCGACATTCGCGTCATTTGTGGACCTTTTTTTCAGCTCTACTATCCTTCAAGAATTTCAAAACCTCACGTGAGTTTTCTGTTGTCCCCCCTTCCCCTTGGTGAGGTTTCGTGAGATTTCACCCCCCCCTCCCCCCTATTTCACACCACGTGATTAATGGACGCCTCCTAAGGTATACTCAATGAAAGTTTCCCGGTTCGAATTTCGATTTCTAATGTATTTTTCAAATGCCTCTAATTTGTCCATCACCACTGTGAAACCTTGCCGTACCTTGCACATGCGAAGTTGCCTCCAGTTCTCGCCGTTCGCATTGATAGTAAGACTTTAAGAATCTTTAGCCGTAGGATTACAGGGCCAGATATAGCTGTTCGCTTCAGACTCGTCAATTCCAGCTCTGTTACTCCAGGAACCAAACTATTCCTCTCACTCATTCACCGAATAGCGTCACATAAATTTACTGTCGAATTTAGCGACACAGTAACAGTCAAATCCCTTGTGTCTGCTGTAATATACACAGGCCCGTAACCCGACCTTCACCTCTTGAACAGCTGGTTGTGTTAAGTGAAGTACGGAGGAACGCTCCCTTGGTTCGGATTCCACATTAAACTGTAGGTCCCCTTTTTCTGGTAGAATTACCGGGTTAGGTTAAGGCGGCTACGATAGGGGCGAAATGCGCAGCCTTATAAAAAAAATATCTCTAGGTCATTATTGCCATACGAGTCTTTACCTATTCTGACTATCCTCGACCTATGAAAATCGTTTATTACAAATTATCACAATGGTCGTTATAGTAGGAAACACAGGATTCCTTTTGGGAGGCTGTCATTTTGGACATGAGATCAGAGTAAAATATGTAACTTATACTCATAATCTGTTATTGATGCGCAACGGCACAGTTCATAACATATATTTGTGTAATTTATGGTGTGAAAAGTGTCATTTTCTGAGTATTGATTTTTATTCTGGTAGGAGTATGCATCGTAGACTGTAACGAAAAACTGTCTATACAGTAAAACATCGAGAAAAAAAACTGTTGTGGCTGAAAAGCTTGATTTTTGCTGAAAAAAATACTGTTGCCTATGAATAATAGAATTATTTTGAGAGTTCTTATTTATTTTTATTTTCGACAAGAATCGTAACCAATTTCTTTAACTATACGATAGGATTGACGGGAACATAGATAAGGCTGTTCCTTGCATTCTGAAACAACAGTTTGAATTATTATTTTTAATATTAGTTTGTCAAACGAATCTGTCCCCGATAAACGTCCATGGATGTTTCTGGCAATTTGATACCAGCAACTCCTAATTTGCCCATCCTGACGAGTGAGATAAAATAGATACAAAATTAGCAAATTTCATAGCAGTAAAACGTGTTGTACATAAAAGAAAACGAGGGATTGAAAACCGTAAATTAAATATTTATGCTAACAAGGCAGGGTTTTCTACAAAGTTTCAATGAGTGTTACGCATGAAATAAACCCTTTTGCAATAGTAAACAGCAAAACTGTAACAAAAATCTTCAACAATAGGAATACGTTTATATATCACATGATTGTGTATTGATCGCTTGACTAAAGAATATCACTTGCTAATCGGAGACCGACTATTACTAAATATTTATATGATAATTCATTCGGTAAGCAACAAAAAGCTAGTACAGTGAATCTGGAATTTGTTTGAGCAGAGGATATGTCCGCAGATTAATTTATTTCTATTTCAGAATTTTGTTATTTAGTTCCCTTTTTACTACAAGATGGTAAATTTATGGACACACGGTATTGTCCAATACACTAACTTCCGGGAAATAGGAAATTGCCAAGAGAGTAGCATTATGATCATCAAAAAATATATTACTTCTGCGACTTCTGGATTGAAAACAAAATAACAATATTAAAACACTTTTATATAGTGCCTGTTTAAGTAATCTCTCTGGGCGAATATTAATAGATGAAGTTGCTAAAATCAGTCGGCATTGCCGAAGTAGAACGTGGGCGATATAAGGTATGTAAGTTTAGTTACATTTCTAACATTTGATTTCGTTAGTTCGCCCCGTCCGCCGGAGTGATCACCTAGGTACTTATTGACTGGATAAAATTCTGACGTCACGCGCCGGGCCTTCGTTGGCTGACTAACAAAGGCCACAGATGCTACTATAAAATCGAGGTTATGAGCGTAATGCGAAGAAATGAGTGCCAGAGAACTGAAAAAAAAACAGTGTATCTCTTTTAAATCATGATATTAAATGTTAGTTGCTTTTTGTCTGTGTATATTCCTAAATAAGACCAATTAGTTAAAAATGTTAGTTTTTGTTTTTTTGTTTGGGGTGTTCGTGGTAGCTGCATTTTGTTCGTTGTGATTTCTTTTTCTGTGTGTGTATTTGTGCTTTGACACAATGTTCTGATAAGTTATTCCTTGACGGTTGTTTGACAAAATAGAATTGTTAATAATATTAGTTTTAGTGTTGGTCCGGGACAAGATCCGGGACTGTATCTAAAATGCGTTCTCACCTAGTCCCTAAATATAGGCATAAAATAAATGTCACTATTAATAGATCTACTTTAATTAACTCTTTGTAAGTGTAGATACATAGCAACATCCATTAATTAAAAACAAAAATCCTTATTTATGTAAAACTTTTTTCTGGTCTGTAAATAACATCATGCTTTTTTTTTTTTTTTTTTCGACAACAGGTTTCTTTGTTTTGGGATTTAATGAGAAGACGTACCTAAGAAGAGAAGACAAGAACAAAATTTAGAGGTTGTGCAGAAAGTTTATGTTTTTTGCTTCGGCAGCGTGGGCCCATACATTCTGGTTCTCAATGATCCACGATATTCAACGTGACGAGTACATACTTTGGTAGCATGTCACTGAATTGCATACATTCTTTGGTGCTAAATCTCTAGAAGTAAGTTACATAAAGAACATCTTAATCGAACAGGAGAAACATTCTGTAAGAAAACGTGAAACTTTCAATGATAACAGAATATTTACTATTACAAATGTTGCAAGCAATATTCTCTGTTACGTCAATAGAATAAGCTGTCAGATATAAACTAGTTCATCATTTTATACCACCTAAAAAAGAATACACAACTGAACTTAGGTTTAAAAAATAATAATAATGTTGACACATTCTTTACTTGATTGCGCGGTAACATCCTTCACGCAAAACGGCCAAAGTGGATGGTTATGTTTTGAAAGCCCATAATATTTCCTGTAGAAAGGCACTGGAATAATTCCGAGAAATACGAGTTTGAAATTTAAAAAATGATTCATAAGCAGGTGTAGCCACACACGGATCTAAAGTTTTTATCCGATCTCGAAGGAATTTTGCTAATGTATGTTTTACAATAATTGCAAAAATAATGTTTGCAAATTTCACCAGCTCTCTTCTTTTACCTCTCTTAAGACAAATTTATAAAATTTGTTGTTGCTCTTCAGGAAAACAACTTTTCAGTTGTTTTCATTAGCTTCACGAAAATTTCAGTGAAGCCAATATAGTCACTGTTTCTGGCAATGATAAAGGTTTCTAAAATTATTTAATAGTGTACTACTAAAATTACATCCCAGTTGTAAGTCCCTGCGATAATGTGAGAACTGAAACTTTCTCGGTGGGTAATTTCGTATAAGTCTTTGCGGGTATGCCGCAGAATATTGCTGCTTCCTATTCAAAACGCTTCGTCCACTTCCTCTAAGGTCATCTTCAGGTGATGGCGATCTGGCTTCTTTTCTTTTTACAGAAAAACAATTGCCCTTTACCTGTAGGTTTTTTAAAGACACAAACTGGAAGAGAATTTGTGTTGAAAGAGCAAAACTTGGTAGTATACTCGCCGAGTCTTGTATGTGACGTTAAAGTAGACCATGAAATGAATAGAGTGAGATGGTGTTCGTAATTCCCTGGCCGGGAGTGTGATGGGCCCCGCGGGCGTTCCTTCTCGTCTATTCTGGTCACCACCCTCGGTCGGCTGGTGTCGGGTGTTGGTTGTGGCTATGACCATATGTGCTACACGATACCGACACCACCAAAAACAGGCGCGCCTCCACAGAGACACCACAAAAACTCTCCGCAGTGGCACAAGTAACAGCATCAGCCTACCAGCCGTATCGGGTTTTCGTCAGAGTACCAAAATTCCTCTCATTTCTCACTTATTTACACATTGCCGACGGCGTGGTCATTAACGAGATTTAGCTAGGCAAGTCACCAATTACACGTGGGGGATTTGTTTTAGTTGTTTGTATAGGAAGACTAGCAAAGTAACTGTCGTTGGTATGGGGCTGGTTACGAAAGTTCTGATGTTTTAAATGGTAAAAATAACGCCAATTCAACTGTTTTTATATACTTTAATTCGGTCCGCGTTTCGCCTTTCATCGAGGCATCATCAGCAACGAATCATTTAAATTAGTGTTCTTTGGGTTGGTAAAAGCAGAGAGGTGTGGTTGCGAACCAGGAGAACAGTAATGTTAAGAATTCTTTGCTGATGATGCCTCGATGAGAGGCGAAACGCGTACGGCATTAAAACATACAAAAACAGAACGAAGTCTTTCTCGGCGTTGAGAATTTATAAACTGCTCTCGGGTGACTAGCCGAGTCAAGAGTGCGTTGTCACACGATATTTCGGCGACTAGATTCATTGCCGCCATCTTCTGGTGAAGACCACCAGAAGATGGCGGCAATGAATCTAATCGCCGAAATATCGTGTGACAACGCACTCTTGACTCGGCTAGTCACCCGAGAGCAGTTTATACATACAAAAACAGTTCCATTGGCGTCATTACATCATTTAATTTTCATAGCAGCTGCGGAAAAATGGCTTACAACAACAGTGCTTATTCTGGTGCATTATTCCGTTTGATTGCATTTTCGCAAATATTTTCCACTATAAACCAGTTTCCAGTTTGGCCAATTTTTCTACCGTTTCCAAGATATACGCAAAAAAAAAAAAAAAAAAAAGTAGGTTTGTGTGTTGCCACACCAACCTTAAAACGATTTTCGGTTAGCAACGCCATTCCACACGAAATATTATGTGCTTTCAGAAAATTACTATCCACTTTGCCCGATCGTCCTACTATTTTCCAAGTTATTTGCGAAAAAGAGAAAAGTTTCAGGTATAAATTTTGCTTCAGGGGGTAAGGCGAGAGTTTCTCTCCAATGCAGTTTGTGATACCAAAGAGCATTGAGCCACACTGGTCGTTCGTCTCTCGATTATTGCTGGGCAAATCTGATGGGTGGACATTTCATCTATCACAGGGGGAGATCGAACTAGTTAAACCTCGTGTTGAGTGAAGTCACAGTGCTATAGCAACGTCGGAAACGAGGCCCAATAAAACTTATCATACAACTATTCAATAGAAAACGAACGTACGAATAACGTATGCTTTGATTTAACTTTGATATGATATGACTTCTAAGTTAAAACACCAGACGACGGAACTAATTTGACGCTGCTGAGTAGTCAAAGAGATATATATCTGAAGGGTTGAGGGAGATAAACATCCCGAAAGGGCTGTGTGCAGTTACAACCACACCCTTGGGAACTGTATTCTAGGGAGAGATAATTCCAACTGGACGGCCGCATCATTACAAAGTACAGACCCGGCCCGGACAGTAGTATCAAGGGACCACATACGATACACATACATGTGTGGTGTTCCCTGTAAGGGATGTACAGTTGATGTTTAGAGCCTAAAATTCCCGTGCACAAGTAGAAAAGAGCTGTAGCCGGAATCATCAGTTTTAAGAATTTTTGCATTCATGTTTGCAAAATATTGGATCTACGGAATGACGAAAGTGCGGGATAATTTACTCAGTTGGAACAAGTGGTTATTAGCAGGCTATATTGCACAAGTAGCCTCTGAGCCCGAATAAAATAACGGAGCGAACGCAAAACTCTGTCAATTAATTTCTTCGAGATTACTATAGTAGTGACATAGAATACATCTAACGTAAAATAACTTCTGAAACTTACAAAAATAAGGGTTGAATGCAGTCTTCTGGAAGCTAATTTCCTAGCAGTTGCTTAGCTAAATACATTTAAAAAAAAAATAAAAAAAAAAAAAACGCTCATATCCATAAAGTGATGTAATTTGGCAAATATTTCTTAGTTTGCTATATTAGCGATATATCTGGACGGAGAGTATAACGAAACATCTACACCGACTAAATATAAATAAATAAACACAAATAATAATTAACATGTTAATTTAAACGAAATGCAGGTGTGTATCTTTTTCTCAATGTCAATTTACTTCATCGCAATTGCTTAGCTAAGTAAAATAGCGTTATCCAATGACAATTCTATTTCCCATAGCATAGGTTTAGTAGAAATATCTCTGGACGCTGTTAGTTGGACAACGAAGGCCGGAATCGTGACGTCAGCTTCACGGACACGTTGATACTGTGACCAAAGTAGCCATTTATATAGACAGATCAATCCTGGTTGCAAATTAACTTGTGGCACTACCTGTATCTCATTAATATTGTTCACTGAAATCTACACTGATGTTACAAATGCTAAAGTAATTCTGTACCTTCGTCTGCATATTAACTTTTCACGAATATGCGTCTAAACCACTCTTGATGAAATTTAAGAAGGAAATACTGTGCATCATTATAAAGGACGTAAGATACTTTTTCCGGATTAATTAACGTATTTTTTCATGATATTTTGAAAACTAACTAAATGGTGACAGACAGACGGATAACGTGTATAAATTTCTGTAGTGTTATATCGGTCACTAAGGCTTCCTTTTTCTCGCAGACAGTTTCTAAACACCGTTTACGTAGCTTTTAGCTTTCCATATGAAATTTTAGAAATACCGTAATTTCACGCGTACAAAATCGCGGGTAACAGCTAATAAACGGTAATAATGAAATATTGCAGTTGCTGCAAGATGAAGTAAGCTGTTTATGCGTAGCCGAGACCCATGGGTGGCGTGGCACGTGGGCGGCGACGCGCCAGCTGAGTCGTTATCTGTGGCCAAGTCGGCCGCCGCGGCTGCCTGTTTGGGGGCGCTGCCGCCGCTATCTTATCGTCACCGCCCCCACAAGGCACAAGGGGCGTGCGGAGGCGGCTGGCACGCGACACCAGCCAGCTGACGGCAGCACCTGGCCGCCGCCGCGAGAAAATATCCCAGAGCACGTCAGGGCGGGCAACTGACGCTACATAAAAGATTTTACAGCTTTCACAGCCCTCATGATGTATGTACAACTACGCGAGGATTTGCTGCGTCTAAACACTCTTCCTTTTCCTAACGTTTCAACCAAAGCCTATCATTTTATTATAATATTATTATTATTAACTTTAATTGCGATGGAGATAATGCTCCGGGTGCAATTCTCCTAGTCATCTAACTACCCCTTTTCATATATTTTCTTTTAATTCTCTTATAATTGGGGTGTTAATTCCTCCCCCATTTACTTTTGAGATTTACAAAATTTAAATTTCTTAAGCATTTCTGGTAAATCATGCATCATTTCACTTGCTAATTTGTTCCATTCCCTGACACCCATACAAACAAAAGAAAATTGTCCCACTCCCTTATGCATGAAATGAAGCGCCTGCTGGTAGCCATGGTCCCGTTTCCCCTTCCATGCACCATTCCTAATTCTTTGACCAATACCCCTTCAAGCCCCGTCACTAACGTATGCCCTATTCATTGCCGGGAATCTCTTCACCCTCCTCCTTTCCTCCAAATCTTCAGGGGACTAGAATTTCCTGATGAAGACTATAGGCTTTGTTTGTAACGTCCGAATGTTGATGAGTATTTGGACCAGGGTAAATTTCGTGAAATTATTTACAACAACGGATACTCAAGATTAGTAAAATAAGTTGTTAACGACAGAAAACAAAAATTTGGACGGACGGTCCACTTTTACCATTGATCTTCCTAAGTTGTTGCACAACTTCTCCGCTATTTGAAATAAGACGTGAAATGTGGTGCAGAGGATTTGGTGATTGGTTTAGATAATACAAGAAGAACTTTCATACAAATGCAGAGGCACATACATTATGTGGATGCCACTTTATAAATTTCGGTGATTAAGTTTCCCACATTAAAAATACATAGCAATGACATTTCTTTTGGCGTTGTGACTTAATGTTATCGGATAACTTGCCGACCAAACAAGGTGTTTACACGTAATATGACGGCGAATATGAATATGGTGATACAGTTTTGATCGCCGAAATATCGTATGTAAACAACTTATTCACTTGACTAGTTAGGTGATAACGTGCTATTCACCTCTAATATACGGTACTTAAAAACTGTGGAATGTCTTACGATTCTACGTGAACGGTGGACAGTACAATAAACGACAATCTGTTAGTAAACTGAACAGATAGATGCCAAAGATCACACTGCATCGAAGATGAACATTTTACTCTTTGAATTCTGTTAATATTGTTGTTAAGAACGTAACTTTGATAATTTAGTAGTATAGGGCTCTGGAAGCAATGGCCTAATTCCTTGCTGTTCCTTGTTCTCAATCCTCTGTGTTCTTTAATGACCACTATATCAACGAGGCGCAGAGCCATAAGAAAGCAATAAATACCAAGTAATGTAAAAAGTAAGTCTTTTTGATACCATATTCATACGTAGAAATTTCTTAAGAATACAATACACACTTTGTTTTTAATTATGGTTTTAACAGAATAAAATTTGTCCCGAAATTTTCCACAAATTTTAGGTAATTAACTGCTTAGCTTTCATATTACAAAAGCAATTTATAATGTTTACTTCTCAGTCAGGTTGCAGTAGTTATTTGAATTTCGTTTCTTATTACGTTCAAAGATTTTTGATACAGTGATGTATTTTAGTAAGAATCTCACTCAGGATCCTTCATTCCTTAATCGGCGTATAAATAATTTTCTACTTCATTACTTTCATGTACTAATAACAACATAATTAGTATTCAGTGACATCTCAGAGATGAGTTCAAATATAGGGAGAAATTCCTCGTTTATATTCTGGAGGAACATCTTCGTCCGTCTAAAAAAACTAGCGCGACGGGTCGTGCAGGAAGACGCTAATTCTGCGCTGCCTGCAGGTCACCAACGCCGAAAGGAAGTTGCCGGCTCCCGTCATCATGTATTCGACGCCGATGCTTCAGTGTGGATCGCTTTTATTCGCGAAGAGCAGACGAAGTGGCCGCATTCGTAAAAGAACATCCACCTCTGAGAGCTCGTCCTTTATGGGCGGTGAAAGAAAAAAAAAAGAATTACTGAGCTCTTCCCTCAAGCAAAGTGCCAATAGCAGTCCTCCCATCGTAAATATTTCCGACTTTTTCACTAAATTCAACGAAACATTCTTTGATGCTAATTCGCACAAACAAAAACGGAATATTTCTAAAGCGTAGAACTAATTTCGTATTGCACCGACGTCGGAATTTAAGTAGCTTCCAGAAGATAATTCCGTGGCGTTCCCCGGCATATTCATAAAGTAACGAGTGCTACTAAAATTCGATACAGACGGATAAAGGTTTTTTGGTGAGGTCGGTAAATAAGAAGTATGGAATTGAACATTTTTTCAAAAATTTTGAAAACTTTCTAGAGAAGTGTAACTTTCATCCATAGTTATAATTAACTGTTAACTAAATGAAAGGTAAAGTGTTATTACTGTGTCAAGTACAAGGACTGTAAATAATTGAAAGGTGAATTGTTGCCACCAGCAAAATTTTTTTAGAAATAACTTTTACCAAATGTAAGCTTAATTGATGTTACGAGGCACAATTTTTTTATTTTTGGAAATAACTTATTAAATGAAATTGTTATTACCAGGTCGAACGATTTGGAAAGTACTGTTACTAAATAAAAAGTTCATTCTTGTTACCAGGCGAAATGCTTTAGAAAAAATTGTTACTAAATGAAAAATGAATATTGTCGTTAACAGATCAATGTTTGTTTCCGAAAAATAGTTTCTTAATGAAAGGTGAAACGTTGTTACCATGCCAAATTTTCTATAAAGAACTGCTGCTGAATGAAAAGTGAATCGTTGTGACTGGTCCAAGTGATTTAAAAAAAAAGTTACTAAAAGAAGGGTAGATTGTTGTCACTAGTTCAAATTTTTTTTTACAATAAATTTTCAATGAATAGTGAATTGTTATTATCAGTTCTAATGTTTTAGAAAGAACTGCTATTAAATGAAATGTAAAGTGTTGTTGCCTGTCTCAAGTCTTTTTAAAAAAACTGTGACTAATTGAAAGGTGAATTATTGGCACTAGCTAATTTTTTTGTATAGAGAACTGTTACTAAATGAAAGATGAATTGTTGCTACCAGACCAAACCTCTTTTTTTCCGAATAATCACTGTTACTAAATGAAAGGTTCATTGTTGTTAACAGGGCATTTTTTTCTCTTAGAAATAACTGATATTAAATTAAAGATGATGTACTGATATAAGGCCATTTTTTTAAAGAACCGTTACCTAATGAAAGGTGAATTGTTGTTACCCGACCAATTTTTTTTAAAAATAATTGTTACTAAATTATAGGTAAATTGTTGTTACTAGGTTACTAAACTAGGCAAGATAATAGATATATAGCAGAGTGAAACGTGTATAAACTTGTTAGTAAATAGAAAGTGATCGGGAAAAAGTATAGGTAGTGACGGTGTTGTATTTGTCCACCAAACTTTTAATAATTACGTAATACAGCACATTTTAAGTATTCATTTTTATTCTTGATGATATAATATTATGAGAGATGCTGCTTGCATAACTTCAAGAGGAGGTGGCGTATGCACTGAAAGGTTGGTAACGCCTGGCATAGTCCGGCGTTGGCATCGCAGGGGACAGAGTACTATCTCCACGTGCCGAAGGTCGCCGGTTCCACTCCGGCTGAGGGCATTGGCGTTTAAGTGTTGTGTGTGTTAATGCCCTGTCCGTACTGTAATGTTCGTGTGTCCATACTAGGTATCAACGTTGTAATGGAGAAATTGAGAAACTAGAAGAATCATGATAATCACGTTGAGCTGGCTGTATGGCCTATGTAGCCGAATGCCATAAAAAAAAAAAAAAAAAAAAAAAAAAAAAAAAAAAAAAAAAAAATTACTTAGAATAAAGGAGCATATTAACGTTGGCCAGAGACAGAAAGACAGAAAAACTAAACCAAAGATAAGGAAGTTCGTATTAAATGAAAGTGATATTATGTGTCACCAATTGTCAACGACGATTCGGATATTTCCATGGTCCAGATTGTTATAATGAGTATTATAATTTTTTTATTAGACTGATTGTTGAGAACTGTGTTTGGTTGAAGCCGTGGCAAATACACCTGTGAATGAACTAAGGTACTAGCGTCCCAGGCCTTAGTGCCAGCGAGGTAGGGTCGTGATATCAGCTGTGCCCCCCAAGGCGATGCTTAGAGAAGCCTGCTCCGCGTTTGTTTTCTCGGGCGCAGTATTTTTCTGGGGCCAAGTTCGTTGTCCTCCTCCAAGGCCCTGCAGTGGAGCCAGAGAAAAAGTATTTCGGATTCTGCGGACGCTCGCGCGCGGAGAAAAACAGCCGGCAGATGGGGAGGGAGGCGCCAGGCCGATTGATCATAGCCCGCAAACGCTCCGGAGGATTTCTGCGAGTGAGGCGTCACTGCCAAGTTATCAGGTGGCTGTCGTCGTCGAAATAAAGCTGATTGGAAGAGCCTGACATTTGTATTAGGAGGCCCCTCTACACTGTGTTGAGATAAACTTTACCCTTGTTTAGTTCTTGTCAGAGCATTCATGCATATTCCAGCTACAATACACAAGCAGTGCAGATTGCAGGTTAATAAACCCACCCTAAATTGGTGGTTCAGTAAGAACAGACACCCAATAAGCACAGTTCATACTCTAACACCTACCATAAGACCATGGGAATTATCTTCTATTTATCAGAAGGTAAATGCAGTAACTGGAAAGTCATTCAAATTTGTTAATAATCTTCAATAAATTCTAAACGTAATGCAGTATCCTTAAAATTTTTGTAGTTAATTTCGCCAATTTGTGACACAATGCTTCAATGTATAAGACAGTAACAAGCAAACTGCGTAATGAATGCAATTTTCCTTTTATTTTCTCCATCGAGCATGGTAGAAGAGCTGTAGGGTTCGAAACTAGCATTCTAGAGTCAGTGGGTTAGATTCCGTATGCTGTCATCCAAATCTAAGGTTTCCATGTGCCTCCCAAACAAGTGGAGGCTAATGCCGAGAGGGGTGGTTCTAAATGAGGTAGCGTGCAAAGATATTGGTTTAAGAATTAAGAGTAGTGCATTGAAGAAATAAGATGATCATGACCATAAACTGGCACTCGATTTCAAGCATAAGAGTGAGGGAAAAGATTCTTTCGTGGTAAGGGGATCACGAATGCAACAAATTAGCAAAGCAAGGCAAGGATGAATAATTTGCTAAAAACGTTGAAATGATTTAAAATCAAAGTTCGTAAACGGAATACTAGATGGGTACAAGGTAGGATTAAAAAATGATTGTGCAGGGAAATTTCCACTGGAACGTGTGCTCCATCGCATTTAAAGTACATTAAATTTAAAAACCATGGCTGATTTATTTTTCTGTTTCTTTCGTAGCTAGTAAATTGCTGACTACGAGAAATCTTCTTTTGGCTACACACGGGCAAGGTAATACAATTAAAGATGCAGCCATTGAAGTTGAATACAATACTGGAAACTGGAATACAGAGAGAGGCGGTTGCTCCTCAACGCCCCCTAAATTTGCTTTGGCCCGGAAGTTTCCCCTAGGATCTTTTCAACTCCCATTTTGTATAAAGTGTCCCAGTCAGTACCTTCGAAATAACATGTCACTGACACCTGAAGCCACAAAAGTTGATAGTAGCTATTTGTTTAGCGTTATCGTAAACCCATCGTATTGTCTGTGTGGTACTTGTTAAAAATTCCACATTTCACACGGTATAAGGTTGGTTGTTCCGCTTCTTTTTTTTTCTGCTTAATGTCTCTCTATTATGCGGTTTTACCGTAGCCTCGCTTCCGCGTACTTCTCTTCAACTTCCTCAAACCAATAAATACATATTAAATTACTTTTGCGTAGCATATTTTTCTTCCCAACTTCAGCACACTAAGCGTCATGTCTAGTGCAATTATGCCGTCGAATACAGGCTCAATCTCATGTTTTGTATATTTTTCTCTTGTCAACCTGAAAAATATGTACTTATGCACTTTTCTTGATTATAAATGATTTTTCCAATACATTTTTCAAACACATTTCTATTAAAAACTCTGATAAATTGTTCATCTTTATTAAACAGAAGTTCCATAAAACACATAGCTTAATAATTCAAGATTCATCTACATCAAATCTGCTATTTCTTTGTTCTCTTTCATTCTGTTGTTCTTTTTTATTTACTCCTCCATATAACTCGACAACGGTCTCCGAATGGTTATGTCAATCAGTACAAATGTACAATTCCTTTAATATTATTCGTCATTAAATATATCTGTTCTCCTTACATTCGAAATGCATTTATTGTGAGAAATGAGTCTTTCCCAGCATACAGCTGCAAAAGATCCTTCAGCCGGACAAGTTCTTATATCCATGACGTTTCGACAGCTATCTTCGCCGTCATCATCAGCTGAAATATTAAGTAAGTAATAATACGAGTCAGAATCGCAAAGCAATCACAGTCGATGACGTGTCGTTGCAGTAACCACTTCTACCTACCATTTTACCTCATGAAGACGGCAAAGGAAGTTATCGAAACTCAACCACCCAAGAAAAAATTTCAGCAGCTGTATGCCGGGAGAAACTCCTTGCGACGGTAAAAGACGATGTCACCAACTTTGAAATACTGTCATTCAGGAATTATTGCTATTTAGCGCTGATCCAGGTAGAAATAAACGTGTGGTTCTTAACCGACGCAGTGAAAAAGGCTTATCTAGTCGTACACACAAGTAATGTATCATCGTGTTCCGCAGTATTGATGTCGGCCAATTTGTGCGTGATGGAGTTGTCCCAGGAACAGGAATGCTGACCGGACCAGGTAGTAAACATTCCCGCTAGGAGCGTCCTGGTTCCCAGACTCGTTTAGATACAGGCACGGGCGGAAGCTTTTTTTTTTTTTTTTTTTTTTTTTTTTTTAATGGCATTTGGCAACGGAGGCCATACAGCCAGCTCAAGGTATTTTAATTGCTTTCAGTGTATGGACGCCACAGGACGGACAGGACATTCACACAGACACACAACACTTAACATCCATGCCCGCGGCCGGATTCGAACCGGCGGCCTTCGGCATGCGGAGCTAGCACTCTAGCCCCTACGCTACCGAGGCCGGCCGGGCGGAAGCTGTCAATAAGTATGCCGCAGCACCTGGTTGCCGGGAATAACAAGTTTACGACAAACACCGCACGCTGTCTCATCATACGAGATTAGCTTCATCTACACCACTACACGGTGGCTACCACAGTGCTCTGCAATCCAAAATAATATTTTGCAAACTTCTGTTCGTTATATACGTTTATCTACACTAATATTATAAACGCGAAAGTAACTATATATATATAATCTGTTTGTTTGTTACATTTTAGTGATTAAACTGCTAATCCAATCTTGATGGAATTTGACAAGGAAATTATATATAACATTAGGAAAGAAATAGAATATTTTGCAATGAAGTTTTGAAAACTAATAGTGACAGACAGACGGATAGCGTGAGTAAGTTTCTGTAATATTACATCAGTCGCTCAGGCTTCGTTTCTCTCGCAGTAAGTTTGTGTATGATCCGTTCATATATAGATACAACTTACTAGGACAACAGGATGTTCTTTTGGCTACAGTTTACAGAAAAAACCCTTTTGATAAGGTATCTACACCACTAATATTATAAATGCGAAGATAACTCTGTTTCCCTGTCTGTTTGTTAAGTTTTCACTACTAAACAAATCTTAGTTAAATTTGACAAGAAAATACTGTGTATCGTTAGGAAGGACAAAGGATACTTTTCGGGATAGATAACATATTGAAATTTTGAAAACTAACCAAACAGTAATAGGAAGGCACATAGCATGTGTAAAGTCTTTGTGAAATTATTTCGGTCACTTATGCTTTGCTTCTCTCGCAGTCAGTTCGTGTATGATTTGTTCATGTAAAGACACGACTTCTTATTATAGTACAGATGTGGATTTTCGCTGTACCAGACTATTACTTTATGTCTTCATGTAGCTAGCTCACCAGACTATATAACTTTGCAAAGAACAGCAAAACCAAAAACGTTGTGTACAAAACGGTATTGACATAAGATTTCACCAGAAAGTAAAATAATTTTAACCACAAGGGCCATCGATTTGGGAATGCCACCCACGTTCTTGTGCGTGTATATGCACTGGCGGAAATTAAAAGTGCAACCCTCAGACGGAGTTGTGATAAATGAATGAAATTGGGCCCCAAGTATCACCATATGAAGAGTATTAAATAATTAAAAATTGAAAGTTTTACAAGTAATAGTATGAGAAATACGGAACTATTTACTATGGATAATTGTTAAATTTCTTAGCGTGTAAATGGGGAACACACTGGTGTAACATGACACTTCAGTCGGCCTCGGTAGCGTAGGAGCTAGAGTACTGGCCCCGCGTGCCGAAGGTCACCGGTTCGAGTCCGGCCGAGGGCATGGGTGGTGTTGTGTGTGTGAATGCCGTGTCCGTCCTGTGGTGTCCATACTTAGAAGCTAAATATACTGGATGAGCTGATTCACTGAAAGATATATGATACTCACAATGAGCTGTCTGTATGGCCTTAGTTGCCAAATGCCATTAAAAGAAAAAAAAAAGGACACTTTTTTGTCCACAAGTTCTTGTTGACCAAGTATACCCAAGAGGAAGAGTAATTCCCCACTACACCCAAATGTCTAACTGTGAGAGAGGTCGGAGAACTGGCGGGTTTGAAATGGGTGGGTCATATGGTGAAATCTCCCGAAGGATTAGTGCAATGTCAGTATACAGACTTGTTACACAGTTGAAGAAAGAAAGCTCTAGTACTCCTAAAGCAGGCACAGGTCCAAACAGAAGGATAACAGCATGTGTAGACCGCTAAATTGTATGGGTGGCTGTTTTATTGCAGACGGTGAACGCTGGGCAGACCCAGGCAGTGGTTACAGAGAGTCACACCCTCCCCCCTCCCCCCGCACGACTGTAAACCAATTTCTTGAAGCTGGGATACACTCTCTGATTCCTATTCAATGTGTTCCATTAACACGATTTCATTGCCACCATCGTCTAACCTGGTGTAATGCAAAACGCAAAATGGACAAGTGAATGGAGTATAGAGATGAGTATCGATTCTATGGCCAAGTGATAATCGACAACATGTACGCAGGCGTAGTGGAGAAACGGCTTATCGTGCTGTGATTTCAGAACGTCACACAGGCGCAGCAACTGGTGTCATGGTTTTGGGGCAGAAAATTTCGACAGCAGGCTTGAGTTGGTGGTTGTTGAAGGCACAATGATAGCCCACCACAATGTGGACGGGGTGCTGCACCCTATTGTGATACCCTCCATGCCCACCATCCAAATCGCATCTTCCAACAGGACAGTATCTGTCCTCATAAAGTGGTCATCACAACGCAAGCGTTACAAGGGGTTGCGACATCCGACCACTTATTGACTCAATGCCGGCAAGGATCCACGAATGTATAGATTATCAAGGTGGTCGCACTTCTTACTGACTACTGTATCTAAACCTAATAAACTTAGTCTGATCCCTTTCAGTTTGCTATCATTCCTTCTGGGTATTATCCAGGGTACATCTACAAAGTTTTCTAAAATTCCATCATTTCTATCTGGGTGTTTCAGTTTTAATTTCAGCCAGTGTATTATATATACCGGGTTTTTCAAAAATGACCGGTATATTTGAAAAATCAATAAAAACTAAACGGGCAGCGATAGAAATGCACCGTTTGTTGCAATATGCTTGGGACAACAGTAAATTTTCAGACAGAGAAACTTTAGAAATTAGTTACAATTTTCAACAACAGATGGCGCTGCAGGCGATTTTAAAGATATACAAGTAAACGTAGTCTGCGAGTTCCCATTCTGTAAGTCGTCTTTCTGCTGTGAGCGTGTGTTGTTCACAGATTGCAAGTTTGCTGTGAAAAAATGGTGGATAATATCGTACTTTAGATTTTTCCAGACTGAAGCGCCATCTGTTGTTTAAAATTGTAACTAATTTAGAAAGTTTACTGTTGTCCCCAGCATATTGCAACAAACAGTGTATTTCTATCGCTGCCCGTTTAGTTTTTATTGATTTTTCAAATATACCTGTCATTTTTGAAACACCCTGTATATTTGTTTAGGTGCTTAGCCATACGACAGAAAAGTAAATAAATGCCAAATCGCAGCTGCTGAAATTTTTTTCATTATCAGGATTGGAGGAAATTCACCTCACGTTGCAGTCCAGACAACATCACTGCGTCTGAGTGGTTTCTTTCACGATGAACTAATAGACTGAGATTTATGAATTAGAAAGCATTAGAAAGCAGTAAATTAGGAGCAGTTAGTGGTGTTGAAGAACGACAGAATTACCGCACTGTGTTTACGAAATAAATTTTCCAGTAGAGTCTGTGCCGTCACTTTGGGGAGAAAACCCGGTGTCTCGTAAACGTCTGCACCGCTACTGGGAACAGAGGACCCCACCTTGCATTTACGACCAGCGCCGCTCAAACTTGCTCGTCGGAGGGTAGTCTGAATAAAGTTGCTCCTTCCATATTTCACTCCTCGGCAAATGCCTTAACGACCGCATAAAGCTGCCAGGTGTGCTTAGCTCAGAATGACACCGCATTTATTACGAAACCGCTGCGTCGGAAGATTCAGTCGCCACCGTCATTCTCTTCCAGGGAAGACCACTTAGAAAAGAGTGATATACTCGTCTCAATTATCTAAACTGATATTTTAAAGTAACTGGAATTAGATTCATTAAAAGACGGGAGAAGGGTGATGGGAGTGTATAAGAGATATATTAGACATGAGGCATGGAAATATACTGGTGGAATAATTAGAAGTGATACATTGAAGGGAAAAAATAACCATGACCACAAACTGACACTTGATTTCAGGCATAAGGGTGAAAAGATTTTCTTTAATAGGTAATTACTAAGGGAAGTGATGAATAATTTAACAAAAATATTAAAAGCAGTAGGTGGAAAAAGAAAACGGGAAAAATTGGCGCTTAGGGAAATTCTGCCTGAGCAAGCGGTCCAACGCATTTAAATTAAATTACACAGATACCGCTATCTGAAATGGGGATGAAAAACAAATTAAGATTTTTTTGGTCATCACTCTCTCCACTGGTTTGATGCTATCCTCCATCCTTTTCTATCTTGCGCTAACCTCTTCATCTCAACATACCTGTTACAACCTACGTCATCAATTATCTGCATCACATATTCTAATCTCTGCCTTCGCTCTATAGTTCTTACGTATGACCCAATCCCACATGTTTTAAAATTTGAACTACCATATTTTTGTTCTGTAATACTCTTCCATAAATTTCGTGCCTCACTCATCATTTCCAAATCACATTAATTTAGTGCTTTATCTGTCAACTTAATTTTCAGCATCCTTCTAGATCGCCACATTTCAAAGGCATCAATGTTTCTACAGTCTTCTTTTTTTTTTTTTTTTTTTTACACCTTGTAGACGTCTTGGTTATTGGAGGTGGGAAAGGACTGGGGCAACGAATGGAAGGATCTCGTCCTTTTGAAGGAACCGTCCTGGAATTCTCATGGATTGGTTTGTGGAAACTATGGAAAGCCAAAATCTTGTGCTCAGACAGGTATTCGAACCCACGTCCTTCCGACTGCGATGCCAGGACGTTACTACTCCCTCACCACGGACGGTTGTATTCCTGAAATCCATGCTTCATTACCACAAAGTAGTGTGTTCCACACACAGAGATTTAAATATAGACTCTTCCAAGCTATTAGTCTGTGAAAGTACTTGCAAATAAATGCACTCAATCAGTAAACGAGGTAGGAAAACATATTGTGGATAAGTCATATGATAGAGTCATTTATTGGAATGTACGCTGAGGAACTACGGTGGAAATTACCCAGTGGTATCTCGTTTAGCAGAAGGGCTGTAGCGTTGATAATGTTCATGACCGGTGGAGAGCATACCCTCCATTGGAGATCTGATGGAAGATTCACGTAAGAAATGGCGAATGGTTGTAATTCCCTGGTAGCTAGGTTTCTTACCATCTGCTTAATCTGCCAGTAGCATTGATGTCTAACATAACGCGGTACTCTTATCGAATATAACGGACCAACAGTTTACCGTGGAATCAAAACCACGGAATGGTTTGAGTGTAGTAAACTTAGTGTTGTGAACCGCCGTATATAAGGAATTTGGATTCAACTTACTGGTGGCACTCATACAGAAGCTTTGCCTTTTATTAGATCCTTTCATTTTTTTCGTACGATAAACCACAATATATTCAGAATGCATACAAGTTCTCGCTGTTGTGTGACCATCCAATTGTGCTAGCGTTTTCATCACAAAATACCCTTTACAACCAACGTCTTCAATTATCTACTTCATTTATTCTAATCTCTGCCATCGTACACAGTTCTTACCTTCGACTGTTCCCTCCACTTACAAATTAACCAATCCTGCATGTCTCAGATTATGACCTATCACCGTGTCTCTTTCTTTCCTCGATCATCACTTCCAAAACTCATTCATTTCGTCTTTTAGCTATCCACCCAATTTCCAGAATCCTTCTATAGCACCATGTTGCAAATGCTTCGATTTTATTTCTTCCTGATATTCCTAAAGGCCACGATTCGCTACCATAGAGTGCTGTGCTCCATACATACAGTCCCGGATCAATATTAGAAACTAAAAGATTCCTCGTTTTCATGAAGGCTCTTTTTGCTATTGCTATTCTGCTTTATACATCATTCCTACATTGGCCATCAGTTGTAATTTTACTTCCCAAGTAGCAGAATTCACTTACTTCTCCTATCTCATCCGATCTTATTTTTATGTTTAATCTACTATTTATGGTAACATTGCTGCTACAGTTCATCATTGTCTTGCTCTGGTTTATATTTATTCCAAAATCTTTCTTCAGTATTTTGTTCATGCCATTCAGTAACTTCTCAATATACTGAGCCTGTTCTGCTATCAAGACAATGTCATCAGAAAATCGTAGCATACTGATTTTTTCTCCTTGAACACGTATGGGACATGGAATCTTTTCTTTCACTTTCATTATCGCTTCGTCTATATAAAAGTTGAATAATAATTGGGATTCACCGTCCATAGATTCACATTATTACCACATCAGTTCCAGTGGATATAATTATAACTATTTCTCATTCAAAATCGATTGAATCAGAGAGATTCACAGAATCTTATTATGTCTTGCTTAAGAAGTAGCATAAATTTGTACCAAAGTGATGATCTTTCGGAGCACTGGACATTGAGAGTTGTAGCTGAGCCCAGCAATGCTGAGATATCCAGAGACGGGGCCTGTGGGAAATGTCAAAAAGAGGCCCTTGGTTTGCTTTATTTACGATATAATAAAAAATAAAACAGCCAATTGTCGCCGCCCGGGGCAGTTGTATTTTTTAAAAATAAATAAATAAGTTGCCTATCTGGCTTGAGGGGGAAGGGGGGGTCTTACCCCGGGTCCCGAGAATCGTAGCGCCGGCCCTGTGCGGGGCACCCAGAATGCGTAAGGCCCCCAGAAAGTGCGGTGCCGTAACATTTTCTAACTCTTGCTACGTTGGTAATCCGGTACTGGTGATATCGGCACCTGTCTCCCGGTAACCACAACTGAGACCACGAGGGGAAAGTGCGAGTGCCACCCAACAGGTTGGTTTCCAGACCACACCACAACGGCTCCTGTGGTCAGCTGCAGAGCGATTCCAGTCTCACGGCATGAAAACTATTCCGCAATCGGCCCTCATATATATAAACACTAGGTATAAACACATGACCGTATTTCGAGCATGGCCAAGGGGCCAAATAGTTCCTGTTTTTAGGGTCAAAGTTCATAACAGGTTAACCTGATATGGCTAAAATACGAACTTAAATGTTGATACAAAATTCAATATATTAAAAAATTGGCACACGTTTTTTATAATTTTAGTAGCGTTAATCTGAAGTCTTATACATTAAGATGTCCGAGCAGTTCGTGAACAGTAGTGATTGAAAAATGGCAAAAACGGTAATCCGATAACTCGGGAAATTACCATTGGAGCATGCCCGGTATCCTGTAACGGTCGCGAAAATTTCGCGAATGGTATATGGTTAGCAAAGTTGGTGGTCTGTAGTATAATGAAAGAAGATCCGCCACATTTGTAACAATTTTTTACTTGCCAACTGAATCACGTACGTAGCAAAACACTTACAACTTCTTACAAAACAATTAGAAAACACTTTCTGACACGTTAAACATCCTACATATGACGCAAAGTCGTGGTTGCTAATTTGCAACACAAAACAAAATGTGATTTACGTTAGAATTTACAAGGAATGTTTTACTTCCACGTTGGCTGCGATGGTGAAGCCAGCGTCCACAAAGACTCTAAACTATCTCATTTTGTAGCCATTTTTTTGTCTGTCGAGTTAAACAAATAATTAGTCGAACACTTATAATGTCTTAAGAAACAATTAGAAAGGATGAAATGTTTCCCAGACAAAAACTAATATTTCCGGAAAGGTCTTTACTCTAGAAAATGCACGCAGTTTATTATTATCTCTGACATGTGGGGCTCCTATACAGCAGTAATGCGATCAGTCCTCAACGACGCCAACTAACCCTAGCAGCTTGACTTCGAGTTCTCGTAAACTACTGTTACCTTTATTGTTAACTAGCTCCGGGCATCCAGATTTGAGTTTTCCATGGTTTCCCAAAATCACTCCAGGCGAATGCCGGGATGCTTCCTCCAAAAAATTCCTTCCTTGTCCATGTCGCTAGACCCATCCCGCCTCTAATGAGCTTAACCGTCAAGGAGGCGTAAAGCAATAAGAAAAAAAAAATTGTTAACTAGCAGAGTTCCCGGCGTTGCCCTGTCTAGTTGGCGTTGATTTAACCACTCACTATTTTTATTCATGCAATGAGAAACGAGTACCAAGTTTCATACAATTCGCGGAATCAATTTCCGGAATTAAAGCAAACACAAATTCGCCCTCACCGTACCAAGAAAGAAGTAGGTTGAAGTTGATTATCCGTATACTATTTTTATTCGTCCAAAAAAAATTAGTGCCTACCAAACTTCATTGATTTCGTACCGGTACTCAACTAAACGGTGATTTAGCAGCACAGTTCTAAGAATGGGGTGGTTTGCATGCTTTGATACGGAATGTCAGTTTTCATTTCACTCCAACTTACATTTCAACCTAATTACATCTGTTAATGTTGCTGCTCGAAAATAGAAACATTGACCGCATTAATACATACCATATACATAAAAATGTATCTGGAATGTGTCTGCTTATTCCGGCGTCGCGCAAAAAATGCAGATTTTGAATAGATTTTCAGAATTTGAAAGTTTGTGGTCAAAGCTAAATTTAATGTATGTGTTCAGATGTAACGACACATTTTCTTTACGAATTACCTAAAAATTGCTGAATCTGCCTCTGGAGCTAATAATGTTCCCATTATGCTACTTCTTCTGTTACTGGAGCTCAAAATTAAAATATATTCCGTAGTTGAAAATCAGGTATTCAGAATTACATATCAAGTATTCGGAATTAAACGAGATTTGAAAGTTACAAAATGTGGCGCCATATTATTGTGAACAGAACGCCAAAGACATTATAGCTATGTTGCCCGAGATTGTGATCAAATAAGATCTCTGTTGATTTTTCGTTGTAAGTTCCCCGCATTCAATACGGACATCTATGGCGTTTAAGAACTGAATATCTCGAATTAAAGGAAAGAATATATTTCAAGTTTTGTTTATTGTGACAAATAGTTTTACTGGAAACCGATTTTATTGCTTTCATTAAAGGCTATGGTCAGAGACAATTTGTGTGTTTATTGCGAAGCATGCAACATATAATCTCTCCATCTTGGTGATCTGTCACCATACGTTCAGAATTTCATTTAAAGATACTGCATTATGTTACGTTAAAACATATGACATGCCAAACACCTTAATTGAGATTCTAGTCTTTAAAGCGGTGAAACCCCATTGAAACTGCTTAGTAGTGTATAAGTTTTTATATCTCAAATTTACACGGTTTTCGTTTTATAGATGTAGATAATTTTGACATTTAAAGGTTGAATTTCGAAAAATTCCTTTTTTAATTAATGATGTTACGAAATCGGAGAACTTAATCTTCAAAATAATACATTTGTTACCGATTTTAGTTAAGTAAGGTGGGACACAGATAGCTCATTACAAAAACACGTTTTAGAAATAACATATACGATTAATTAATACTGCTTCTTGCTTGTCATAAAACACAACCTTGAAAGATCAGAATGTTTTATTGTGGAGAAATACGTAGGTCTGTATCATTGTGGGACTTTACACGTCTCGACTGCGAGTAATGCAGGCTACTCTACGCAGCTCTGAATTCAGTAGCTTTGCTGTCTTTGGTCTCTCCGAAGTAATGGGAGACTATTCTGTTGCTGCACTCATTGTTTAGCCGGAGGAACAACGGACGCTTTGTCTCCTCCTGCAACAAACTGGCTAGACAGCATTCTGCCTCACTCAGCGCTCCGTATGCAAACGTGTACACTCGGCAGGAAATTCAGATCGGCCAAAGGTAAGCCTCTATCCGCACACGCCATATTCAATTAGTCCACGTTAATCAAGTTCAGACAATTAGAATTTCCAGAAGCACCCTTTGGGATGACCATATTACACCTAGTGCAAAAAGTAAAGAACGTTGAAACAGTAAATTTTGGAACTAGACAGTCAATAGCAAATTAATTATGGAATCAATATTTTTGTTGTGACAAGTAATTATATATATTTAAAAAAAAATGGTGAGTTCTCACGGCCCGTGGTTTTATAGGCTGCGCCATGCAGCCGAATTGTACAGATCAGCACGTTCAACACGCTAGTTCTCGCCACCTCCTCACCACGCTGCCTAGTGTCGTTTCAGCTACCCAGGCGTTTGATGTTTACCGGCTGATTGGTAGACAGAGGCGCGCCATCCCTGATAGCTTGACCGGCGCGGCCGTGGGAAGCCAACTTTAGCTAGTATATGGATGTTAAGGGGGTGAAGGAGTAGAGAATAAAGAGGAAAATGCAGGAAATGAATACTGAAGATAAACGATGCATGGGAACACAAATAACTAGATGACAGAGAGGAGAACAGGAGCATGTACGGAAGACGGCAGAGTGTGCTCCGAAACACTTGTGCCTGCACCAGCATTTTACTCTGCTGCCAGGTCTGCCACAGATCGCCGCCTATCTCACTTTATAGAGCGGGAAATCCTCCGACCTCAACGTTCTATGATTAGGCGTGGACGTCCACCAACTTGTCGCCCAGTCGTGGTTTCACCATCCTTCAACAACTCTGCATAGATGCTCACTACAGTAGCACGCGAACAGCCGACCAACCTCGCCGTTTCCGAGATGCTCGTTCCCAGCTGCCGCGCCCACAAACAAAAGGCATGTAATTTAAGGGAATTACGTGACCTGTGCATAGATATCTGGTGCCAGACAACTCCGGAAACCTAACAAGGACTTTTCGAATCCATGCAACGCCGAATCGCTGCTATATTGCGCTCCAGAAATGGACCAATACACTAGTAATCAGGTGGTCATAATTTTTTGGCTGATCAGTGTATTTTACCTACAAGTCAGTGAAGTACAGTGATTACGCGGGAAGTAGACAATTTTTGGGAAACACTTCGATTAATCAATGATTGCTAGTTAGATTTAAAAGTAATAGAGATTACAATACGGAGATGAATCAGATTCGATGCGTCCCATACGTGTGCTAGCGAGACCATACTGCGTTCTAAATGCAAATCGAGTTCGCAGAGCCTCGGCGCTAAGCCTCCCATGCCACGCACCGCTCTGACCACCCCCACTTCCAGGATGATCCTTATTACCTGTCCAGGAGACGCGGGGGCCGTATTAGCCGCCAGGAATAATTTGTCGGCGCTGCCTCACAGCTCAGGATTTCATTACGCGAGAACGTTCACGAGACGCGGGCAAGGACTCAGCGGATAACAGGTTTTCTTTCTTCCTTCGGCGGGGCGCGAGGGTAAAATGTTTCCCGTGCCACAGCGTTATAAGGGAAAATTGAAGAGGACTAACAGCGCGGGACGCGAAATAAGAAAGACAGCCGAAACAAAGGTTAACGGACGAACCGGAATGAAAGCTGAGGTGAGTTATTAGTGGGGAATTTAATTATTCGTTGCTTGGAATCCTGCAATTATTTCCAGTAAGCTCGATACGGTTTAAGTCTAAGAAATAACCAAATACGTTGATCTGAACTGAAATTATCATCACTAGAATATTATCCAGTCTGTGCCATTCAACACGATTACGGGCATATTCTTTTACGTTTTGTTGCTCCAAAATCTAACTTGAATTTTATGTCAACGTCAAGGTCATTAGAGGTAGTTTGGGACTAGGGACAAGGAATGGGAAGGAATTTTGTCATGGCCTTTTGAAGGAAGCATCCCGGAATTCACCTGGGTGATGTGGGGAAACCATGGAAAACACAGATCTGGAGGCCCGTACGGGGATTCGAACCGGTGTCCTCCCGAATGCGAGACCAGTTTGTTAACCGTTCACCCACCACTCTCGGTATTTAAATTGAAATATCGCGTGTATCTAGCAGCAACTGAGATTTGATGTAGCGAATTCTGTGGAATTCTTCGTGAGACGGTTATTTTTGTACAAGATATGGCAACGAACCTAAAAAATTGTTTTCTTAAATTTTGGTTGAATATATCAACTGATAGATTTCTGACGGAATATGCCTTCTTTTAATGCCCGAGATCACTCGACAAATGACAAAAAAAATATTCCCTAGCTAATTTTACGAATTACGAGAGTATTTTTTCAAATGACGACGATTCCTATTCCAATGGGCAGACCAAGCGTGGCGGGTGAGCTCTTGCCTCAAATTTAGGTGGAAGCTGGTTCGAATCCCCGTTCGGCCATCCAGACTTGGATATACATGGTTTCCCCAAATTACTTCAGGCGGATACCGCGATGGTCCCATCAAAAGGCCATGGACGAATTCCTTACCCCTTCATTATCCCTAATCCTTTTCCGCCTCTAATGACGTCGAAGTCGACGAGAAATAAAGCTATAAGGCAACTAATAAGTTTTGTTTAAGTACTTAATTTGTTAAAATATAAACTTCACTTGTATTTGACCTTTAAAGTCAACTCTTCAAATATTTTAAAAATTTCTGTTTGTTTCGAAAGCATCACGTTGTTTTTTATTGAGACTGGGCAAGCACTAATATAATCATTGGTCATAGTATCTGTGACGGCCAGAGAGCTTTAGGTAAATTCCATATTATTAAACAGTTGAGCAACTCCGAAGAAATTAATTGCCAAAATACTCGATTCGGTAACATGTTTGGTCTGATGTTCACTTAAAATAACCTAATAACTCACGTACAGCGTGCATGAACAAAGACCATCAACAAAAGTGGTCAGTAAAATATGTAAAAAGCAAATTAAGTGTAATGTATAAACTCTGGACAAGCAGCAACAACATTAATGAAAGTTTTAATTAAATTAAAATTTATCATAAGCCGGAATGACAATTGGCATTAGTGGTTACAGCAGAGACCATCAGTAATTTTTTTTTTTTATAGTTGCTTTTATTACCAACATGTTACTGAAAATCAAATCCAATTTTTTTAAACTATGAAACGCTATGAAAAGCAAACTTAATGGCTGTATTATGGCAATTAATTTGGTAGCAGTTACTTAGCTATTAAATTGTGGACATAAACAGGAATTTCTTCTAACTGTATCTCTGGTCGCTGTTTGGCGAGCGAAGGCTGACACGTGACATCGCTCTTCAGCCAATAGCTATGGAGGAGAGTGAATAAGTGAGCTTACGAAATTATATAGTAGATTATGTCATCTGCAAACAATGTAATTTCTGATAGTAAACCATCGACACAATTATTCATTAGAATAATGAATATCAATTCACCACTGTGCTAGTTACTAAACAACGGTTGTCCGTACCTTTTATTCCATCATGGACAACGAGGTATAGCAGGACTTCGGCGGGTTCCGAAAGTATTGTTTAGCTGTCCAGTTTTCCCATGCTGACAGACTGCGGACAGTAGCGCCGTAAGTTTTTTTTTTCTTCCCAGGCGATGTGAGGAATCCAGCAGGTAGTTCTGTTGGCAGCCCTGAATAGCGGTCCGTTAGCCTGGTCGGCCCCCGGAGCCAAGTCGATGGAGTCCATTCATCCTCAGTCATCACCGCTTCACATTCATCATCTGACGAATTCTCAATACAGGGTGGTGGGTACCAGAAGCTTGCAGCAAGCAGTAAAATAGTACGGAGTTACGTGAGCTGTTAACGCTTATGATGATACGTAGCTGAAATGTATGCTATCATTACAGCAAATAACAAAGTAATCTAAAATTTTTTGCGTATGACGGAAAAATCTTTTGTGATTTGTTGTACACATTTTAAACGAAATGCAGAGCACGCAGTTCTGTTGCATCGTTTATCAGAATACCTAGTAATACTCACCTCTTTGTGAAGATGCTGTTTGGATAACCGGGTGCGTCGTTAAAAAAACCACCTGCAAACAAAAGAAGTTATTAATTTCTGTGCGAACACACACGTGTAACAAATTCTTAGTGAACACAGATTACAAATTTAGCTCTCAGAATTTTTTAAAGATTAATGGAAAATTAAAAAAAAAGAATATAGTCTTTCGTATGCCCCCAGTTCAACAAGTCATCCTAGGTTTTACTGCTACATTTTGGAATTTCGTAATTTAGAATAATAATTATGAAATTCAAAAAATGTAGCAGTAAAAAATACGGAAGAGTCGTTGAACGGCGTGCATACGAAATATTATTTTTTTTAATAATTTTCCATCAATCTTTCAATCTTCACGTAATTAAAAATACTTTACACCATCAAAATATGAGCAATATCGAACAAAATTTTTAATTATAATGATCCACTCAAAATGGAGGATTAACTTTTTTTTACGACAGTTTGTCTCTCCGAGATCATTATGGATTACAGTCTGTTTTCTAATTACTTTTTTGAACCAAGTACGGAAAATGAGAAGACAACAGATCAACACAGCCTTCCGCTGCGATCTACGGAAAAACCGATAGTAAACTGTATTTAAGACGGTCGGTTAGGATTATTTTCGACCTCTGACGATAGTGCCACGTAGGATGGAGACGTTTCGATGCACTTAATCTTAATGCCTCTGGCAAACCGAAGCTTAAAAAAAAGGCAATAATCAGCTTTTCTAACACTAAAATGCTACAGAGGTTCGAAGAATGAACGCAATGCATAAATCAATCAACTTTCGCAGTATTTTTTAAAAAAATCGTTAATCCAACAGTTTGTGTTAGGAAAACTTGGACATGAATCACTAAAACGCATTATTGGCGACAATAATCTGCGAAGAAACTATTTACAGAGCAGTATTTCCTTAGAAACTGAATTTTTGGTTTTGAAATTTTTGGAGGCAATATTTTTGGTATTAGAATGCACATTGTTTATATTTATTTAACGTTTTGGCCTTTATGGAGCACGTGGTTCATATTCAGGACATATTGACTCCATAAGTTATCGAGGAGGATTGTAAGGTTTTCACTTGATTTATTCCGATACGTGGCGCTGTAGTCTAATGTCTATACTTCACTGCGAGATGCAATTATATGTTGTTGATAGCGATTCTGTCAGGCTGATTTTGCTCATACCTGCAGTGGATGTTTGTTGGTCGACAAAAAATTGTTTTAGTATCAGTATGTAAAATAAGATATGTTTCATTTTTATATGAAGTTGGAAAGCTGAGAAATTAAAGATAAAATTTCCACAAATTAGTAAACATTTTTTGTTGAACGCGATAGTTTCTTTACCCCACTGGCGTAGGGTTAGTTGTGACAACCGGTCAAAGAGGCAGATCTGTACTTCAACACCGCACTTGAAGTTGTTTGATAGATTATTTGTGAATTAACAGCACAAATCTGTAGATGTGTCATTTTGTAGCAAACAACCTCAAATTTGATGCACGTAGTGCATCAGTACACCATTCCACCACCAGGAGCGCCAGTGTAGTGCACAGTTAAAATGGCTACTTTCACTGGTGCGGTGCATGCTCGCTGATTGTTATGTCTTCATGAAATGCCACAACTGTTTGGTGTTAATTTCGCATGTTTGTGACAGCCCCGAAGATGAACTTAACAAATTGAAAGTGTACAACCCTTTCTTGTTTATGGAGAAAACTGTTAATGCTATTTCTGGATATGCTTCAAAAATTTTTTAACTCCACAGATTGATGATGACCGAGATGGAATGTTTTACGGTGCAACACCTCATTTCCTCACGAAAGTTCGAGGTTTCCTCGATAATCGCTTCCCAGGTCGGTGGATTGGCCACCTCGCACCCCATACTTGACATTTATTTCTCTGGGGTTTAATTAAAGATCGTTTGTATGTTCCTCCCTTATAAAACAATTTGACCGACCTGAAAAATCGAATTTACGCTGCCGTTGCACAAGTTACGCCCGTTTTTCTACAACCAGTGTGGGAAGAAATTGATTACCGGTGGGATGTTTGCCGCATGACAAATGATGGAGATGGCACTTGACACTTTTATGTGAAAATTGAGGTTGTTCGCTACAAAATGACACATCTACCGGTTCTGTAAGTTATCTCAATAAATTTCTGTATCATTCCAATGTTGTAAAGTCCTTTTTGACTCAGCCTGTATATTTTCGCTTGGTTACATTATACGTGGCCTAAATTATATTGCGCGTTTCTCGGAGATGTAAAGTAGTGTGAAGGGGTCAGATGCTAACAGCGCCTTGGGCCCCGCTTGTGACGATCTGTCGGTGTGGCAATTGACTGGGACGCTAACTGGCCGCCATGAATGTGTCTCCGTGACAAACGAGGGTCG